>JARQOC010000007.1:15911225-16511225 GCA_033576535.1 Allobates femoralis | reverse complement strand
AGTTGTGATGTTAGCCCAGGTCCTAGAGGCTGAGAAAGAATGCTTCTGACTTCCAGTTTGAGCACATGGTGTGGCTGTAGAGTGCTCTGAGGCTGGGAAGTTATTGTCCTGCTGGGAACATAGACTGACAGGAGTCAGTCTGAAGCCGATGACAGATCCTGGTTGGTGGTCCCAGCAACGAAGCTGTCCCAGAGATATAAACTGTCAGGAGACAGTGAATGGAGCAGCCATTCACCTGGAAAAGGTAACCTCAGAGACAGAAGGTTGCATACTGACTGCGGTCAGTGTCTGGACAGTAATACCTCCACTGCATTACTGCAACAGCGGAGGAATCTGAATACTGTGCGGCTGTACCCCGCTATTGAGATGAACTGTATTGTTTATAATGCCAAAGGTTGGCGCATGTTTAATTTTCACCACGCGGTTTATTCTGTTTCTTAATAAACCAGCTGGACTTATTTCATAGAAGAGACTGTTGCTGTGTATATGGTTTTGCGCCACCAAGCGAGTGAAACACTGACCCGCTCCGTGATCGCTACGTCAAATGTGGGAGAATGTGTGCACATCTTTGGATTCTGCAGCTGTGCAGCCTGGTGGCTGGGAGCATCGATATAGCTGCAACAGCACACACAGAAGCAAGCATCTAGCTGTGGCTCGGAGAGGCCACATAGATTAAAGCGTCTGGCTGTAACTCATCGGGTTTACGAAGTTGGTCAATGCACTCAACCCAGGTTTGATGTGGCTTGGAGGAGCTTGACAGGACCAAGAGCGACCAGAGCAGTAGCTGAGCAGAGTGCCCGGCGTGGATCAGTGTGCAGCAGCAGAAGTCCGACAACTGGTGATGCTAGGAGGTCCAGCGACAGCCGTGGGAAGCGAAGCAGCTATGTGTGAGGTGACTTACAGTGAAGCTCTCGAGGAGTTCTATCACTCTGTGATCCGTGTGCATCTGTAAGAGCTGGTGGTGTGTCCACGGATAGACTAGGTTGGCCAAAAGGGGCATAAATATTATTTTCCCTGAAAAATGTTGCATAAGCCCCTATTTATTCAATTTTACAAGGTAAAACAAGGACATCAAAATTTGTTACCCAGTTTCTTGAGAGGGCCGATACTCTACATATGTCAGAAACCTCTGGTTTAGACAAACGGGAGGGCTCAGAAGGGAAGGAGCAGTATTTAAATTTTGAAACACAAATTTAGCTGAAATACAACTGCATCTCAATGAATTACAGTACCATCAAAAAGATAAACTGAAATGCAAATATATATTACAAACAGAGTGATCTATTTCAAGTGTATTTATGCTCATGTTGATGATTATAGCTTACAGCCAATGAAAACCAAAAGGTGATTATCTCAGAAAATTAAAGTAGCGAAGGATGAATGGGCTGAGAGATAAAATATTACCTAAATAGGTATCAGAGGCTTCACCATGTGTGGTTGTGAGAGTCATAGCCACTATAAATGCATATCACAGCTGCTGCTGTCCGCAGGGTGGTGCATATGGAGTACCGAGCTTGGAGAGTTAAAAACCAAGCTGTCATATTCTATGAGAAATCAAAGGGCGAATACACTGTTTAGTCAATGCGATTCAGGGCTCCCTGGTCCCTTCCTCAGGACAAATCAATATCATATTGCCATGTTCCAGGGAGTTTTAAGGAGCCCTGAAACACGTTGTCTAATAAATATTATATTCACCCTTTGATATCTCATGAAATACGGCAGCACAGTTTTTAACCCTTCATCCTCTGTATTTTAATTTTCTGATATGACCTTTGGGTTTTTATTGACTGTAAGCCATAATCATCAACATTTACAGAAATAAACACTTGAAATAGATCACACTAATATATTCTTTTCACTTTTTGTATTGAATTACTGAAAAAAAAAATATACTTTTTATGATATTCTAATTCATTGAGATGCACCTGTAGATTGAAAGTACCATGTCGCATTTGCTAGGACCCTAAAAAGGTACCCAAGCAGCAGAACCCCCCTCCCCTTCCCTCTCGCATGAAGAGTTGTGGAGTCGGAGTCTGTGCCCATTTTGAGCAGAGTCGGATTCAGGGAGATTGAGGAGTTGGAGTCGGATGTTTGGGTTACTGACTCCATAGCCCTGCTTGAATGTAACCCCATTTTGGAAACTAGACCCTCAAGGATTTTATCCAGGGAAATAGTGAGAATTTTTAACGCAAAAGGCATTTCACAGAATTTGTTAACATTAGGGTGTGATACAAAAAAAAATATCCTTTTCTTCGCAAAAAAGTTGCTTTAGCGCCAAATTTCTCAATTTTACAGGGTGTAACACCAAAAAGTGGACCCCACAATTTGTTATCCACTTTCTTCTGAGCACGCCAAATAGTCATGGCTCGGTATGGAAGAAGCGCTATTTGAATTTTAGAAAGCTAATTTGGCTGGAATGACTTTATCTTAGAAACTAGACCCAACAAGGAATTTATGTAGGGGTCTGTTGAGCAATTTGAAGCCATAATTAATTCACAGAACTTTTCAAATGTGGATGTGAAAATAGTTACCGTACATGTATTTTTCAGCTAAAATGTTATTTTAGCCACACATTTTTACAATGAATAATAGGAGACAGCAGACCCATAATTTGTTAGGCACTTTCTCCAGAACATTTTGATAGCACATCCATGGACAAAAACTAATGTTTGTACACAAGTAAGGCTCGGAAAGCAAGCACCACTGGCTGATTTCTGGAACACAAATTTGGACGTTTTACATTTGCAGAGGCCCTGAAGTGACAAATGCAGATACCCCCATATGTGACCCCATCTGGCTAACTAAACCCTATAACGAATTGTTCTATTGGGGTGTTATTTGTAACCCACAAACTACACAGAATTTATTAGCTTGGGCTATGAAAATGAAAAAGCTAGGGTAATTCCGCTAAAATTTTACTTTACCCTCAATTTTAAAACACAAAGTGTTAAAGGAGAAAATGGACAGGATAATTTGTTATACATGTTTTACCGAACGTGGCAGTACCCCATATGTGGTTGTACACTACTATTTGAGCACACTACAGGGAATGGATGGGGAGGAGCACAATGTGGTTTTTAGAACACAGATTGCATTATATAATGTGGCCTCCTTTAGCTGAGCCCCTGAGGAGCCAGATCAGCAAAATCCCCACAAGTGTTCCCATATTGGAAACTTCACTGCTTAAGGAATTCATCTTGGGGTGTAGTGAGTATTTTGTACCCACAGGTGCCTCACAGAATTATATACCATAATATTACAACATGAAAATACATTTTAGTTAATATTTTAGGTAAAAAAGTGGACTTCACAATTTTTTGTGCAGTCTCTGATGAGCGCAGTGATGCTCTATGTTTGTCAAAACTCCTGTTTGGTGACACATCAGGCTGGGCAAGGAGCAATATTTGGCTTTTAGAGAATAGATTTTGCTAGGATAGTCTTAAAGCAACATTTGTGGAGTCCCAAGGGCGCCAGAACCGCAAAAAAAAAACAAACTCTCAATTTATTTATGGCTAGTAGCTACTGGTAATTTGTAGCATTCACGCCACACTCTTTTTCTGGAGAATTACTTACATGCCAGCCTAGTGCCCATACATTATGTCCAGCTTCAGGAGTTGCACTCCATAAATGTTTTTTTTTAACCATAAATTTTTATTAAACATTAAGTAACAATACAAATATTGAGCATTTAGGTGCATCTGTATTTTATATATAAGACTAGTAAAAAGGCCCGATGCAATTGCATCGGGAGCAGGGTGAAATGAATTGTGTGTATACAGGCGGGTCAGTGGGTAGCAGAGTATACAGGGGGCTCTGTGGGTAGCAGAGTATACAGGCGGCTCTGTGGGTAGCAGAGTATACAGGCGGCTCTGTGGGTAGCAGAGTATACAGGCGTGTGTGGTGGTGTTGGCAGAGTATATAGGTGTCTGTGGTGGCATAGTATACAGGCATCTGTGTGGTGGCAGAGTATACAGGTGTCTGTGGTGGTGGCGGCAGAGTATACAGGCGTGTGTGGTGGTGGGGGCAGAGTATACAGGCGTGTGTGGTGGTGGGGGCAGAGTATACAGGCGTCTGTGGTGGTGGCGGCAGAGTATAGAGGCGTCTGTGCTGGTGGCGGCAGAGTATACAGGCTTCTGTGCTGGTGGCGGCAGAGTATACAGGCGTCTGTGCTGGTGGCGGCAGAGTATACAGGCGTCTGTGCTGGTGGCGGCAGAGTATACAGGCGTCTGTGCTGGTGGCGGCAGAGTATACAGGCGTCTGTGCTGGTGGCGGCAGAGTATACAGGCGTCTGTGCTGGTGGCGGCAGAGTATACAGGCGTCTGTGCTGGTGGCGGCAGAGTATACAGGCGTCTGTGCTGGTGGCGGCAGAGTATACAGGCGTCTGTGCTGGTGGCGGCAGAGTATACAGGCGTCTGTGCTGGTGGCGGCAGAGTATACAGGCGTCTGTGCTGGTGGCGGCAGAGTATACAGGCGTCTGTGCTGGTGGCGGCAGAGTATAGAGGCGTCTGTGCTGGTGGCGGCAGAGTGTACAGGCGGTGTGTGTGGTGGCGGCAGAGTGTACAGGCGTGTGTGGTGGTGGCAGAGTGTACAGGCGTGTGTGGTGGTGGCAGAGTATACAGGCGTCTGTGCTGGTGGCGGCAGAGTATACAGGCGTCTGTGCTGGTGGCGGCAGAGTATACAGGCGTCTGTGCTGGTGGCGGCAGAGTATACAGGCGTCTGTGCTGGTGGCGGCAGAGTATACAGGCGTCTGTGCTGGTGGCGGCAGAGTGTAGAGGCGTGTGTGGTGGCGGCAGAGTGTACAGGCGTGTGTGGTGGCGGCAGAGTGTACAGGCGTGTGTGGTGGCGGCAGAGTGTACAGGCGTGTGTGGTGGTGGCAGAGTGTACAGGCGTGTGTGGTGGTGGCAGAGTGTACAGGCATGTGTGGTGGTGGCAGAGTATACAGGCGTCTGTGCTGGTGGCGGCAGAGTATACAGGCGTCTGTGGTGGTGGCGGCAGAGTGTAGAGGCGTGTGTGGTGGCGGCAGAGTGTACAGGCGTGTGTGGTGGCGGCAGAGTGTACAGGCGTGTGTGGTGGTGGCAGAGTGTACAGGCGTGTGTGGTGGTGGCAGAGTGTACAGGCATGTGTGGTGGTGGCAGAGTATACAGGCGTCTGTGCTGGTGGCGGCAGAGTATACAGGCGTCTGTGCTGGTGGCGGCAGAGTATACAGGCGTCTGTGGTGGTGGCGGCAGAGTGTAGAGGCGTGTGTGGTGGCGGCAGAGTGTACAGGCGTGTGTGGTGGCGGCAGAGTGTACAGGCGTGTGTGGTGGTGGCAGAGTGTACAGGCGTGTGTGGTGGCGGCAGAGTATACAGGCGTCTGTGCTGGTGGCGGCAGAGTATACAGGCGTCTGTGCTGGTGGCGGCAGAGTATACAGGCGGGTGTGGTGGTGGCGGCAGAGTATACAGGCGTCTGTGGTGGTGGCAGAGTATACAGGCGTCTGTGCTGGTGGCGGCAGAGTATACAGGCGGGTGTGGTGGCGGCAGAGTATACAGGCATGTGTGGTGGCGGCAGAGTATACAGGCGTCTGTGCTGGTGGCGGCAGAGTATACAGGCGTCTGTGCTGGTGGCGGCAGAGTATACAGGCAGGTGTGGTGGTGGCGGCAGAGTGTACAGGCGTGTGTGGTGGTGGCAGAGTGTACAGGCGTGTGTGGTGGTGGCAGAGTGTACGGGCGTGTGTGGTGGCGGCAGAGTATACAGGCGTGTGTGGTGGTGGCGGCAGAGTATACAGGCGTGTGTGGTGGTGGCGGCAGAGTATACAGGTGTCTGTGGTGGCGGCAGAGTATACAGGCGTGTGTGGTGTTGGCAGAGTATACAGGCGTCTGTGTGGTGGCATAGTATACAGGCGTCTGTGTGGTGGCGGCAGAGTATACAGGCGTGTGTGGTGGTGGCGGCAGAGTATACAGGTGTCTGTGGTGGCGGCAGAGTATACAGGCGTGTGTGTGTTGGTAGAGTATACAGGCGTCTGTGTGGTGGCATAGTATACAGGCGTCTGTGTGGTGGCATAGTATACAGGTGTCTGTGTGGTGGGATAGTATACAGGCGTCTGTGTGGTGGCAGAATATACAGGTGTCTGTGGTGGTGCTCCTGCAAGGCAGGGGTTAAAAAAAAAAAAAAAGATTATGCTCACCTCTCCCCGAGCCCCCGGAGTCTCCCGCCGTCTCCCGCTAGGCTCCCGGTGGCTGTGCAGGCTCCCGGTGCCTGCAGTGGTCTTCTATCTACTGCACTCAAGGACCTGTGGTGATGTCAGAGTCACGTGACCTGCGATTTGCCTGGAGTAAGCTGGTGTCACGTGACTCTGACATCACCACAGGTCCTTGAGTGCAGTAGATAGAAGACCACTGCAGGCACCGGGAGCCTGCAGAGCCACCGGGAGCCTAGCGGAACACGGCGGAAGACGGCGGGAGACTCCGGGGGCTCGGGGAGAGGTGAGGATTTTTTTTTTTTTAACTGTAGAGCGGCTGCGGCTCGTGATGACGCTGCGCGTCATCACTCGCAGTCGCGCAAAGGAGTCTGGGATTGGGCTACAGTGCCCAACTCCCGATTATGTAAGTAGATATAAAGAAAAAGCCAGGGCTCTCCTGCGCTTGGCTCTGTGGCATTCTGACACAAAAGCGGTCCTGGGGGCAAAGCAGTCCCCCACTCCAATTCCAGCGGACAGGACCTTTTGACGTTGAGAAACAAGGCAGCGCAGGGCACCTAGTTCAACTATAGTCCAATTTAACGAATATATAAAGTAAATAATGCAAAACTATTAATGTCGTAACTTCCACATAAACAAAAAGACAAAGACAAGACATACAAGGGTAGTGGGGGTAGGGAAAAAAAAAAAGGGGAGAAGTTGGAAATGGTTAAACCAGCAGTTCCCAAGCCAAATCTGACCAATCTACAGATCATAGCTCGCTGCATAATAATCCTATGGGGACCAGACCGCTAGGAAGCGCTCTATAAGTCGTTCAATAGGGCTGTAAGATGTTCCATCCGTCTGACATCTTTGATCCATCTAATGAGGCCCTAGACGCCGGGGAGCTCGACTGTTTCCAGTGCCGTGCGATCAAGCATCTCGCCGCCGTAAGAATATGTTGCATCAATCTAGTGCATAGTTTGCCCATGCCCGGAGCACCATGACCCAGAAGAAGCACCAGGGGATCATGGTCCACATCTGCATACAGTACCTTGTCAAAGACTTAACTTGTTCCCAAAAGGGTAGGATCTTTTGGCATGACCAAAATAAATGTGGGAGGGACCCCGTGCCCTCCTCGCACCTCCAATACAAGACAGGAATAGATGGGTCCAGCCCATGTAGAAATTCTGGAGTGTGGTACCAAAACATTATGATTTAATAAACATTTTCTTTGTAAAAGAAGCACACTGATTATTTTGCAGCATTTCTCCAAATGACAGACCACTCTCGGGGAGGATATCTGTCTCTCCAGGGCAGCCTCCCACCTATGCAAGTAGGAAAAAGTTTCACCTGACCCATCCCGTGGATCAGATAGTAGGCTGCATATTTCTGAGATCAAGCCCCTGGTGTCCATACCCCTGCTGCATATTCTCTCAAAATCTGTAGGAATTGAGGCTCCTGCTCTACCATATAGGGAATTAGCCAAATCTCTAATTTGTAAATATTGAAAAAATTCCTGGTTAGAAAGGGAAAAGTGGCGTTTGAGATGGTCAAACGAATGAATCTCCATGGTCCTCCCATCAATGATATCCTCAAATCTGAACAGACCTGCAGTTAGCCAGGGATGGACCATAGGAGATTCTAGACTGCTGGGGAGCAGTGGTTGGCAGAGCAAGGACACCAGGGTGGGGGGGGGGGGGACAAGGTGACATGATGGCAAACCTCCATGTGCAGGCGAGCCACAGGCCACGTGTGAACAGCATGGGACCCAGGAGGGGTGGGGGGAGAGCTACATTGTGCAGGTGACCATAGGAGAGTTAGGGTGTATCGGAGCGATCCATAATTTTTCCACTTCATTCCACCTGCTGTAGGCCCATAGGGTTGTCCAGCAAGGGATTCTCCTCAAGTGTGTGGCCCAATAGTATTTAAGTATATCTGATACAGACAGCCCTCCCCCTTAGTCTTGTGAGTCGTCAGAAACTCCCTGGCCACTCTATGGCGCTTTCGCTGCCATATGAATCTAATGATTGCCACCTGGAGAGACTTCAAGGGATCCTGTCACCCCCAAAACACTTGTAAACCTATTAAAACCTGTCCCTAGAGCATATTAACACTTTCCCTACACTATTTCTACCTCCTAAATGCAGTAAATGACATTGACTAAAAACGTTTTAGAAGTACCTGATTAGTGATGATAATGAGTGACTATGCTATTCATAGTCACTCATCAAGACTGCCCCTCTGCTTCACAGCACGCCTCCATAGGCGTGATCGTCCTCCTAGATTAAAATTGCAGCCTCCCCGCTGTGCCCTGTGTCGTAGGAGGCTGCAGTGTGGCTTGTGACGCGATCCGCGTCATTCCCGGCGCCCTGTGACGTATTTACAGCGGCGCCGCGCTGTTAGCTTCAAAATGTGCACTGCGCATGCGCATTGGGCATGCGCAGTGCGCATTTTGAAGCTAACAGCGCGGCGCCGCTGTAAATACGTCACAGGGCGCCGGGAATGACGCGGATCGCGTCACAAGCCACACTGCAGCCTCCTACGACACAGGGCACAGCGGGGAGGCTGCAATTTTAATCTAGGAGGACGATCACGCCTATGGAGGCGTGCTATGAAGCAGAGGGGCAGTCTTGATGAGTGACTATGAATAGCATAGTCACTCATTATCATCACTAATCAGGTACTTATAAAACGTTTTTAGTCAATGTCACTTACTGCATTTAGGAGGTAGAAATAGTGTAGGGAAAGTGTTAATATGCTCTAGGGACAGGTTTTAATAGGTTAGCAGGTGTTTTGGGGGTGACAGGATCCCTTTCAGCTCCGAAATCGGAACTTTAACTGGAAGGGTCTCAAAGACATAAATCAATCTAGGCAATAGGTTCATTTTCACCGCCGCCATCCGGCCCATCCAGGATAAGGGAGTGAGAGCCATTTAGTCAAACGGGATTTCGATTCTTTAAAAAGAGAAAAGGGAAATTAAGTTTATAGAGGGTTTCGTATGAAAACGTTATGTGGACCCCCAGGTATTTTAAAGCATCCAGTTTCCACCTGAATTTAACATTCAGGCATAAGTGGTGCCACACCTTGGGGGGGAATGTTCAGAGGCATGGGCTCCGTTTTGCTGGAATTAATTTTATATCCAGATAAATCCCCATACCTCTTCAAAGCCTTTATGAGACTCGGGAGAGATATGTGGAGGTTAGTGAGCATCAGTAGAACATCGTCTGCAAATAATGCGATCTTAAATGACTTGCTCCCAACATTCACCCCCGAGATGTTATGGTCCCGCCTTTGCGTTGGGGGAGGAATATAATGCCATAATGGCCGACTTAATATCTCCATCAAGACCAAATCTCTCAAGTACTTCTTCAAGATACCCCCAAGTGCACGCTGTCGAACGCTTTTTCTGCATCTAAAGACAAGAGTGCACCAGGGGCACCGCTTCTCTCCATGATCTCTAAAAGATCAATAATACGTCTGGTTCCATCAGATGCTTGTCTGGCCGGTATAAACCCGACCTGCTCCAATCCAATCAGGGAGGTGATGACACTCATGAGGCGATTCGCTAAAAGTTTTGCATATATTTTTAGGATCACTGTTTAAAAGGGCGATTGGTCTGAAATTCCCTGGCGACGTTATGGGTTTGCCAGGCTTCGAGATCGCAGAAATTAAAGCCTCTAGACCCTCAGGACAGATCTCTCCCGAACCTCTCCAGAAGTTAAATAGTTCCAATAAATGCGGTAGGAGAAGATCAGTAAAAGAGGTATAATACAGGTAAGAGAAACAGTCAGGTCCTGGGGCCGAGCTTTTTTTCATGGATTTAATGACTTCTCAGATTTCTGAATCCGAGAAGGGGGCATTTAAGGCTGCTCACTGGACAGATGTTAGGGAAGGAAGCTGTACCTTATCTAAAAATTCGTTTATCGCTTCTGTCGAGGGCCGAGGTGTGCGTGAGTCAGAGTGCAGATTATACAGTTTCCCGTAATATTTTTGAAATTCCTCAGTTATCAAAAAAGGGTTGATTATTTTTTGTCCTGTTGAAGTAATCAAATGAGAAATTTTGGCGGCTTCTTGTTTTTCCCTAATACGCCTGGCTAGTATAGTGCCTGCCCTATCACCCATTCCGTAAAATTTGGCTTTACTCTTTTTCAGGTTAAACTCCACTTTAGCTAGTAAAAACGCGCGGAGATCTTGTCGGACCTTCGAAAGTTCCGCATGTGTGGACGCGAGGGGGGCCTGCTTGTGTAGGGTTTCTAGATTTGCTATTTTAAGCGTGAGCGATTTAATCTGGGCCTCTCTTTCCCTCTTAAGTCTAGAAGCTAGCTGTATAAAAGATCCCCGGATCACCGTTTTATGAGCTAGCCAGTTAATTTCAGGACTTGTTTGTTCACTGTCGTTTAGAGCAAAGTAAATTTTAAGTCGGTCAGCCAACAATGTAGTATTTTCAGGATTGGCTAGTAAATATTCATTCAGTCTGGAGACTGGAGCGTGGTCCGACCAGGTGAGGTTTCCAATAGTGGTTGATTGACATCTGGAGAGAAGGGGGTAATTAACTAAAAAGTAGTCTAGTCTACTGTACGTGTGGTGTTGTGAGGACAAGAAGGTGAAGTCCCTTTCCTCTCCATGGGTGTAACGCCATATGTCGTGAAGATGGTGAGCTGAAATTAGATTGCCCATATCACCACGGCAGTTGGAGACAGATGAAGTGTCTAAGCGTTTGCTCACTGGGAAGTTGAAATCATCCGCCATTACAGTGAGGCTCTTACAAAGAGAGGCCAACCTCGGGAACAAAGAGTGAAAATATCTATATTGTCCGGAGTTGGGGCCATAGATAGAGACCAGGGAATAGAAGGTGTTATTGATGTACCCCACCACCACTAAGTACCTGCCCTGAGGATCCGAGATCTGGTCAACAAGTCTGAAAGAGAGAGATCTGCGAATAAAAATAGCCACCCCTGCTTTCTTCACCTCAGCATTTGCAAAATATTGATAAGGGAACAAAGCAGACGACATACGGTAATTGTCACCTCTAAGCAAGTGGGTTTCCTGAAGAAACACAACATCTCCCTGAAGTTTTCTGACTTGCAACCAGGCCAGGGAGCTCTTCACAGGCGAATTCAGCCCGTTTACGTTAATGGTGACAAAGTTAATGCTCATGACGACACGACCAGAGACAAACCAATCTGTTGATGGAATAAACTTGTGATTAATACGAGACAAAGCGCTTATGTTGAGTCAATTGCAGTGGACTTAAGTGGTTCAGTTAAGGAGAAGAGGTCGGTGGGACAACAGGGAATACAGGGGGGGATAAAAACACAACAAAAACTACCGGATAGAGATGAGGACGGTAAAAGGGAAAACAGAGTAATATAATTCAACTCAGCATTACAAATTTGTACTATCAAAATTTTAAGGAAACAAATACCCCTTATAGTAAGGGTCTTCTGGAGTTCAGGCTTCTTCTTCAATGTCGAAGAAGGGGATACTTATCTAGAGTATCCATATGAGGGTGCAAAAAATGCACCTACGGGGGCAGTCTATCCCACCAATCCTTTGATAGAATGTAGAGAAGGTGAATAATAGTAGAAATAGCAAGGGAAGGCAGTGGAGAGATAGAATTTCAAGAAAAAGAAGAGGGGAAGGGGAAAAGAGGATCAGGGAATTGGAGCAAGATTAGATAAAAGTGGAGAATAAATAGCAGCAGATGAGAGAAAAGAGAATAGAGAAATATAGACGTAGGATCAGTATGATATAGAAAGGTAGAGAAATAAGTGTAGAGATAAAGAAAAAAAGAAAAATGAGTGACAAGTGGTCAAAAGACATAAAAGGCAGGTATAGAGTCTTCACGGGCAAATAGATTAAGTACAGAAGCATGCTCATTGCATCAGTCAAATAGGCTCTAGATGTTGAATAGCCGATGGCTCAGTAGACTCCGGTTCTGCATGGTCATCCGCAACGGAACATGGAGGCAGTCTATTTGGGGATTGATCCCATTGTCGCAGCAGATCTTCCGCCTGCTTCGGAGAATGGCACACATGAGAAACATTGTCCTTTTTGATGATAAGTTTCATGGGATATCCCCAGCGATATTCCAATTGGCGCTCCCTCAGCAACCTAGTAACTTCTTGGAAGATTCGCCTTCGTGCAAGGGTACCAGCCGAAAGATCTGGGTAGACTGCTATATTTTGATAGGGTTCTGGCACCGGAGCCCCTGCTCTGAGCGCTCGCATAAAGTCCTCCTTAACTTCGTAGAAATGAATCCTAGCGAGGACATCCCTAGGAAGGGTAGGATCCAACTGTGTTGGTCTTGGGAGGCGGTGAATCCGGTCAATGACGACGTCTTTAGGCCTCACATCAGGGAGCATTGCCGCAGTAAAGTTCTGTAATAACTTTCTCAAGTCAGTGGAGGGAGTACTCTCTGGGATGCCTCTTAGTTTCACATTGTTTCGACGGGATCTATCCTTAAGATCCAGTGTTTTGAGGGTGGCTTTCTCTAGTTTGTCTTGTAAAGCGTAGTGAGCATCAAGCAGTTCATTATGCAAATGCACCAAGTCTCCCATTTTGCCCTCTAAATGCGTTGTACCGGATGATAGATCAGTGACTTCTCCCCTCAATCCCTCCATCATGGACCGCATATCCTCCTGTAGCGAGGTTCGGAGCCCAGCCAGGAGGTCTCTCATAGCTGTATGAGTAACTGGGGCTTCAGCCAGTGCAGCTGCGCCTGAGGAAGCAGAGGACGTGGAGGCCATAGAATTGCGGCGTGAGGACTGAGTGGAGCGCTGTGGGGAAGGTCGTTGGTGCGCCATTTTGGGTGACCCCACTAACAGAGCGGGTAGGGGCAAAAAAGGCTGTCAGTTTATTGTGGGAGCGGTACGGACCCGAGCGAGCTTTGCCCATCAAGTGTTTAGCAAACGTAATAATAGTATCACGTATTGATGATTACTAACTGGGGATTGAGCAATCCTTAGCAAGACTTAGGTAGGCTTGTGTTTTGAAGCAGTTTGCAAAGAATGGAGACACTTTAGACATGAAAAGAAGAAGTTTGTGCAGCAGGGGTTAAACAGGGAACCACTTGTGTCCCCTGATTGCCAGCTTGTGAGTTCTTTAGTTGCTTAGCTTTAACCCATACAGATGCAGGTGTAGCGAAATAATTTTCTCACCTCTTCTGTCCTGTCCGAGCGTTTTCTAGCCTCAGCATCTCCAATGCAGGTGCCCTGTATGTGTAGGGAGACTCTTCCGGGATCCAAGCTCCGCCGCCTTCTCCTGCCCAGCCGCCCACACAACTGCTCACCGCCGCCGTTTAGTGACCGTCACCTCCCGGACGCTCCCACCCGCAGCACCGAGCGAACACCCGCAGCAGGTACACTCTCCGCGCCCCTCAGCTCGCAGCGTCAGTGTAGAAGGGAGGGAGGAACACGCTGGAGTGGCAGGAAGCCTCCCTCTTCAGTGTCACGCAGCCTAACAGTTCCTCGTGGCGGGAATGTCTCGTGGCAGGCTGGGGGGGGGGGGGGCGCCTAGCCTAGCTAAAGCGGGCTAGCACACAGTTTTGGGGCCAAAATAAGCCCTAGACCTAGTGAGGCTTAGGTATATCTTACTTGATGGTGTCAGATATACCCCAGAACTCCGGTGGCTGATGGAGGATGCCAGTGGATTGTGCCTCCGCCGTCCAAAGATGTCGCAGGTCTGCTATCTCAAATCCATCGGCAATCAAACTCTCCCTCACCACCGTCCAGAGTCTTCTGAGGGGATTAGTGCAGGTTTGGCCGGGTATTGGCTTCTATGGGTCGCTCAGTGTCGCTTTGAAGCCCGTGGGTCTCGGAACTCCTGTATGAATCATCCATCACGGTCAGACGTCAGGCCACGCCCCCATAAAATATTTTATGTTGTATACCCCTCCATATATGCTATTGTGTGTACTGTGCCCCTTCGTTTGACAATTTTTATAGAGGAATTTTCTGTATACTAAGGTTTTGATGCTTCCACTTATACAGGGGTCTTTTGTCTACTATCTTGTCATCCATACATGTTGTTGTTATGTTGGCAACATAATTCAAAAATATACTCTCAATAAACAGACCTCTTTCACCTTGCAAATACTAGTGTCTATATATATGTGAATCCACAGCATAAGACTTCTTCTCTAAAAAAGAAACCACGTCAAAAACTCTATTGTCTATAGTATTAGTATTTTCTGAGTTGTGGTATGTACAAAAAAAGTGGAATTATCATGCCGTTTTGTAATAGTGTTGCTAATCGCTGGCGAGATGTCACACGTCTAGATATAGTATACAACGCACCAACGATGTTGTGAGCAGGGATTGTTCAAAAACGATCCCTGCTCATTGCTGTGAATGGGCGAAGTCGTCCGTGATATCGTTATCGCGGTGTCACACAGTACGATGCAGCAGGTTGGTTGAGAGGAGATTGACAGGTTTTTGAACATTTACATAAACCTGTCAACTCCAACTTGACTAATTATCGTAGTTGAATCGTTCAGTTACACGCAACGACGCACTAACAATGTCTTTTCTACGTCGTTTCACACATCACTTTTGAACGATGATGAGAACGATGTTGAGCTGTGTAACGGGGCTTTAAGGCTTTTATCGAACAACTTAACAATCACCTAAACATCTTTGTCACCTTCTCTATGTCACAGACCAGTGCAGTGTTCCTGGACCCTGTCATCAAGGTAGAGGATGACCACATCATCACGGACTTATACCGAAAACTCACATCGACCAACAATCTCCTGCTCTACGATAGCGATCACCTCCTTCACACGCGTCAAGGTATCCCCATTGGTCAATTTCTAAGACTTAGGCTTACCTGCACTCTGGATGAGGACTTTAGAAGTCAGGCATTTGACCTCGCTTCTCATCTTAGGAATCGAGGCTACCCCAAGAAAACAGTCTCCAAGGCCGGTCAACTTGCTAACTCATCTATACAATCAGATCTTCTGGTGCCAAGGACGAACGGTGAACAAATCTGTTTTGTTACAGACTTCTGCAACAAATGGGACGCGAGATCCATATTGCTTATGCATTGGGATGTTCTGGACTATGGGACAAAGATGTGTCACAACTAGTAGGCCCCACACCTTCTCTATCAGCTAGACGCGAACCCAACCTCAGGGACCAATCTCATAAGGAGTCACTTTAAATGCCCCACCGCGAGATTGAACAGAGGGTACAAGTTAAAAGGCTCTTTCCCTTGTGGGGATTGTAAGGTCTGTCCACTTATGATTCCGACTAGGGACCTTCTCATCAATCCCAGTATCAACAAATCACATCCCCTACGAGATTACAAAAATTGCAAAAAGCATAATGTAATCTATGCCCTCGCCTGCCCATGTAACAATCACTGTAATATAGTAGAAGGCGTGCACACTGAGTTTTCTTGCATAGGTCGAGGTGCTAATTGAGAGGTTTGGTAGACCCAGAATACGGATAAGGTAAATGAACAATTGCACACGCTTACGATTTGTTTTACAAAAAGGCGTTTTTTTTTATTAGTTTAGCAACAGGGAACCAATGTTTCGGTCCAACCTTGAACCTTGATCACGGTAATTGCTGTAAGTCATAACAATACAAAAATCATTACATATATAGTGAATGATATATAGAAAAAAAAGATATTTACATATATTACAATTTGCATTGACACTGATCCGACAAATATGAATAATATCTGTTGGCATGTACACATCTGAATATAGTTCAAATCGGATGGAAGCGAGTAGCATGAGGGTAAATATTCAAGGAGGAGACTAGGGTCGTTCCTGTTTATCTTAAAAACTAAGACTACGTATATGGAGATGTAGTTATAATTATCTATTATTGCCTATATTTGCACCGATGTGACCACTACCATAATTACTGGTGAATCTCTTAATATTATTATGAATCCAGAAAAGAGTGAAAAAGAGCTGGGATCAAATGCCGCGCTGACCACAAAGATAAACACAGAGTAAATCACACACTCTGTTTATTTTGCCTACACGTGTTTCATGGCTCATAGCCACTTCCTCAGGATGCCCTGAGGAAGTGGCTATGAGCCATGAAACACGTGTAGGCAAAATAAACAGAGTGTGTGATTTACTCTGTGTTTATCTTTGTGGTCAGCGCGGCATTTGATCCCAGCTCTTTTTCACTCTTTTCTGGATTCTTCAGTTCTCAGCTGGGAGCCTGCAGCGACCTCCTGTGTGCTTTTATTGTTGTTGTGACACTCACAACTACATCAGGTGAGTTTAACCATTTGGGGTCTGAGAGACCTGTATAATAGCAATACTACTCTATGTGCGCTTCCTTTCTCTTTTAATTAATATTATTATGTGCAGTCAATGATATTCACAAAGTGCTCCCATAGTGATATTGGTGTATAACCGTTTCATTACCCTATGTCTGTTGCTTTCTTTCATTTATGTGGTTATCAGTATCCCTTTCAATGTTTCACTCCGCCTGTGGTATATACAGTGATTTGTTAGTAGGGTATAGGTGATATAGCAAAAATATCCAGTTAATTAATTCTTATTTGTTACCTGTATGCTATATGTAGGATCCTTGTACCCTGCGTTATGGGTACCTGTAAATATGGAATTGCACATTAGGGGGCAGTGGTCCATAGACGGCAAGTCAATGCATAATGGGCATATTGTTTTTGTTGTATTTAAGTTTACTGTTATGTTAATCACGAAGGGTTAACCTTCAGTAGTAGCTAGTCCACCGCTGCAGTAAGACTTACCTTATTTCAGTTAGTCTTATTCCCTGCTCCGGGTGGGTGAATCTGTGTAGTGCATCACCGGAAGAGACCAAACGTGTTTACTAGCACATTGTCAGGGAGATCGTCAAGTGATCTCTCAATGCTGCGCTTCTTATGTGTGCAGAATTGCAGCGATATCAGTGTGATGTGGACATGGTTATCTCAGTTCCTAGTATTTGGGCACTATCTAGGGTAGGTTTGATGAAGGGCAGAGCAGATGAAAGGTTTTCAGTGTATAGAGAATGCACATAAATGCTGTCACATATAGAGACCAGTATGAACAATCTTCTTGTGGATAACACAATACCATGAATATGTTTTAACAGTCATAGAATCATATTACTAGATATTATAACATATTACAGTCTTCTCAAAAGGGGACACAAATAAGGTCTCCTATGTTCCAAGTGGAGAGATGTTGTTCTCATGTTCATTTGTCCCTGATGGGTAACAAAAACCTCCAGGAACCAGTAGTTTGTATCTAAGCTGTTGAAAGAAAAGGTCATAGCCACAGGGGGTGACGCACTTCCGGTCCTACGGCGCATGCACTGGCGTCTCCAAGCATTTCCGGCCGGCTCCTGTAAAGAGTGGCCGCAAATCTTAGGCGCTACACAGATTCACCCACCCGGACCAGGGACTAAGACTATCTGAAATAAGGTAAGTCTTACTGCAGCAGTGGACTAGCTACTACTGAAGGTTAACCCTTCATGATTAACATAACAGTAAACTTAAATACAACAAAATCAATATGCCCATTATGCATTGACTTGCCTTCTATGGACCACTGTCCCCTAATGTGCAACTCCATATTTACAGGTACCCATAACGCAGGGTCCAAGGATCCTATGTATAGCATACAGGTAACAAATAAGAATTCATTAACTGGATATTTTTGCTATATCACCTATACCCTACTAACAAATCACTGTATATACCACAGGAGGATTGAAACATTGAAAGGGATACTGATACCCACATAAATGAAAGAAAGCAACAGACATAGGGTAATGAAACGGTTAAACACCAATATCACTATGGGAGCACTATGTGAATATCATTGACTGCACATAATATTAAGAGATTCACCAGTAATTCTGGTAGTGGTCACATCGGTGCAAATATAGGCAATAATAGATAATTATAACTACATCTCCATATATGTAGTCTCAGTTTTTAAGATAAAACAGGAACGACCCTAGTCTCCTCCTTGAATATTTACCCTCATGCTACTCACTTCCATCCGATTTGAACTATATTCAGATGTGTACATACCAACAGATATTATTCATATCTGTCGGATCAGTGTCAATGCGTATTGTAATATATGTAAATATCTTTTTTTTCTATATATCATTCACTATATATGTATTGATTTTTGTATTTTTATGACTTACACAGCAACTTCCGTGATCAAGGTCCAAGGTTGGACCGAAACGTTGGTTCCCTGTTGCTACACTAATAAAAAAAAAAACCCTTGTTGCAAAACGAATCGCAAGAGTGTGCAATTGTTCATTTACCTTATCCATGTAACAAATCATACATCGACAAGACCTCGCAGGAACGGTGTTTCCACGATTAACCTTGCCGCCAGTGAACGGGCCAAGGGTTACTATCTCAAGCCTGTTGCGCCACTTTTCCTCTATGACCACCAGGGCATGACTAATGATTTACGGGCATTCAGGCTGCAAAGGATTACCGGGACAGATTGGAGTGACTTCTTTCGGAACCAACTCCTACAACATAAGACACAATGGATTTTTAGGGTATGTGCCCACAGGAAGGTTTTGCTGCGTTTGAGATCAGGTTTTACCTTGGTTTTATGCTAATCTAATCCTGAGTTTTTGGTTTCCAGCAAAACCTATGTTATTAGGGAAAAGCTTTCACACACATTGATTTTTGTTCTCTGGAGACAGTGTAAACACCACAGGATTTGCTGCACTTTTGTTTTCCAGGAAAACCTATGTGATTCTAGGATTAGCTGTCCCAACACATTGGTTTTTGTTTGGTGAAGAAAGTGGAAACACCTCAGGTTTTGCTGTGTTTTAGAAAGAATGAGCAGGTCAATTCTTTACTGCAGTTTTGCTAAAGTGGAAACACCTGTGGTATTTCCATTTTCTGTAGAGAAAAAAAAAACTGTGTGTGTGAAAGCTTTTCCCTGGTTTTGATGAAAACCAAAAACTCAGGATTAGATTAGCATAGATTTACATAAAACCAAGGCAAAACCTTCCTGTGAGCACATACCCTTACTCTCAATACAGTCTGCCCTCATGGACTTAAAGAGGAACTACTCTTCACCGGTTTTCTTGGGGATTAGTTGTCCTGTTTGTTTATTACATTATTTTTCTTTTTACATACTCTTAGGCCTCAATACTCTGGATGTGAACTCCAATTAATAATCGATGGTCTCGACCACTTGTATATCTCCTGATAACCGCATCACTAATCTGACGATGAGGGATTGTCCCCCTGGTTCACTGCAACTATTACTACTCATGACTTCTGACCAGTGATATATTCCTGGGACTACGATAAGGAACTTCTTCCATCTATTCTCCTAGGAGGATCCTTACCCTTGGTCTTATAAACTCATTTGGTCAAACTGATCGGTTCACACGTACCCGGACAAGCCTCTGGTCCTATCCTTCTGGATGGATCTCATGATCGCGACTCTTGGTATCTGTTAGTCATCTACAACAACGAGCTCTAGCGACCTGAGTCTCATTATGGACCTCTATGAAACCTTTTGCCTCCTACCAATCGACTATCTGATTTGGGGCTTGCAGCATATACGTTAACACGTGTAGTCCCTGTGACGTCGCCTCTGCTGACATTTTGAATAACTTCTATGGGCTTTTTGGTATACCTTTTATAGACATTAAAATCTTCATCTGCATCATACCTTTATGCTTTCGGGGTTTATATCATTGCTAAGATTCTAACAATGGTCATGTAATCCAATGGGGTTTATACTTGGTTTCTGCTTCGACAAGTCCCTATTACATCCTGGCTATGGAGTTCTCCGATGGGCTGGCCAGCCCCTACATCTGTCAGTGATATATATTAATATAAAAAAACACTTTTTTTTTTTTATTCCGGTCATCTTTTTGCCTTATGGGGAACCTCCTCTCCAGTATGTTTTATGGGTTGTTTCCAGGTCAGTCCATAATAACGTCGCTGGACTGCCCTGGACCTTGACTGTTCTAAAATATCAGAACCGTGCATTGACTTGTCAACTTTATTGCACATTTTATCTCATGCATGGTGGGCTCTATTCAAGCACTGCCATCTAAGGAAGTTTCCTACCCCCTTGTACTTCCCACTTGCACTCCTCTCTTTTAGGGAGCACATATTACATCATATGTCTTAAACCCTTCCTTAGGACTGTCGGCTCCACTACCAAATTTCCTTGGAAAAGAGGGTTCCAGCTTAAATTCCCCCCCCCCCCCCCCACTAGCCCCTTGCTTGGCTTAACTATGTGGCTCATCATCACTATTACACGGCCCAGTAATTCCTCCTTCTAAAGGACCGTGTATCCTTTACTTGTGGTTAGCTCTGCCCACTACACGCCTTTTTCCGTGATGCAGTGGTCCGGAAATTGCGTATCGGCCACCACAGTACCGCCTACTCTACTCCCACTGTCAACTCTACAGACATGCCCCTGGTTGGCCGTGCGCTCATGGATGTGACACGGTGGCCAACCAGGAACAGGATTTCACGGCATCACATACCGCAGCCACACATTACGTATGGCTATATAACACAGGCCCGATGTCACCCCCTCCAGCTCCTGACGAAGCCTTGCAGCGCTACACGTGGGGCATGTCCACCACCTTATCTGCTGTGGAGCACTTCTAGCTCCCATCTGGGACACCTGGGTACTGTATATTCCATCTTGAGTGACTGCACTCTGGTCACACTGGGATATTCATGATCTGATTGCTGCTCACATAGGTCAGATGGTTATTTATGACCTTGATTCCTGCTTATTAATATAATATAAGGGGTTGTGTTCATGACTAAATGATCACTGATGTACTACTGTTATTACAAACAATACTTTTGGTTCATGCTTTTTGATAGAACATAAGGGGTTGTGTATATGAATAAATGATCACAGGTCACTGATGTACTATTATTACTACGTACTTGATACTATTTAATCATCACCAGCTTACTGGTAGGCTCCCCTCATTAAGCACGTTCCTTTTTTTATACATACAGATACTTTATACTATATTGACAACTAGTCTTTTTTCATGTAACAGCTTCCTATGATGATGCATTCATACCATCAGTGATATATACTACAGACATTATCACCTAGTGTGTCCACAAGTCTCCTATCATCCATGTTCTTGATATTACTCTCATACCCACAGGTTTTCTGTTTACTTAATTGTCAAACCTCCTTAAGAGTATTATAACAATCATAGATTACGGTATACCATCACCCCCCATTGTCCGCACATATTTGTGTAATATTTTGACATTTGATATTATTTGTACAGCAATAATGGTGGTCCAGACCAATTGGTTTTGTTTTTAAACTTTTGGGTTCTGTTTAGCCTTCACCTTCCATTAAATATGAATAAATGTCACTGTTGCATGATTCTCCTGGTTGTGCACTTCTTATATGCAAGTCCATTTATCCTTTCCTTCTAGATATCCCTAATTCTGTGTTGTTGCACCCAGACCACTACATGCCTGGGCAGCTGAACCCAAACCCCCTACTCCCCCTTCCCGTATGAGCTTCCCTTTAAACATGAGCCATGTATGAGGGAGTTGGAGTCGTGGAGTCAGGGAAACTGAGGAGTTGGAGGTTTGGCTTTACTGAATCCACATTCCTGCATTTAACTACACCTTCTCACCTGCTGCTTTTGCATTTATAGCCAACACTCTGATTGACAGCCTCAGAGCCAAGGAATAGGGGATGGGAGGAAACAAGAATGTGAAAAAGGGCAGGTAAATGGTTACCCACATCATGATGATGCACAGAGCACCTTTACTTGATGGCATTCTGGTGCTGACAAAGACCTTTTACATTCATTATATATGCAACACCATTCATGCTGTGCACAGTGGATGGATCTGGAACTTTGAGAAAATATCCAAATGGTGCAGCAGTCTTCCCACATCTGGAAGAAGCCCTGTACATTTTTGTAAGGTTTTGACAATGTAGTTGCTCTCTTGGCAAGAGTTCAGGGTGCCCAAGCCTGGAGCCTCATGACCTAGAAACAAAAGAAGTTCTAAGCTTGTATTCAGAAACAGGTACATCGATGGCCATTGATGTTATCAGCAGACCAACTGTTTAGGTTAACTACTTTAATGCAGAATCTGCAAGCATCTACTTAAAACAAGACAGAAGTCAGCAGAGGAAAATAAATTATTGAAAACCAAGTTGGATTCATTCACCTGAAAATCTATGTGAACAGACCTTTAAAGTGCAGTCATCCTGAAGAATTATTGGGAAGGCACGAATGGAAGAACATTAGCTTCACGATAATCTAATTGTGTACACAGGCAGATCCCTGCAACAAGCAGGACACCCGATAATTCTCGACAGCACATCATGAGTGAGTATGACAGGTGCTGCAGAGTACCATGGCAGTCAGGGCACTGAATAATCCATTACAAGATGCTAGATGACCACTGACAGGCAGATATATAATGCCACGGTCGGTTCACATAAGAGCAGGTGGAGACGATGGCCTGTGTCACATAAGCAGCCTTAAGTCTGATGGTCCAGATGTATATTGCATAAGATGACTTGACAAGGAGCTGCGCCTCCCTGCTTATTACAGGTGATTATTTAGGATTTTCTCATGGCAATGACTGAGGGTCCCTGGGTCACGTTTACCAGCAGTCAGCCATATCCTTAATGGATATATGCTGTCAGTCTATTGGCCCTCATAGGATCCCTACTCCTCTGCTGTAATGTCGATTGTTCTTCCCATGGACGAAAATCACAATGGACAGCAATTCTGAGCAGGTCACCATTGAACACACATGGCCCATAAGCAGACACAAGGTCCCTGACCCCTCTCATTGGGCTGATATCACTTTGACACACGGCACGTGAGCCCACACCAGGACCCCGTCTCTCCCCCCCCCCTCTGGGCTGACAACCGGACGTTTCTAGGACAGCCCCTACAAATACAGTACTTTTTGCCCTGTCCGTAAAAAAATGTGAAGGCGTCTGGGTTTATTATAAAGCTGTAGACAGAATATTTTGCCTCTAATTATTTTACAATAAGTGCAGCTGATGCCATCATATCAGCACTGTGGGCTGGTGTACAGGATTTATTACGGTTTTCCAATTATCTGTAATATACACAGTCTGAACGCAATTTTTTTTATAAGCTCTCCAGAAATAAAATTACGCTACCAGCCCTGCCACCCCAGCGAGTCGGGTGGGGACAGTCCCAGCTGGGGAAGAGGCACAGGGGCTCAGGTCCTGGCACGTGGGGGCATGGCGGCCCAGGTCCTGGCACGTGGGGGCATGGAGGCCCAGGTCCTGGCACGTGGGGGCATGGCGGCTCAGGGTCCTGGCAAATGGGGGCATGGCGGCTCAGGGTCCTGGCAAATGGGGGCATGGCAGCTCAGGGTCCTGGCAAATGGGGGCATGGCGGCTCAGGGTCCTGGCAAATGGGGGCATGGCGGCTCAGGGTCCTGGCAAATGGGGGCATGGCGGCTCAGGGTCCTGGCAAATGGGGGCATGGCAGCTCAGGTTCAGACACGGCGGCTCAGGTCTCGGCAGGTGGGGGCACGGCAGCTCATGTCTCGGCAGGTGGGGGCACGGCGGCTCAGGTCCAGGCAGGTGGGGGCACGGCAGCTCAGGTCCTGGCAGGTGGGGGCATGGCGGCTCAGGTTCTGATACGGCGGCTCAGGTCCTGGCAGGTGGGGGCATGGCGGCTCAGGTTCTGACCCAGCGGCTCAGGTCCTGGCAAGTGGGGGCATGGCAGCTCAGGTTCTGACACGGCGGCTCAGGTCCTGGCAAGTGGGGGCATGGCGGCTCAGGTTCTGACACGTGGGGGCATGGCAGCTCAGGTTCTGACACAGCGGCTCAGGTCCTGGCAGGTGGGGGCATGGCGGCTCAGGTTCTTACACGTGGGGGCATGGCTGCTCAGGTTCTGACACAGCGGCTCAGGTCTCGGCAGGTGGGGGCATTACGGCTCAGGTGGGAGGGGGGGCACGGCGGTTTAGGTCCAGGCAGGTGGGGGCATGGCGGCTCAGGGGGGCACGGCGGTTCAGGTCCAGGCAGGTGGGGGCAGGGCGGCTCAGGGGAGGGGGGGGCACAGCGGCTCAGGGGAGAGGGGGGCACGGCGGCTCAGGGGAGGAGGGGGGGCACGGTGGCTCAGGGGAGGGGCACGACGGCTCAGGGGAGGGGCACGGCGGCTCAGGTTGGGCAGAGGAGTCCACGTTTCTTCATCTACTATTACACAGACACTGTTACGCACCGAAGCCTTTGATGAGCTCCGTGAACACCCCCGGGTCACTCTCCATCAGGCACCATTCTCCTGCACTGGCCGCCATTTCTCCCACAGCCGCGGATACACACAAACACACTGCGACCATGTGCAGCCTTGTGAGCGGCAGTTAGAGGAGGCGGCTGCTGCTCTCCCGCCTTCCGGTCTCCACGGCCGCAGCCCCTAGGACACACGTCAGTGTGAGCTTGTGTGCCCAGCCCGTCACACCGTTGTGTCACGTTATAGAGGTGAACCGGACACTGCGGGCTGCTGACACCCTGCAAGAGAGGAGAAACAGGGCTTACTGCGTGTCGCCGTCTGTGCAGGCGGCCATGATGCTGAAGCCGCGCACCAGGCGCAGTATACGGGGATAGAACACATGACCGTCAGGAGCACGTGATCCCCTAGATAAACGCTCTGGAGCTCCACTGTTTACCTCTACTTTTTACCATTATACTTCCGGGGTGCCTTTTTTTTTTTTACCGCTAAGAAAGTCACGTGACCGTAGTCTTGTCACGTGACTGGACAGATTTTAAAGGATTACCCAAAACAGGTGTAGATGACAGGTCAGTGGGATTACCGCTAAATGTGTGCGGTAAATGCACACTGCTATTATGGCGCTGTCTGATGGACGGCCGTGCGGTGCGTCTGCCTGATGGATGGATGGGCGTGCGGTGCGTCTGCCTGATGGATGGGCGTGCGGTGCGTCTGCCTGATGGATGGC
Organism: Allobates femoralis; assembly: GCA_033576535.1. NCBI lineage: Eukaryota > Metazoa > Chordata > Amphibia > Anura > Aromobatidae > Allobates > Allobates femoralis. The sequence continues at coordinate 16,486,116 of JARQOC010000007.1, read as the reverse complement.
CGTGCGGTGTGTCTGCCTGATGGATAGATGGCCGTGCGGTGTGTCTGCCTGATGGATGGATGGGCGTGCGGTGCGTCTGCCTGATGGATGGATGGGCGTGCGGTGCGTCTGCCTGATGGACGGCCGTGCGGTGCGTCTGCCTGATGGATGGGCGTGCGGAGCGTCTGCCTTATGGATGGCCGTGCGGTGCGTCTGCCTGATGGATGGATGGGCGTGCGGTGCGTCTGCCTGATGGATGGATGGGCGTGCGGTGCGTCTGCCTGATGGATGGATGGGCGTGCGGTGCGTCTGCCTGATGGATGGCCGTGCGGTGCGTCTGCCTGATGGATGGGCGTGCGGTGCGTCTGCCTGATGGATGGGCGTGCGGTGTGTCTGCCTGATGGATGGGTGTGCGATGCGTCTGCCTTGATGGATAGATGGCCATGCGGTGCATCTGCCTGATGGATGGATGGGCGTGCGGTGCGTCTGCCTGATGGATGGATGGGCGTGCGGTGCGTCTGCCTGATGGATGGATGGGCGTGCGGTGCGTCTGCCTGATGGATGGCCGTGCGGTGCGTCTGCCTGATGGATGGGCGTGCGGTGCGTCTGCCTGATGGATGGGCGTGCGGTGTGTCTGCCTGATGGATGGGTGTGCGATGCGTCTGCCTTGATGGATAGATGGCCATGCGGTGCATCTGCCTGATGGATGGATGGGCGTGCGGAGCGTCTGCCTTATGGATGGGCGTGCGGAGCGTCTGTCTGATGGATGGATGGGCGTGCGGTGCGTCTGCCTGATGGATGGATGGGCGTGCGGAGCGTCTGCCTGATGGATGGATGGGCGTGCGGAGCGTCTGCCTTATGGATGGCCGTGCGGTGCGTCTGCCTGATGGATGGATGGGCGTGCGGTGCGTCTGCCTGATGGATGGATGGGCGTGGCGGAGCGTCTGCCTGATGGATGGGCGTGCGGTGCGTCTGCCTGATGGATGGGCGTGCGGAGCGTCTGCCTGATGGATGGGCGTGCGGAGCGTCTGCCTGATGGATGGGCGTGCGGTGCGTCTGCCTGATGGATGGGCGTGCGGTGCGTCTGCCTGATGGATGGATGGGCGTGCGGAGCGTCTGCCTGATGGATGGGCGTGCGGTGCGTCTGCCTGATGGATGGATGGACGTGCGGTGCGTCTGCCTGATGGATGGGCGTGCGGTGTGTCTGCCTGATGGATGGGTGGGTGTGCGGTGCGTCTGCCTGATGGATGGATGAACGTGCAGTCAGTCTATCGGACAGGCGTGTGGTCCGTCTGACGGAGTGACATGCGGTCTGCCTGACTGTCCGACTAAAGGTACCTTCACACACAGCAATATTGCTAGGCAATATCAGCGGCAATTTGCTGGTTGCAGTGAAATCATGGACACATTGTTCCATTTGTACACGGCAACAAAATAGAACAATGTGTCCATGATTTCACTGCAACCAGCAAATTGCAAGTGAAATTGCCTAGCAATATTGCTGTGTGTGAAGGTACCTTTACAGGTGTTGTGGTCTGACTTATAGTCATGCGGTCTATAGTTTAGCTGTAGTGCCAGTGTTGTCTGGCATTTCTGACATTTGCAAGTCCTCTCTCTCCAGGGGCTACATACTAGTTTCTGACATTTGCAAGTCCTCTCTCTCCAGGGGCTACATACTAGTTTCTGACATTTGCAAGTCCTCTCTCTCCAGGGGCTACATACTCGTTTTTGACATTTGCAAGTCCTCTCTCTCCAGGGGCTACATGTTAGTACACTGCATGTTTCACTAGATGCTGTGCCATTTACAGTGTTTCTTGTACACAGTAGAGTTTTTAGTTTGGCTTCTTTGCCTTAGTCATGTGCAAGGTTAAATACACAAAAAACTGAGCCAAAGCAGACATAAGTGTACATGCCTAGTAAGAGCATGTTCACAAAGACCACCGAACAGACTAAACCTAAGGAAAAAAAGTATACAAAATGTGCAAAAAATAGCCTGCCATGAATAAATAAGTAAAAAAAACTGGGAATTTAGTATATATGTTTTTGCAAAAAGGAAAAATGCCATCCCACCACATCAAGGCGTGCCCACTTTGGGACGGTACCTACTCTAATTTAAAACCTGTTCATGTGTTGACTGTACATGTTGACGTGGTGGGATGGCTTTTTACCTTTTTGCAAAAATATATATACTAAGTACCCATTTTTTACTAACATATGCTTTTTAACTTATTTATTCACGGCAGGGTATTTTTGCACATTTTGTACACTATAATACAAGGAGAACTGAATATGATGCAAAAACTAGGTTTTTTTATTGGAAGAATGACGTATTAAAAATCTAGAAGTGGCAAAACACGGTGCATACAGAAAAGAGCCATTTACAGGGTTTCAGGGAGTATAACAATCATAGGTGCAGGGCATTTTCAAGATGTAACATACCGTATATACTCGTGTATAAGCCGAGTTTTTCAGCCCAAAAATTGGGCTGAAAAGTCCCCCCCTCGGCTTATACACGGGTCATACGGTATGCTGTGTGGGGGGGGGCTGTGACCGGGGGCTGGAGGAGGCAGGAGGGGGCCGCGGTGACCGCATGCGGTCACGTGGGGCCGCCTCATTAGTGCAATGAATATGCACGGCATCCCCCCGTCCATCAGCGGCGGGGGGATGCCGTGCATATTGCACTGCACAGCCCCCCTCCTTAATATGGCTCCCCCGGTAGTAATAAACAGCCCCCCCTCCTTATCACGTCTCCCCCAGGCTGCGGCAGCTGTTAAAATAACAAACACTGTATACATCACCTTCCGACGCAGCTCTCCGCTCCTCCGGTCCTGTGCCCTCCGCTCGCCGGCTTCTTCTTCCTTGATGTGCCGGTGTCATGTGACCGGGCGCAGGAGATGACGTCATTTCCTGCGCGCGGTCACAGAAGTCGGCACATCAAGGAAGAAGAAGCCGGCGAGCGGAGGGCACAGGACCGGAGGAGCGGAGAGCTGCGTCGGAAGGTGATGTATACAGTGTTTGTTATTTTAACAGCTGCCGCAGCCTGGGGGGGACGTGATAAGGAGGGGGGGCTGTTTATTACTACCGGGGCTGCTGGATACTACACTGGGGCTGCAATACCACTGGGGCTGCTGTATATAGGGGCTGCAGTACCACTGGGGCTGCAATACCACTGGGGCTGCTGTATACAGGGGCTGTATACTACCACTGGGGCTGCAATACCACTGGGGCTGCTGTATATAGGGGCTGCAGTACCACTGGGGCTGCAATACCACTGGGGCTGCTGTATACAGGGGCTGTATACTACCACTGGGGCTGCAATACTACTGGGGCTGCTGTATATAGGGGCTGCAGTACCACTGGGGCTGCAATACCACTGGGGCTGCTGTATACAGGGGCTGTATACTACCACTGGGGCTGCAATACCACTGGGGCTGCTGTATATAGGGGCTGCAGTACCACTGGGGCTGCAATACCACTGGGGCTGCTGTATACAGGGGCTGTATACTACCACTGGGGCTGCAATACCACTGGGGCTGCTGTATATAGGGGCTGTATACTACCACTGGGGCTGCAATACCACTGGGGCTGCTGTATATAGGGGCTGCAGTACCACTGGGGCTGCAATACCACTGGGGCTGCTGTATACAGGGGCTGTATACTACCACTGGGGCTGCTGTATATAGGGGCTGCAATACCACTGGGGCTGCAATACCACTGGGGCTGCTGTATATAGGGGCTGCTGTATACACCACTGGGGCTGCAATACCACTGGGGCTGCTGTATACAGGGGCTGCAATACCACTGGGGCTGCTGTATATAGGGGCTGCTGTATACACCACTGGGGCTGCAATACCACTGGGGCTGCTGTATATAGGGGCTGCAATACCACTGGGGCTGCTGTATATAGGGGCTGCAATACCACTGGGGCTGCAATACCACTGGGGCTGCTGTATACACCACTGGGGCTGCAATACCACTGGGGCTGCTGTATACAGGGGCTGCAATACCACTGGGGCTGCAATACCACTGGGGCTGCTGTATATAGGGGCTGCTGTATACACCACTGGGGCTGCAATACCACTGGGGCTGCTGTATACAGGGGCTGCAATACCACTGGGGCTGCAATACCACTGGGGCTGCTGTATATAGGGGCTGCTGTATACACCACTGGGGCTGCAATACCACTGGGGCTGCTGTATATAGGGGCTGCAATACCACTGGGGCTGCTGTATATAGGGGCTGCAATACCACTGGGGCTGCAATACCACTGGGGCTGCTGTATACACCACTGGGGCTGCAATACCACTGGGGCTGCTGTATACAGGGGCTGCAATACCACTGGGGCTGCAATACCACTGGGGCTGCTGTATATAGGGCTGCTGTATACACACTGGGGCTGCAATACCACTGGGGCTGCTGTATACAGGGGCTGCAATACCACTGGGGCTGCAATACCACTGGGGCTGCTGTATATAGGGGCTGCTGTATACACCACTGGGGCTGCAATACCACTGGGGCTGCTGTATATAGGGGCTGCAATACCACTGGGGCTGCTGTATATAGGGGCTGCAATACCACTGGGGCTGCAATACCACTGGGGCTGCTGTATACACCACTGGGGCTGCAATACCACTGGGGCTGCTGTATACAGGGGCTGCAATACACGGCTGTAATACACTGGGGCTGCTGTATATAGGGGCTGCTGTATACACCACTGGGGCTGCAATACCACTGGGGCTGCTGTATATAGGGGCTGCAATACCACTGGGGCTGCAATACCACTGGGGCTGCTGTATATAGGGGCTGCAATACCACTGGGGCTGCAATACCACTGGGGCTGCTGTATATACGGGCTGCTGTATACACCACTAGGGCTGCAATACCACTGGGGCTGCTGTATATAGGGGCTGCAATACCACTGGGGCTGCTGTATATACCACTGGGGGCTGCTGTATATTATACTGCTGGGGCCTGTATACCACTGCTGGGGGCTGTATACCTGTGCTGGGGTCCACCCTCGGCTTATACGCGAGTCAATAGATTTTCCCAGGTTTTGGGGGCAAAAGTAGGGGGGTCGGCTTATACACGGGTCGGCTTATACACGAGTATATACGGTAATTGTCTCAATGTACAATCAATGCAAGTGCCACAAAACAGATACACATATTAATAGTAACAGTACAAATTGGTTATTTGCACCCAGATGCAAATGCAGCAATAAAGTGCTTAGTACTGTGCAATTAAACTAGATATAACTAGCATAAGGGCTGCCAATACAAAGGGAGCAACAACAGACTAATATATGCATAAGGTGAAAACCAGCAAAGAATGAGTTAATAGTCAGATATCAGAAATTACCCATATGCACACTTAATATGATCCCTTAAGCATGGTCACGGCTAGGAACCCCAACGCGGCGTTTCGCTGTGCTGGTTTGGTAACCACAGCTTCCTCAAGGGAATGTGTCCTGCAAGGAGACAGAGCCCCAATATACCTCCTAATATAGTGCCTGCCATCAGCATTCCAACATCCACACCTCCATCATCGCGTCATCAGAACGCGCCGTCGACCGAAAGTGACGCAACCAGAAACTGTAGCCCGGCGAGCGCGCATGTCGGGAACCCGGGACGCGTCACCATAGTTCCCGCGCATGCGCACTCCAGCCATACCACAAGGCTGCGTCACCTCCGTCCAGGGCGGCTCCTAAGAGCGGTGGAGGGTGAGGGAAGACGGATGTAGGCACAAACACTAGATGATCAAAGAGGTGGGACAAACAGTCTACCTTAGGACGAGACTGTGTGGAGAAAGAGTGCAATCTTAAAAGCAAGAACAGGATAGCAGCAATACCTCAAATACACAATCTATACACATAATGTCATCACAACGCAAGTCTGTATGTTTTCTTCATGCATTGGGGTATACTATCTGAAAAACAGATATAGTCGGTTGATGTCTTTAACCACTTCTCTCCCACACAGAATTTCTTCATTATGATGTAACCAGACTTGAATTGGAAGTTACTTGATGACAAATAATGCAAAAGTAGTAAAACAATGGGAATAAAATTTCCAAAGATGAACGAGGAGCTGCAAATTAAAATAAGAAAAATAAACAAAGATTAAAAAACTTTCCCACAGAGTGGAAAGAAGTGTATACACCAAACATACAGATGCAAGAGAAGTAACAGGAGATCAGCACTATAGGTATGATTTAAAGGACAAGGATTCATTTATTCCATTGGGGCTAAGTGTATCGAGGGTCACGATCCACTTAGCCTCCATCTGGGCCAGAGCTCTTTTAAGATTACCCCCCCCTGTTTCCAGCCCTTAATATGAATTAAACCTTCATGGAACAGTACTTGCTGCAATATTGTGTTCTTAGTAGTTGCACCCTGAAGACAATTTTGGTATGTTATAGAATAGTTTTATTTACATAACTTTGGAGCAAAAGGGTGGTGGTGGCACCAAGGAGACCCTCATAGACTCACATTGAGAGCTTGCAAATGCTGACCTCTGACTTTGTCAGTTAGGAGTCGTGGTCATAAGATGGTGGAATGGGATTGGAGAGGTGCTGACGAGTTGTAGACACTGGCTGGTAAGTATGTTACTAGTGAAAGGGAACATGGACTAGTGCTACCACTCTGGCGTAAAATACAAAAGAATAAAACAGCGGAGCGCTGCTTTAATGTACACTAGTATGTGGCCAGATTCTATTCTCTAAAGTGGTTATTGGCTTGTATCAGAAAAGTTTGGACCATATTGCAAATCTCTTCTGGCACCTACACCTGTAAAGTGTTTGATGTGGGTTGAAGACTCATTTATTATAAGCTACCAAGCACTTAGCAAATTCTCATGATATTATTTCTTCAGTTTCCTAGAGATGCTTTTCATTTTCCCTATAGAATTGATGAACACAGAATACTGCTAATGTAAGAAGCCATTTTTTTAACAGCTGTGTTTTTAACCTTTTGTTTTCCGTCCTTCTCTTGTGCAGGATGCTGGTTGTAGTTACTCTGCTGCTCCCATCAGTGTTCTCACAGGTAATTACCCATGACTACTGTGTTCTTGGTGCTGGCCCTGGAGGGATACAAATTGCAAAGTTTCTTGCAGAGGCTGGAAGGGATTACATTGTATTTGAGCGCAACCAGGGACCTGGAAGCTTTTTTAATCGTTTTCCGAGGCATCGTAAGCTAATCAGCATAAACAAACGGTTTACAGGACGGATGAACAAGGAGTTTAATTTTCGGCATGACTGGAACTCCCTGCTGAGTCAGGATGAGGATTTGCGATTCTTTCATTATTCTCATGACTTCTTTCCCCATGCAGATGACATGGTGAGATATTTGACTAATTTTAGTTCTGGTCTCAAAGTCCACTATGGGAAGGAAATTAGAAAGGTTAAAATGGAATCCAACCTGGAAGCATGGCATGGTCATTACTTTCTCCTTGAAGATCAAACAGAACAGAAATATACATGCAAGTAAGCAAAAATCATTTTAAATAACATGCACAATAAATAAGAGAGAGAATAAGCAAAAAGTAACCTCATGGTAACATAATGTGATTAGTGTTGATCGAATAGTCAGATATTCGGATAGCTCTAACTGAATAGTTTTAACTGTTTCAACATTCATCACGAGTTACGAATCCAATGCAAGTCAATGGGAAACTCGCTCGAATACGAAAACTGAAACGGTTAAAACTACTTGGTTAATAACGAAAAAGAGATTGGTTTTGTCAGCTTAACCCTCCACATCCTGTGAACGGATTTACAAAGCGCTTGTAGATTAGTATATTCAACATGAAGAACAAGTTTGTTTAGCATCAGAGATGAAGATCCTTAATTAAAACTTTCTTTTATTAATTCAAATTCAAAAATGAAACCACTTTGTCCAGACAAAAAAAGTTAATACTGTAGATCTGTACAATGCCACTCAAGACGCGTTTCGGACGGTAGACCTTATTCATTGTGAACAGTAAAGCAAAGAAACCTGGCTTCTTACATCACATTCGTAGCTAGGTAATCACATATCAACTCAACCTTAAACCTTCAGTAACCATACATATATCACCAACATTAGTACACATCACAGATTTTCCAATAAATGTCACATAATAGTTATACAAAATCATTCATAATAGTGTGTCCCAAAAACATAGATTATGAATAAATATCTCACTGAGGTTTAAATCATAAAGAAAATTCACAAATCATAAAGTATAGCAGAAGAGACAGATTAGTTATCTAATAATCATAATAGATATCTTATGCACAGACTCTTAATTATAATGATAAATAATATCCTGCCTCAGGTTCATACCTTGGGGTGTACGAGTCTGGACTCTACATTGGGAGGGATCTTCTCCATGTATCGTGGAGAAGTGTCTTGTTGCAGCGGAATATTTAACAGTAAGTTTATTGCCACCATCTGAGAGATGTGTACGAATTCTAACTTTAGGGAGCCAGTCGTGCAGTTTATATATTGTGAGCTGCAATACAAACAAGATATGACATAAACTATATCTGTTAGTCTTATTTTCCATCATCGTCACAACAGCACCACCTGAGAGAGAGGTCCCGCCCATCCAAGATATTTCAGAGGTTTCGTAAAAAGGCGGTACCTCTCCTACACCTCAGTATAGGTTCACTGTCTTGGAGGTGGGAGACCTCTGAACTCAAGTGGTTCCCTGGCCTTACCCGGCAGTTGGAAGAAGCAGCTTACCTGCCGTAGCTCTGAACTCAGGTGGCAGAAGTGCCTCCCCAGGGTATCCCCTTTGCGGTGGCAGGGGCGGGGCCTGGTAGAGGGCCACAAGCGGTCCATCTCGGTCCCAGCGTTGCCCAGGCTGCGCGCGTGCACGGCTCCGCCCTGTCACACTGTGCCCCTAGGTGAAGACACCGAGGAGAACATCGGGCGTTTGAATTTCCCGCAGCCAAACGCTATTTCTGGATGTGGCAGTGAATCCAGATATAACGCTGGTGGCGCATGCACAGTACCATCCAAAATGGCGGCGCCCAGCGTCCAGACACCGGATTCGGCACAGAGGGCATTCCCCCTGCATTACCGGAGGCGATATAAGAGATGGTGACACGCGGTAACACTGCTGCCAGGTATGAAGCAGGGCTCTCTGTCATTCCAGATGTCGAAACCTGCCGCAGAAGCTCACACCTCAGGAGAAAGCTGCAGGTCCTCTCAGAAGTCTGCCAGATTGGATCCAGACCCAAAGCAGCCTTCAAAACCGGTACACTGTCATTCCTTGGGTGAGTGCCATTGGGCTTGTTGTATGTGTTCTTATGTTCTCTCTCTTCTTCTTGCTCTTGTTCACCTAGGAAAGCAAAAAGAAATTGTGCAAGAAAAAGAATAGAGAATGTGCTAACTGCAAAGTCTCTTTTGCAGAAGACTATGTGAGGGATCTTTGGCCCCCCTGCATAGATAAAACCGTGAAGAGGGAGGTTCCTAGTCTGGCCTCGAATCTTGGGGATTTAGTAAAGGAAGAATTCAGATCTCTCCAGAAAAAGGAGAGAAAGATGGGGAAAAAAAGAGGAAGGTGTCACGTGATTCTTCCTTACTCAGAACAGGAACCAGTGAAGGTCCACTGGGGTTCCCATAAGTCTAGCTCATCCTCTTCTTCCTCACAGACTTCATTCTCAGACGATAGTGCTGAGGGGAGACCTTGGTTCCCTAAAAAAGACACCAGCTACTTAATTAAAGCAGTACAAGAAGAGCCTATTGCGCTTCATCCTGACAGCTGCCGGGCGTCTAACCGCTAGGCGTTGGAAACAGCTGGGTCCCCCAGAACGCAATGAGTTCATTGCGGAACTAAATGATACGTGCAGACTGGAAGAATTGACGAGTTTCAGCTCTCTTGATCCAAGTAGCTCAGAACGACACTGTAGATAGTGGACTCCGTGGATTATGTTTAGAGAATCTGGAGAACTGGAGCGCTGGCTGAATGTCTCCCCTTCGTTATCTTAACTTATCCCTTGCGTGTTCGGACATCCCAACAATCCTATAGGATTGGAAGTGAGAGTGGATGACCACACGCACGCATACGCAGTAATATCCGTTCGCCTCCTCATGTCCCTTAAACCTTTAAACCTCTAAATCTTTGAACCTGGGTATACACCCCTTACCTACCACTCATTCCTAGTGTTTTTCCCCACCTTGGTCTTTTCCCCCCTTATTGTTTAACCAAAATTACTTTTCAATTACAATTCATTTTTATAGATTAGACCATAGATTGTCTCAACATGCGACTGCTCTTTCATACGAGCGGAGTTCTTAAAGAGGGAAGCCACCATTCCCCCATATTTGTTTGAGACATTGATTTGTGACATTCCTCGGACACGGCCTATCTTGCATAATTGTCCATCGTTTATGGTCTCTTTGGCTGTACTTAGGTCTAATTTACATATTAAAGAAGTTAACGCTATGGACTACAGTTCTCTGTATTCGTTTCAAAAGTGTCTTGCTTTATTTGTGATTTTTCTATACCTGTATGAAACTGTCTATCTTATTTTGACATTATCCTTTAATTTCTTGAATAACAAAAAATTAAAGCAGTACGTTGTACCATGGGCTTGGTTGATACCCGTGATCCCTCCTCTGTAGAGGATTTAATGTTTGGGGGAGTTGGCTTATAAGAAGAAACATACTTTTCCTATAGATCAGAAAGTTCAGGATCTTACTGTATTACTGAACATTGGAAGAGACCTGATAAGAAAGGGTCCCTTCCTTTTGTAGCAAGACGAAAATACGCTTTTGACCAAGATGCAACCACGTCCTGAGATAAAAGCCTTAAGATTGATGTTGCTGTTGCCAAATCTTCCAAAAAATCCACCCTACCCTTCGTAGATTTGGGAAATTTGAAAGATCAGTTCGACAGAGAAGCTGAAAGCTATTTACGAGGTTCATGGGAGACTACGGCTAGGATTTTTATACCGTCAATCTCAGGTACATCTGTCGCCCACTCTCTACCTGGTTGCAGCAGCTGGAGTCCCAGATAAAGGATGATGTCCTGAAGACTGAAGTTCTATCATCCTTTCCATTGGTTCGTTCAGCAGCAGCTTTCCTGGTGGATGCCTCTGTCAACTCCCTAAAATTAGCTGCAAAGGCTTCTTCTTTATCAAACGCAGCAAGGCGAGCCTTATGGCTGAAGACCTAGCCAGGAGACTCACAATCAAAGACTAAACTACGTGCTTTGCCTTGTATAGGAGACTACTTCTTTGGCAAACCACTGGACGACATCTTAGAAAAAGCCAGTGATAAGAACAAAGATTCAAAGGGTCACTTAATATGTTGGTTATGGTGGTCTCCTCAAAGAGCCACCCCATGGCTAGGTCCTTCCCTGGAGGGATATCTGGCTAGTCCTGGTTGAGACTCCTAAATGAGGCTCTACAGACTCTTTTTGCATAGTGATAAGAAGAAAAACTTTCCGTCATTTCCTGCATCTACCTTTCGTAGTCATTCCTTTCGTAAGGAGACGTTTTCAAGGAAGAAGTCCCTAAGAGATCAAGAATACAAATAGACTTTTTGTGTGTTAGGAGCGCTTACACAGGGAAATCAGGAGTTTAAAAGATAACTTGGCTTTATTCACAACGCGTTTCAATGGCGGAACGCCATCTTCATCAGGTGGAGGTTACAATAAACAAGGGGAATTGCCTTATATAGATACTAAACAATCCACAGCCAATCAGTCAATTGACAGTACTGGGTGATTTAACCCTTATTACACTTGACAACTATGTGCTTCAGAAGCTGTAAAATAATACATTAAAACAATTATATATAGAAAAATAGTAAAATAACTCAATACTATAGAATACATTCCATCATGGAATAATTGAGGTGCAAATCTTGAAAGTTCTTACAAAATCTTAAATTCCTTAGGGAAATCCTTACAATATGGATCAAACTGCATACACCATGTACGTATACACATCTGCATAAAATTATAAAAACTCAAACATATCTACATGTACAAATACAAACAACATATACACACCCACATGCATATGTACACACAAACGAGCGTACGCTCTTTATATACTTTTTATATATATCCTTGCTGTTGGCATCTGACTATGAGGATTCAAAATGATTTATGAAGATATGGAAATATTTGTCTAATGTCAAAATGACCAAAAGGGCCAATAATTATACGTTTTCATCACATAGCCTGGGGATGTCATTGACCATACACAAACAGATTATTTGGCCACATTTTCAATAGAGTGATTTAAACCCTCTGGATATAATGTGCCCAGTTTGTATATCCAGTAACTCTCTTTTTTAATAAGAGCATTATAACGATCCTGTATATTGGTGGGGATCCAATCTATTATATGCAACTTTAAACTCCTGGAATCCTTCTGATGATATAGGCAGTAATGTTTGGAAATGCTATGCTGCATAAATCCATTTTTGATGTTGTGACGATTTCATTTAGATTGCCAATCATCATATGTGGTTTATTTGCTTTCGTGTCCTTGTAATTTAGAGTATGTGGGACGCACAATTCAGTGTGTACATGCAAGGATGAATAAACACAGTCACAACATCAAAAATGGTCCTCCCCATGGTGCCCTGGACCCAGTTACACATGAGGGTTCTCCAGTTGGAGGTTTTAAGAAAACAGGTTTTCCTAGGTTCCTCCTAGGAAGAAAAGATAGTTCTTTGAGACAATACCATAGACTCACTGGGTGGTGTCTCATGCAGGACAACCTCACAAAGGGAATTCCCTGGGTCCTTCCAGTATCAGATATTATCACCACAGATGTAGGTTCCTGGGGGTGGGGTGCCCATCTTCGAAATCTCTCGACACAGGGGGTTTGGGACTCACATCTCTTGCGGATGTCGTCAAATATGCGGGAACTCCTAGCTGTGAAGGAAGCCATTTCAACCTTTCTTCCCTGTCTTCGGAGTCAGTATGTATGAATTCAAACGGACAACGTGTCTGTAGCACATTTGAACCATCAGGGAGGCACAAGGTCTCTGGCTCTGAGATTTTCCAGATCTTGCAAGAACACCAGATATCTCTATCTGCACTGCACATAAGGAGGGAGGCAAATTCAGGGCAGACCTCCTCAGCAGGGTGCAGTTACGATAGGGGGAATGGGCCCTGGATCCGGGGATATTTACTCACATTGTGGACAAGTGGGGATTACCAGAGATGGATCTCTTTTCAACTTGGGCAAACAGACAAGTGCAAAGGTATTGTTCTCTGGATCCCAGAGACAAGCCCTTTGCAGTAGACTCTCTAATGATTCCCTGGTTTCTCAGGCCTCCTGTATGCCTTTCTCCCCTTAGTGTTAATTCCAGCCATCCTCTGGAAGATCAGAGAAGACAGAGCCAGGGTCATCATGGCTCCCTTCTGGCCCAGGAGAGCCTGGTTCTTTTGGCTATGTCAGATGTCTCACAGATCCCTGGATCCATTTTTTCTTCTACTTTGCTTTAGTTCCTGTGTAGCGCCTGAAGGGTTAATAATCTTCTTGAATGTAGTTTTGAGTAGCTTGAAGGGTGCAGTTTTTGGAATGGTGTCGCTTTTGGGTCTTTTCTGTCATGTACACCCCGCAAAGGGACTTCAAATGTGATGTGGTCACTAAAAAAAAATGGTTTTGTAAATTTTGCTGGAAAAATGAGAAATTGCTGATGAACTTTGAACCCTTATCTTCCCACCCAAAAATGTTTGTTTCCAAAATTGTGCTGATGTAAAGTAGACATGTGGGATATGTGATTTATTAACTATTTTGTGTCACATAACTCGCTGTTTTAACATAATAAAAATTCAAAATTTTCAATCCATCTTTCCCACCTGGTCTGGGACGACAGAGATTTTTATGCTGGCAGAGTGTGAACGACACCCGAGTGGGACAGACTCTATCAGATGGCGATCTGCCCCCGTTGGTAGAGCTACAATTAAGAGATCCTTCGAGGCCACTTAGATGGTTCGAATATTTCCAATTCAGGGCATATATATATACTCAGCTGACCAGTCGTGCAGGGTGAGATTGGAACCAAACATATTGGAGAAGTTATTTAAATCTGAGTCACCACCGAGACGAAAAATCTCGGCCCTTTATCAGGCTTTAGGCTCCATGAGAGATCAAGGCACCCTGTATTTCAGACGTGCATGGGAGAGGGAGCTGGAAAGTGATATTTCAAATAGTGACTGGCAGAAAAGCTTTATATTTACCCACAAATTAGCCAGTGCCTATCTAGCACAAGAAAGAAGCTATAAGCTGCTCACCAGATGGTATCTATGTCCGGCAACCCTGCGGAGTATGTTCCCTGGAACTCCTGACACGTGTTAGCGTTGTGGAGAAGAAATAGGTACAATGTTGCACATTTGGTGGAACTGTGTTGAAATCCGGCGGTTCTGGTCTGAGGTATACAATGCATACGCCCGGATAACGGGTAAACATGCTGAATGCTGCCCAGAGTCGGCACTACTCACCATCTTTCCTGGTCCTATTGAACTTCAGAAGAGAGATATCCTCCGATTCTGTGTTTCAGCTGCTCGCGCTGTGATCCCGAGGTTCTGGAAATTGACCTGGGTTCCATCCTTGCTTGACTGGTTCAGGGAATTGATGGACATATATCGTATGGAAGAGCTTTCAGCAGATGCATCTGGATCCCATGACAAATTCTCCGAGATTTGGTTTTCTTGGATAGTTTTTCAGGACTCTGATGACTTCAGGGACATAATGGCTGGACCTCTGGCCGACGAGGGGTCAGTTTGACCTGTATTCTCCTTTTCCCTCCTCTATAAGATTTTTTTTTTTCTTCTGTATATGGCTTTACTTTCCCCGATTCTGTCATTAGCACTTCTTATGGCTCCTCTTTCTTTCTTTTCTTTTCCTTTTTATTTTCTGCTCCATTTCACCCTTCCTTAGAGTATATACGTTTTGTTTTTTTCAAGCCCATCCCTCCCGAAATGCGATGAACACAGAATAATATGGAAAAGTTATAGATGTGAGAAGTCTTTCCATAGAAGGCTCTTCTTATGGGAGCCCTAGACATTGATCATAACAGTTTAGGCCCCGGGGAGCGGGAACAGGTGGTAACAACCTAAATATTAGGACTACTCGATGGTAGTGATACAGGGTTACAGAAATTTTAGCGAGGCTCAGCCTTCGCATGATTAGAACATATTATAACCCTTGGAAAATGTAATACTTTGGTTTGTTTAGAATATGCAATTTATATTTTAGTATTGGTGTCATCATGGAATGATATGGATGAATAAGTTGAAACCTGTTTGAAGTTGAACCCAAAATTGAGAATTGTCTTTATACTATACTTTCTTGGAATGTAATTTCCTGTATTAAGGAGGATTATATATGTATGTTTTGTTCTCTTTATTTCAATAAAATGAGATTTACCATAAAGTAGGTTGGGTTTTAAAGGGGTTAAGGTGCTTTAATTGTTATACACTATCCCTTTAAAAAGTGCTTGTGCAAAGGCAAAGTAACCATATAGAGAAAAAGTTTCTTCTCAAATTACTGGTTATACCTCACATTCTCATATACCAACATGCCATTCGTTAGGGTTTTTAGCAACTTATTATATACATATACATTACACGCAGTGTGGGTTTCACATGATGGACAAAGATCGTATTACCGGTCAAGAGAGCTGTTAGGACCTGCAGACCACGTGACCCCTATGCCCCAGTGCGCATTTCACATTATATACGACATCTTGTCATAGACTTTATGCGCGTTCCACCTCTTGTGGGGCTGGAGGCGTTTCACAGCTCCACAAGATTCTTGTAGGCCGCAGCCTGCGCTGCTGCGTCATGGTACTCAGGCAGCGCCGTCCACCACAGAAATTCGTGCTCCTGATACAGGGCAAGGAGTTGGGTCACAAATTCCGAATACCCAGTCATCTGTGAAAAATTAGAACATATGAACATTCATGGCCAGCATACATCACACATTACTGTGTATCTACATCCCTTCTGGTTGCACCGAAATAACATGTGTGGATCATGTATGTTGGCATGTGGGACACCCTTGCTGAAGGAGGCATCAATAAGCTGTGATGTGAATTTATGTATGGCTGTGTTATTTAGTTTAAACATTTAAAAAAGGGAAAAGATGGGCCATGATCATTGTGAAAAAAACACCTCCGACACCACAACAACGTTCGGAAATGCAAATAAACATGGCTACATAACTATTTAACAATGTGTAGTGCTGATAGTTTGGATTGTTAAAGACTCTTATCAACACACCTAAATACACTTCTACATGGCGCTACCTGAACTGACTTACAATGCGCCGAAGCAGCATGTAGCTACAGCAACAGCATTTCAGAAAAACCATTAGCAGGCAAAAAACATAACCATGTGAGTACACTTACTGTCATTCCAACAGAGAAAGGAATCGTAGACACCACTAGCTCAATGCACATTCCCGTCTGGACAGGGGCTAGCCGACAACAGGGAAAATTTATCCTGACTGGCCAATCCTCAAACACCAATTTGGCACATTACTTTGCACCACCTGTGAACACCCATGTGCCTGCTGATTACGTGACGACAAAGCGTGGTGATTGGTTCATTCACAGATAAAATGAGATCACGCTGGATGGGCGACACGCTTGGTGCCCAGAGTAATTAAGTAAGTATATGTGTGCAGACATGGATGTAGCAGCGTGTTGAAACAGGACGCCAAATTGCCTTTGGTAACGCAATAGGGTACTGTATGTGACGCCCATGTGTTTACTTTTAAACTAAAAATTAGAATAACACGATTGTGTGTTTAGCAAAGCAGGTTGTTCACCTACATTGGCACATTGTAGGTTTTTAAGTAATATTTGTTTCCATTTGCCAGACAGGATCATGGCTGCTGAATGCTTGAGTGTTTGTTTGCAGAGATGGACAATTTAGCGGACAGATCATACTGTTTGGGGCCAACACACTACATGGCTAGGATCAGGCATGGATTGAGGCTTGTGCCAGCAACAAATGTGTAGATGTGGACATCCTCCCTTGCAAACACACGTGGCCCTTCAGCACTACATGATGAGTCATGTATACTCTTCTTCGTGGCATCTGAGATTACTCACCCACAAAGGCTGTGGTACGTTTTTACTTACAGACTGTAGAAGTGTAAAAATATGGTATACAACATTGTTATGACATTTATAGACGTGCTTTGTGGTGACACATGTAAATTTTTGACACAGATATGGCGTGAAGGGAAAAAATGTGCACATCTACAAAGTGTTCAAGGATGGACCGGGCAGATCAGTGACCATGTTTCCTTTGTTTTCAGGGCACTGTGCTTGATGGCCGTGCAATGTTAAAAAGGATGTGTGTTGTGCACACACGACTGTTTGTATATGCTTTTCCCTAGTGGCCAGTTTAAGTATTGTGTGGCTTACTTTATATGCAAACGTGAGCATATTGCTTAATTGACTGATATTTTCTCTTTATCATATACAGGTGCTGATACTTGAGATGATGTTTGACCCTGATGGAGATGTGATCGTGGCTCTAGCCTTGGTGGAAGAGCAATTGTGGCTGGAGGATAGATATGAAAGGTTGCTGCATTGCAGACAATGGCGTGTGTGGAGTCGGCATTGGCTTCGCCAACGGGACACCTGGAGCCACATGCAGCTGTTGCGTGAGCTGGAGGATACAAATGTGCATGATTTCAGAAACTACCTCCGTATGTCCGAGGACTCTTTCACCTTCCTTTTGGATCGCGTAGGGCCATTGATAGCTGTCAGGACACTGTCATGTGTCGATCAGTATCAGCTGAGGAGCGTTTGGCTATTACTTTGCGGTTCCTGGCTACAGGGCGGTCAAGGACCGACCTGCAATACACCTCACGTGTATCACTGTCCCTGCTGAGCCGCCTGATCCCTGAGACGTGTGATGCCATCTGGAGTGCTCTGCTGCCATCCTACATGCAGTTGCCAGAAACACCCGCAGAATGGATGGAAGTAGCCCGAGGCTTTGAAAGCCGGTGGAACTTCCCAAACTGCGAGGGCGCTTTGGATGGCAAGCACGTAAGGATTACTAAACCCCCCCCCAACTCGGGCTCTTTGTATTATAATTACAAAGGGTATTTTAGTATAGTCCTCATGGCCCTGGTGGATGCAAACTATGAGTTCCTCTACGTGGACGTTGGCATGAACAGGCGAATCTCAGATGGGGGTGTGTTTTCACACTGCTCCTTGGCACAAGAACTAAGGACAGGTGGGCTGAACTTGCCCTCAAATGAAGAAACAAGCCATCATCTCAACTTTGCGTTTGTGGGGGATGAAACGTTCCCACTTCAGGCTCACCTACTGCGGCCATATCCCCAGACGACCCTTCTGAGCGGCGCATTTTCAATTACCGGCTATCCCGGGCCCGCCGTGTAGTTGAAAATGCGTTCGGGATCATGGCGAATACATTCCGGATTTTTCATACGCGTATGCATATGAAACTGGAATCTATTGACGCGGTAGTGCTGTGTGCTGCATAACTTTCTGCGTCGTTGGGATCGAGCATCATACACGCTGGCAAGTTATGTGGATTCTGTGGACCCCACAACAGGGGAGGTCCGTCCAGGGGCTTGGCGTGATGACGACCATGGTGTGGCTCCACTCCAGCCGCTGAGCCATGGTCGCACTCAGCAGGAGGCCAGTAACAGTAGAGATGCATACTGCTCCTACTTTAATGGCCCTGGGGCAGTGGGCTGGCAGCACCAGCAGGTGTAGTGTGGCTGGTGCTGTTAGGACAGGGCATGGTGGCCATGGCGGAGACCGCAGGGTGGCTACAGCATGTTTTTTGTTTTTTTTTTAAAGGTTCTTGTGTGCACATATTTTAGTTAGGTAGGGGATGCTTTATTTGTGTTATGTGGGTGGTGCACCCTTTAACATTGAGACCAAGTTTCTTATGTATTGTGTTTCTGTGTTTGATTTATGTTTACAATGTAACATGATATTTTAATGTCCATTGTCTTTCCTTTCTGTACTGTTTTTAATTTTTTTTTTTTTTGAAACATCATATTTATACACTTTTCCACCAAAGTTTTCTTCCAACAAAAATAGTTTACA
Source organism: Allobates femoralis (assembly GCA_033576535.1). NCBI lineage: Eukaryota > Metazoa > Chordata > Amphibia > Anura > Aromobatidae > Allobates > Allobates femoralis. Next base: position 16,467,083 of record JARQOC010000007.1, on the reverse strand, counting down.
TTCAGTATAATCATAATATACAAAATCAGAGCAAGACAATCATACAAAAATTAAACAAACATTAATATAGACATTTTTGCATGTCAAATCGGTGTATTTATCATATAACAAAAACCGCAATGATGTATGCTGGCCATGAATGTTCATATGTTCTAATTTTTCACAGATGACTGGGTATTCGGAATTTGTGACCCAACTCCTTGCCCTGTATCAGGAGCACGAATTTCTGTGGTGGACGGCGCTGCCTGAGTACAATGCCCCTAATCAACATAGGCAGATCACTTTCCGGGTTATCCAAAAAGAGAACGATATCATCTGCGAACAGAGCAGATTTCACCTCGCAGCGTCCCACTTTAATTCCTGAAAATGGGCTAGCATTATTAATGTATCTCGCCAGGGGCTCCAGGGCTATATTAAACAATAGAGGCGATAGTGGGCACCCCTGCCGAGTCCCTTTCTGTAGCGGAAATTTTGGTGACAGGAAGCCCGGGGTGTGCACCCTCGCAGTAGGGTTAGAATAAAGATTAGAAATAAAGCTACGAAATCTGCCCTCTATGCCCATTCTATTCATAACCAGATCCAGCCATGGCCACCGGACATTATCAAATGCCTTTTCTGCGTCCAAGGTGACCATGGCCGGATCTTTCCCCTCCTGTCTGGCACTATTTCGCACCACGTCCAACACCAATAACGCCTTGCGGATGTTAGTCACTGCGGAACGCCCTTTAACAAACCCAGATTGGTGAGCCTCAATGAGTTCTGGGAGGACCTGGGCCAGCCTGTCTGCCATTATTTTAGATAGAAGTTTAAGGTCCACATTTACGAGAGATATAGGCCTGTAATTTGCCGGATTTTCTCTATCTTTATCTCCTTTGGGCAACAATTTAATATAGGCCATATTCGTGTCGTCAGGTTTAGGGTCACCCATGGTAAATCTATTAAACTTCCCCGTCAGTGTCGGGGTCACCTCCTCTCTCAGGATTTTATAAAACTCCCCCGTATAACCGTCTGGGCCTGGTGCCTTATTAGTACCCAATTTCCTGATGGCTGAGTCGACCTCGGATTCCGATATGGGTTTGTTAAGAACGTCCAGATCTGCTTCCGAGATCGAGTCAAGGTGTATCTTTCGTAACCATTCTTCTCCTCCCGACATTTGTTCTCCCTGTACTCTATAAAGCTTTCGGTAAAAGTCTCCCAGTACATTATTAATGTCTCTTGGGCTAGTAACCACTTCCCCACCCTGACAACGTAGTCCCATAATCGGATTAGGTAATCTGCGACCCCTAGCCAGGTTCGCCAGTAACTTCCCCGCCTTATCGCCAAATCTATTTAGATCCACGTCCAGCTGACCACGTATCATGATTTCCCTGGTCTCTGCCAATCTGTCAAAATCTTTCCTCGCCTCTATCCATTTCTGCCTGTCGGACTGATTACATGTGAGGCGGAATGTCCTGTAAGCGTCTGTGACTTTCGCGCTGGCCACTGAGAACTGTTCTGTCAGCTTCTTCTTTTGTGTTAAAGTATGAGCAATAATTTGTCCTCTAACCACTGCCTTCCCCGCTCCCCAGAACAACGTATGGTCATCTTTGTGGGCCGTGTTATCTCTCGAGAACTCAAGCCACCATTCTTTCGACAGATGTGAGGGAAAGCGCCACAGGATGTCCGATCCTTTAGGTTGAACATCAAGGATGTCCAAAGACACCGGACTGTGGTCTGAGATGACCATTGGCTCGATCTCTGCACCCTCTATGGATCGCAACATTTTCGTATTCGCCAGGAACATATCTAATCGTGACCAAGACGAGTGGGGGTATGAGTAATGAGTATATTCCAACTCCTGTGGGTGTAGAGTTCGCCACACATCTGCCAAACCCAAAGAACTCACCATGTCAGCTAATGCTCCTCCCCGCCTAGGTGCTCCTATAAGACCGGAAGTCCCGTAGGTATCCCTCCTCCTATCCAAATCTTCAGTCATTACTTCGTTAAAGTCGCTTCCAATTATTATATTTGGTTCACTATCCTCCAACCACCTCGTCTGTAAATCTCTAAGGAACTGACCCCGCGGGCCGTTTGGAGCATAGATGTTATATAGACTTAACCGTTGAGCCTTTACTTCCAGGACTAAATGTAGTACCCTCCCCTCTTGGTCTCTAGATACCGATACCTCAGTATGAGCTAGATGTTTGTTAACTAGTATTAATACCCCAGCTTTCCGGTCTTGTGCACCTGAAATCCATCCCGCTCCCACCCATTGCTTTTGCATGTAATGTAACTCATGTTGCCTAAGATGTGTCTCCTGTAAAAGGGCAATGTCCACCTTAAGTCTTTTCAGATGTCTAAGCACCATATGTCTCTTATTGGGGGACCTAAGCCCCTTAACATTCCAGGTTATTACTCGAACCATTTTTCATAACGTCATGAGGAGAAAAGTAGGCACCCAGCCCACCCCAGAGTCTCGGATTGATGACTAGATAGTATAGTACCCATTTCACGTGTTGGGAAATCAGAGCATCCAATGATACAGCACTATATACTTGGAGTAATAAGCCTATTGGGAGCAACAACACAACCACAAAAAATAAACTGAAACAAACAACCCTCCCCTTATTAGTCATCACCCGACCATGCTGGGCACACGAGATGGGAACTTCAACAAACAAGTTTCCTCTCGGGAAAATGTCTTTCCTTAACCCCATGGCTTCCTTTTTTCTGTGCTGACGCGGCCCGCCCTGAGCCTTACGCCTGATATTCACATATACGGAACCATTCCAAGAAGGCCGTTGAATTGGTATATGTTGCCTTGGACATGTAAGCTTATACATACCCCCAACTTCAGATATAATATACATCCCTTCCCAGAAAGAAAAGAAAAGAAAAAGAGAAAGAGAAAAAAAACAAAAAAAAAACACCAGTAGTAAGGGAGGCACATTAGGGCAATCAGACTATGGAGTGAACTTCTCACCATATGATATTCACATAAAAAGAGAGATGAAGAGAGAGAAAGGTAGAGAAAAGAAAGGAAGGGGAGAAATGAAAGAAGAGGAGGAAAGTGGGACATATAGGAGAGCGAATGAGAGGGAGAATTTGCGAGGTGGAGGGGGGAAGGAGAGGGGGGGGAATACTGGGGGGGGGGGGAAGAGGAGGATGTGGAAATAGAAGTGAGAGGCAAGAGAGTAATTGTGTGAATGTGGGGGGAATAGAGGAGGGGAAGGGAGTGTGTAGAAATATGTATATGAGAGGGATGAAAAGGGGGTGAAGAGGTTTAAGTTCAAGATTGAGATTGAGTCGGTGAGAAAGTATATGGAGTAGGTATAGATGTACGGGAGTGAAGTGGGAACGTCATATGAGCGGAAACAAAAAAGCAGAGAGGGAGGATTGAAAATGGGAACCAACGCTTGCCAGTAGCTTTAGTAGACATGGCTATCCATTAGCGTCGGTCTGTCCATGGATCCTCAGGGATAAGATGCCAAGATCATCATAGGGAAGTCACAACTTGTAAAGCAATCCTTCCTTGCTGTGTGTTTTTAATTTTTAATGTGCGTTCAAATAATACATATTTTTTTTGGGATCCAAATGACTACGTGTGAGACTGATTACTTGGGGATGGAAGGCAGTATGATCAAGGTTTCTGTTGTGCCCAGTGCTTGCACACCCATTGGCATCTATGGCTGGGAACGAGACACATTATGTGTTGGTAGCCATGAGCCAGGTTAAGCTATTTGGTCAACAGTGTATGTGAGAAATTTGTGTACATATCCATTGTGGTGTGGTGTGGGCACAGGGTCACATGGACACAACACATTGATCCAGCACATGATATTGTGTGGCATGTAGGTTGACTAAAGTAGTGCAGCACATGTGCAGACAAACACATAGTGTAGTGGTGGCATGGCAGCTGCTCAATGTCATGGACATAGGTAGCCACATATGCTATCTGCATTGTGGCTCTATTCCCACATTTAGCTACAGACGCACACATTACAAACAACATAGTATGGTAACGCACTGACTGTGTTACTCTAAACCGCTCCTGTGTGACGCGTGAGCGTCTCCTAAGTGGATATCGGCACACTTCGCTACGCCACAAGCGTCTATTCCGTATGAGAAGCCAAACACAATTGCGTCACGTATTCGGCAGCCGCCCTGCGCACCCTGACCAATCAGGACGCTATTGTGTTGGCCAATGGTTGTAGTTTGGGTGCAGCGTGACTAAGTGTGGCACGCCTATGTGTTGTAGCTGCTGCACAGGTACGCCCTTATTCCTTTGTGGATAGCGGCGTGTGAAGCGGCGAAGGCATTCAACAGGAAGTTATCCGCAGGATCTGTGAGAATTTCCGGGGAACCACGATACCTTCCGTTGACAACGCGTGTACATGCGGTATCGGCGATCGTTAGCAACCGTTAAAAACGTGCAGTTGATACCGGTTGCCAGGGATAGTGGTGGCGTGTAAAGGTACCTTTACATATAGCAAAAAAAGCCCTCACCCGCAGCAGCTCTGCTAAAGTACCTTTATACATCTTGTTTAAGTTGATTCTAGCAGGAGTGCCACTATCTTTATTAACATGCAAACCTCTAAATCATGCGTCACCTATCACCTGGCCCTTTCGAGCGGTCACACCACACTGCCAGGCCTGCATCCCCACAGAAGCCCAGGAGCCCTCCTCTGATGCCGGAGCAACTTGTGCTCCGAGCCTGCCAGACTGGGCACTATTTCTCAGCCAATCCATGGAAAGCTGTTAAACTCCCTGGTCCAGGTTATGCAGCACCGTCCCCCGGTCACATCTTCCCAGGATGGTGCTGCACAGGACCCTATTCGAGAGCCCAGAACTGTCGAGGACAGGCGACGTCCAGTCACGACAGAGGCAGCTAAGAAAAGGTCTCAGAAACATCTCACCCGTTTCTTCCCATGGCTCTCGCGCCTCTCCCTCACAGGATTCGAGACTGCGCTCCCCTGCTACGGCCAAACCTCATATTCTAGTCTCTGAATCAGACATGGACGACCCTTTTGATCTAGAATCCCCTGAGACTCAGGCCATGGTCGATGACCTGGTGTCAGCAGCTAACCAAACGCTTAAGATAGATGACCGTATAACCATGACTACGGACCATACTGTCTCATTTAAGAGAGAGAAACATCAGCAAAAAATTTTTGACGACCATCCCGAGTTCCATGATATTCTGTCAAACAACGGGAAGACCGGATAAGGAGTTTGGGGGTCGCAAACCCATTGAGGCTCATTACCGCTTTCCACCAGCCCTCAATTGGGCAGATTCGCCGCCGGTCAAACCCCCCCCCCCACCCTTCCCAGTCTCCCGTCTAGCAGCAAAGACTATATTGTCCGTGCCGGATGGGTCCTCTATTAAAGACCCAACAGACAGGCAGGTTAAGCATTTAGCATGGTCAGGTCAGCCTTTGAAGCAATGGGATCAGCTCTATCGCCTTCGTTTGCTTAGGTCTGGGTGGCCAAGGCAATTGTAGTTTGGGGTGGAAACTTTGCAAAAATCCCTCAAACGTTCAGACCCAAAGCTGGTGGTTCTGATATCTCATATCATCATGGCCAGAGATTGCTTAATCCATGCTTCTCTGGACTTGGCCACTTTTGCTGCCCTCACAGCTTTTAATGCAATCGCCAATCACAGAGCCCTTTGGCTCAGGCAATGGCGAGCGGATTCAGCTTCAAAAAAGTTCTTAACTAGCCTTCCTTATCAAAGAGGACGACTTTTCGGCGAACGATTAGATAAAGTCATCTCGGACTCGACTGGTGGAAAAAGTACATCTCTTCCCCAGCACAAATCGAAACGCCCTTCTTTGAAAAGACCACAACCACGTTTTCAGCCTTTCGTTCCTCTTTCAGCTGGACATCCTCTGGAGCACCTACATTCGCAAGCCGTTCTCCGCGTACAGTCATCTTACAAGTCGAATCAAAACTTGCAAAATAGGCCAATCTTTTTGTCCTTCCGGAAGATCATAGAAGGGGCATGGCAGTGTCAAAAGCCACCTTGGCTAGATGGATAAGTTTTACCATCCAAGAAGCATATCGGCTGCGGAACATACCCATTCCTAGTGGTCTAAAAGCACAATCCACTCGTGTGGTGGGAGCATCTTGGGCTATTCGGCACCAGGCATCGGCGTTACAAGTGTGTAAGGCAGCTACCTGGTCCAGCCTACATACTTTCGCCAAAAACTATAAGGTTCACACTCGGGATTCTATGAACGCAATTAAGACAAGATTACAGGGTAACATCCTGGACTCATATATTCAACAACTCAAAATATACATAATAATCCGAGTACAGAGTTCTATAGCCAAACAGCCCAATGTAAACATCACAAAAATCCACTGATTGCAAGTGCACAAGTTTATTTATGAACATCAGTGAAAAAGTAAAAAACACTGGGGAAGTACATAAAACCAGGTACAAAGTTACAGAGTGGATGAACAGATCACAGTCCCCAATAACATAGATGTAGGTATACAGGCATCAAACGTCATAGCATACAATGTGGTACATCAAGGTACAAAAATATAGTAAAACTACCACATCACTAGCCTGTCAGTAGTGCCCAAACTCACCCATGCAATGGGGGGGGGTTGTGACACGTGTTCAGGGGCAACCCTGACATGTGTTTCAAATAGTCTTTCTTCAGGGGTCTGCTATGACGTTTGATGCCTGTATACCTACATCTATGTTATTGGGGACTGTGATCTGTTCATCCCCTCTGTAACTTTGTACCTGGTTTTATGTACTTCCCCAGTGTTTTTTACTTTTTCACTGATGTTCATAAATAAACTTGTGCACTTGCAATCAGTGGATTTTTGTGATGTTTACATTGGGCTGTTTGGCTATAGAACTCTGTACTCGGGTTATTATTTTTTCTATGGACGCAAGCCTTGGCAGACGTATGCTACAGGTGGCTGTGGCACACCTCTCCACGTAAGAGTTTTCTTTTTCATGTGCAGGGGTATCTCATTCCTTGGGTTACGGGTTTTATTTTCCCACCCAGGGACTGCTTTAGGATGTCATATGGTCCTGTGTCCCCCAATGAGGCGCAAGAGAAAAAGGGATTTTTGTGTCCTCACCGTAAAATCTTTTTCTCTGACCCATCATTGGGGGACACAGCACCCACCCTGTTGCCCATTTCGGGCGTTGTTTTTTCTCGTTCTTTATTTCTAAGTTTGGCATGTTAACTTTGGTTGTACTCCATTGTTGATACCTATTCTCCTACTGCTTGGTCACTAAGCTGGTCGGGGCCTGACCCAGCCAGGGGGTGTATGCTGTGAGGGAGGAGCCAATCTATTCTGTTTCTTTCAGAATTCACTTAGTGTCAAGCCTCCTAGGGATAGCAGCATAACCCATGGTCCTGTGTCCCCCAATGATGGCTCAGAGAAAAGGATTTTACGGTGAGTACACAAAAATCCCTTTTTTACATGGTACCTTATGCTGTTCATGTTGGCTTATGATGGGACAACAGCTCTATGCGCAGATGACAACCCCCTCATAATATTAAATATCATTTTCATAAACTTTATTCTTTTATCTAGAGATTTTAAGTTGTCAAACTACCGTATATACTCGTGTATAAGCCGACCCGTGTATAAGCCGACCCCCTACTTTTGCCCCCAAAACCTGGGAAAATTTATTGACTCGTGTATAAGCCGAGGGTGGACCCCAGCACAGGTATACAGCCCCCAGCAGTGTGGTATACAGCAGCCTCCCCAGTGGTATATACAGGCCCCAGCAGTGTTACAGCAGCAGCCCCAGTGGTATATACAGCAGCAGCCCCAGAGGTATATACAGCAGCCCCAGTGGTAGTATACAGCAGCAGCCCCAGTGGTAGTATACAGCAGCAGCCCCAGTGGTAGTATACAGCAGCAGCCCCAGTGGTAGTATACACGCAGCCCCAGTAGTATATACAGCCCCAGTGGTAGTATATAGCCCCAGTGGTAGTATATATACAGCCCCAGTGGTAGTATATAGCCCCAGTGGTAGTATATAGCCCCAGTGGTAGTATATAGCCCCAGTAGTAGTATACAGCCCCAGTGGTAGTATATAGCCCCAGTGGTAGTATATATACAGCCCCAGTGGTAGTATACAGCCCCAGTGGTAGTATATAGCCCCAGTGGTAGTATACAGCCCCAGTGGTAGTATATAGCCCCAGTGGTAGTATACATACAGCCCCAGTGGTAGTATATAGCCCCAGTGGTAGTATATAGCCCCAGTGGTAGTATACAGCCCCAGTGGTAGTATATAGCCCCAGTGGTAGTATACATACAGCCCCAGTGGTAGTATATAGCCCCAATAGTAGTATATAGCCCCAGTAGTAGTATACAGCCCCAGTGGTAGTATATAGCCCCAGTGGTAGTATATATACAGCCCCAGTGGTAGTATATAGCCCCAGTGGTAGTATATAGCCCCAGTGGTAGTATATAGCCCCAGTAGTAGTATACAGCCCCAGTGGTAGTATATAGCCCCAGTGGTAGTATATATACAGCCCCAGTGGTAGTATATAGCCCCAGTGGTAGTATATAGCCCCAGTGGTAGTATATAGCCCCAGTGGTAGTATACAGGGCCCCAGCAGGGCCCCCCTCATAATTTGGCGCCCCCACCTCAGTTTCTGGGCCCCCCCGCATGCAGCGCTGCACATATACATTACGTGTCTAGCAGCTGTTACCCTCCGGTGGCAGATCGCGGCTCCCGGCTCCGGGCTCCATCTTCCTCTCTGTCTTCCTGGTTGTCATGTGACCGGCGCGATGACGTCATCGCGCCGGTCACATGACAACCAGGAAGACAGAGAGGAAGATGGAGCCCGGAGCCGGGAGCCGCGATCTGCCACCGGAGGGTAACAGCTGCTAGACACGTAATGTATATGTGCAGCGCTGCATGCGGGGGGGCCCAGAAACTGAGGTGGGGGCGCCAAACTTTGAGGGGGGCCGTATGACTCGCCTATAAGCCGAGGGGGGGACTTTTCAGCCCAATTTTTGGGCTGAAAAACTCGGCTTATACGCGAGTATATACGGTATCCCATAGGGCCATCGCAGCCACCACTACCAGCATGCACTTACAAATGTTTTATCGATCCATGTACAATATGTCCTGCTCATAATGATTCCAAAGTTCAATGATTCCTTATACACTTATTAATATCAACAATATTCTGTGCATTTGTGTCCTCAACGATGAATCATCAGTCAGCCTGAAAAAACAAAGGCAATTTTATAGGACACAGCGGAAGAAAAAAAAAATTGTGCTGTGGTAGACAGACAGGATTAAAAATAGATTTGATAAAAAAAATGGCAAATTATAATAGGACTGAGCTTGATTGCTGCCCTAGTGAACATGCTTAGATTACTTATAGATCTGATTTTATTCTAAGACCATTGCAAGAGTATCATTATAGAAGGGAGGAGAATGTAATAGCTTTGTTCAAACCATTTGGGGTTTTAATTCCCAGAACATGAATCCATTTGCACTCACATTGTGCTTCAATTCTCTTAATATTACCCCCTCTAATGCCCAGTTGTAAATGCTCTATCCCCCTCACCTTAAAGCTTCTGGGATTACTTGCATGTTCCATCTTAAAGTGAAGGGGGATAGTCTTGAGTTCCTCAACAATATCTTGTGTTTTGGATACTACAATGTCAAGCACGTGTTCCCGAGTTCTTACTTTCAGTTGACGTGATGTCAAACCAATATATATTTTGTTACGCGCACAGGTAGCATAATATATTACCTGTGACGTATTACACGTGATCCGTTGTCGGATTTGGAATTGTCTGGTCCCGTCTGCTGTTGTGAAGCTGGAAGCTCGGAAAATGTTACAGAATGCCACACAGCTGCCGCATGGGTAGCACCCATTGGTTGTGGCCCTACATTGAAGAGACTACTTTTAGTTGGAATGTAATGACTTTTGACCAAAATGTCTCTCAAATTTTTGTTTCTTCTAGATGTCATTTGGGATATTGAGAGAGACGTAGGGTCAAAGTCGGTTCAGTTTATAAAACTGACCAATATTTTTCAATAATTGATCTCTTAGTCCGCCACTTTGAATTATAGGTTGAAATGAACCTAATGGTGCAACCCATGTCAGCAGCAGTTTTGGTGGGCTGCAGCAACATATCACAAGATACCCTTTTTACTCAATTATACCTGTCCTTAACCGATCTTTTGCTATAGCCACATTCCAAAAATCTGATTCTTAAATCCTGGGCTTGTCTCTCAAATCAATCCATAGTTGAACAGATCTGCTTCATTCTCAAAAATTTACCACCAGTTGAGTAGTGGCAGGCAGTATGGGGATAAGTAAGGGGGCGGCGCGCATGCGGCGGCGTCCGACCGGGATTGGTTGAGGGAGACCTGGTGATCATTTAGCATCCAGATATAAGTGTGAGTGTCTGAGCCTTTAGCCACGCCCCCTTGAGGAAGCTAATGCAAAATGCACATTGGGGCATAGGTGTCACGTGGTTTTCAGGTTCTAACATCTCTCTTGACTGATAATACGATCTTTGTCCATCATGTGAAACCCACATTGCATGTAATGTATATGTACTGTGTGGTAGCGCACCCTGGGGGACACACTTGGCTGCACCAAACCACATACAAAATAGTCTCTTCTAGTTAATAAGTCCAGCTGGTTTATTGAAAGACAGCATAAACCGCATGTGCAAATTATACATGCGCTGACCTTTGGCATTATAAACAATAAAGTTAAGCTCAATAGCAGTGTACACCCGCATGGTACACAGATACATCCACTGTTGCAATAATGTAGTGGAGGTATTTACACTGTCCCATCACTGACCGCAGTCACTATGCAACCTCCTGTCTCTGAGGTTACCTTTTACAGGTGAATGGCTGCTCCATATACTGTCTCCTGACAGTCCAGATATCAGGAACCAGGATCTGCTATAAACTTCCCAGCCTCAGAGCACACTGCAGCCACAACATGTGCTCAGCAGCAAGGTTTTCCAGCTCTAGGACCTGAGCTGTACTCACAGACTGAAGGGCCCTGTGCTGCCCTCACAGCTGGGTTTCAGTGCTTTCAATCAGCACACACTCAGACCTGGAAGTTAACTCCTTGTGTACCATTCAGGTCTAACAGGCTCATGTGAGTCAGGCCAGCCACATGCCATAGCGCCGGCATGCCTCGCATTACATAGTAAGTTGCTAAAAACCCTTACAAATGGCATGTTGGTACATGAGAATTTGAGGTATAACCTGTAACTGTGATTTTGAGAAGAAACTTTTTCTCTATATGGCAACTTTGCCTCTGCACAAGCACTTTTTAAAGGGATAGTGTATAACAAGCAAATTAGTGACTGTACTGAATGACTCATAAATTACTGCAATGTAACTGTAATTTTGGACAATCTTGACCACGGCCTGTATTTTAACTTCTTGCAAACCTGCGACCACCCTAATGTTCGGTTTGTTGTGTACTATGGACCATTTAAATATGTTTTTAATTGTTTGTCAGCCTAAGTCTACCATAAAACTTTTTGTAATTTTTCAAAACATTGCAGTGCGTGAAATAACTCCAGTCTCTCCAGTTTAAAATAATTGTAACCTAGCCAATTTTCCCTGGGTGTCACATTTTATCAAGTCCTGTAAGTGAGCCACTCCAGTTCCCTGTCCTGAGATGCCTCTATGGGATCTCAATTTGGTGTTAGATGCTCTGACTGAGCCCCCCCTTTTAACCCCTTTCTGAGGCCTCTCCTAACTTTCTCACCCGGAAGGTGGTCTTGTTGGTTGCTTTGACGTCAGCCAGGTGACTTAGTTACTTGCAGGCCTTGTCAGTGATGGGGCCTACTCAGATTTTGGACGATAGGAGGGGTCTAGTCTGAGAATGACCCTATCGTTCAAAGTTGGTGAAGCATTTTCACAGGGTTCCGGAGATTGTACTTCTTTCCTTTTGTGACCATCCAGCTAATCCTAAAGAAGAGATCCTACACACACTAGATGTCAGGAGAGCCCTTATTACCTGTCTAGAGTTGTCTAAAACTTGGAGGAATTCTCAGAACCTATTTGCTGCATTCCAAAGGGCATCTAAGTGTAAAAGGGTTTCCAAGGGTACCTTAACTAGATGGCTGTCACAGTGTAGTGAGAATGCTGATGAGGGAATGGCAGTTATGGGCAGGGTGACCAGGGAAGACTAGTCTGACCCTAGTCTAGGAACCCTGAATGACCCGAAGGTATATCTAAAGGTGAGAAGGTTCGGACATCCAGCCTCTTCCTAAACTACTCCACTAGCCGTGCGCTATTCCCCCCCTCACCTCCCTCCACAGAACTGGGATACAGCAGCTCCAAAGGAAAGGACTTCAGCAACACAAACACACAGGTCAGCACAGCATGGCTTCCAGGCATGGAGTGAAACTCTATCAGCAGCACCACCTGGTGGAAGGAGAGGCTACTTAAAGGCCAGGGGTAGGGGAGCCGAGGTGAGTCACACATTAACCCCTCAAGCACCAGCCAAACCTCATAGTGAATGCAGTTCTGGAGCACAACACAGGAGGCCCAGGACCTTCACAACTATCAACCATGCAGCTCTTAAAGACAAATACATACACAGCAGCATCCAGCAAGGTCAGCGCCAACTAAGCGCGTGACAGTGGCTAAGAGATGCTATAACCTTTTCTTCTAGTCCGGTTCCCATTCCGGAAGGGATTTCTGCTCATTTATCCAAGGCAGTAGCAACCTCATGGGCAGAGAAGGCAGATGTTCCCTTAGATTTAATCTGCAGGGCAGCTACATTGTCTTCTCCTTTTACCTTTTTCAAGCATTATAGGCTTGATCTATCTTCCACTGAAGAGGTGACTTTTGGTAGACAGGTTCTTCAAGCGGTGGTCACTTCCTAACATTTATTTTCTCTGAAATCTTTCAGGTGGTGCTGTCGTGGTGATGATGGAAAAACCTCATTTACTTACCGGTAATGTTTTTTTCTGGAGCCACAGCAGCACCACCGCTTCCCTCCCTTACTTTTCTGGTTGTGGTTCACAATTGGGGTGTTGTAATATGTTTAAATTCCTTTGGTGGTTATGTACTATTGTTTTCGGATACTCCTGTAAACTGTGCCGTACTCCTGTCCCTGCCACAATAGGTCTACTGGAAAAAATGAGTGCATGCCCTCCATATCAGGTGGTATGATCACTATTTGGACAACCTTCTCCTGATATGGAGGAGTGATGAAGCAACCGCTATGGGTTTCCTTGAATACTTTAATAATAACAACATAAATCGTCGGTTTACTTATAATGTGTAAAAATCAAAGATTGATTTTGGACATTTCTTTAAGTAAAAATAGTTTAGGGGTACAGTAATTCTTTCTTATAAAAAGGAGATGGCGACCAATGCCATTCTCCTGGTTTCCGCATACCATTTTAAACATGTGGCAAAAAATATATAGTTTGGGGAATAGTATAGAATTAAAAGAAATACATCATAAAAGAAACAGCTTCCAATTAATCTGATTAGGACTAAGCAACACTTTACTGCTAGGAGATATCCAAACTTGTCACTAAATAGAGCAGAAAATATAATTTCTAAAAAAAAGAGAGTGGATATGTTGATGATCAAAAATAAAAAAGGGAACAGGAGTGTAATAACACATTTTCCTTTGTTTCTACATATAGCCTACAATTTGAACAAATTAAAGATATACCATAGTCAGAAAATACAGTGCCTTGTGAAAGTATTTGGCACCCTTGAACTTTTCAACCTTTCTCCACATTTCAGGCTTCAAATATAAAGATATAAATTAGTAACATAGTATTTAAGGTTGAAGGGAGACCTTAAGTCCATCTAGTTCAACCCATAGCCTAAGGCCACGTGCACACGCTGAGTATTTGAGTTTTTTACCTCAGGATTTGTAGACAAAACCAGGAGTGGAGCAATCAGAGGAAAAGTCTAATAGAAACACCTGCACCACTTCAGTATTTAATTATCCACTCCTGGTTTTGGCTACAAATCCTGAGGTAAAAAAAAACCTCATCAAATACTCAGCGTGTGCATGTGGCCTTACATGTTGATCCAGAGGAAGGCAAAAAAAAAACCCATGTGGCAACACTAGCTCCACATTGGGGAAAAAAATTCCTTCCTTACTCCAGATACGGCAATCAGACTAATTCCCTGGATCAATGCCCTATCAAAGAATCTAATATATATAACTGGTAATATTATAGTTTTCAAGAAAGGCATCCAGGCCCTTCTTAAATGTTAGTAGTGAGTCACTCATTACAACATCATGTGGCAGAGAGTTCCATAGTCTCACTGCTCTTACAGTAAAGGATCCACGTCTGTGATTATGATTAAACCTTCTTTCCTCCAGACATAGAGGATGCCCCCTTGTCCCCGTCTCAGGCCTAAGAGTAAAGAGATCATTAAAAAGGTCTCTGTACTGTTCCCTCATATATTTATACATTATTAAAAGATCACCCCTAAGCCTTTGTTTTTCCAAACTAAATAACCACAAGTTTAATAACCTGTCTTGGTATTGCAGACCCCTCAGTCCCCTAATAACCTTGGTCGCTCTTCTCTGGACCCACTCTAGTTCAGCTATGTCTTTCTTATACATCGGAGTCCAGAATTGTACACAGTGTTCTAAGTGAGGTTTGCACTAGTAATTTGTATAGAAGTAGAATTATGTTCTCCTCATGAGCATCTATGCCTCTTTTTTCCCATTATCATCCCATTATTTTATTTGCCTTTGCAGCCACTAAATGTGAGTTTGTCATCTACCCAAACACCCAGGTCTTTTTCAGTTACAGTTTTTCCCAGTGTTTTACAATTCAGCACATATTGATACATTTTATTTCCTCAGCCCAAGTGCATGACCTTACATTTATCCCCATTAAAGCTCATTTGCCATTTATCAGCCCAAGCTTCCAGTTTACATAAATCCTCCTGTAATATAAATTTGTCCTCCTCTGTGTTGATTACCCTGCAGAGTTTAATGTCATCTGCAAATATTGAGATTCTACTCTGTATGCCCCCTAGATGGTCATAAATAAATGTTAAAAAGAAGCGGGCCCAATACTGACCCCTGTGGTACCCCACTGTTAACTGTGACCCATTCTGAGAGTGTTCCATTAATAACCACCCTTTTTTTCCTATCACTAAGCCAGTTTTTAACCCACTTACACATATTTTCCCCTATCCCCATTGCTCTCATTTTATATATCAACCTTTTGTGTGGCACCGTATCAAAAGCTTTTGAAGAGTCCATATACACCACGTCCACTGCATTTCTTTGGTCCAGTCCAGAACTTACCTCTTCATAGAAGCTTATCAGGTTAGTTTGACAGGAACGGTCCCTTGTAAACCCATGTTGATATTGGGTCATGAGGTTATTTTTCTTCAGATACTCCAATATAGTAGACATGATACTTCTCGGGATGTTGACGTAGCTCAACATACAGTCTATGAAAATCCCCTCTTGTGCTGCTTTGGCTCATTAGGGGATGACCCTACAGTCTATCATGTCTCCTTGGATCCACAGTTACTGGGTAGCGTGAGCCAAACCGCCTAGACACCACACAGTGCAATAAAATACATTCAGTAGTGTTAAAAGTTAAAAACTTGTTTAAATGGGGAAAATACTTTTCCCAAACAGAAAACACAAAAAACATGGGTAGGGGTGACCAAACAAATATTATAGATTTACCCTCAATGTGGCCCATGTTGATGGTGCTTTTATAGGATGTTAGCAACCATACCTTAACCACTTCATGACCTAGCCTTTTATGACCCTAAAGACCTTGGCATTTTTGTCAATTCTGACTAGTGTCCCTTTATGAGGTAATAACTCTGGAACGCTTCAACGGATCCTAGCAATTCTGACATTTTTTTTTCATTGCATATTGGGCTTCATGTTAGTGGTAAATTTAGGTTGATCATTTTTGCGTTTATTTGTGACAAAATAAAAAATTTGGCAAAAATTAGTAAAATTTTGCAATTTTCAAATTTTAAATTTTTATTCTGCTAAACCAGAGAGTGATGTGTCACAAAATAGTTAATAAATAACATTTCCCATATGTCTACTTTACATCAGCACAATTTTTGAAGAAACAATTTTTTGTGGTAGGAAGTTATAAGGATTCAAAGTTCATCAGCAATTTTTCATTTTTCCAGAAAAATTCACAAAACCATTTCTTTTTA
The DNA here is from genome assembly GCA_033576535.1 of Allobates femoralis. NCBI lineage: Eukaryota > Metazoa > Chordata > Amphibia > Anura > Aromobatidae > Allobates > Allobates femoralis. Next base: position 16,450,930 of record JARQOC010000007.1, on the reverse strand, counting down.
GTGACCACATCACATTTTGAAGTCCCTTTGAGGGGTGTACATGACAGAAAAGACTTAAGTGACACCATTCCATAAACTTCACCCCTCAAGCTACTCAAAACTGCGTTCAAGAAGATTATTAACCCTTCAGGTGTTTTACAGGAACTAAAGCAATGTGGAAGGAAAAAATGGCCATTTTTTAATGTTTCTAACAAAAATGTTTTTTAACCTAAATTCTATCATTTTCACATGGGCAACAGGATAAAATGGATCCTAATATTTGTTGGGCAATTTCTCCTGAGTACACAGATATCGCATATGTGGTCATAAACCATTGTTTTGGCGCACGGCAGGGCTCAAAAGGCAATTCGACTTTTGGAGCTAATTTTCCATTCAAAAAGTGAAATGGCGCTCCTTCACTTCTGAGCCCTGCCGTGCGCCCAAACAATGGTTTATGACCATATATGAGGTATCACTGTACTCAGGACAAATTGCCCAACAAATTTTTGGATGCATTTTATCCTGTGAAAATGAAAAAATTTAGGCTAAAAGAAACTTTTTGTGAAAAAAAAGTATTTTCATTTTTACGGATCAATTTATGAAATATCTGGGGGTTCAAAGTGCTCACCACCCATCTACATAAGTTCCCTGGGGGGTTTAGTTTCCAAAATGGGGTCATTTCTTGTGGGGGAGCTCCACTTTTTAGGCACACAATGGTTCTCCAAACGCAACATGGTGTCCGCTAACAATTTCAGCTGATTTTCCATTCAAATTGTTAGCGGACACCATGTTGCATTTGGAGAGCCCCTGTGTGCCTAAACATTGGAGTTCCCCCACAAGTGACCCCATTTTGGAAACTACTGCGAACAAAGAATGCGCATATAGGGTCTCATCTCAATTGAACACTTTTGCTTAGCGATGTGGAATTGCTCACCTTTGTCAGTTGTGATCACCCACAACTGGTAGAAAAGCATTATGGCAGCTGCTGCAGGGACCGCACTCCCACAGGAAACCGTGGTTGTGATGCAAAAGTTCTTTGGACGAAGTGCCTTAATTTCTGCGCTGCTGCTACAGGATCAAAGGAACTGAGACACGGGAATGTCTGGATCAGGAAAAGCCTTAATTTTCCGACGCGTTTCGGAGCCTCCTACCGAGCTCCTTCCTCAGGGAACATCACAGTGATGTACCCTGAGGAAGGAGCTCTGTAGGAGGCTCCGGAGCGTGTCGGAAAATAAAGGCTTTTGCTGATCCAGACATTCCTGTGTCTCGGTTCCTTTGATCCTGTAGCAGCAGCGCGGACATTAAGGCACTTCATCCAAAGAACTTTTGCATCACATTTTGGAAACTAGACCCCCAGGAACTTATCTAGATGGGTGGTGAGCATTTTGAAACCCCAGGTGCTTCACAAATTAATCTGTAAAAATGAAAAAAGAAAATGTTTGTGGGAAAAAAAAAAAGTAATTTTCCATTTTTATGGATCAATTTGTGAAGCACCTGGGGGTTCAAAGTGCTCACTATGCATCTAGATAAGTTCCTTGGAGGAGTCTAGTTTCCAAAATGGGGTCACTTGTGGGGGAACTCCAATGTTTAGACACACAGGGGCTCTCCTTACACAACATAGTGTCCGCTAACAATTGGAATTATTAGCGGACACCATATCGTATATGGAGAGCCCATGTGTGCCTAAACATTTGAGCTCCTCCACAAGTGACCCCATTTTGGAAACTAGACCCCCCCAAGGAACGTATCTAGATTCATAATGAGCACTTTAAACCCCAGGTGCTTCACAGATTGATCTGCAAAAATTAAAAATCGAAAATTTGTGTGAAAAAAAAAAGTACTTTTTCCTTTTATTATGGATTAATTTGTGAAGCAGCTGGGGGTTCTAAGTGCTCACTATGCATCTAGATAAGTTCCGTGAGGGTTCTAGTTTCCAAAATGGGGTCACTTGTGGGGGAGCTCGAATGTTTAGGCATACATGGGCTCTCCATACGCGACATGGTGTCCAATAATAATTCCAATTGTTTGTGGACACCATGTTGCGTATGGAGAGTCCCTGTGTGCCTAAATTTGGAACTCCCCCACAAGTGACCCCATTTTAGAATCTAGACCCTTCAAGGAACATATCTAGATGCATAGTGAGCACTTTGAACCACCAGGTGCTTCACACATTGATCTTAATAAGGAAAGTACTTTTTTTCACACAGATTTTCTTTTCATTTTACGGATCAATTTGTGATGAAGCACTTGGGGGTTCAAAGTGCTCACTATGCATCTAGATACGTTCCTTGGGGGTCTAGTTTTCAAAATGGGGTCACTTGTTGGGGAGCTCCAATGTTTAGGCACACAGGAGCTCTCCATACGTGACATGGTGTCCGCTAACAATTTGAGCTAATTTTTCATTCAACTTGTTAGCTGGCACCATGTCGCGTATGGAGAGCCCCTGTGTGCCACCAGCACAAGGGCAACTGGAAGAGTTTGGGTACAGCAGCAGAAAATCGCACCTCTAATGACTGCACTATTTTCTAGGGTGGCTGTGGGTTGCAATTTGCAGTGGGTGGGGGGGGCCCACAACGTTTGGGTCTCTCGATGCTGAGGATTCCAGCCCCCAAGCTGCCAAGTTGTACCTGGCAACCAGAAATGCAGCAAAGCCCATTTTTTTTTATTTTTATTATTTCTAGAACTAATTCTAGAAAAAAAAAATGATTGTGGGGCTCCGCCATATTTTTGGCCCAGCCAGGTACAACTTGGCAGCTGGGGGCTGGAATCCTCAGCATTGAGAGGCCCAAGCATTCTGGGCCCCCCATGCTGCGAATTGCAGCCCGCAGCTGCCCCAGAAAATGGTGCATTCATTGAAGCACCATTCTTTGGCGCTGTACCCACGCTCTTTTAGTTGCCCTGGTGCCGGTGGCAAACTGGGTAATAAAGGGGTTAATGCCAGCTTTTTTATTGGCAGGTGGCACCAAGCCTGAGATTCATAATGTCAGGCCAATGTTAGACCCGGCCATTAGGAATCTCTAGTAAATAGTCAAAAAATACACCACACAGAGAAAAATCTTTTTATTTGAAAAAAAAAAACCCACAAACAAAATTCGGACTCCATCTTTATTATAAAGATCCGACATAGTCCACAACGAAGGTCCCACGATGCTCGATTGCCTCCGACGTAGTCCACAACGAAAGTCCCATGACACTCGATTGCCTCTGCTCAATCCAGAGACTGCAGCAAGGGATCAAGTGTCCTCTTCCTACAGTCTCTGGGGTCAGAGTTATGGTGCACTGTATGGCAATGATCTGTCATACAGTGCACCATGACTATGATCCAAGAGACTACAACAAGAGGACACTTGATCCATTGTTGCATCCATTCATCCACCCATGCATCCATCATCCACGCATGCACCCATCCAAGCATGTACGCACATATCCATGCATGCACACACCCATCCATACACGCACACATCCACGCACGCACACATCCACGCACGCACACATCCACGCACGCACACATCCACATACGCACACATCCACGCACAAACACATCCATCCATGCACACATCCATCCATGCACACATCCACGCACGCACACATCCACGCACGCACACATCCACGCACGCACACATCCATGCATGCACACATCTATGCACGCATCCATCCATGCACACATCCACACTCGCACACATACATCCATGCATGCACACATACATCCATGCACACATCCACGCACGCACACATCCACTCACACATCCATGCATGCACACATCTATGCACGCATCCATCCATGCACACATCCACCCACGCATGCACACATCCACGCATGCATCCATCCATGCCCACATCCACACACGCATGCACACATCCATGCACGCACACATCCACGCACACACACATCCACGCACGCACACATGCATGAACACATCCTCGCACGCACACATCCATGCACACACACATCCATAATATAATAATAATAATAATGCTTTATTTATATAGCGCCAACATATTCCGCAGCGCTTTACAATGTAGGGTTAGAGACCAGAAAATATAATACAGTAAGTAATTAGAGTAGAGAACAAATACAGTACAATAATTGGATACAAAACAATAGGCATAGAATCAATGTAAAAAAGAAAATACAATAAATAAAGCAAGAAATGAAGGTGACCCTGCTCAAAAGAGCTTACAATCTACGACAATGCATGCACGCATCCATGCATGCACACATCCACCCACGCACACACACATTCATCCACGCACACATCCATCCATGCACGCACACATCCATCCATGCACGCACACATCCATCCATGCACGCACACATCCATCCAAGCACGCACACATCCATCCATGCACGCACACATCCATCCATGCAGGCACACATCCATCCATCCATGCATCCACCCATCCATCCATGCATACATCCACCTATTCATCCACCCATGCATGCACCCACCCATTCATTCATTCATACTTGCCTCACCCACGATCCACTGGTGAGGAGGAGGAGGGACCCACATGGAGCAGAGGAAGCTGACTGGAGGGAGAGGTGAGGGGGGGCCAGAACACAGGGATCAGAGGTGGGGGGCGAGACGGGGAGTGACAGTAATGGGAACGGGCTGAGGAGCCTGACCGGCGGGTGCAGCCCGCTGGCGGATACATACGGGACCGGAGGAGGGGGGCGGATGGGAGGGACAGGGGGGTCCATGATGATTACTGGAGCGGGAGGAGGCTGAGGAGGGGAAGGGCACCCGCCGATTCACCCCTCCAGATCTGATTGGAGCTCTCCAGATTCGCTTTGATCGGCAGTTTCACTTTCAACTGCTAATCAGAGCGACTTTAGCCACGGGGGAAGGGGACTAAGCCACCCTATCCTGGGCTAAAGTATAGGTCCTTGCGATCCTGCAGCTCCGGTAACTTGCAGGAACGCAAAAAAGCCATGACATAGAGACGTCATGGGTCGGGAACGCACCAACTTTCATGACGTCTCTATAACGTCAAAGGTCGGGAAGGGGATAATTTAATTAATTTTTTTTATGTTGAAAATGCATGAGAAATGCACAAGCATGCTAGGCAAGAAAAAAAAATCACATACTGGCATAGCACTGGCATGTCATATGGAAGACCATAGAGATATCAGTCGTTCTTCTCTCCTGGATGAGAGCGGTCAAATTTTTCATGCGCTCGTGTGACTCCAGCCTTAGAATAAGTTTATTATTACTGATATTTATATTTTTGTGAAATAAATGAAATTAAAAAAAATGTGTTAGAAATGCACAAATAGATTTTGTCCAGCCCATTTTGGTGGTCATGTGAGAAATTATGTCCAATTTGCCTTTTTTCAAGTTTTTTTTTTTTGTATTCTTCCACTGCACACAAAGGCACAATATTCTCGAACAATTTCTAGAGTTCCAACACTTTTGGACATGACTGTATAATGCTGGGCAGCCCGCTAATCTAATAGGATTGGCGTCCCTAATAAGTCTGTAAAACTAGACATTGTGCACTACATGTGTGTGACCGGTGCCCTATATAAGCAATTTTAATACTAAGCAATCAAACCTTCCATGAATTGGTAGATTGTGAGTGCTTGTCTCATCAGTATTTTTTACCGGTGTTGCCTCCATCTTATTAAAGGAGGTTTGCTGAGTTCTTTTAGTGCATTTGTTTCTGTGACCTTTATTTTCAAGGTCCTGCTGCTTCATTTGTGCTGATCCTACGACAGTCATGTGGGAGTCAAGCATGATGAGGAGGGGAATAAAACACAAAGGATTCCAGCCTACTTTCTGTACTGCTGTCCTGTGAGCCTGGACCCTCCCTCTCAACTTCTCACCGGACACTTAACAAGAGCCGATATACGGAATTATACATGGCAAGAAATCCTGTTCATCCCCTGTCTACTTCATGAAGAGGCTGCAGAAGCTAGTCCTGTAGCCGGGAATAACTGCGACACACTCAAAAAAAAAATGTTCTGTACTTTTTTAACCATTATTTACACAATTATAATTTTACCGTATATACTCGTGTATAAGCTGACCCCCCCCCTACTTTTGCCCCCAAAACCTGGGAAAACCTATTGACTCATGTATAAGCCGAGGGTGGACCCCAGCACAGGTATACAGCCCCCAGCAGTGTGGTATACAGGCCTCCCCAGTGGTAGTATACAGCAGCCTCCCCAGTGGTAGTATACAGCAGTCTCCCCAGTGGTAGTATACAGCAGCCTCCCCAGTGGTAGTATACAGCAGCCTCCCCAGTGGTAGTATACAGCAGCCTCCCCAGTGGTAGTATACAGCAGCCTCCCCAGTGGTATATACAGTGCATATCTGCAAATGCTGGCATTCGCCCCCCTCCGTTGTAAGGGCCCCCCCGGCTGCTTAACTTACCATCCCCGGTCTTCTGGACCGCGCCAGTCCTCCGTGCTCTCGTCCTCGGCTGCATCCGGGGACCCCGGCCATCACGTAGTGATGACGTCATGCGACCGGCCGGTCACATGACCCCGGATGCTGCTGAGGACGGGAGCACAGAGGACCGACACGGTGCAGAAGACCAGGGATGGTAAGTTAAGCAGCCGGGGGAGGGGGGCGAGTGCCAGCATTTGGGGGCCATATATGCAGATATGCACTGCTTCCCCCTGCCGCTGATTGACAGGGGGAAGCAGTGCATATATAATGAGCGGCCCCACGTGACGGGGCGCTCATACGGCAGCCTCCCCAGCCCCGGACACAGCCCCCACCACAGCCCCTACCGTATTGACCCGAGTATAAGCCGAGGGGGGGACTTTTAAGCCCAAGTTTTGGGCTGAAAAACTCGGCTTATACACGAGTATATACAGTATTTCTTTTATTGTTATAGCACCCTCAAAGGTTTTAATTTGGTTTCTTTTTTTCTCCTGTTACCTTTTACTTTTTTTATTATATAACTTACTGTCAAACATTCATACCGTTTTGATTTCCAGAGTTTTATTAACTTTAAAAGGTAATACAGGAAGGTAAACATTTTATTAATATGCATTCAATACATGTAATACACCATGTTCCTAATTACACAGGCCTGCGATGAAAAAAATACAAGAGAAGTTTGCACAGATTTTTATGTAATTTAGTGTGCTGATTACGAAAATGACCTCCATTTTTTTCCATCACGTAAGGATTTTTTGTAAAACCAAGATCGATATTTTTGCTAAAATCCTATTTGAAAAGGAATTCTGTCGAACAATTGTACATGTAATATCTGGCAACAGTGGTTTTTATCCATTTAAATTTATGTATAAATATACAGAGGCCAGGCGTGGCCTAGCCGGGGATGTGAGCAGATGTGTGACTGGAGCTCTCCCGCCGATCGCAGCTGTGTGCACAGAACCAGTACACCCCTGACCAGCCACTGCGACACCGGATCCTGCAGGAAGCTCTTCTGCCCCTCCGGAGTGTGTTTTTGGAGCACAGGGACACAGCCATGACTCGCACCAGGCAGAAAGAACCCGGGCGGGGGCGAGGAGTAAAGGGCCAAGATGGCGCCGAGGCCCAGGAAGAGGCAGCCAGAGAGAATGCAGCATGCTCCAGGAGAATGTCAGCAGCTGCACGCCTGATACAGTTTGCCAGACAAGAAAGGGGTGAGTGTGGAGCTGACAATTCAAAGCAGGAGGCTGGGGCAGAGCATGACATGGAGGAGCTGGAGCAGACAGTGGGGGAGGAGGACTGTGTGAATGAGGGCTCCAGAGAGGAGACACTGGAAGATACTGAGGACTCTGCTGCAGAATCTGCTATAGGAGAACCTACTTTGAAGGATGTATTCACTGTTGTGTCCTACTGTAAGCAGGCACTTACAAAGCTTACAAAGCAGGTCACTGGAGTGCAGGCTGAAATCACTAACATGAAGGCTGCTATGAAAAAAGCTGACACCCGTACAGGGGAGGTGGAGGAAAGAGTGAGCACTGCTGAGGACACTATACTGACTATACAATCTGCTCAGAAACGGCAAGAGAAACCATTAGCTGAAGTCATTGCAAAAAATGATGTCCTGGAAAACAGGTCGCGTCGCAATAATGTCAGAATAGTAGGGGTCCCAGAAAAGGCAGAGGGATCGAATCCTACAGAATTCATCGAGTCTTGGCTGCTTAACAAATTTGGAGCTGATAAACTATCAAAGGTGTTTGTGGTAGAACGTGCCCACCGAGTCCCACTGGGACCCCAGCCTCCGGGAGCAGCACCCCGAGCCATACTAGCAAGGCTCCTAAATTACAGGGATAGAGATACTATCCTACGTACAGCGAGAAAGATTAAAGATTTGACCATAGATGGGCAGGATGTATCGTTTTATTCAGACTATTCACCCACGGTGCAAAAAATGCGAATGAGCTACAGAGATGTGAAGAAGAGATTGAGAGACATGGGACTTGCATATTCAATGTTGTACCCAGCCAAACTGACACTGGTTGCATTGGGCAGGGTACACTTTCTGCAAACTCCAGAAGAGGCGATGGATTGGATTGAGAAAAATGCAAGAAGAGTAAGGGAGTACAAAGACAGCTGAAGGAAGCAGACTGAGGGATTGACCATGTGCGATATACTCACCCTTCACTGTGAAGAGGAAGAGGGGGAAAGGAGATAATGAGGAATCTCTTCTTTTTTTGTTTATTATTTTATTTTTTCTTCATTTTTCTGATTACAGTTGACTATTGGTTGCAGGATTAAAACATGTTTTATAGACTGATGAGGCGATTGGTGGTGCATGCAGTTAGTAAATTTGATCATATTGAGTTTTTCATAAGGCGGGAGAGGTCTTAGGGAAGACAGCAAATTTTTATTTTTTTTTTTTTGGGCGGGAGTGTCCAACTGGCGGTACAGGCCGGTTTCATTCACCCACTCTCGGACAGAGAGAACGAAACGACTATTTTAGAGGTGGAATAGAGGAGATGGAGGAGTATGGAGGGATTTTGGTGGGGAGTATGGGGGGAGTATGGGGGGAGGTGGGAGGGGGAAGGGAGGGGACAGACGACAAATGGGATATTGTAAGATATGGTCTTTTATGATTATGATGACTCTGATTAATAATGGCCGGTATGGTTAGAGTATTGAGCTGGAATATACGGGGACTAGCGGAACGTAAAGGGAGGGCGGCTGTACTCCAAAATATAATAGCTCATAAACCTTCTATCATCTGTCTTATGGAAACGCACCTGACTGCTGACAAAATTGGAATCTTGGCAAGGAAATGGGTTAAAAAAGCATACCATTCCACGTATTCCACATATGCGAGAGGGGTTTCCATTTTGATACATGCTGGAATTCCTTTTGAGGAGGTAGAGATTAAGATAGACAAAGACGGACAGTATGTTTTTCTAGTCTGCAGACTCTATGGTAGATTGTACTGTATAGTAGCGGTATATTTTCCGCCACCATTTACCAGAACAAAGTTACAGGAGATCATAGAACTTAGGAGGCATTGGACCGGGATACCTACTCTGTTAATAGGAGATGTTAACAACCTAATGCATGGACAATGGGACAAAATTAGTAAACATCAGGGAAGGACAGAAGGAGGGGGAGAGACATCATTTGCTAAGTATATATCGGAAGTGGGTATGATAGACTTGTGTAGAGTTCGTCATATGGGTGTGAAAACGTATTCGTGCTCATCTTCGTCGCACGGAACTATGTCTAGAATTGACTTGGCGCTGGGAGATGGCTTGATTAATCAGACTGTCACTCATATAGAATATTTGCCTAGGATGCTTTCAGATCATAGCCCATTATTGGTTGAATTAAAAGTGGGTATTTGGGGGGACGGTGGGCGGAAGGAATGGAAGGTACATCCAGTGTGGCTGGAAACTATAGATATGCAGAAGATAGCGGGAGAAATTGAGGAATTCTTTCAGAACAAAATGGGAAGTGCAGCTATAGGAACTGTATGGGACACAATGAAGGCATACACTAGAGGCTTACTGATCAGAGACATTTCTAGATGTAAAAGTCAAAGTAAAGCGGAGGAGAGGAAAGCATTGGATGCACTAAGGGAGGCGGAGGAGGAGTTGGTGCTTAACCCCACCGTGGAGGCGCAGCAGAACATGAAGACAGCTCAATTGGGAGTGGATAAGGTATTTCTGGCAAACGGGGAAAAGAAGAGGGAATTTCAAAAACTTACCTTTTATGAAGAGGGTGAAATAGTTGGTTACCTGCTGTCTATTATAGCAGCGGCACAGAGAGAACCGGGACATGTACAGTGCCTACAAGTAGTCTTCAACCCCCTGCAGATTTAGCTGGTTGACACATGCGGAATTAACTTGGCATTGTGACATTTGGACTGTAGATCAGCCTGGAAGTGGGAAATGCACTGCAGCCAAAAAGATTTTTTTATTTTTTTTTTTGTTTTTTTAAAGCGTTACAAGTTAATTCAGAGGGTCATTTATTATTCAACCCCTCAAACCACCAGCATTCTGTTTGGTCCCCCTAAAGTATTAAGAAGTAGTTCAGGCACAAAGAACAATGAGCTTCACATGTGTGGATTAATTATCTCTTTTGCCAGCCTTTTCTGACTATTTAAGACCCTCCCCAAACTTGTGAACAGCACTCATACATGGTCAACATGGGAAAGACAAAGGAGCATTCCAAGGCCATCAGAGACAAGATCGTGGAGGGTCACAAGGCTGGCAAGGGGTACAAAACCCTTTCCAAGGAGTTGGGCCTACCTGTCTCCACTGTTAGGAGCATCATCCGGAAGTGGAAGGCTTATGGAACTACTGTTAGCCTTCCACGGCCTGGACAGCCTTTGAAAGTTTCCTCCCGTGCCGAGGCCAGGCTTGTCCGAAGAGTCAAGGCTAACCCAAGGACAACAAGGAAGGAGCTCCGGGAAGATCTCATGGCAGTGGGGACATTAGTTTCAGTCGATATCATAAGTAACGTACTCCACCGCAATGGTCTCCGTTCCAGACGAGCCCGTAAGGTACCTTTACTTTCAAAGCGTCATGTCAAGGCTCGTCTACAGTTTGCTCATGATCACTTGGAGGACTCTGAGACAGACTGGTTCAAGGTTCTATGGTCTGATGAGACCAAGATCGAGATCTTTGGTGCCAACCACACACGTGACGTTTGGAGACAGGATGGCACTGCATACAACCCCAAGAATACCATCCCTACAGTCAAGCATGGTGGTGGCAGCATCATGTTGTGGGGCTGTTTCTCAGCCAAGGGGCCTGGCCATCTGGTCCGCATCCATGGGAATATGGATAGCACTGCCTACCTGGAGATTTTGGCCAAGAACCTCCGCTCCTCCATCAAGGATCTTAAGATGGGGCGTAATTTCATCTTCCAACAAGACAACGACCCAAAGCACACAGCCAAGAAAACCAAGGCCTGGTTCAAGAGGGAAAAAATCAAGGTGATGGAGTGGCCTAGTCAGTCTCCTGACCTTAACCCAATTGAAAACTTGTGGAAGGAGCTCAAGATTAAAGTCCACCTGAGACACCCAAAGAACCTAGATAACTTGGAGAAGATCTGCATGGAGGAGTGGGCCAAGATAACTCCAGAGACATGTGCCGGCCTGATCAGGTCTTATAAAAGACGATTATTAGCTGTAATTGCAAACAAGGGTTATTCCACAAAATATTAAACCTAGGGGTTGAATAATAATTGACCCACACTTTTATGTTTAAAATTTATTAAAATTCTACTGAGCAACATAAGTAAGATTTATGCTTATGTTAATAAATCCTACTCTCGTTTGCAGTTTGAAGGCTCTAACTTATTTGCATCTTATCAAACCACCTAAATCTGCAGGGGGTTGAAGACTACTTGTAGGCACTGTATATGGTCTCCTGGACCAAAATGACACCCTAGTCACTGAATCGCGGGAAATATTGGGAGTATTCAGGGACTTTTATGAAGACTTGTATACTTCCAAAGTAAGGATTGCTCACCGGGATATAGATCAATTTTTACAGGAAGCCCAATTACCCAAGTTGAGTGAAGAGGAAAGTAATAGTTTGGAGGGTCCCCTGATAATAGAGGAAATGGAAGAGGCCCTGTTGTCAATGGCCAATAACAAAGCCCTGGGGGCGGATGGGTTCCCAACAGAGTTTTATAAACACCTTAGAGAGACACTACTGCCAAAATTGAAAGACGTGTTTTCAGCGGCTCTGGAAAAGGGAGAGTTGCCAGCATCAATGCGAGAAGCTACTGTGGTGGTTCTGCCAAAGCCAGATAAGGACCGGACACGACCAGATTCGTATAGACCCATTTCACTACTTCCGGCAGATGTAAAAATACTAGCTAAAGTGTTGTCTACCCGGCTGAGCCGGGTGGTGTCTGGTGTGATCCATCCGGATCAGTCGGGTTTTATGCCGGATAGGTCAACGGCCATTAACCTGAGACGTCTATTTTTTAATATGCAGATGACTGACGATAATACTGGACACAGGGTGGTGGTCTCTTTGGACACACGGAAGGCCTTTGATAGTGTGGAGTGGAGCTATCTCTGGCGAGGTCTCCAATTGATGGGAATAGGTCCGGTCTTTATGGCATGGCTGAAATTATTATACAAACACCCAGTGGCTAGACTGAGAGTTAATGGGGAACGTTCAGATATAGTCAACATGTACAGGGGAACGAGGCAGGGTTGTCCCCTTTCTCCGCTGCTGTTCGCCATGGCCATAGATCCGTTAGCTGCTGTGCTGAGGCGGTCGGGGGTGGTGAAGGGGTTCCGATATGGTGTGGTGGAAGAAAAGGTGGCATTATACGCTGATGATATTCTCTTGTTTTTACAAGACCCTCAGAATTCATTGCAGGGTGCGATAGATATAATTAATAGTTTTGGTTTACTGTCTGGGTTGCAAATTAACTGGGACAAATCTCACATCCTGGGAGTAGATGCCCTAGATGGTTCAGATGTTGAGCAGGTAGAACTTACGCAACTCAAACTACTAAGGGAATTCAAATATCTTGGTATCAACATAGCACTACTAGTGAGGGACTATCTGCAATTGAACATAAACCCGATACTTGGGAAATTAAAGGATAAAGCGTCTACATGGAGTAAAATGCGCCTCTCGGTGGTGGGACGTACCAACTTACTTAAAATGGTGCTCATGCCCAAATTGTTTTATGCACTACATAATTCCCCGGTGTGGATTCCTCAGCCGATATTCCAACGTGTCAATGCTATCTTTGGAGATTTGGTGTGGGGCGGGGGACTCGCCAAAGGAGGAGGGAGGTTTGGAATTACCAAATTCATGGATATATTTTTTGGCGGCACAGTCCCAACATATTAGATGGTGGGCACAAAGGGCAATAAAAGGAACTATTCAGGAAGTCTTGGAGCGGCATCTTAAAACACACCCTTTGGTAACAGGTTTAGAGTCAGGGCTGTTTAGAGGGATGGGTAAAAAATACCCGACATGTGAATTCGTTTATAAAGTATGGATGAGAGTGAAGAAGGTTAGAGGATTGACGGGTCTGACAATGTACACTCCGATATGGGATAACGAACATCTAGGCGAATTCTATAAGATGGGTGACATAGAAGACTGGAAGACAAAGGGAGTGCAGTTTGTCTATCAACTGATGAATGATCAAGCTCTCAAAAACTTAGCACTGCTGAAGGAGGAATTTCACTTGTCAGAAAAACACGGTTACCAGTATATGCAGGTTAAACACGCATACCTTCAACAGAGGAAAAAGGGGACCATGGTTATCCAGAAAGATATTATCCTCGACTACATCTGCAAAGAGGGGCGTAGTAAAGGGGTTATATCTGAGATTTATGCCCCTCTGCTTCACACCTTTTTGCTGAAATACCCTGTTGTGGCGAAGGAAAGATGGGAGGCAGACATTGGTAATATAGAGGATGACAAATGGGAGTCCATCTTAGAGTATATTCCCAAATTATCATTAAATGAGCCTGCTAGAATGTCCCAACTATTTCTTGTACATAGGGCATACAGATCACCTGAATTTTTGTATAAAATAGGGGTGCGGGAGACCTCGGAATGTACGAGATGCGGAGCTGAAGCTGCCGATATCCTACACGTCATGTGGGGGTGTCCGCATATTTTGGGTTTCTGGTCTGAGGTGGCTGCCCTTATTGGGAATCGCTATCATTGTATAGTCCCTAGAGATCCGGTGGTCTGCCTGTTGGGATATGTGGAAGAGGTGGTGGGCACTGATATTGCGAAACTAGCAGTTGCCAGACTCTTGTATGCTGCTAGAAAAGTCATAGCTAGATATTGGGTACGAATGGAGCCTTCTACTAAACAGGAATATGTACGTCAAGTAGACTATGTGGTGCGAATGGAGGAAAAAATCTACCATAAATGTAAAAATGCTAAATTATGTGATAACTTGTGGGCAGCGTGGAAGGTGTGAGGGCTGAGATTGGAAAGGATGTTCCGGCAGAGACATGCCTAATGTTGTGTAAAGGGTCATCAGATGTTTAGGGTAATTATTGATCATATCTTACATATATTCAGAAATAAGAAATGTTGCTGTCTGTAAAGGGGGGTGGGTGGTGAGGGAAAGGGATTTCTTTATTATCAAAAATGGACAATTGCGGTTTTACAGTTGTACGTTATTAATTTCCTTACATATGAATAACATTTTTCTGATTCAAAAAAGGAAGGGAGGGGGGCAGGGGGCAAGAGTTTGGGACCGGGACCTGCTATATATAGAAAATGTATATGTTTTGTATGAATGATTTGTTATTTGTGCTTTTTCATTAATAAAATCTATCTGATTAAAAAAAATAAATATACAGAGGCCCCCCCTGCTGGCACACGGCTCCCCCATCGGTATACAGAGGCCCCCCTGCTGGCACACAGCCCCCCCATTGGTATACAGAGGCCCCCTGCTGGCACACGGCCCCCCTTCGGTATACAGAGGCCCCCTGCCTCCGCATAGATCTCACCCACCGATGTCCGCAGGCACCCGGGGTCCTCCGTCCACTCTCCTCACTGTATGCAGGCGGGTTCTATATGTGACCGCCGGGCGCAGTGATGACGTCATCCCTGCTGTGCCGCTCTCAGCAAACCCGGCATACAGCAAGGAGAGTGGACAGAGGACAATGTTCAGGAGTCTTCTCCCTGGCTGGTCTGCAGCTCACCCTGGGTACTGGTAGGATCTCCGTGAGGAGCTCTGGCAGGGATACAATGAAGGAGATAATCCCAGACTGGGAAGTAATGACTCTACCAGAAGACCCCATAATGTCATAAAGAAACAAGTTTTATTATAACTATATAACAGTCCATACAACGCGTTTCGGCCATTTTACAAGTAGCCTTTTTCAGGACATACCTGAAAAAGGCTACATGTAATTTGGTCGAAACGCATTGTATGAACTGTCATATAGTTATAATAAAACTTGTTTCTTTATAATATTATGGAGTCTTGTGGTAGCACCACTACTTCCCAGTCTGGGATTATCTCCTTCAATGAGTGTGTCTTGTGAAATCTTGTTTATTAGTTTGGAAACATCAGACCAGAGTTTCTCAAGTTTTGGAAAAGACCAAAAAACATTCATAATGTCACCCTTAATTCCACAACCACTCCAACAAAGAGCAGATTGGTTTGGAAATGCTTTAAGTTCACAGGGGTAAAATACCATCTTGTCATTAATTTATAAAAAGACTCTTGGAGATTTGCGTAGACATTAGATCTACAGTACATGTCCATTTTATGTTGTTTTGCCATTTTTTAGCTGTAAATGACTCCCTTTAGGTCCTTCTCCCAGTTGGACTTAATTGTTTTTTTTCAAGTAGTGTATCCTCATTGAAGTAATCATAAATACTACTTGTTAGTATCTCGATATGGGGTCCTCCTCCTTCCTCTCCCCTGTTATACACCTGGCCTATTCATGTGCGATCCTCCCTCCTTCCCCCCCACGCCCATAGGCCTGGACTCCCCACCCCCTCCATTCCTTCTTCTCTTGATCCCCAGTCAAACCTTTATTTTCTTCCCCTCTCTCTCTCATTTTACATATCTGCTTTTTCCTTATGTTTTATAATTGATAATCATAATATTTGCTTATAACTTGCCGTAGGCAATATGATTATTTGTATACGTGGCTTTTAAGGCTGCGGATCTATAATTTCTGTAATTCCTGAATTTCTTATTTCTTGTTTCCTGGCTGTTCAAACTAATAAATGACAAAATAAAGAATTATAAATACTACTTGTCTTCCATATAAGCATGATGTTGGAATTGCAAGAAAGGGTGTTGACAATTAATGATAATTAATGTATGTTATTGATTAGATTTTATATTGCTTGTCTGAAAGAAAGGTATGGTATTAAGTCTATGTTTGAGATTATATTTTTTTCCTTTAAAGAGGACCTGTCACCAAACCAGGCATGGTGATCTAATTACAGCACTGGATACAGCATGTCTGCAGCATGCAGGCAAGGGGTCCCCCAGCACTTGAGCAGCCCTGTACCCCGAGATAATACACTTAGAAAACTTACATGCTCCAGCCACTAAGGAGGTGGCTAGGGGCTGCAGCCAAGGGCAGATTCACACCCCCCTGCATGTTTAATCTGCCCACTGCTGCGAATCATTCTCTCCCTGTCTGCAGTATTTAAACTGAGTTTTTTTTTCTCTCCCGTGTAGCCCCGCACCATATGTGATTATTCATCAGGTTTTGGAGCTTATTTAATTGCTTTGGTGGGATCAGTGTCGGAATAGCTCTAAATATATGTAAGATCTTGGGAAGAGTAACAATTTTGAATGACATAATTTTACCAAGCCAAGTGAGATCCTTTCTGGAAAAGTGTATTATGTCACTTTGGATTATTTTGATAACTTTTTCTATGTTAACAATAATCAAGGTTTGGATATTATTAGTAGCAGAAATGCCTAATTAAGGTAGAGTCGTCTATCCATTTGAATTAAGACTTACTTTGAAGGTTGTTCATACATTGCTCATTTTAAGTTGAATGGAAGTATTTTAGATTTTGAATAAGAGACCTCTGGAATATGATCCAATACTTTTAAAGGGAACCTGTCACCTGGATCTAAGCCCCTACACTATCACTACCTGTCCCTGCACCTTCCTAGCTGCTCCCTATCTATTTCTCTCTCAGCTAAATCCACCCTATAAAACAGCAGAAAAATAACTTATAACTTACAGAAGTCCCTGAGGCTGGGGACTGAAAAGGCGGCCCCAGGCTCCATTCTGCCTCTCCTCGATGCAGCAGCACACGCCGCGCTGGGCGGCGTTATTTTTTCTTCATCGCCGCCTCCTCCATTTGGAATCTCCCGCCCGCTCCAGGTTCCCTTTAAGGATTCTCCAATAGAATTTTATGAGTCTGAAAGAGAAAGTATTATGTTGTCGGCAAAAACACCTATCTTATAATTTTCTTTTTCTTGTGCAAATGTCTTTTCTTTTTATGTTGCTTCTCAGACACTTGTCTAGAAGTTCCATTATAAGCGCAATTAGAGGCCAATAGTAGGGAAGGTGACCTTGAATTGTTTATCAGATTATTCACTCTACTAGTGTCATCTGTAATTTGGCACCCTTCGATGAACTCCAATTGGTCGTTGTGGATGAATTCTGGAAGTATATTTTTATATCCAAATTAATCAGTGAAATTGGTATATAGTTATTATTATTTATATAGCACCATTAATTCCATAGTGCTGTACATGAGAGGTTACATACAAAATTATAGATAAGGTTTACAGTAGTAAACAAATTAACAATGACAGACTGGTACAGAGGGGAGAGGACCCTGCCCTTGCGGGCTTACATTCTACAGGATATTAGGGAGGAGACAGTAGGTCAGGGATGCAGCAGCTCCGGTGGCGGTGGAGCAGTTACTCGGTCATTGCAGGCTATAAGCTGTCCTGAAGAGATGGGTTTTCAAGTGCTGTCTGAAGGATCCAAGCGTGGTGGATAATCGGACGTGTTGGGGCGTAGAATTCCAGAGGATGGGAGATATTTGGGAGAAATCTTGGAGGCGGTTGTGTGAGGAACAGATAAGTGTGGAGGAGAGGAGGAGATCTTGGGAGGATCGAATATTAATGGATTGAAGATAGTGAGAGATTAGTTCAGAGAAGGAGTTTGGAAGCAAACTGGAGCAACAATATGGGGCGGTAGCTCGTCATAACAGTCGGGTCAAGGTTTTGCTTTTTGAAGATGGGCTTGATGCTGGCATGTTTGAAAAAGAGGGGAAGCTACCAGAAGTTAGCGATAGATTGAAGAGGTGGATTAGGGCTGGGATGAGCGTGTTAGTGAGGTTGGAGAGGAGTTGGGAAGGGATGGGGTCAAGTGCACAGGTGGTGAGGTGTGATTTGGATAGGAGACGAATAAGCTCTCCTTCAGTGATGTTGGAGAGGGAGGTTATGAGGGAAGGGCAGAGGTCTGGTGTATGGAGTGGTTGTGGTGGTGGAACAATAAAGGTTTGCCTTGTTTGGTCGATCTTATTTTTGAAGTATGTGGCGGAAGTCCTCAGTAGAGATGAGGGAGGTTGGAGGGGGCAGTGGTGGGTGGAGGAGAGAGTTAAAAGTGCTGAACAGTTGTTTGGAGTTGTAGGATAAGGAAGATATAAGGTTTGTGAAGTAGGTCTGTTTAGCAGAGGTGAGGGCTGATTTGAAGTCGAGCGTAGCTTGTTTGAAAGAAGTGAAGTCGTCTGGCAGCTGTGTTTTCTTCTAACGTCACTCCGCATCTCTGGACACTTGTTGAAGTTTTTTGGTGAGATTGTTGTGCCAGGGTTGCCTATTGATTCATCGCACCTTGCGAAGAACGAGAGGGGCGACTGAGTCTATGGCTGATTTGAGGCTGGCGTTATAGAAAGCGGTGGCACTGTCAATATCGTGGAGTGAAGAGATGGATGACTGAGGTAGAATAGAGTCTGAGAGTAGGTGAATGTCTAAATGTGCTAGGTTTCTGCGAGGATATGCTAGTGGTTGGACATTGGGGGCTGGTGAGGAGGACAAGGAGGAGAAGGTGAGTAGATGGTGGTCAGATAGGGGGAAGAGGAGGTTGTGAGATTAGATAGGTAACAGAGGCGGGTGAAAATGAGGTCTACTGTATGTCCGTTTGTGTGGGTGGCGGTGGAAGACCACTGAGTAAGTCCATAACATGAGGTAAGTAAAAGGAATTTGGAGGCTGTTGGCTGGCGGGTGTCAGTAGCGATATTAAAGTCACCCATCATGATGGTGAGATTGTCAGCAGAGAGAAAGTGAAGAAGCCAGGTGGAGAATGGGTCAATAAAGGTAGTGGCAGAGCCCGGAGGTCGGTATATAACGGCCATTTGGAGAGAGCGTAAATACGGATGGATAGAACTTCAAAAGAGAGGTGGATAAGGGAGAGTGGGGGTTGGATTGGATTGAAGGAGCAGTTTGCAGAGAGGAGGAAGCCCACTCCTCCACCATGTCTGTTGCCAGGGCAAGGAGTGTGAGTAAAATGAAGGTCGCCATAGCCTCTGACACGGCCTCCCCTGCTACACTGAGCTATCAGCCAGGTCTCTGAGGCCCAAGGAGGAAAGGTTCCAGGAAGTAAAAAGGTCATGGATCATTTGGAGCTTGTTGCAAACGGAGTGGGCTTTCCAAAGTGCTCCAGACAGAGGGTCAGAGGCACGGGTTTTACATGTGAGGGATTGCGGTAGTTTATCTTGCTTTGGTGAAGGTGTGGATAGGATAGGTGGGACGTATGGGGTGGGGGGGGGCAGGATTAGGAGATAAGTCACTAGCAGTGAGAAGTAGTAAAGAAAGGGAAAGCAGATGGGAGAAGTAGAAGTTAGCTACTGAATCCAAATTGTCTGATGGTTTGGAAAGTAGCATGAAGATTGCTTGGAGCATTTCTTCTGGAAATTGGCCAGTTAAATATTTTGTTAAAGATCTTTACTGGGGTTGTGTGGCCTGACCATGGTGCTGTAAAGACCTGCTTTGCACAGGCTCCACAGACCCAGTGCTGTAAATTAGACTTACCCTCTTATATTGCCCAGTAATGTCGAGAAGGAGGAGGACCGAGCAGACCTTGAACCGCCCGCTATCTCTAGGACCGGCGAGGGGCGGATCTGGCTTCTCCAAGCTGTTCGGAGCTGCCAGTGAGAAGAGCCCGCGCTCTCCTGTCATGGCCCCTGGCTCCTCTCAGAAGCCGCCGCATGGGTCCTCTCCGCAGCAGCAGGGAAGCCCGCGAAACCAACCTCAAACACCCACAGCGGCCGCACAGCATTGCCACCGGGAGAAGGAGAGACCGGAGGAAGCAGAATTAACCCATGGAGAACTGCATTGGCTGAGAACAGAGCAGGGAGCTACAGGAGGCGGCAGTGAGTGCACTGTAGGGTTCCACACAGCTGCAGCAGTTATGCAAGCTCCCTCTCCTCCCCTGATATGCAGCTCCCACACAGAGCTGCAAGTTATTAGGGACCTCATCCAGGCCTTGCGATCTAAACAAGATCTAGATTATTATTAATATTATTATTATTTATTTATAGCGCACCATTCATTCCATGGTGCTGTACATGAGAAAGGGTTGCATACAGACAAGTTACATATATAACGAACAAAGTGACAGATACAAAGGGGAGAGAGGACCCTAACTCTACCCTTGCGGGCTTACATTCTACAGGGCAATGGGGAGGGAGACAGTAGGTTGGGTCTGCTCGGGTGGTGCTGGATTGCCAGGTCCGGTGGTGGTGCAGCGCCGGGTCCAGTGGTGTTGAGGCGGCACTGTGGTCATTACAGGTTGTAGGCTGTTCTGACGAGATGGGTTTTCAGGTTCCGCTTGAAGGTTCTGAGTGTAGGGGACAGTCGGACGTGATGGGGTGCAGAGTTCCAGAGGATGGGGGATGCTCGGGCGAAGTCTTGCAGGCGGTTAGATGAGGAACGTACAAGTGTGGAGTTAAGAAGGAGGTATTGGAAGTATCGAAGATTACGAGTTGGATGATATCGGGAGATTAGTTCAGAGATATATGGGGGGGGACAGATTGTGGATGACTTTGTAAGTCAATGTTAGTATGAATTGGATACGCTGGTGAATTGGGAGCCAGTGGAGGAATAGCGAGGAGAGAGGTGGATTAGTCAGGCAGCAGAGTTAAGGACAGATCGAAGTGGTGCAAGAGTGTTAGCAGGAAGGCCACAGAGTAGGAGGTTGCAGTAGTCAAGGCGGGAGATTATGAGGGCATGCATGAGTAGTTTAGCAGAGTGGGAGTTGAGGAAGGGACGGATTCTGGCAATGTTTTTGAGTTGGAGACGGCAGGAGGTGGCAAGGGCTTGGATGTGCTGTTTGAAGGACAATGCAGAGTCAAGTGTTACCGAGGCAGCGGACTTCAGGTACAGGGCAAAGTGTGATGTCATTTATTGTGATAGATAAGTCTGGCAAGGAAGGTAGATTCTACAGTGGCAAGGCTGGAGGCCTCTCAGGAGAGGGTGACTAGTCTAGAGAGGGGGGTTCACCGCTCACACTCCCATATTGTCTCCCTAATGCTGCAATATGACGACCAGGAGAACAGGGAGAGACGAAACAATGTCCGTCTTAAAGGCATCCCTGAATCTATTACTACAGAGACTCTGAAGCATAAAACTTTAGAAATTCTTAATACTGATACACAGAGGTCACCAGACGCCTGGTACAAGATTGACAGGATCCATAGAGTTTCCCGGCCTGGTCTGATGGCAGGCTGCATAACTTCACGGATAAAGATGATATTGTCCGAGTGGCGTGGTCATATGGCAAGATCTCCTATGAGGTTGCCCAGATATGTCTTTTCCCAGACGTTTCTAGCCTCTCATTGTACGTGAGAAGGCAATTACGTCCCCTTCTTGCAAAGATTAAAGAAAAAGGGACGATGTACCGATGGGGCCATCCATTTCATCTGATTGTGTGACGAGATGGCAAAATGTACTATCTGTGGATGAAAGAAGACCTGGCTGGCCTATTTGCCTTTTTGGATATTGCACCGTTCCCAGTCCCAGACTGGCTGTCGCTGGAGGGATTCACGAGATACATGACGTCAGGTCGTGCAGGAACGGGCTACCGTGTCAGCAGTTCTTCAACGGCCAGTCCACGGCGTGAGAGGAGGGGATCGAGAGAGGCTTCCAAGACTTGAATGACTCCTGGCTTGCTTTAGGGTTGCTCTATTTTTCTTTTCCTTTTCTTCCTAGGTCAAGATTCCATCGTACAATGGAGGGAAGACACGTGCTGGTTGGAGGTGCCACTGCGTTTTCCTCCCCAGGTGGATTCCCTGGGACCGGCATTTTGGATCTCCTTTCCATAGCCAATCTGGCTTTTATAATGCTTTTGAACTACATTTGTTGAACTAGTACTGTTTGACCTTTGTGGGGATCAGGAGGGAAGAGTGGGGAGGGAGATGTATGGAGGCAGTGGGTAGTTATGTTGTCTTGGCTGGGACTAATTAGTTGAAAGTTCAAGAATGTTTAGTTTTTCAATTTACCATGGGCTGTTCTTGATATGCCCCGGTGTCTGTTATGGGCTATTACTTGGTTGTCTGCGACCCCTAGGATCCTCCTACTTTTTCTGTGGGGATTCTGTATTCCGGCATAGCACGGATTAGGTGGTTTAAGTCCCTTCTTTCTATCTATTCATGCTTCTAATCTCCTTTTCCACCTTGGTGTTCTATTTTGTGTTTCCTTTTTTTCCTTCTTATACTACCGCTACTTTACCTCCTCTATCCCCCCCCTCCCTCCTATACTCAGCCCCCACCTAACAGAGAAACATGTCACAAACTTGCGTAACGGAATTGAAAGTTGGTTCCTTAAATGTTTCGATATTTAAAATCTAACAGGATCTATGTTGCTTTTTTACAGGAGACTCACTTATGCGCTGCTAAGCCATTCAAACTCCAACTATTGGTTCCCTACAGTCTACCACAGTCTCTCAGCGGATGCGCACTCGTCTGGTACTAGCATAGCAGTGGTGAGGCCGTTGCCGTGGGAACTACTGGACTCTCGGAGTGGTGAAGCAGGTTGAATCCTATTTGATGAAAGCTAAAATTGCCTCCTAAGTGTACACCTCCACCTCCCTATACCTTTCAAACACTGGTCAGATTTCCATCCTGCTGAGATTTCTGGAGCAGGTTGAGGAATATTCTAAAGGGGTTCTTGTCCTTGGGGGAGACTTTAACATAGCCATAAACCCTATGATAGATACCTCAAAGGGGAGATCAACTCTATCTAACATAGCCCAACAACACCTGCGGAAGGCCTTTCATGACCATCAATTGATATGTGGGCCTTCTCCACCCCCGAGACAGGAATTACTCATTCTATTCCACGGCCCATGACACATATTCTAGAATAGATTTTTTTTTTCTGCATCACTCGGATTTAACTAGAATACAGGAAACAAAAATAGAATCCATCGCATTCTCGGACCACGCTCTGGTCTCGATGTCTATTTTCTTTACTGTCCCAATCCTTAGACAATGGCAATGGAAATTGAACTCTTCCTTGCTGGATGATCCTGAGGTGCTCTGAGATGTAACCAAGATAATAAAAGACTATCTCGACATTAACAACTCTAATGGTCCCTCTACAGTATCCATATGGGAGGCTCATAGGTGTTTTAAGGTTTAAAAAAGTGAGGGAGATGGAGATCTTATCTTTACTGACACATTTGAAAACCCTGGAGACCCAACACAAACATTCGACCTCAGACAAGTTGCGATGGGACTTTTTGGAAACTAGAGAAGCGTTACGTGCCCTACTGATTATAAAAGAGAAAGTGATCCTTGCCAGAAGTCACCGGCATTATTACAAACATGGAAATAAGGCTGGTAAATCCCTGGCTAAGGCTTCTCGTTTACAACAAGCACCTACCTATGTTCCTGAGATTGCCCATCCTGCAGGGTCACATCGGGTTACACGCCCATTGGATATAGCTGAGGCATTCCGAACATACTATGCCTCGCTGTACAACGTGGACAGTGGCAGCACTGTAACCTCCTCTATTCGTTTCAGGTCTCGTATACGAGAATATATTAGAACATCGGGGCTCCCCACCTTGCAGGGCCTTGGAAGAGCCGATATCGGAGCAGGAGATTAGAGATGCGATCTCCTCTACCAAATTAGGAAAAGCATCGGGCCCTGATGGGTTTACAGTCCTCTATTACAAGAAATTGGGAGAAAAACTGATCCCTCATATGAGGGCTTCTTTCAATGCTATAACTGAAACGGAAGCTCCTCCAAGGGACATGTTGAGAGCAACAATAGCGGTCATCCATAAGCCGGGAAAAGATCCAGTACAATGCTCGAGCTATCGCCCAATTTCATTGTTGAATGTAGATGCCAAATTATTCGCCAAAATTTTGGCGGGCAGACTATCCCCTTTGAGAAAGGGTCATCCACCTCGATCAGGCGGGTTTTGTTTGATGGGGCGAGAGGCCAGGGACAACACTACCAAGGCGATAAATTTAATCTATAAGGCTAAAATGTCGGGCACTCCGTTGACACTTTTATTGGATATTCCTGAGATAAACCCTGGCCCATATTGGTTTGGGAACCAGGATGCTGCGGTGGGTGTTGTCCCTGTATTCGAGACCATCAGTTAGGGTCCGGGTGAAGAGTGTCATTTCTGAGTCATTTGACATTACAAATAGCACACGCCAGGGTTGCCTGTTATCGCCTTTAATTTTTATATTGACTCTTGAACCTTTATTGAGACACATAAGGGCGAACCCCAATATATCAGGAGTGAAGGTGAATTTGTCTGTACACAAAATTGCGTCGTACACAAATGATCTGCTATTTTTCTTGTCAAACCCTGTAGTTGACAATTGGATAACGAGGAGCACCACAATACAGTAATAATTTAATTTAAGGTGCTCACCATGCCACGATACTCAAATGGAATAAACAAGAAAAAGACGTGGCATAAAGATACGGGAGCACACAGGTATAAAGTGGAAAATATACAAATGTTTATTTACACATATACAGACAATACATATCAATACAAATTAAAACCACAATCAGGGGTTCCCATACAAAATATATTAAGCCAATGGTGCTTATGATAAACAAATACCTCACCCAGAGGGGTATATTATATAGCAAAGTAACACAGTGCTGTATGGCAGTAGATCAAGGTACAGTGATCATTCTCATAAAAATAAAGAAGAAAACATCATGTTAGCAAGACATATCAGGATGGCAGTAGGATGTAATTACCCATAAAAAGCTATAGTATATATATATATGAATACACAAGGAACTGCCTGTAAAAAAAGCAGTGAAAGATGATATGATTCTCATATATCAATTGCAGATAACAGCAATATATAGTTATTATAGGCCCACAGAGGTATATAAAGACAAAATCTAGCAACACAATGTTAAGATACCAGGTGTGTGGCAGTGAAGTAACCTATATACAATACCAATACACAGCACAAATTCCCAAACCTGAGAATAAACAATGTAAAACCCCTATACCAATGTAGAGATGACTGAAGATAGGTTTAAAGTAAGGGTATGTGCACATATGCCGGCGGGTTGGTCGGCGGCGGCTGGGCGGACCCGCCAGGAAGCTCCGGAGCCGTCCACCGGCATCCTGGCGGGTATGTGCGGTGGGTGACGGGCGGGTTAGCGCCGGTGGTGTTGCGGCGGCTGGAAGCAGTACATGATTCTGCTTGCAGCCGCTGCAGAACCGGCCGGTTTATAGAACATGCTCATTCATTGCTAACCCGCTGGGAACCCAGCGGGTTAGCAACGGATGAGCATGTGTAAACCGCCGGTGTGTGCACAGCGGGTGTCGGTTTACATAGGTTTTTAATGTTAATCCAAACGCCGGTTTGGATTAACATAAATTTACATGAAATTTATGTAAACCGACCGGCGGTTTACACAGCTAAACCGACCCTAACCCGGCCAGTGTGCACATACCCTAACACTGCAATAGTAAGCATCACATCACTACATGGTCCTACTGTATGGTATAATCTAATGGTTTATGTGGGTCAACCAGTAATGACCGTTAATTTATGGTAACAAATACATATGGGATAGTGTGCACACTAAATAGCAATATAATGGCGCAATACAAGCTGCGGTGTAGAATATAAACCTTACAGCATATGCTGATATAGAAGGTAATGCACACATAAATGACCTCAAGAATTGCTGCAGGACTAGGATACCAAAATATATATCCTAATCAGGTGTAGGGGTGGTTATATCCTAATCAGGTGTAGGGGTGGTTATAAGATGGCACAAAATCCCACAAGTAGTTTCTATGGTCAAAAATAATGATGACCACCATACATAAAAGTAAAGTTCAGAATGCCCAGAATAAGGGGGTAATAGGGACCAGGTATAAAGAGCAGTGGTCACTGGTGACCAAGATTACCATACAGCAATGAGGAGCAGGTATCAAGTAACAAATAGCACGGGAACCCCAGACAGCCCTTCCCAACGCGTGTCGCCGCTAAGGGGTGCGGCTTCGTCAGGGGATGTCTGCAAATGGGTAAGTATGCAGTTTAAAGGGAACCTGTCACCTGGATCTAAGCCCCTACACTATCACTACCTGTCCCTGCACCTTCCTAGCTGCTCCCTATCTATCCCTCTCTGAGCTAAATCCGCCCTATAAAACTGCAGAAAAATAACTTATAACTTACAGCAGTCCCTGAGGCTGGGGACTGAGAAGGCGGCGCCAGGCTCCATTCAGCCCCTCCTCCATGCAGCAGCACACGCCCCACTGGGCGGCGTTATTCTTTCTTCATCGTCGCCTCCTCCATTTGGAATCTGTGCTTTACACCTATCAAGTTGTGGTGATGCAACCTCGATGTGTCCCCTGACTGAGACACAGCATATGGGAGATTGTATCTTCTGCTCGGTAGCAGCACACACAGGGTGAGCTGCAACTGGAGCTAAGTGCTGATTGAAATCACTGACGCCCAGGTGTGCGGGTGAATAGGAGATGATATGAGCTGCCCTGGGCTGTGGGGAGGGGGTGGAGTGTGTCAGGACAGCAGCAGGAGCTGCTGGGATTGTATGAGGTTCTACTCGGCTGTGCCCCGATGTAACAGGCCAGACTAACCCCCCCGACCAGAATATACTCGGGGTTAAAGTGGCCTAGGCCAGATTATACCCCTCCGTATACCACAGCAGCTGTAGATCAGGGCTCCAAGCAACACATGGGGGCCCCAGGCAGCAGAAAGTGGCCCTACGCAACATACAGGGGCCCCAGGCAGTGCTAGGGCCCCAGGCAGTGCTAGGGCCCCCAGGCAGTGCTAGGGCCCCCAGGCAGTGCTAGGGGCCCCAGGCAGTGCTAGGGGCCCCAGGCAGTGCACAGGGCCCCAGGCAGCACAAAGTGGCCCCAAGCAGCACAAAGAGGCCCCAGGCAACATACAGGGGCCCCAGGCAGTACTAGGGGCCACAAGCTACACACAGGATCCCAGGCTACACACAGGGGCCCCATGCAGCATACAAGGACCTCAGGCAGTGCACGGGGCCCCAGGCAGTGCACGGGGCCCCAGGCAGTGCACGGGGCCCCAGGCAGCACAAAGTGGCCCCAGGCAGCACAAAGTGGCCCCGGGTGGCCCACTGCCTGGGGCCCCTGTATATTGCCTGTGGTCACTTTGTGCTGCCTGGGGCCCTTGTATGCTGCATGGAGCCCTTGTGTGTAGCCTGGGATCCTGTGTGTAGCCTGGGGCCCCTGGTACTGCCTGGGGCCCCTGTATGTTGCCTGGGGCCACTTTGTGCTGCCTGGGGCCACTTTGTGCTGCCTGGGGCCCTGTGCACTGCCTGGGGCCCCGTGTACTGCCTGGGGCCCTTGTATGCTGGCTGGGGCCCCTGTATGTAGCCTGGGATCCTGTGTGTAGCTTGGGGCCCCTGTGTGCTGCCTCGGGCCCCCATGCACTGCCTGGGGCCCCTAGCACTGCCTGGGGCCCCTGTATGTTGCGTAGGGCCATTTTCTGCTGCCTGGGGCCACCTTGTGCTGCCTCGGGCCCTCATGCATTGCTTGGGGCCCTGTGCACGGCTTGGGGCCTTGATCTACAGCTGCTGTGGTATACGGAGAGTTATAATCTGGCCTAGGCCTGTTTATACCCAGGGGTATAGTTTGGGCTAGGCCAGAATATATCAAGGGTATATTCTGGCCCAGGGGGGTATATTCTGGGCTAGCCCAGTTTATACCTCGGGTATATTCTGGTCGGGGGGTTAGTCTGACCTGTTACATCGGAATCTGGAGGTCTGTGAATACCTGAACTGTGTGCTGTGTGAGTAAATACCTGAGTCACTGCCTTCTGTCGTGCCGATCTTAACCACTACTTTACAGTGTAAAGTGGGTGGGAGATTCCAAATGGAGGAGGCGGCGATGAAGAAAGAATAACGCCGCCCAGTGGGGGCGTGTGCTGCTGCATGGAGGAGGGGCTGAATGGAGCCTGGCGCCGCCTTCTCAGTCCCCAGCCTCAGGGACTGCTGTAAGTTATACGTTATTTTTCTGCAGTTTTATAGAGCGGATTTAGCTCAGAGAGGGATAGATAGGGAGCAGCTAGGAAGGTGCAAGGACAGGTAGTGATAGTGTAGGGGCTTAGATCCAGGTGACAGGTTCCCTTTAAATACTGGTACGTAGAGCCGCCGCCGCCTGGTCCGGCCGGAACCCAGGGGCCGGAAACGAGTCATAGCTGTGTCACGTGGTTGCGTTGTTAAGGTAACAAAGCAAACAGACCAGCGCGACCGGAAATGACGTCGTGCATCACGTGATAGTAACTATGGAGACCAACAACAAACACAAGGCGATAGAATAAATGAAGCGCACAGTTAGCTGTGATCATTGGCACAAGTATCTGTGCAATGCAGAGGGGTGAGAGAGAACATGTCCCATGGCACCAGTGGACAGGGATTACAGTGTGGATATATAAGTATACTCATTATAGCA
Organism: Allobates femoralis; assembly: GCA_033576535.1. Lineage (NCBI taxonomy): Eukaryota > Metazoa > Chordata > Amphibia > Anura > Aromobatidae > Allobates > Allobates femoralis. The sequence continues at coordinate 16,422,136 of JARQOC010000007.1, read as the reverse complement.
ATATTAGTAGAACGCACCATTAGTCATAGTGCTAATAGAGTCATGTGTGGATGAAGTATAAAGGTACAACAATGACCAGTATAGAACGATCACCCAGTAATGAGATATAGTTCCTTTGGCACAGATGTTATAAAGATGATTTAACAAGTGCCATATTATCTAAAACGGGTAATCCAAAGAGACCATGTAAAGTTAAGCTACCATGAGATATGGAGGAACCTATATAAATGTATCAATCTGCATATGTCCCTAGGACGTCACTTCCGGTCGCGCTTGTCTGTTTGCTTTGTTACCTTAACAACGCAACCACGTGACACAGCTATGACTCGTTTCCGGCCCCTGGGTTCTGGCCGGACCAGGCGGTGGCGGCTCTACGTACTGGTATTTAAACTGCATACTTACCCATTTGCAGACATCCCCTGACGAAGCCGCACCCCTTAGCGGCGACACACGTTGGGAAGGGCTGTCTGGGGTTCCCGTGCTATTTGTTACTTGATACCCGCTCCTCATTGCTGTATGGTAATCTTGGTCACCAGTGACCACTGCTCTTTATACCTGGTCCCTATTACCCCCTTATTCTGGGCATTCTGAACTTTACTTTTATGTATGGTGGTCATCATTATTTTTGACCATAGAAACTACTTGTGGGATTTTTTGCCATCTTATAACCACCCCTACACCTGATTAGGATATAACCACCCCTACACCTGATTAGGATATATATTTTGGTATCCTAGTCCTGCAGCAATTCTTGAGGTCATTTATGTGTGCATTACCTTCTATATCAGCATATGCTGTAAGGTTTATATTCAACACCGCAGCTTGTATTGCGCCATTATATTGCTATTTAGTGTGCACACTATCCCATATGTATTTGTTACCATAAATTAACAGTCATTTCTGGTTGACCCACATAAACCATTAAGGCCACTTCACACACACAGATATCTGAGTCCAATATCTGAACAGATCTCTGGTTGCAGTGAAATCAAGGATACATTGCTCCATTTTGTGGCTGTGTACAACATGGAACAATGTATCCATGATTTCACTGCAACCAGAGATTTGTTCAGATATTGGACTCAGATATCTGTGTGTGTGAAGTGGCCTTTAGATTATACCATACAGTAGGACCATGTAGTGATGTGATGCTTACTATTGCAGTGTTACTTTAAACCTATCTTCAGTCATCTCTACATTGGTATAGGGGCTTTACATTGTTTATTCCCAGGTTTGGGAATTTGTGCTGTGTATTGGTATTGTATATAGGTTACCTCACTGCCACACACCTGGTATCTTAACATTGTGTTGCTAGATTTTGTCTTTATACACCTCTGTGGGCCTATAATAACTATATATTGCTGTTATCTGCAATTGATATATGAGAATTATATCATCTTTCACTGCTTTTTTTACAGGCAGTTCCTTGTGTATTCATATATATATATATATATATATATATATATATATATATATATATATATATGCTGTGAGCCCGATGCAAATGCATCGGGTTTCTAGAACGTGCATTAATTTGATTATAGTAGTTATAGCTGGTGTGAGTACTTTTTTGGGGGGGTGTGAGTCTTTTTTGGGGGTGTGTGAGGACTTTTTAGGGAGGTGTGAGAACTTTTTGGGGGGGTGTGAATACTTTTTGGGGGGTGTTCAATACTTTTGGGGGGTTCAATACTTTTTGGGGGGAGTTCAATACTTTTTGGGGGGGTGTGAATACTTTTTTGGGGGGGTTGAATACTTTTTGGGGGGGTTCGAATACTTTTTGGGGGGGTTGAACACTTTTTGGGGGGGTTGAATACTTTTTGGGGGGTGTTCAATAATTTTTGGGGGTGTTCCATACTTTTTGGGGGTGTTCAATAATTTTTGGGGGGGTTCAATACTTGTTGGGGGGGTTCAATACTTTTTGGGGGGGTTCAATACTTTTTGGGGGGTTCAATACTTTTTTTGGGGGGGTTGAATACTTTTTGGGGGGTGTTCAATACTTTTTGGGGGGTGTTCAATACTTTTTGGGGCTGAGTGCTCGCAATGGCCGCGAAGCGGGCATTGCGAGTCGCTGGCCGAAAATCGAACCAGAGACTCGGCCACAAAGTTAGCGATTTACCGCTCAGGCAGCGACTCGCGCTACAAGAGCGGTAAATCGCTAACTTTGTGGCCGAGCCTCTGGTTCTATTTTCGGCCAGCGACTCGCAATGGCCTCGCAGCCATTGCGACGGCTTGCAATGCCCGCTACGCGGGCAATGCTTCGCTCGTGGTGACGTCACAGAGTGACAAAGCCACGGCGATTTCGGGGTCCGACACGATTTTGCCTACGGCAATTATAGAGTAGATACTAGCTGTGAGCCCGATGCAAATGCATCGGGTGTGTAGAATATTTTAAAAACATTTTTAAGATTTTCGCGGCCGCACTTGCCGCAAGTGCAAAACCGCACTTGCCGCACCTGCCGCAAGTCCCCCTATACTTTCTATGGAGAGTACCGCAACCGCGCCGCAAGTGTAACCGCATCTGCCGCGTTTGCCGCATAACCGTTACACTTGCGGCGCGGTTGCGGTAATCCCCATAGAAAGTATAGGGGGACTTGCGGCAGGTGCGGCAAATGCGGTTTTGCACTTGCGGCAGGTGCGGCCGCGAAAAAAACCGCGGCTGACTGCGGTTTTTTTTCGCGGCTGCACTTGCCGCAAGTGCAAAACCGCACTTGCCGCACCTGCCGCAAGTCCCCCTATACTTTCTATGGGGATTACCGCGCCGCAAGTGTAACCGCATCTGCCGCGTTTGCCGCATAACCGTTACACTTGCGGCGCGGTTGCGGTAATCCCCATAGAAAGTATAGGGGGACTTGCGGTAGGTGCGGCGGCTCAGGCAGCGACTCGCAATGGCCTCGCGGCCATTGCTCGCGCTACATGAGCGGTAAATCGCTAACTTTGTGGCCGAGCCTCTGGTTCGATTTTCGGCCAGCGACTCGCAATGGCCGCTTCGCGGCCATTGCTCGCATGTGGTGACATCACAGAGTGACAAAGCCACGGTCTTTTGCGGGGTCCGACACGGAAGTGCCTACGGCAATTATATAGTAGATATATATATATATATATATATATATATATATACTAGCTGTGAGCCCGATGCAAATGCATCGGGATTCTAGAACGTGCGTTAATTTGATTATAGTAGTTATAGCTGTTAGCCTGATACAAATGCATCGGGTGTCTAGAATATGTTTATTGTTTTTTTAAAGATTTTTAAATAATAATCCAATTATTCCAATGACATCTTTACAGCAACTACATATATTTGTATTGTTGATATCATATAAGGAAAATTGAACAATTATGTTGTAAGGGTCTTAGCACACAAAGTAGCAATACTTATTAATGCGTCAATCATTAGAATTGATGAATTAATAATAGTAATATATGTATCAGCCAGTTTGTGTCAGCCCACCAATCGCGTCAAGATGCCCTTACGCCTGGTGAGTCCTAATCTAACTAATTCCGAATTGATATTATTTAAATATGTTTTATGGCTGGATTTGTCTTAGATTTTTTGAGGATCATGTGGTAAATAAATAAATGTTATAAATTGATACAAAAGGAGTTACCAACTACAAACTTGCAGCAATGTCCACGCAATAACTAAAAAACTTGTAGTTAACCTGCAGTAAATGAAGTGAACGTGGCTTTGGCAGGTGCATAACATGCATCCACTAAGTAAGCACAGATGACTGTAGTTGATGTGGATGACACTGCCGCAACTATGTTCTCTGCACAAACCGCAAGTGAAGTACAAATTGCATACATGCAGTCATGAAAATTACAGCAAGTATGTTGTCGGTGAGTCCTTCATGATCAATTATTATCATTTAGTATATTCCTCAATAATGTGAAAAAAATCTAAGAAAAATGGCATGATAGAATCTAATGAATAATTTATTTTTGTCCCTATCTATCTAAACATGTGTAACACACCTTGCTAATGAGATGTGTGTGAACAGCCATCCCACCCGTCTCTTAGCTGTTCACAAAAACCTCTCCCTGTAAAGAATGAGAATGAAATCTCTCAGCACATATAGTGCTGGAGCTTGAAATAGTGGTTTCTATCACCCACTGTAGAAATGTGGATGATACACATCTCTCATATTATTTTAAATGTGTGTTCACAAAAATATAGTACAAATCAGTATATAAAAGAATAAAATGTGAAACAGTAAAATTTTTTTTTTTTTTTTTTTTTTTTCAAAAGATAAATAAACGGAAGAATAGTCATAGGGAAGAGTTCAGTGCAAAATATTCTTGTAGACAATATTTTTGGTAAATACTTTGTCACTGTTAGGCAGCAATTTTCCTTGGATTGGAGTGTCCACCACTTTCACTTTTACATTAGATCGTCTTCTCACTCTTGAAAAAGCCACATACAATTGTCCATGTCCAAAAACAGGTTCTGGCAAAAAAATCCCTACTTTCTCAAGTGTTTGTCCTTGGGATTTGTTTATTGTCATGGCAAAAGCTGGCTTCAGAGGAAATTGGCGACGTCTTAACTTAACCCCTTCACGACCCTTGGCCCACCGTTTGGGCCATGGAAACAAGTTCGTTCCCGACCCTTGGCCCAGGGGGTGGGCCATGGATTGATCGGGCTCCTGCAGGCCGAGTGAGGGTCTCACTGACCTGTCACTCAGCCTGCAGGTACATGGGGTGTTGTACAACACCCCATGGGGGGTCGATTTGCCCCCACCCCCACCCCCCCGGCTACAGGCGCGGTGATTGGCACTCAAAAGTGAAAGTGAAAATCACCGCGCCTGTCATGCTTCCCTGCCTGCCCCTGCTCTCCCTACCCTCCGATCTTGTCCCCTGTCATACTCTAAGTGCCCCCCTGTCCCCCACCTCTCTATTCTGCCCCCTCTTCATCTTTCTTACCCCCCCCTCCCGCTTCCTGTCCCTGCGCCCACTTCCTGTCCCTGCCGCGGGCTTCCTCTTCCTGCCGCCCGCCTCCTCCTTACTGCCCCCGCTTCCTGTAAGTGCCCCCCATCTCCTGTCACCCCCCCCTCTTCCCCCTGCCTGCCCCCCCCCGATCACCGGAGCGGCGATCGCCTCTCCCACTCACCCCTCCGGCGATCGCGCTCCATCCTGCTCCACGGCTGCATCCCGCTCCTCCTCCTCTTCTCTCCGGCCGCTCGCATCTGACAGCTCTGTGCTGGAGCTGTCAGATGACTTCTACAGCTAGATCCTGAGGATCCAGCTGTCGGAAGTGATCTGACAGATCCAACACAGTGATCCACAGTGACCATTATGTGATCACTGTGGATCACTGTACTGGATCTGTCAGATCACTTTCTACAGCTGGATCCTGAGGATCCAGCTGTAGGAAGTGATCTGACAGATCCAGCACAGTGATCCACAGTGACCATTATGTGATCACTGTGGATCACTGTACTGGATCTGTCAGATCACTTTCTACAGCTGGATCCTGAGGATCCAGCTGTAGGAAGTGATCTGACAGATCCAGCACAGTGATCCACAGTGACCATTATGTGATCACTGTGGATCACTGTACTGGATCTGTCAGATCACTTTCTACAGCTGGATCCTGAGGATCCAGCTGTAGGAACTGATCTGACAGATCCAGCACAGTGATCCACAGTGACCATTATGTGATCACTGTGGATCACTGTACTGGATCTGTCAGATCACTTTCTACAGCTGGATTCTGAGGATCTAGCTGCAGAAAGTGATCTGACACCCCGGGCGCAGTGACCCACTATGTGCATCACTGCGCCTGGGCTGCCAGATCGCTTTCCGCAGCTCGATCCCCATGCATGGGGATCGAGCTGCGGAAAGCGATCTGGCAGCCCAGGCGCAGTGATGCACATAGTGGGTCACTGCGCCCAGGCTCTTAGATCGCTGCTCTGCAGCCCGATCTCCCTGCATGGGCATCGAGCTGCAGAAAGCAATCTGACAGCCCGGACGCAGTGATGCACATAGTGGGTCAATGCGCCTGTGCTGCCAGATCGCTTTCCGCAGCTCGATCCCCATGCATGGGGATCGAGCTGCGGAAAGCGATCTGGCAGCCCAGGCGCAGTGATGCACATAGTGGGTCACTGCGCCCAGGCTCTTAGATCGCTGCTCTGCAGCCTGATCTCCCTGCATGGGCATCGAGCTGCAGAAAGCAATCTGACAGCCCGGATGCAGTGATGCACATAGTGGGTCAATGCGCCTGTGCTGCCAGATCGCTTTCCGCAGCTCGATCCCCATGCATGGGGATCGAGCTGCGGAAAGTGTTCTGGCAGCCCAGGCGCAGTGATGCACATAATGGGTCACTGCGCCCGGGGTGTCAGATCACCTTCTGCAGCTCGATCACCATGCTGGCGGATCGGGCTCCAGAGTAGCGATCTGAAAGCAAAGGTGATCGAGCGTCGTGGGACCTTCGTTGTGGACTACGTCGGAGACAATCAAACGTCGTGGGACCTTCGTTATGGACTACGTCGGAGCGATCGAGCGCCGTGGGACCTTCGTTGTGGACTACGTCGGATCTTTTTATAATAAAGATGGAGTCCGAATTGTGTCTGTTTTTTTTTCAAATAAAAAGATTTTTCTCTGTGTGTATTTATTGACTACCGTACTAGAGATTCCTAATGGCGGGTCTAACATTGGCCCTATATTATGAATCTCGGGCTTAGTGCCAGCTGCCAATAAAAAGCTGGCATTAACCCCTTTATTACCCAGTTAGCCACCGGCTCCAGGGCAACTGGAAGAGCGTGGGTACAGCGCCAGAAAATGGCGCTTCAATGAATGCGCCATTTTCTGGGGCGGCTGCGGGCTGCAATTCGCAGCATGGGGGGCCCAGAACGCTTGGGCCTCTCTATGCTGAGGATTTCAGCCCCCAGCTGCCTAGTTGTACCTGGCTGGACCAAAAATATGGCGGAGCCCCACGTAATTTTTTTTCTAGAAATATTTCTAGAAATAAAAAAAAAATAGGCTTCGCTGTATTTTTGGTTCTAGCCAGGTATGACGAGGCAGCTGGGGGCTGGTGGCAGTCCGTAGCTGCCAAGTTGTACCTGGCTGGACCAAAAAATATGGCGGAGCCCTATGTCATTTTTTTTTCTAGAAATAATTCTAGAAATAAAAAAAAAATAGGCTTCGTTGTATTTTTGGTTCCAACCAGGTATGACGAAGCAGCTGGGGGCTGGTGGCAGTCCGTAGCTGCCAAGTTGTACCTGGCTGGACCAAAAATATGGCAGAGCCCCATAGGTCCCCTATGCTGCGAATTGCAACTACTAGACTAGTATGTTTTTTCACAAAACGTTTCTTTATTCATTATACGTCTCAATTTGTGAAGCACATGGTGGTTCAAAGTGCTCACTGTGCATCTAGATATGTTCCCTGGGGGTCTAGTTTCCAAAATGGGGTCACTTGTGGGGGAGCTCCAATGTTTAGGCACACAGGGGCTCTCCATACGCGACCTGGTGTCCGCTAACAATTCCAATTGTTGGCAAACACCAGGTTGCGTATGGAGAGCCCCTGTGTGTCTACACATTGGAGCTCCCCCACAAGTGACCCCATTTTGGAAACTAGACCCCCCAAGGAACGTATCTAGATGCATAGTGAGCACTTTGAACCCCCAAGTGCTTCACAAATTGATCCATAAAAATAAAAAAGTACTTTTTTTTTCCACAAAAAAATTATTTTTTCATTTTTACAGATAAATTTGTGAAGCACCTGGAGGTTCAAAGTGCACACTATGCATTTAGATACATTCCTTGGGGGTCTAGTTTACAAAATGGGGTCACTTGTGGGGGAGCTCTAATGTTTAGTCACACAGACGCTCTCCATACGCAACCTGGTGTCCGCTAACAATTCCAATTGTTAGCGGACACCATGTCGCATATGGAGAGCCCCTGTGTGCCTAAACATTAGAGCTCCCCCACAAGTGACCCCATTTTGGAAACTAGACCCCCCAGGGAACATATGTAGCTGCATAGTGAGCACTTTGACCCCCCAGGTGCTTCACAAATTAATGGAAAAAAAATTTTTTTGCGGAAAACAAGTACTTTTTCATTTTTACAGATCAATTTGTGAAGCACCTGGGGGTTCAAAGTGCTCACTATGCATCTAGATACGTTCCCTGGGGGGTCTAGTTTCCAAAATGGGGTCACTTGTGGGGGAGCCCCAATGTTTAGGCACACAGGGGCTCACCAAACGTGACATGGTGTCCGCTAACAATTTGAGCTCATTTTGCATTCAAATTGTTAGCGGACACCATGTCGTGTTTGGAGAGCCCCTGTGCGTCTCCACATTGGAGCTCCTCCACAAGTGACCCCATTTTGGAAACTAGACCCCCCCAAGGAACATATCTAGCTGCATAGTGAGCACTTTGAACCCCCAGGTGCTTCACAAATTGGTCCGTAATAATGAGGAAAGAAAATTTTTGTGGAAAAGAAAGTGCTTTTTCATTTTTATGGATGAATTTGTGAAGCATCTGGGCTTTAAAGTGCTCACTATGCATCTAGATACGTTCCCTGGGGGGTCTAGTTTCCAAAATGCGGTCACTTGTGGGGGAGCTCCAATGTTTAGGCACACAGGGGCTCACCAAACGCAACATGGTGTCCGCTAACAATTTGAGCTCATTTTGCATTCAAATTGTTAGCAGACACCATGTCGTGTTTGGAGAGCCCCTGTGCGTCTCCACATTGGAGCTCCCCCACAAGTGACCCCATTTTGGAAACTAGACCCCCCAGGGAACATATGTAGCTGCATAGTGAGCACTTTGAACCCCCAGGTGCTTCACAAATTGGTCCGTAATAATGAAAAAAGAAATTTTTGTGGAAAAAAAGTGCTTTTTCATTTTTATGGATGAATTTTGTGAAGCACCTGGGGGTTCAAAGTACTCACTATGCATTTAGATACGTTCCCTGGGGGGTCTTGTTTCCAAAATGGGGTCACTTGTGGGGGAGCTCCAATGTTTAGGCACACAGGGGCTCACCAAACGCAACATGGTGCCCGCTAACAATTTGAGCTCATTTTGCATTCAAATTGTTAGCGGACACCATGTCGTGTTTGGAGAGCCCCTGTGCGTCTCCACATTGGAGCTCCTCCACAAGTGACCCCATTTTGGAAACTAGACCCCCCAGGGAACATATGTAGCTGCATAGTGAGCACTTTGAACCCCCAGGTGCTTCACAAATTGGTCCGTAATAATGAAAAAAGAAATTTTTGTGGAAAAAAAAGTGCTTTTTCATTTTTATGGATGAATTTGTGAAGCACCTGGGGGTTCAAAGTACTCACTATGCATTTAGATACGTTCCCTGGGGGGTCTAGTTTCCAAAATGGGGTCACTTGTGGGGGTGCTCCAATGTTTAGCCACACAGGGGCTCACCAAACGCAACATGGTGTCCGCTAACAATTTGAGCTCATTTTGCATTCAAATTGTTAGCGGACACCATGTCGTGTTTGGAGAGCCCCTGTGCGTCTCCACATTGGAGCTCCCCCACAAGTGACCCCATTTTGGAAACTAGACCCCCCAGGGAACATATGTAGCTGCATAGTGAGCACTTTGAACCCCCAGGTGCTTTACAAATTGATCTGTGAAAATGAAATAGTACTTTTTTTTTCACAAAAATTTTTTTTAGCCTAAATTTTTTCATTTTCACATGGCAACAGCATAAAATTCATCTTAAAATTTGTTGGGCAATTTATCCTGAGTACACCGATACCTTATATGTGGTCATAAACCACTGTTTGGGCACACAGCAGGGCTCAGAAGGGAAGGAGCGCCATTTCACTTTTTGGATGTAAAATTAGCTCCAAAATTCAAATTGCGCTCCTTCCCTTCTGAGCCCTGCCGTGCGCCCAAACAGTGGTTTATGACCATATATGAGGTATCTGTGTACTCGGGAGAATTTGCACAACACATTTTAAGATCCATTTTATCCCGTTGCCCATGTGAAAATGAAAGAATTGAGGCTAAAAGAACATTTTTGAGAAAAAAATTAAAATATCCATTTTTTGTTTCCACTTTGCCTTAGGTCCTGTGAAGCACCGGAAGGGTTAATCATCTTCTTGGATATAGTTTTGAGTAGCTTGAGGGGTACAGTTTTTGGAATGGTGTCACTTTTGGGTGTTTTCTGTCATGTACACCCCTCAAAAGGACTTCAAATGTGATGTGGTCACTAAAAAAAATGGTTTTGTAAATTTTGGTTGAAAAATGAAAAATTGCTCATGAACTTTGAACCCTTATAACGTCCTACCAAAAAATTTTTTTTTTCCAAAATTGTGCTGATATGAAGTAGACATGTGGGAAATATTATTTAATAACTTTTTTCTGTCACATATCTCTCTGGTTTATCAGAAAAAAAAATAAAAAATTTGAAAATTGTGAAATTTTCAAAATTTTTGCTATATTTTTGATTTTTTCACAAATAAACACAAAAATTATCGACTTAAATTTAATACTAGCATGAAGCCCAATGTGTCACGAAAAAACAATCTCAGAATCGCTAGGATCGGTTGAAGCGTTCCAGAGATATAACCTCATAAAGGGACACTGGTCAGAATTGCAAAAAATGCCAAGGTCTTTAGGGTCAAAATAGGCTGGGTCCTGAAGGGGTTAAAAGGCAAGCCGGTTTCTGATGGGCACAAATCAATCCTGGGAATGAAAACCACATTTCCTCCAGCAGACCCAGTAATGACTTTTGCTTGAATCATGTTGGCAAACAAACCGGTGACAATTAAGCGAGTCGCATTACAAAGACCTTTTCTGCTGTTGAAGTTCCTCAAAAGCATTACAATAGTGCCAATTTTTAATTTCAGACGATGAGATGGCATCCCCGTGGGTGTAAGTGAATTTAAAAACTCAACAGGGTATTGCTCTGGGTCCTCTGTCTCGTCCGGATCAATGGAATCATCACTAATGTATTCTGTGTACTCTCCAGCAATGCAATCCATGATCTTAGAGTTGACCTGATCCACATCATCATTTTTGGGGCAAAGAATGGCATGTGATGCTGCTGTATTAATGCTTTCATTGTCATTGACATCAATTACAATGTTTTCACCAAAAATGTCAAATATTAGTGAGCCTGTGCAAATCATATCTTCAGGGATTTCTATAACATCATCTCCAAGGTTATAAGAATTGGTCAATTGTCCATTTCCCAGCTGAAGTATCCAATTGCTGTATCCTGGATCAACAGAGCGCATGTTGTCAAGTAGTGGCAATTGAGTGAAAATCTGCCATTGTCTGGAATATTTAATGCAGCTCTCTACGATATCAGTTCGCTTTCCATGAGGAATAATAGGAAGACACTGACGAAAGTCTCCTCCCAGAACAATGACTTTCCCTCCAAAGGGTGTTTTATTTTTCTTCGAGATATCTTTGGTCATAACACCCTTTAATAGTTGGTCAATGACATGCAGTGCGTATTTAGATAGCATAGTGGATTCATCAATAATGAAAAGTTTAGTATTCTTCAAATGGTGTGCAGCATCAGTATCATTTTTGATTCTTGAAACAGATGTTTCATTGATTGGAATAGGTATCCCGTAAAGTGAATGGATGGTTCTTCCTCCTTCCAATAAGTTGGCTGCAATCCCAGTACTGGCAGCAGGTGACACAGTTTCTCCTTCTCCTCTTATTTGACGAATTAACAAATCATACAAATATGTTTTCCCACTGCCACCTGGGCCATCAATGAAAAAGCACTTAGCTTGCTGACTTGTATCCTGTAATGCTTCATTTATGGCATTATAGGCCAAAAGTTGTTGTTGATTTAAAGTTTCTTTCATTTCTTGGGTTCTTCTAAACTCCTCCTCTTTGTCGTATTGTGGTTGTAGTTGTTGTTTTCTTTTGGGGCGTGGTAGATTAAAATCCGTAAAGCTTTTGCCATGAAATTTTAACACATTTTGAACATCTGTCATTGCATAGCCTTCACAATGCTCACAGTCCTCATTGTTAGGGTGATATGCACGGCAGTAGTCTTCAATAAAATCTTTTTTAAATTCTTGCCACAACTCCAATGGATGAGCAGGAGGACCAAAAGATACATATGTAAGCAAACATATCCCGAAGCTGTGCAGGCATGTTTAGAACACAGCCATCCAGTAAGGTATTTCGCCAAACACTGTCATCCAAAAGTAATCCAAGGGCTATTGCTGCCTGTTTAAAAGTTGGGTACTTGACTTCATTAACGGTCTTAATGTGCTCAAAACATGTTGCTCCTTTTACATGTAGTAACAACAACCGTAAATAGTAGCGTTCTTCATCTTTCATACTGACCGTATACATTCTTCCAATGACTGTTGCTCCACGTTTCTGCCTAATTTCCCATGCACCATCTTTCCAGACATAGTGCTCAGGAATTTGGCGGTAGAAGTATTCATGAGCATGTGGGTCATTCTCATTCAGTTCAAAGTAGGCCATAAGAGTTGATTTTCTATGCGTCATGGCAGCAATGTTCTCTACAGAAGCATCTTCATGAAAATAAAGTGGTTGTGACTGTGGCAGATGTACGGCAAGGCGAACAATGCTGTGTGATTGTTTATGCATTGGATAGGCAAAAATTCTCCAAGCTGCCTCCGGTGCACTGACGTATCTTGAATCCATAAATTGGTGAGGTTCATCATGTTGTATGTTTGTTTGACAAATTTCCAGATTGGCTTTATCATGCCCTTTGTAAACATATTTGAATAGATACTTGACACTTTGAATGGATGCACAGATTTCCACATTTATATGACACTTATACTTTAATAGTAGGAAAGGGTTATAGGGAACAACCCAAGAATTATCAACCATGTGAGAACGGTGTGTAAATGAAGGTCCTGCATTGCGTTGATAAGTTGGGTAGGCATCGTGTGCTATTAGAGTTTTTGGTTGGAAATCTTTTGGGAATCCTTTTTTACACTTTCCAATATCCATACATGGAGAATTGGGGTTGAATTGTCCACAGGGTCCATGAATCATATGTTGCATCACAATTTGATGGAGCACAGGATACTCGGATGGATCAGGAATTTCTGCCCAAACAGTACGATCGACATCAACCTCAGTGCGTAATTTCGAATTGCTATCCAGAATAATCAAAATGTGAGCATGTGGTAGTCCCCGCTTTTGAAATTCTATTACATGAACCATTGCACAAATCTTGCCAAATAATCCATTGTTTATATCTTTTAATAGGGCTTCTAATTTTATTTTGAAGACACGGGCGACTAAATCTGGTCTGTGTTCCACCCTCTGCCATGGTTCTAAATTGTGGATAATCTCGCTCCATCTGGGATTACAGGTCATCGTTATAAAAAGATCTGGCCGTCCAAATTTTGTAACAATAGCCATGGCATCTTGATAGCGTTGCTGCATATTTCTTGGACTACCTTCAAACGACGATGGTAAAATGACCGTCTTGCCAATGGGAATTCCTTTTTCGAAAGATTTTCTTTGCAGATGTTCCTGTAGTACGCAATAGTCCTCCACTGTTAAATCTTTTTGATGTTGACGTATAAAATTTAAGCGATTAGCCTCAATTTTTATATACGCATCCACTAAATACTGTTGCGTTAGTTTTCCACCATTTAGAATAGGATTGAACCCAGGACGTACAGATAACAAATAACAGTAATACTGCAATTGTGTAATTCTCCGTGGATTTTGACCTTGATGCTTCAGTCCCTCATGCCAGCCTTGTTCTCCATGTGGAAAAAATAACGGATACAGTAAAGCATCTAAATTACTGTGGACAATACTGACTTGTTGTGTTTTAGGGGCCAAAGGATTGTTTGGGTCAGGTTTCAGATGAATTAAAATGTCTCTATTGAAGGGTGGCTCTCCATCAGCATTTTCAAATACCACAGCAACTTCATTAACAATTGGTTTATTATAACGTCTTGGGTCTTGTTCTCGATCCTGTTTAAGAGCCATGGTGATATTAGGCATGACAGTACCATTTTGAATTGCCTTCTCCTGTTCCTCTTGTTCAACAAAACGTAACATTTTGTATGCGGAAACAAAAGGATTGATGCGATCTAATAAGTTAGCAATGAGCCGCATCAATTTAGGATGACATTTTTTATTTTCGTCACACTGTAAACGTTGGTCATTAGCAGTGGCAGTATCTAAAATGTAGAGTTGGGCATAAGCAGGAGCTAGATCTGGAGCAGGATGTAGTGTTCCAGTACGGTGATAAATTTGGCCATGAATCCGGAAGCAATAAGGGCCATGTCCAGGTGGGGGAGCAATACTTGCACCCATAGAAGCAAAACCAAAGGAACTATTGATACTTCTGATGTTATCCATCATATTCCGACTGTATGGACTCTGACCTTTAAGAATACATTCCAACATCTCTGGATACTGAGGTAACGGAACCTTGACCTTCCCCTTGTGACAACAGAGAGTATACTGTTTATCCGATGGCATCTCATCCATGAAATGTCGAGCTTCACAATGGTTACATATAAATATCATAGAGCCACAGGTATGTTCCACAATGCCAAAATCACTATCTGTAAATCCAGGTGGATATGAAGAGGGAGGTGTAGGTAGGTAAATACGATGTTCTTTCTGCAAACCGACATAGATCAGACGTTGAAGTAATAAAGCAGAAAAAGAGTCAGGATCCACTTGTGTAACAGTAGAAGACGTCTTTTTGCGGTGTTGACGACGGGAGGCACCACTTTTACGTAAGCGGCTCTGTTTGGATAGTGAAGACTCCTGAGCAATTTGTGCCTCCAAAGGAGTTTGTTGTTGTTTAAGGCGAAAACGTTTGGTGCGTGACGTCTCCTGACCACAATGGTTACGCTTTGCTGTTGCTTTGCGCGGTGATGAAACTTGAGGAATTGTGCTCCTTTCATCCGGTGAACTGCTAGAAAGAGCTAGAGCAAACTGTAGTACTGGTGAGCTTACAGTTGGATCAGCAGACTGTAGTACTGATGAGGTTACTGTCTGATCAGCACACTGAGTTAGATCAGCAGAATATTGTACAGGTGAGCTTGCAGTTTGATCAGCAGACTGTTGTACTGATGAGGTTACTGTCTGATCAGCAGAGTGATGTACTGGTGGTGTTACTTTTATTTTTTGACGGCGTTGACGTAGCTTCTGAGCATTTTTGGCCAAGCGTAGTTGTTTTTGTTCCAGCGACTCCGTTGCAATGCGTTGCTTATACTCAGCTTTAGACTTATCCAAACGACATTGTCGCTGTTCTTCAGTTTCCTTAGCACGTGTCTTACGCATCCATGCGGCTTTGTACCCGCCAACATCCTTGCTAGTATCCTTTGAAGTCATGTTAGGACATACAAAGATAACACTGGTCAACAGCATTTTTGGTGCCAAAGATATTTCATTGAATTTAGGGTAACTTTGGGGTGCTGATTCTGAATATGTCATCAGTTTTGCCAGATTGGCTCAAGTTTTTGAGATTTTTCGTAAAATGTGTTAAAAAAAAGACGTTTTTTGCTACTTTTTTAACGAAGTCTGTTATGTTTCTTCTATGTTTTGTCAGTGTATATTCACCACAAATGTAACAGAATGAGTCTGGATCGTTAAGACAACTTCTTCTTGATGAGTTCATGCTTTTCACTGGACAACAGACAACAAACATAAAGTTAGTGCAAAAATCAAGCTATGGACAAACTTTTAGAACACTAATTAACACAAAACTATATTGAGAACTGCTCAGTTCAAGTACTAATCCAAAGAAATTAATGAGATGATGCGTCGCATTTACCAACAAGTGCTATAAATAAGATACCAAAAATCTCAAAAACTTGAGCCAATCTGGCAAAACTGATAGCATATTCAGAATCAGCACCCCAAAAATACCCCAAATTCATTAAAATATTTTGGGCACCAGAAAAAAAATTTTTTTTTGTTGACCTGTGTAATACTATGCTTGGAGACGTATAGGTACGTAAGAGCTTTTACAAAAGCTTTTTGGGAGAAAAGAATTCTTGAAAAGTATAGAATAATTATTAAGGAAAAATAATAAGTTCCAGATAGACAAAGAACATATTTAAATATCATGTTTTGTATGTCCTTATAATGTACCCTACGACGTATTACAAAGATAGAGACATGTTTCTCATTAATATCAATAATAGTAAGAGGTCACTGAATACTTAAGGACATCGAATGTGCATACATAATACCAATACCATGAATGCCAATACCATCATAAATACCATCATCAAAACCATCATCAATAGCATCATCAATAGCATCATCAATAGCAATAATATTAGCAATAGCATTATTATTAGCAGTAATAGCAGTATTAATAGCATTATTAGCAGTATTATGATCATTAATAACAGTATTAATAACATTAATAGCAGTATTAATAGTATTAACAGCAGTGTGAATAGAGTAATAGCATTATAAATAGCATTAATAGCATTAGTATTAGCATTAATAGCATTAATAGCAATATTATTAGAATTAATAGCATTATTATTACTATTAATAGCATAAATATTAGCATTAACAGCATTATTATTAGCATTAATAGCATTATTAATAGCATTAATAGGAATATTATTTGCATTAATAGCATTCTTATTACCATTAATAGCATTATTAGCATTAATAGCATAATTATTAGCATTAATAGCATTAGTAATAGAATTAATAGCAATATTATTTGCATTAATAGCATTATTATTAGCATTAATAGCATAATTATTAGCATTAATAGCATAATTATTAGCATTAATAGCATTAATAGCAATATTATTTGCATTAATAGCATTATTATTAGCATTAATAGCATAATTATTAGCATTAATAGCATTAGTAATAGCATTAATAGCAATATTATTTGCATGAATAGCATTATTATTACCATTAATAGCATAATTATTAGCATTATTAGCATAATTATTAACATTAATAGCATTAGTAATAGCATTAATAGCAATATTATTTGCATGAATAGCATTATTATTACCATTAATAGCATAATTATTAGCATTAATAGCATAATTATTAACATTAATAGCATTAATAATAGCATTAATAGCAATATTATTTGCATTAATAGCATTGTTATTACCATTAATAGCATAATTATTAGCATTAATAGCATAATTATTTTCATTAATAGCATTAATAATTGTATTAATAGCAATATTATTTGCATTAGTACCATTATGATTACCATTAATAGAATAATTATTAGCATTAGTAGCATTAATAATAGAATTAATAGCAATATTATTTGCATTAATAGCATTATTATTACCATTAATAGCATAAATCTGAGCATTCATAGCATAATTATTAGCATTAATAGCATTAATAATAGAATTAATAGCAATATTATTTGCATTAATAGCATTATTATTAGCATTAATAGCATAATTATTAACATTAATAGCATAATTATTAGCATTAATAGCATTAATAATAGCATTAATAGCAATATTATTTGCATTAATAGCATTGTTATTACCATTAATAGCATAATTATTAGCATTAATAGCATAATTATTAGCATTAATAGCATTAATAATAGTATTAATAGCAATATTATTTGCATTAGTACCATTATGATTACCATTAATAGAATAATTATTAGCATTAATAGCATTAATAATAGAATTAATAGCAATATTATTTGCATTAATAGCATTATTATTACCATTAATAGCATAAATATGAGCATTAATAGCATAATTATTAGCATTAATAGCATAATTATTAGCATTAATAGCATAATTAATTAGCATTAATACATTATTATTAGCAGTTTTTTTTTTTTATTCTTATGTTTTTATGTTATTATTTATAATTTTTTATTAATTTTGTTATTTTTTTTTAATTATTTGGGCTCATATTATTAGCATATTTTTATTTTTTTTATTATTTTTTTATTTTTTTTTTAAATATTTTTTATTTATTTTTTAATTATTTTTTAATTCTTTTTTTATTTATTTTTTTATTATTAAAATAATTTATTTTTTGTTATTTTAAGTGAGCCTGAGACAGAGTTCTCCTTCAGGTCCGCTTAAAGGACTCATATTATTAGCATTTATTTTTTTATTATTATTTTTTATTATTTTTTAATTATTTTTTAATTATTTTTTTTATTATTAAATTTATTTATTATTTTAAGTGAGCCTGAGACACAGTTCTCTTTCAGGTCCGCTCCAACCCCTCATAGAGATACATGGCGGATAATCCTGGACGCTGATTGGTCGCGTCTTCCCATAGAGAAACATGGGCATGTTTGTCTATGGGAAAAAACGACCAATCAGCGTCCAGGATTATCCGCGGTGTAAGTGAATGAGGATTTTCAGCGGAGCAGAATGGAGACTGCGACCCGGAGCTCGGTGGAGGAAGAGAGAAGAGCGGCGGATGGAAGAGTCGTTAGCCGAGCTGAAGGAAGAGGATGTCTGGGCCGAAGGGAGGAGTGTACGTGGACCTGAGGAAGCAGATGTCATGAAGACAGGTAAGTGATCTACGGCGTCGGGTGGGGGGGGTTGTGGCAATTAAGGAGGTGTGCGGACATATGAAGGGGGGGGTGTGCGGACATATGAAGGGGGGGGTGTGCGGACATAATGAAGGGGGGTGTTAGGACTAATGAAGGGGGGTGTGCGGACATAATGGAGGGGGAGGGGTGCGGACATAATGGAGGGGGAGGGTGCGGACATAATGGAGGGGGAGGGGTGCGGACATAATGGAGGGGAGGTGCGGACATAATGAGGGAGTGTGCGGACATATGGAGGGGGTGTGCGGACATAATGGAGGGGAGGTGTGCGGACATAATGGAGGGGAGGGTGCGGACATAATGGAGGGGGGTGTGTGCGGACATAATGGCGGGGGGTGGTGCGGACATAATGGGGGGGGGTGTGCGGACATAATGGGGGGGAGGTGTGCGGACATAATGGGGGGGAGGTGTGCGGACATAATGGAGGGGGAGGTGTGCGGACATAATGGAGGGGGAGGTGTGCGGACATAATGGAGGGGGGGTGGTGTGCGGACATAATGGAGGGGAGGTGTGCGGACATAATGGAGGGGAGGTGTGCGGACATAATGGAGGGGAGGTGTGCGGACATAATGGAGGGGGAGGTGTGCGGACATAATGGAGGGGAGTGTGTGCGGACATAATGGAGGGAGGTGTGCGACATAATGGAGGGGAGTGTGCGGACATAATGGAGGGGGAGTGTGCGGACATAATGGAGGGGGGAGTGGTGCGGACATAATGGAGGGGGGTGCGGACATAATGGGGGGTGGGACATGGTGGTGGTGGGCTGGGGAGCGTGGGGGTGAGTGTGATCGTTGCTGGGGGGGGGGCACAGTTGGGTAGGGGAGCGGGGCGGTGTGCGGTGCTGGGCTGGGGAGCGGTGTGTGGTGTGTGGATCGTTGCTGGGGGGGGAGGCACAGCTGTGGGTAGCGGGGAGCGGAGGCGGGTGCGGCGCCTCAGCTCCATGGACCCTGGGCGAGGGTCTATGGTGTGTAGCGGGGTGTGGGTGGACAACGGTGGGGGGGGGCTGTGCGGACATAGTGGAGGGGGGAGTGTGCAGACATAATGGAGGGGGGCTGGGGAGCGTGTGGTGGTGTGTGGGCTGGGGAGCGGTGGTGGTGTGTGGATCGTTGCTGGGGGGGAGGCACAGCTGCGGGGAGCGGAGGCGGGTGCGGCGCCTCCGCTCCATGGACCCTGGGCGAGGGTGTATGGTGTGTAGCGGGGTGTGGGTGGACAACGGTGGGGGGGGGGGCTGTGCGGACATGGGGGTCTGGATAGGCAATAGTAGTATAGAAGGGATTATAGGGTAAAGAAGCAAAAAAGGTCGAGAAGTAGTGTAGATAGTAGAAGTCGGAAAAAAGAGGGAGTGTAGAAAGGGTTAAAGAAAAGAAAGTAAAGAAAGGTTTTTAGCTCAGAAAGGATATCTTAGCTGCAGGGTAGTTGGGGTCGTCTTGAAGCTTGCTTCGGTAAATCCAGGAGCGAGTCTTCTTGCGGCCTCGGAATCCGGCAGTCCGTGATCGAGGTAGCAGGTAGCAGAAATGAAGAGTGATATCAAATTTCGCGCCTTATAAAAGGGGCTGTGAAATTTGAAACCACAAAATGGCGGGGGGGCGTAAACCAAGTGATGATTGGGCTTTGAATGGAAACGATGTACAAAGAGTCTCCTTCAGGTCCGCTTAAAGGACTCATATTATTAGCATTTATTTTTTTATTATTATTTTTTATTATTTTTTAATTATTTTTTTTTATTATTAAATGTATTTATTATTTTAAGTGAGCCTGAGACACAGTTCTCTTTCAGGTCCGCTCCAACCCCTCATAGAGATACATGGCGGATAATCCTGGACGCTGATTGGTCGCGTCTTCCCATAGAGAAACATGGGCATGTTTGTCTATGGGAAAAAACGACCAATCAGCGTCCAGGATTATCCGCGGTGTAAGTGAATGAGGATTTTCAGCGGAGCAGAATGGAGACTGCGACCCGGAGCTCGGTGGAGGAAGAGAGAAGAGCGGCGGATGGAAGAGTCGTTAGCCGAGCTGAAGGAAGAGGATGTCTGGGCCGAAGGGAGGAGTGTACGTGGACCTGAGGAAGCAGATGTCATGAAGACAGGTAAGTGATCTACGGCGTCGGGTGGGGGGGGGTTGTGCGGACATATGTAAGGAGGGGTTGTGCGGACATATGATGTACAAAGAGTCTCCATTCAGGTCCGCAGAAAGGCATAATTGACTTACATCGCGGATAATGTTGGACGCTGATTGTTGTTTTTTTCCCATAGAGAAACATGGGCATGTTTGTCTATGGGAAGACGCGAGCAATCAGCGTCCAGGATTATCCACTATGTAAGTGAATGAGGCCTTTGAGCGGAGCTGAATGGAGACTGTGTTTACAAACAGTCTCCATTCCGGTCCGCTGAAAGGCGTCATTGACTTACATAGCGTATAATTGTTGTTTTTTTGTTATTATTATTTTTTATTATTTGTTGTATTATTTTTTATTTATTTTTTTATTATGTTTTATTTAATGTTTAATTATTTTTTACATTTTTTTGTATAAATTTTGTTATTATTAAAATAATTTTTTATTTGTTATTTTAAGTGAGCCTGCGCCTGAGAGACAGTTTTCATTCAGGTCCGTTGAAAGGGCTCATAATATTAGCATATTTGTATTTTTTTTTTTAATTTTTTTTTTTTTTAAGTTTAGTTATTTTAAGTGAGCCTGAGACACAGTTCTCATTCAGGTCCGCTCAAACGGCTCATATTATTACCATTTTTTTTTTTTTTTATTATTATTTTTTATTTATTTTTTTATTATTTTTTAATTATTTTTTAAATATTATTTAATTATTTTTTTTATTATTAAATTTATTAGTTATTTTAAGTGAGCCTGAGACACAGTTCTCATTCAGGTCCGCTCAAACGGCTCATATTATAACCTTTTTTTTTTTTATTATTATTATTTTTTATTTATTTTTTTATTATTTTTTAATTATTTTTTTATTATTTTTTAAATATTAATTAATTATTTTTTTATTATTAAATTTATTGGTTGACATACATTAGCGGTGTGTCGCCGATTTTATGGCCGCCCTCCTGGTTCTATTTGTCGGCCCCAAAATCGCGGACACACCGCTAATGTATGTCTATGGGCAGTGAGGGCGAATTCTGATTGGTCGGCGTCAGCAGAGAGCGACCAATCAGAAATCGGCTTGACTGCCCATAGACATGCATTAGCGGTGTGTCCGCGATTTTAGGGCCGACAAATAGAACCAGGAGGGCGGCCATAAAATCGGCAACACACCGGTAATGTATGTGAATGGGAAATGAGTAGCTCTTCTGATTGGCTGAGGGCAGTAGACAGCGACCAATCAGAAGAGCGGCTCACATGTCATAGACATAGAATGGCGGATTTTTCGTCCATTCTATGTCAATGAGAAGTGAAGAGGACGTCGGAGCTGGAAGTTGGCGGAAAGAAGACAGAAGACCCCCGGGGCCGGACGAAGAGCCGGAGATGGCGGAAAGAAGAGAGAAGAGCGGCGGGACCGGAGGAAGAGGACGCCTGGCCGGACGGAGGACTTGTGGATCGGACGGACGATCAGATGACTAAGAAGGCATGTAAGTGATCGACGGGGGCGTTAGGTTAGGGGACGGCGAGGGCTTGGGGTGTAGGGCCTTAGGTGTTAGCGACAGCGGCGGGGTAAAGCGGCGGGAGCTTAGGAGGCGGCGGGGCTTAGGGGATAGGGGCTTAGGTGCGGCGGACTTAGACTTAGAGGGTAGGGGCTTAGGTGCGGCGGGGCTTAGGGAGTAGGGGCTTAGGTGCGGCGGGGCTTTTAGGTGCGGCGGGGCTTAGGGGGTAGGGGCTTAGGTGCGGCGGGTCGGGGCTTAGGTGCGTCGGTGCTTAGGGGGTAGGGGAGGTAGGGGCTTAGGTGCGGCGGGGCTTAGAGGATAGGGGCTGTGCGGACATTGGGGGGGAGGGGCTGTGCGGACATTGGGGGGGGGGCTGTGCGGACATTGGGGGGGTGGCTGTGAGGACATTGGTGGGGGTGGTTTTGTTGCGGGGTGGCTGTGCGGACATGGGGGTGGGTGTGCGGATATGGGGGTGGGTGTGCGGATATTGGGGGGGGCTGTGCGGACATGGGGTGGCTGTGTGGACATGGGGTAGCTGTGTGGACATGGGGGGGCGTGGTGTGTGACATGGGGGGGCTGTGTGGACATGGGGGGGCTGTGTGGACATGGGGGGGGCTGTGCGGAGATGGGGGTGGGGCTGTGCGGAGATGGGGGGGCTGTGCGGAGATGGGGGGGCTGTGCAGACATGGGGAGGGGCTGTGCGGACATGGGGGGGGCTGTGCGGACATGGGGGGGCTGTGTGGACATGGGGGGGGCTGTGTGGAGATGGGGGGGGCTGTGCGGAGATGGGGGGGCTGTGCAGACATGGGGAGGGGCTGTGCGGATATGGGGGGGGGCTGTGCGGACTTGGAGTGGGGGGGCTGTGCGGACATGGGGGGAGCTGTGCGGACATTGGTGGGGGTGGTTTTGTTGCGGGGTGGCTGTGCGGACATGGGGGTGGGTGTGCGGATATTGGGGGGGGCCGTGTGGACATGGGGGGGCCGTGTGGACATGGGGGGGCTGTGCGGACATGTGGGGCTGTGCGGACATTGGTGGTTGTGGTTTTGTTGCGGGCGGACATTGGTGGGGGTGGTTTTGTTGCGGGGTGGGTGTGCGGACATGGGGGTGGCTGTGCGGACATGGGGGGGGCTCTGCAGAGATGTGGGGGTTGTGCAGACATGGGGGGGCTGTGCGGACATTGGTGGGGGTGGTTTTGTTGCGGGGGCGTGTGGACATGGGGGGGCTGTGCGGACATGGGGGGCTGTGCGGACATTGGTGGGTGTGGTTTTGTTGCGGGCGGACATTGGTGGGGGTGGTTTTGTTGCGGGGTGGGTGTGCGGACATGGGGGTGGCTGTGCGGACATGGGGGGGGCTGTGCGGAGATGGGGGGGCTGTGCAGAGATGGGGGGGCTGTGCGGACATTGGTGGGGGGGTTTTGTTGCGGGGTGGCTGTGCGGACATGGGGGTGGGTGTGCGGATATTGGGGGGGGCTGTACGGACATGGGGGGGCCGTGTGGACATGGGGGGGGCGTGTGGACATGGGGGGGCCGTGTGGACATGGGGGGCTGTGCGGACATGGGGGGCTGTGCGGACATTGGTGGGTGTAGTTTTGTTGCGGGCGGACATTGGTGGGGGTGGTTTTGTTGCGGGGTGGGTGTGCGGACATGGGGGTGGCTGTGCGGACATGGGGGTGGCTGTGCGGACATGGGGGGGGCTGTGCAGAGATGGGGGGGCTGTGCAGACATGGGGGGGCTGTGCGGACATTGGTGGGGGTGGTTTTGTTGCGGGGTGGCTGTGCGGACATGGGGGTGGGTGTGCGGATATTGGGGGGGCTGTGCGGACATGGGGGGGCCGTGTGGACATGGGGGGGCCGTGTGGACATGGGGGGGCTGTGCGGACATGGGGGGCTGTGCGGACATTGGTGGGTGTGGTTTTGTTGCGGGGTGGGTGTGCGGACATGGGGGGGGCTGTGCGGACATGGGGGGGCTGTGCGGACATGGGGGGGGCTGTGCGGAGATGGGGGGGCTGTGTAGACATGGAGGGGGCTGTGCGGACATTGGGGTGGGAGTTGTGGGTAGCGGGGAGCAGAGGCGGCATTGGCAGCCATTGCGAGTCAGCTTAAAACTGCTCGCAATGGCCGCTTCGCGCGTATCCACATGACGACACTGGAAGTAGCGCCGAGAGGGGCGCTTTTGCGATTCGCGATTATATAATAGATATATTACACTATAGCTTTTTATGGGTAATTACATCCTACTGCCATCCTGATATGTCTTGCTAACATGATTGTTTTCCTCTTCATTTTTATGAGAATGATCATTATACCTTGATCTACTGCCATACAGCACTGTGTTACTTGTCAATATAGTATACCCCTCAGGGTGAGGTATTTGTTTATCACAAGCACCATTGGCTTAATATATTTTGTATGGGAACCCCTGATTGTGGTTTTAATTTGTTTTAATAGGTATTGCCTGTATATGTGTAAATAAACATTTTGTACATTTTCCACTTTATACCTGTGTCCTCCCGTATCTTTTTGCCACGTCTTGTTCTTGTTTATTCCAAACCCTGTAGTTGCACTCCCTAACCTTCTGAAGGAGTTGGAGGCCTATTCGTATCTATCCAACTTCAAAATGAATTAATCCAAATCTGAAGCTCTCCATGTCACTCTAGCACCCCAACTTGTGGAAAGACTGAAAAGCGCATTTGGATTCCATTGGTCACAGAGAGCCATAAATTACTTAAGCTTACAGATTACCGCAGATGTCCATGAATTATATAAGGCTAACTTTCCTAAGCTTTTAAGTGCTGTCAGAGCAGATTGCTGACCTTCACATGGCTGGGCAGATGCTATCTCTTTAAAATGACTGTTCTGCCTAAGATTTTGTACTACCTTCAAGCTCTCTTCCCATTAGGATTCCATCCTCCTTTTTTAAATCGATCACCTAAATCCAAAAAACTTTCATATGGAATAATAAGAGTGCCAGATTGGCGAAATCTATACTGTTTAGATCTAAAAAGGAGGGTGACGTGGGGCTACCGGATGTCAGACTATATCACATGGCGAGTCATCTAGTGCAGGTGATAGATTGGTGTAGAAACAAGGATGACAAAACCTGGGTACAGATTGAATTGAGTTTTACTCAGTTTCAATTACACACATTACCCTGGGTAACATTGGGGATAGGGGAGAGCCTACATACCCACCTGACCATAGGACCCACGCTATTTGTCTGTAATCGGGGGTTGGTCCGCATAACAATGATTCCCACCAATTCAACCTTAGTGCCGATGCTTAGCCATCCCAATTTTAAGCCAGGTGTTAATGATACAGTGTTTGGCTTGTGGATTAACACTGGGGTGGACAGAGTGGAGAGTTGGGGAGGGGGTGATGGTTGGCCGTCACTCAAGACCCTGAGCTCCATCTCCGCTCCTGGCTCTCTGGGATTCTGGAGATGCTTACAACTCAATCATTACTTTCACAGTCTCCCTTTGAGTTGTTGTGTCAAGGCTCGGGACCCTGTAGACATGCCCTCTCCAGGACTTATGCCCTCTTGATCTCTCCCCCGGATCTGCCTACGCTGATGTTCATGTTACATTGGGAGGTAGATTTAAATGCTGAACTGACCTCGGAACAGAGGACTAGAATTTATACACTGGCACATACCACATCGATTAGTTTGCGATTTCAAGAGGCAAACTATAAATTACTGACCCGCTGGTACAGGGTCCCCCTGCATCTGCATAAAATGTTCCCCTCTACTGACCCATTGTGTTGGAGGTGTGGTGTGGCAGAGGGCTCTTTTCTGCACATTTTTTGGGAATACAATAGCCTCAGACGTTTTTGGTCCAAAGTAAGTGAGATCATCCGTGTAGTTACGAACTACGGCGGGGAGCTGGGACCTGAATTATAAATGCTTCACTGTTGGGAGATTCTAATCAGTCGATACAAGCGTTCCTCATTGAGATTTTTGGTAATGGCGGCGCGAGCATGTATCCCACTCTTGTGGAAGACAATCACATGTCCCTCGATCTCGACAAGGATCCAGAAGGTGAATGACCTTATGCACATGGAAGACCTAACGTCAGCACTCCACAACTCCTACACGAGATTCCGGGATACGTGGTTTAGCTGGCTCCAGTTTCAAGAGACAGAGACTTACAAAAATTATCTAGGGTCGGAAAATATCAAGTTAGATGCAACTCTGTTGGCAGACTTAAAACTTGGGGTTTAATGTTCCTGTATCTGATGGTCATCTCCCTTTCCTCTCCCTCCCCTCCCCCTCATTTTTCTTCTTTCTTTTTCTCTTGCTTTTCCTTCTCTATCCCATCCATAGAGTAATTTGCTTATCTTTAGCTCTGAGTTACTTTTCCTTGTAGGTACATGTGAGTAGTTATAATGTGAAGGGTATCTGGTGGCTTGCTACACTTCCTGGTTAATGACTAAGTGTCTTTGGAGCAGATAATGCCGATACCTGAGTTTCCTTATCATTGTGATTTACGTTAGAGGCCTGTCTGGTGAATACGAGTCTACGTTATGATTTATTCTGTTTTGTTATGTTTATAAAAAGGAATAAATGAATTCTAAAAAACAAACAAAAAAAAAAAACCAGATCTTTACTATATGTGGGGTAGTAGTAGATTAGAAAATTGTCAGAAATCAGGTGACTTGTTGAGTTTTAATTTATTGAAAACTCCTAGAATTTCGTCACTGGTCAATGGAGAATTTGAGAAGTCCAGCTGCAACTGGGAGATTGTTAGTACTTTTATCTTGGATAGATAGGATAAGAAAAAAGGAGGGAATAAGAAGAGTAAGAATAGTAAAGGTAGATGAGACAGAGAGAGTAAAAGTAACAGAGAACAAGTAATATAAATAAAATACCGTATATACTCGCGTATAAGCCGAGTTTTTCAACCCAAAAATTGGGCTGAAAAGTCCCCCCTTGGCTTATACGCGAGTATATACCCAGTGGTAGTATACAGCCACCCGCCTGCCACCCCCATCAGTATACAGGCCCCCCCCATCAGGATCCAGGGCCCCCCCTCCTTGCTCCGCAAAACCTGCAAAGTAAAATCATTATACTTATCACTGTCCTGTCGCCGCCGTCCCCGCCGCTGCCATCGCGATCCCCGGCTTCATCCGTCTTCTTCCAGCTTCCTGTGGTTGGCGCAGGCAATGACGTCATTGCCTGTGCCGACCACAGGAAACCGGAAGACGCTGGATGAAGCCGGGATCGCGATGGCAGCGACGGGGACGGCGGCGACAGGACAGTGATAAGTATAAAGATCTTACTTTGCAGGTTTTGCGGAGCAAGGAGGGGGGGCCCTGGATCCTGATGGGGGGCCTGTATACTGATGGGGGTGGCGGGCGGGCGGCTGTATACTACCACTTGGGCTGTATATACCTCTGGGACTGCTGTATACTACCACTGGGGCTGCTGTATACTACCACTGGTGCTGCTGTGTATATACCTCTGGGGCTGCTGTATACTACCACTGGGGCTGTTTATACCTCTGGGACTGCTGTATACTACCACTGGGGCTGCTGTATACTACCACTGGGACTGCTGTATACTACCACTGGGGCTGCTCTATACTACCTCTGGGGCTGCTGTATACTACCACTGGGGCTGTATATACCTCTGGGGCTGCTGTATATTACCACTGGGGCTGCTGTATACTACCACTGGGGCTGCTGTGTATACCTCTGGGGCTGCTGTATACTACCACTGGGGCTGCTGTATACTACCACTGGGGCTGCTGTATACTACCACTGGGGCTGCTGCTGTATATACCACTGGGGAGGCTGCTGTAACACTGCTGGGGCCTGTATATACCACTGGGGAGGCTGCTGTATACCACACTGCTGGGGGCTGTATACCTGTGCTGGGGTCCACCCTCGGCTTATACACGAGTCAATAGGTTTTCCCAGATTTTGGGGGCAAAAGTAGGGGGGTCGGCTTATACACGGGTCGCCTTATACACGAGTATATACGGTACACTAATTTTGTATGTATAAATTAATGCTTAGCGTAAAATAGATGCAAAATATATAAAAAATAAATAAGATAGTAAAATGGAAAATAGTACACTAAATAGAATATCATCTGGGAGGAACCTCAAAACAAAATTCTGGGTTAGACTGGCTTCACACCACGGTGTGATCCGGTCCGGGGCTGTCCGGGATGACCCTGACAGCCACGGACCGGATCAGCTCACAGAACCGGAGGGCCAAATGTGCCCTCTGGTCCTATGTGCAGCCGGATGCTGCTAATTGCAGCCGCAGCTGCTGATTTTCTCAAGACCTTGGCTAGCATGGAGCTAGCTGCGGTCCTGAAACAACAGCGGCGTGCAGTTGCCAGTGTCCGGTTCCTGGATCCTCCTGGTCCGGAGCAATCCAGCCCCATATGCTCCTATGTTAGGGAGCGCCAGATTGCCCCGGCTCTGGGAGAATCCGGGATCCGGCAAATTGGGGAAATTTTTCTCCCCGGACAAAAAATGATGCAAGCATCATTTTTGTGTCCGGAGAGAATAATCCAGTCCGAGGCTGTCTGATTTACACCGGACAGCCCCGGATCAAAAAATCTGTGGTGTGAAGCCGTCCTTACTCTCCTTTTTCAGGGTAAAATCCTGAAATCCAAGGATTCTCAGCTGAAATTCTGTTATGGAGATGTGAAAGTCCAGTGAAGAAATAATCCAAATGCAGGTTAACCCCTTCCCGGCCTAGGAGGACGTCATGGGTCGGTAAGGGGTCATTGATGTGAGCTCTGGCTCGGATGATCTCATCAGCTGAGATGTCAGGGTAACAGCACCGATTGGATCCGGGATCCTATCGGTGCTGTTAACCCCTTGGATCCCGCTGTCTATCACTGACTGCGGGATCCAAAGCGGCCAGAGCGTTCCTCGCCTGCATCAGAGATCCCGCAATAATATCGCGGGATCTCCGGCAGTTATGTGACAGCCCGGGGTCTTGGCTAGACCCCAGATGCTGTCAGAAAGCACTTCCGGGTTGTGGTTGGCAAGCGCTGCCAACCACAACACGTCCGCGATTCTGGGAGATACTGATGAGCCGCAGTGCAGCAAGGTGCCTCTTAAAGGGGCAATGTAAAAATAAGAATTAATAAAATATTTAAAAGCCTGTAAAAAAAAAAAAAAGTTCAAATCACCCCCCTTTTCCCCACTCACAATAAAAGTATTAAAATAAAAAAATACACATGTTTGGTATCGCCGCGTTCAGAATCGCCCGATCTATCAACATATAAAATCAATTAATGAGAGCCCTAAACTGCGTAACGGAAAAAATGGTCCAAACGCCAAAATTACGTTTTTTAGCAACATTGCTATAAAATGTGATAACGGGCGATCAAAACAGCGTATCCACCCAAAAATAGTATCATTAGAAAGGTCTGCTCAGGACGCAAAAAATAAGCCATCACACAGCCCCAGATCCCGAAAAATGAGAACGCTACGGGTTGCAAAATATGGAGCAAAAAGTGTGTTTTGTTTTTTTTCCAAACTTCTGAATTTTTTTTCACCACTTAGATACCAGTAGAGGTATACATGTTTGGTATCTACGAATTCGTACCGACCTGAGGCATCACACTGTCAAGTCGGTTTTACCATATAGTGAACATGGCAGCTAAAAAACGCAAAAAAAAAAAGTTTGATTGCACTTTTTTTGCAATTTCACCGCACTTGGAATTTGTTTGCAATTTCCTTGTACACTATATGGTAAAATAAATTATTGCATCTGAAAGTACAACTCGTCCCGCAACAAACAAGCCATCATATGTCTATATTGACGGAAAAATAAAAACGTTATGGCTCTTGGAAGAAGGGGAGCAAAAAACGAAAAAGAAAACTTCTCGGGTCATGAAGGGGATAAATGTATGAAGTATGGGTATTTCTGTTACATTTCAGGGATTCCACTAGTATGGAGCAGTGTTTTTCATAAAATAATCTTCGCCTTTTTCAAGTGAGGCCACAACATTTAATCCTTCATCGGGGTGAGGATAGGAATTGTTTTTCCCTTGTAGAAAACTAAGGCTGGCTTCACGTCACGGTTTGTTCCTGTCCGTGGGGATCCTGTTTTTTGCAGGATCACACGGGCAGGAACGGATTTGTACCTCCAGATGCCATTTCTCTCACTCTTGATATGGGATTTTGGGGGATTCTGACTGACAGAAAAAGCTGGGAGGAGCTCGAGCCTGCAAAGCACAGGCAAGTGTACTTTTGCTTTAGGAGTGTATGAACATACACTCCTAAAGTGAAATAAAAGGAAGCATGGGTTAAAAAAAAAAAAATTCTCTCCCCTCTGCCGAGTGTCCCGGGAAGACATCTCATCGCTACAAGGACGTTAAACGCTGATTGGCCAGTAGCTGATCACTATTGGCCAATCAGTGATTAAGGTCCTTGCAGCGATCAGACATCCTCCCGGGACACTCGGCGGAGAGGTGAGTATTTCATTTTTTTATTTTTTAACCATTGCTTTCCTTTATTTCTCTTTAGGAGTGTATGTACTGTGAGGTAGCACACTCTAGGGGACACGCATGGCAGCACCAAACCACATACAAAATAGTCTCTTCTAGTTAATAAGTCCAGCTGGTTTATTGAAAGCCAGCATAAACCGCATGGTGCAAATTATACATGCGCCGACCTTTGGCATTATAAACAACTAGATTAAGGCGGGAGGGTGGTGGTGTGACATTGAGCAGCACACCTTGAGAAGGAGATGTGAACAGCCATCCCGCCCATCTCTTTAGCTGTTCACAAAAACCTGACCCTGTTATAAGACTAAATAACATATCTCAGCAGCAAATATGATGGTGGAGCTTTACATCCAGGTTCATATCACCAAATGTAAAAATTTTGATGATACACATCTCACGTCTTATACTTAATGTGTGTTACACGAATATTGAGAATTATGTATAAATGTATCACACCTATGTATTTATGTAGATAGGATGTTTACATAGTGAGCCTCAAGAGGGACAGCATTACTGATGTATGTAAAGTGCTATTGAATTAATAGTGCTATATAAATGATGTGAGGTAGCACCCGAGGAACCCGCTTGCATAACGACAAAACAAGTTTATAATTTAACCAATGTCTACCCGTTTATTTTTCACATATAAATAACATAACCCGGGTACCATGTTTGACACATTGCACATTGATTATAAACATCATACATAAATACACCATACATTTACATAGAACATTGCATAACACATATATTGCACATAACATCATATAGTTATCCGGGACCTGTAACCACCTCTCTGTCCCCATTGGAGCTCTACTGACAGCTCCCGTGGTGATCACGGCCTCCGGCCTATCTACACTTTACACATACATTTCTAAGTTTTACCATATATATACATATCAACGGGCCCTGTGGGTCCCAATGGCGGTACCCGCCTTTTGGCGTTAGTCACCCAGCTCGATGACTCAATATTTACCCCTTAGTCAGGATTCCTGCCTGACCAGGACCTTACATACCACATGTGATCCATCCTACAATATTTATGGACCCCATGCATCCTCACATCTGCTCACAGCCCATCATACTACATCCATGGACTGTGGCTCCTCCATGACCATAACAGGGACCTGGTCAACTGTAGAATCTATCCATTGCAGGAGCAACTTAAACAGTTCAAAGTAAAACATTTTTGTAAACTACATTTCTAGTGAAGACTTTTGGGCTATTAGGTATTAATTTTCCTTGAAGTGGTGTATCCACTACTTTGACCCTAACGTTGCTGCGTTGCTTTACTCTGGAAAATGCAACATACAATTGTCCATAGGCAAATACAGGTTCCGGTAAAAAAAAATGCCAACTCGATTGAGGGTCTGCCCTTGTGATTTGTTAATGGTCATAGCAAAAGCAGGTTTTACAGGAAACTGTCGACGTTTTAATTTAAAAGGTAACCCAGTCTCTGAAGGACACAAATCGATGCGTGGAATGAATACAATATTTCCTTCTGCTGAGCCAGTAATCACTTTAGCCTGTATGATGTTGCCGAGTAAAGCAGTGACAATTAGGCGAGTACCATTGCAGAGACCTTTCTTGGTGTTTAGGTTGCATAATAGCATTACAATGGTGCCAATTTTAAGTTGTAACCGATGTGATGGCATTCCTGATGGTGTCAGTGAGTTTAAAAATTCCACTGGGTATTGGTCGAGGTCATCAGCTTCATCAGGATCGATGGAATCATCACTGGTATATACAGTATACTCGCCACTCAGCCTATCCATGACTTTAGAGTTCAAATAATCAACGTCATCATTTTTTGGACATAGTATAGCATGTGATGCAGCAGTATTTACGCTTTCATTGTCATTAACATTAATGCAAATATGGTCTCCAAAGATATCGGTTACTATAGAGCCAGTGCAAAGCATATCTGGAGGTATTTCAATGACATTATCTCCAAGGTTGTGTTCATTAGACAGCCAACCATTTCCCAGTTTAAGCAACCATCTGCTGTATTCAGGATTAGTGGAGCGCATGTTGTTGAATAGCGGTAGTCTAGCAAAATGTTGCCAATGTTGTGAATATTTAATACAGCTCTCTACAATGTCTGTTCTTGTTCCATGAGTGATGACGGGAAGACATTGTCTGAAGTCTCCTCCAAGAACAATAACTTTACCTCCAAACGGTGTTTTATTTTTTCAGCAACATTTGTTGTCATGATATTTCGTAGCAGTCTATCGATCACATTCAATGCATGTTTTTGGACCATAGTGCACTCATCAATAATAAAAAGTTTTGTACTCTGTAAATGTTTTCCTACATTTGTATTGTTTTTAATCCTGGAAACGGATGTTTCGTTGATTGGAATAGGTATGCCATATAGAGAGTGGATTGTTCGGCCTCCTTGTAGCAAGTTAGCCGCTATTCCTGTAGTCGCTGCAGGTGAGACAATGTCTCCTTGTCCCCTTAGATGATGTGTAAGTAGATAGGTAGGTCTTTCCACTGCCACCAGGTCCGTCAAGAAAAAAGTACTTTGGTGTTAAACTGCTGTTTTGCAATGCTTGAGTAATGACATCGTAGGCAGTTGTTCCTGATTAAGAGTTTCTTTCATCTCTGCAGCTTTTGTTAACTCATGGTCCTTATCATATTGTTCAAGGAGGTGTTTTTTATTTTTTGCTGGGGATGGTAAATTAAAATCAGCAAAAGTTTTTCCATGGACTATGAGCACATCTTGGACATCTTTCATAGCATATCCTTCACAATTGATACACTCTTCAGTGTTGCTGTGGTATGTATGACTGTAGTCTTGTAAAAAATGTTCCTTAAATTCATTCCACAATTCAAGTGGATTAGGCTGGGGTCACACTTGCGTTTTTTTCATGAGTTTTTGGAGACCTGCGTTTTTAATAAAGTATGTAAAACGCACCCTTAGGCCCCCATGTTAAAAAACGCATGCCCTAATAGCAAAAACGCATGTGTTAATAGCAAAAATGCATGTGTGACAGTACCATGCATTTTTGTGTGCGTTTTTGTTGTTATGTGATTAGCTGACATCAAAAACGCATGGTACATTAGTACCATCCAAAAACGCATGCATTTTCTTAAAAACGCATGCGTTGGGATGGGTCGGATGTCAGGAGACCTACAAACAGAGAGCTTTCTTGAGTCCCTTCTTACAGATGTAGACATGGGTGATGTGTGGAGGATAATGCACCCCCTGGATAGAGAATTTACCCATTTTTCCCACCCCCATGGGTCTTGGTCAAGATTAGATATGTTTTTTTTCTTCACCCAACATATTACAAAGGGTGATTGGAATTAAAATAGAAGACATGGTAATATCTGACCATAGCCCATTGATGTTGGAAACTAAAGAGGCATATGAGAAGGGTACTGACTATTTGTGGCGATTCCCTGATACATTTACTAGAGAAGAAAACTTTGTCACCTTTCTCAAAGAGTGGTGGACGCTTTATTCGATTGATAATGAGGCCCATCGTACCGATCCAGGATTATTTTGGGAAACTGCAAAATCGGTTTTGAGGGGACAGGTAATGGCTTACAGCATGGGGATAAAAAGAAAAATCAAAGAACAATATGTAAAAGCCAGCTTGCAGGTGAGGAACTCGTATACTAGATATAAAAGCACGATGGCTGACCCTGATAGAGAGACATGGTTACAAGCTAAGGAGAACTTTGATACATGGGCAAAACGGAGAGAAGTAATTTATAAAAATAGATTAGAACTGTTGGCACGTTTGTCACGAGGCAGACACACTTCTTCCCCTATTCAAACTATAATAGATAAACATGGTAATACTTGGACTAACCCAAAGGAGATCGCCCAGGCACTGGGAAAATTTTACACGTCTCTTTACTCAGACAGTGGACCAAATGTGCCTGTAATAGATGATTGGCTGAATTTGATTAGTCTACCGGGTATCTTAGAGGAGGATATGCAATTTTTGAATAGCCCAGTCACTGAAGGAGAAATAGAGGCTGCTATTAAAAATATGAATCCAGGTAAAGCACCAGGCCCTGATGGCTATAATGGAGCATTTTTTAAAGCCCTGAAAGAACAGGTCCCCCCTGTGTTATGTGATCTATTTAACGCAATACTCCAGGGGGCCTCTATCCCAGATGGAATGAACTTGGCTTACATTAAACTTATCCCTAAACTAGGAAAGATACCTACGGACCCGGCGAGTTTTAGGCCAATTTCGTTAATAAATCAGGACGATATTGCCCAAGTTAATACCCTCCCATCAGGCGGGTTTTATTAAAGGAAGGTCGACGACCCCAATATTAGAAGAGCAATGCTTTTATTAGATGTTATGGGAAAAAAGATAGGATTGGGGAGGGGGGACCCAGCTGTGATCACGCTTGATGCAGAAAAAGCATTTGACAACGTGTGGTGATCATGGCTGGGTCGGATCCTGGATTCCATTGGAATGGTGGGACCATTCAGGCAATACTTGCAGTCCTTATATAGTAACACTAGGGCTTGTATTAGTACTCCTGGTTTCCCATCGGACACCTTCTGTTTGCAGAAGGGGACGAGACAGGGCTGTCCCTTGTCCCCCCTCCTTTTTAATCTGGCAATAGAGCCTATGGCTTTATATCTTGAAAATATCAGCACGTATGAGGGATTCAGAGTGGGAACCAGAGAGGTTAAGCTATCGCTTTTTGCAGACGATATTATTTTATATGTCCAAAATCCTGAGAAAGACCTCCCTCACATTATCAAGGATATTGAAACCCTGGGAAAACATTCAGGCTTTTTCTTAAATAAGGACAAATGCGAGATCTTATTCATTAACCCAAAGAGCAGTCTTTCAGGCCGAACGCACTTTTAAGATCTACCGGTTGCTAAGGATAGCATTAAGTATTTGGGGATTCAGCTGGCAAGATCCCCTGGCCTGACATATAGACTTAATTTTCCCCTGATTCTTCTAAAAATAGAGCGGGAGCTCGCAGGCTGGGCGGGACTACCACTCTCTCTGATGGGGAGATGCCATCTGCTTAGGATGATCAGTTTTGCGAGATTGTTGTACCCGCTCCAAAATATCCCCGTGCTGTTAAAACATACCGATGTAACCAGATTGAATAGGGCCTTCTCAAAATTCTTATGGAGGGGGAAAAAACCTAGACTGGCTTTTGGTGTCCTGATGCAGTCGAAGCAAGAGGGAGGGCTACAACTTCCGGACGTCAGAGGGTATAATCTAGCATGCATATTCCGTAATGTTCTTGACTGGGTCAGGGGCACTAACAGATTTTCTGATGTGGAGCTAGAGGGGGAGTTTGCTAAGCCCTGGGACTTATCTGCTCTGTTACACTCACCATTGCCCTACTTGCCAGTAGCCCTTAAATGTACTGTGATCTACAGAGACACGATTATGACCTGGAAAGGGATAAGAAAAAAATTAAAGCTAGCCTGGAAAGTTTCAAAAATACTTAACCCTTGGAAATGTCCGGCCTTCCCATTGGGCCGTGAGAATTCCTTATTTGGGATCTGGAGGGATCGGGGTATTAGAACCCTAGAGGATCTTATGATTGTGGAAGAGAGGAGATGGATGACGGAAAATGAGGTTTTAGCCACATATGACCTCCCTTGAATACATGCCATACAATACCGTCAGATACAACATCATCTTCTCTCTCACTTGCTGGATGTCTCTGGGGAATTGGGGAATGACACGTGGTCTGACTTGCTAGCTATGAATGAAGGAGATGTTTCCATCACCTCTCTTTATGCCAAACTGCAACAAATTTTGAGACCGACAAAGAGAGGGAAACTCTTCACCAAATGGAGAAAACATATAGCTGACCCTGATCTTTCTCGGAAGATTTTAGAGGGCTGGGAGACAGTCAGACGCTTTGTTCACAATGAAAGATGGAGGGACTCTCAGTTCAGGATCATACACGGTACAGTTCAGGGCTTTAATATACCACCTACGCAAACCAATCAGGGGAGATGGGTGAACTGCCCTAAATGTAAGACTCCTATGACAGATCTGTTACATGGTTTATGGACCTGCCCCGCTTCCCAAAGTTACTGGAGGTCAGTTGAAACATGGGCAAAAAGATCTGTGGGGATCCGGTGAGACTAGATTTGAAGCTCTGGCTCTTCCATTATTACGGGAAATTGATGACAGGTGGGCAGCCACATGTATTATTCCATTATATTGCAATAGTAGCAAAACGACTCCTTCTACAGTTTTGGCTCAATGATAGACCCCCCGATTTGACACAACTCAAACTTTCCTTACGGAACGTTCTTACACTACAATCGCTAGAAACACTACGCAACCCCACCAAACTTACACAAAAATGTTTTCATAAATGGAGATTGTTTATTGAACATGAATTTACTGACCAGGAAATAGTAGCCTTTATGCTACCCTATAGGTCCTCAATTTGGTATGCCACAGAGGACTTGGGTGGCACTCTGGGCAAATTGAAATGCTTGCCTTGATGAGTACATTTAACTACTTTTACTTATCTATGCACACCGTGGTACAGATATGCTTGAGAAATCTTAGGATGTTTTCTGGGGTGGGAGGTGGGAGGGATTCAGGTTGGGTATCAATTATTAACTTGATATATTCAAACGAAGTATGATTGTATACAGATACTATTTGTTATATTTCTGTTTTTGCTGTTACTTTTCAACATCTTTGAGTGTAAAGACATTTTGGAAACAATAAAAATGATGGTTCAAAAAAAAACAAAAACGCATGCGTTTTCCATAGGGGCCCATGTTAAACGCATGCGTTTTGTAAAAAAAGCATGCGTTTTTAAAAACGCACCAAAAAATAGTGCATGCACTATTTTTTGGTGCGGATTTAAAAACGCAGAGTGCCATCACACACCTTAAAAAAACGCATGCAGAAATGAAAAAACTCATGAGTTTTTTTAAGTCACTAAAAAAACTCATGCCAAGTGTGACCCCAGCCTTAGTGGGGGGGCCAAAAATACAGATGTAAGCAAACATGTCTCGAAGTTGGGAAGGCATGTTAAGAATGCAGGCATCTATTAAAGTATTTCTCCAGACGGTATCATCGAATAATAATCTTGAGTGCTAATGCAGCATCCGTAAAGGTTTTTTTTTTTTTTTGTAAATATGTTTTTATTAAACAGAGGTATAGAACGTTCACATATCAAGTAGAATACATACAAAAATCAAGAACACTTTAGTGTTTTGGAATCATGACCATTCCATGAGTTAAAGTACACAGTATGTTTTGTCCATAGTCCTAGACTCATAGAAAGGTTAATAATAAATGAAAATATAACAAAAGAACACTTTCCATACTTTCACCATAGGCATGGAATTAAGATGAAAATGTTAAAACTGAAAAGTTCTGTTACTATTTTTATGTTATCAAAAAAAGCCATATAATGGTTATTGCCGTTCTCCAACCGAACCATTGACCATAAATCAAATCCGCCCAGGGGAGGGGTGGGGGGAAGGGAGGGAGAGAGAGATAAGAGAAAGATAAAAAAGCGAAAAAAAAAAGGGGGAGAAAGAACAATATATTTACTGGATTCATATACATGTCAGATAGACCGAGAACAGTCGAAAGAGTTCCCCTAAAAGGAATGGGGGGGAAGATCCGGACTCCCTTTAAGAGAGTAGCAGATCATAATTATTGGAGTCTTTAAAAGTTATCCAGTCAGACCAAGTGACAGAGAAAGACGGCAGAGTCTGAGACAGTCCTGCCACTATCTCTTCCATTCTATAATACAATTCCACCTCCAAAAACCATTTGATGATGGAAGGGGGTTCCGTAGACCTCCAGAGCCGAGGAATCACTGCTCTGGCAGCCGAGAGGCAGAATCTCAAAATGTCCTTCTTTTGAGCCCTCACCGAACAAGGCAACAAAGAGAGCAAGGCCAACTCCGGAGTTCCCGTTACTTGTTTACCTGTAACCAGCCTATAATTACGAAAGACCTTTTCCCAGAACTCTTTGATCAGGGAGCAGCCCCACCAAATGTGCAGCATCGTACCCACTTCGGATCCACATCTCCAGCAAAGCCCAGATTCAGCAGAGGAGAATTTATGCAGCCTGTCTGGAGTGATATACCACCTGAACAGTATTTTATAGCTCTTTTCCTGAGCATCGCATGAGCTGGGCAACTTGTGCGTCATGAGGAAGCACCTCCTCCACTCTTCACATGAGATGGGAACTCCCAACTAATCTGATATTTAAGTTTGACATTATTATCCCTCGCCGATAGGACTTGGTAAATAGCTGAAATACCTCGATCGGGAGGAGACTCACAAGAAAAGATAGCCTCTAGGGGCGAAAGACGAAGCTCAGGGCCCTCCGAAAATTTCACCGTCTTTAGGAAAGAACGTAGCTGGAGATACTCCCACCAGTTTAATTTAAAGTTGGAGGCCTTACTTTGAAGAACGTTAAATGTGGGAAGCTCACCTTGTTGTAAGACATTCCCAATACGAGTATCATCATTGAAACGCCAACCCAAAAAGTACTGCCTATCGAAGCCTGGGGGGAAAGCTGGATTGCGAAAGATAGGAGTCAATGGGCTCATAGTCTGAGGATCTGGATTACCCGCCGACAAGGACTTCCATGCCTTCAGGGTTTCAATGGCAAGGAACCCAATGTTCTCTTGATCTTTAATGAAGTGACTAGGGATCCACTGTAAGTATCGAAGAGGTATGGCTATCCCGTCTTGTTCAATCTGGACCCATTTCTTAGAAGCCTCTCTAACGTTCCAGTCCAAAGGTCTAACCAAGATGGCAGCCTGACAATATTTGCGGAGGTCTGGAAGACCCACTCCCCCG
This sequence comes from Allobates femoralis, assembly GCA_033576535.1. NCBI lineage: Eukaryota > Metazoa > Chordata > Amphibia > Anura > Aromobatidae > Allobates > Allobates femoralis. The sequence continues at coordinate 16,382,783 of JARQOC010000007.1, read as the reverse complement.
CAATGACGGGGCACCGACAAGGTCTCAAAACCCACCCTTGGTTTCTTTCCTTTCCAAATGAAACTAGAGAGTAAAGATCGAATTTTTGTGAAAAAGGATCTTTGTGGCCAGATGGGTACTGATTGAAATATGTATAAGAACCTTGGCAAGATGTCCATTTTAATGGCGTGCATCCTGCCCAGCCAGGAAAGTTTCAGGAGCCTGTAAGAATTTACCGGGTTCACTATTTTATCAAAAATGACTAAATGGTTCAAGGCAAAAAGTCTACTTAAATCGTCGGGGAGATTCACCCCTAAGTAGGAGATCTGGCCCTGCTTCCAACGAAAAGGCAAGGCTGACGCCAGGGAGGCTACAACCGCTGGAGGAAGGGACATGTTCATCGCCTCTGTTTTAGAGTAGTTCACCTTAAAATTGGCTAATGCCCCAAAAGTGTCAAACTCTCGTAACAGAACCGGGAAGGAAGTAATAGTCTGAGAGACATAGAGAAGAACGTCGTCTGCAAACAGGGCCGTCTTCTGGACGGAGTTGCCCACGTGAAATCCCCTGATATCGTCATTGTCTCTGATAGCTTTAGCCAGATGTTCAATTACTATGACGTATAACAAGGGGGATAATGGACAACCCTGGCGGGTCCCATTTCATATATTAAATGGGTCAGAAAAAGATCCGTTAATTCTAACCCTGGCAGAGGGACTCGAGTACAGGGACATAATTCCATTCAAAAATTTTTGTTGTAATCCAATGTGCTTTAGAGCCTCCCATAAGAACCCCCAGTGGACTCTGTCAAAGGCCTTTTCTGCATCAACCGACAGAAGACAAAGAGGGGACTTCCATATCTTAGCCCTGTCAATAATTAAAAGGGATCTAATGATATTGTCCCGCGCCCCTTGGCCCTTGACAAAGCCCACCTGGTCCAAGTTAATGATGGAGGGAAGAATCCTAGATAGTCTGTCTGCAAGGATCTTTGCAAAGATCTTGACATCCACATTTATTAGAGAGATCAGTCTATAGCTTGCTGCCAACAAAGGGTCTTTATTAGGCTTTGGGATCACACAAACATGTGCCTCCAAAGCCTGGGGAGCAAAACTACCCCCATCCATAACAGAGCTGAAGGTCAGAAGCATTTGGGGCAGCAAACTAACCGATAATGATTTGTAAAAAATGGGCACAAAACCGTCAGGAACAGCGCACTTAGATGTTGGAGTGGCCCTGATCACATCCGACAGTTCCCCTGTAGTTATGTCTGTTTCCAAATTTAACAAATCGGATTCTGACAGAGATGGGACATCAATCTTTCTGATATATTCCCTAATTTTGGTTTTCAGCGCAGAAGGGTCCATATCCGAAAACATCCCCTTTAAATTATAAAGGGGAAGTTATAAAAGCCTTGGAAAACTCCAGTAATCTCCTCATTATTGTGGACTGTTTTCCCAGCTCCTGTCTTAATAGAAGGAATAAAAGTGCGTCCCACCCGAGGGTGTAGCAATCTCGCCATAGGATGGCCGCCTACATTGGCTTTTTTATAAAAAAAAATCCCACTGTACGCTCCCTTTCTCTCAGGAATTGCCTATCTAGAATACTCTTAAGCTCAAGACGTTTAGTGGAGAGCTCAATCAGTAAGTCGTGGGAGTTTGTTCTTTTATGACTAGATTCCAAGAACTTGATTTGAGTCAGCAGATCATTAATTTTATCATTCTGGACTCTTTTCAGTCTGGCCCTGTGTTTGATTAAAGTGCCTCTCATAACGCACTTCAGTGCCTCCCATTTAAAAGATTGGGAAGTGACGTCAGACTCATGAGACTGTACAAAGGTGGTTATATCTGATTTTAAATCCGCCAGACAGGCCGCATTTTGTAAGAGGCTGCTGTTTAATCTCCAAGACCCCTTTCTGTCCGATAGCCCGGGGACTTTCAAGGATAAATAAATAGGGCTATGGCCAGAAAGGAGAATATTACCTATTATGGCCTCAGGCTGCCACGAAAGAATTCTGTGACTGACCAAAAATAGGTCAATTCTATTGTACAAGCTGTGGGTCCTAGAGAAGAAGGTAAAATCCCTACCATTGGGGTTGAGGACTCTCCACACATCAGTCAGCTGAAGCCGGAGGAGAAGTTTCTGCAGCACCTTCACCCGTCTCCGTGGGAACGCTCCCCGACCAGACAGGAGTCCGCTGTGGGGTCAAAAATAAAGTTAAAGTCACCTCCAACAATGACTAGCCCCTCAGTGAATTCCGCTAGCTTTAACAGGAGAGATCTACATACTCTAGTTTGTTCCCTGTTCGGGAGGTACCAATTAACAATGGTCATCATTTTCTCAGCTACTTTTACCTTCAGGAATATATAACGGCCCCCCTCGTCTATCACTGAGTCGACTATAGTAAGGTTCATACTCTTGTGAATCGCAATAGATACTCCTTTCGTTCTGGAGTCAGGGTTCGTACTATGCGTCCAACTATTGTAGTATTTGCCCCCAATGGCTGGAACATGGTTAGATTTAAAATGAGTTTCCTGCAGGAGTATAACATGTACCCCTTGTCTGTGCATGTCTGTTAGTACTTGCGCTCTCTTTTGAGGCGTATTGAAGCCTCTCACATTAAGAGATCCCAATTTGAAAAAAAACATTATGTAGGAGAGTCAAGGTGAATAAATTTGAGATTGTGAAGAGGCTCTACTTCCCAGTAGCTGAGAAGAGAAATAAAGAAAAAAAAAAAGGGGGGGAAAAAGAAGAGGAGGAGGGGAGACTACCCTGGGCGGAAGAAAGGAGGGTATAAAAAAACAATTACAATTATAATTGCGAATGTTATGGGGTATAGACTTAAACAGATAACCTACACTCGCTACTCGGAGTGCAGTACCCCAATTGGAGGGAGACCTTTCCTTTGGAGGAGGGAAGAGACACCAAGGCAAAGGAAAATATCCCAATAGACACTAAATAAGTGTTGCAGAAGAATGGGATTAAGAGAAAAAAAAACAATAATAGAAAAAATCCCTACCCCAACTGTAGCATATTAAAACACACAACCTAAGTAAGACTTATAACGATAAAATATATGTGGCGTTATAAAAAAAGAAAAAACTCGTATATTCCGCCATGCCCCCCACTGATGAATTCTCTGGGAACACCACTCATCCGGATGACCAGGCGGGGTCCCCATGTCCCTGTCTGTGATAAAAAAAACATCTAGCAGGGCACGATGGAATACCCAAGCTACTAACGACCTAAGGAACATAGAGATTAACTGAGTTAGAGACCCCTCAGTAAGGGTCTATAGAAATGAGTTAAGATCCCGGTGGGTTCCAGCTAAACAATAGAATTATTAGATACTAGCTGTGAGCCCGATGCGATTGCATCGGGATTCTAGAATCTGTGTATAGTTTATTTATTAAGAGTTTAAAATAATAATCCAATTGTTCCATGATATCTTTCCATTAACTACATATGTTTGTATGGTGGATATCAACGTGGGTCCGCCGCTTTGTCTGTACCGAAGGTCTTCGCCCAGCTACCTTGGGGCTCCTGGCGGGGTTCAGGGGTGAGCAATGGCTGCTGCGCGGGCATTGCTCACGGTGCGGGTGCAGGGCCGAGCAATGGCCGCTTCGCGGGCATAGCTCGGTGGGGTGTACGTGGGGCTTCTGGCAGTGTTCAGGGCCGAGCAGCGGGCATTGCGGCCGCGAGCAATGGCCGCTTCGCGGGCATTGCTCGGGCTGCTGCAACAACTCGCAACGTCCGCTTCGCAGGCATTGCAAGTGAGTCGCGTGGGCGCTGTGCGCCCACGAACAAAGCCACGGAAGTAGCGGCGTGTGCGACGGAAGTCGCTACGGCAATTATATAATAGATGGAAGACAATGTGTTCTCCATTATATTATATAGAAGGCAATGTGTGGTCCATTATATTATATGGAAGGCAATGTGTGGTCCATTATATTATATGGAAGGCAATGTGTGGTCCATTATATTATATGGAAGGCAATGTGTTCTCCATTATATTATATGGAAGGCAATGTGTGGTCCATTATATTATATGGAAGGCAATGTGTTCTCCATTATATTATATGGAAGGCAATGTGTGGTCCATTATATTATATGGAAGGCAATGTGTGGTCCATTATATTATATGGAAGGCAATGTGTGGCCCATTATATTATATGGAAGGCAATGCGTGGCCCATTATATTATATGGAAGGCAATGTGTGCCCCATTATATTGTATAGAAGGCAATGTGTGGTCCATCTAAGATATAATTCCTGGAGGGATTTGTGACGTCACATCCGTCACTTTGTCCCAACGTCCGGAGAGAGAGAGAGAGATATAGATAGATATAGATATAGATAGATAGATAGATATAGATAGCGATAGATAGATAGATATAGATAGCGATAGATAGATAGATATAGATAGCGATAGATAGATAGAGATAGATGGATAGATATAGATAGATAGATATAGATAGAGATAGATATAGATAGATATTGATATAAATAGATTATATCTCAATGGGAAGTGAGGCGCTATTCTCATTGGTCGGCACCAGCACACAGCGACCAATGAGAATAGCGCCTCACTTCCCATTGAGTTATAATGGAGGACTTTGAGTTTCAAATTTACCGCTGTAAGTGAGGCGCTATTCTCATTGGTCGGCGCCAGCACACAACGGCCAATGAGAATAGCGCCTCACTTCCCATTGAGATATAATGGAGGACTTTGATTTTCAAATATACCGCTGTAAGTGAGGCGCTATGCTGATTGGTTGCTGTGTGCTGCGCCGACCAATGAGCATAGCGCCTCACTTCCCATTGAGATACATAGCGGTCTTTAGAGCTATGCATGGCCGGGCCCTTGGTTCTATTTTCGGCCACGGCACTCGGCTCTCGTCGGTCGTCGCCGGGGCGGGAAACTAGCAATGGACCTACGTGCCGGAGTTAATGCGGCTGCAATGATAGATAGATATAGATAGATATAGATATAGATAGATAGATAGATATAGAAAAAGAGATAGAGAGATAGATAGAGAGATAGATAGATATAGATAGAGAGATAGATAGATATAGATAGATATAAATAGATTATATCTCAATGGGAAGTGAGGCGATATTCTCATTGGTCGCTGTGTGCTGGCGCCGACCAATGAGAATAGCGCCTCACTTACAGCGGTAAATTTGAAAGGGAAAGTCCTCCATTATATCTCAATGGGAAGTGAGGCGCTATTCTCATTGGTCGCTGTGTGCTGGCTTTTTTTTTTTTTTTTTTTTTTTTTTTTCTTGTTATTTATCATATGGAGTTGCAGGATCCATGCTGCAATGTGCACCCTCATTACCTACAGGTGATGGAGGGTCTAGATGGTGTCTGCCCACTTAGTAGTGGGGAAGCGGACAAGGAGGGTAGGGATATCAGCTTAGGACTCATCAGACCCTGAAGTCACTTTGTCGCAGTTGATGAGCAAACAGACATTGGCCAATGTATGTACCAAGAACTTCAGAATTAAATAAAAAATTGGAGATTTTTGAGTTTTTTGAAAAAAACGTAAGTTTTTAAACTTTTTCCTCAAATATATATAGCTAGTAGCTTATGTACATCATTGGTAGTAGCTGTGTGCTGCAAGGATCTTTTTCATATTAGATAGAGAGATAGATAGATATAGATAGATAGATATAGATAGAGAGATAGATAGATATAGATAGATATAAATAGATTATATCTCAATGGGAAGTGAGGCGATATTCTCATTGGTCGCTGTGTGCTGGCGCCGACCAATGAGAATAGCGCCTCACTTACAGCGGTAAATTTGAAAGGGAAAGTCCTCCATTATATCTCAATGGGAAGTGAGGCGCTATTCTCATTGGTCGCTGTGTGCTGGCTCCGACCAATGAGAATAGCGCCTCACTTACAGCGGTAAATTTGAAACTCAAAGTCCTCCATTATATCTCAATGGGAAGTGAGGCGCTATTCTCATTGGTCGGCGCCAGCACACAGCGACCAATGAGAATAGCGCCTCACTTCCCATTGAGATATAATGGAGGACTTTGATTTTCAAATTTACCGCTGTAAGTGAGGCGCTATGCTGATTGGTCGCTGTGTGCTGCGCCGACCAATGAGCATAGCGCCTCACTTCCCATTGAGATACATAGCGGTCTTTAGAGCTATGCATGGCCGGGCCCTTGGTTCTATTTTCGGCCACGGCGCTCGGCTCTCGTCGGTCGTCGCCGGGGCAGGAAACTCGCAATGGACCTACGTGCCGGAGTTACCGCGGCTGCAACAACTCGCCACCCGGGAGACAACCGGCTAAGGCCGGTCGTCTCCCGGCTGGCTCGCCGCGATCCTCCCGCATAGGGCGGCCATCTTGGTCCACCCTGTGCGGGTGGAGCTGGCCGAATATCCGACCACAACACTACGGAAGTGGCTTCAAGTTTGGCCGGAAGTGGCTTCGGGCTTTATATAATAGATACATAGCAAAAAAGTATTATAGGAGCACAGACCATCAATTCAGACCGAGATATCGAAGGGAGAATAGAAAAGAAAGGAGGAGGATGGGGGGGGTGTTTGGGAGGGATGGGGGAGTGGGGTGGAGGGAGAAAAAGGGGGGGGGGAGACGGACAAGAATAGAAAAACGGAAGAGGCCCCTAAGTATAATAAGGGGCGTGAAAGGGTGAGACCACTACATCACACGTTAAGAAATTAGCAACTGTAGGGGAAATAAAAAAGTCCCTTTTATAACACTGACACGAGGTCCATAGGAACCCTCTGGTTACATATTAAAAGACAAAAAATTGAACCAGAAGGAATCAAAAAACAGGATTCAAAATCAAGCCAAAGAAAAAAAAAACATATGTGAGACTCATCCCTCTTCATCCCTGTCGATCCAGCTGTTTCTCCGTCTGTCTTTGACCCCCACCCTGTCCACCTCTACGCTGAGGTCTTTGTGTGCACGGTGGCAGTGGAGGATAACCGGGATTCTGGGAGCTTGGCCAGTCCGGGAACTGAAGGCCCGGATCCGTGAGGTCTAATAGGGTCAGGAATTCCTGGAGCTCTTTAGGATGGGATAGAAAAGCTCGCTGATTTCCTCTTCTGACCTGTAGACGGAACGGATAACCCCAGGAGTACGGGATCTGAACTTGTCTCAGAAGATCCAGCAGCGGGCGTAGTGCACGCCTCTTTTGGGGGGTGTGTCTAGACAGGTCTACCATTAACTCAATTTGGAAACCTTGCTAGCTAAGTTCGGCCTTTCTCCTGGAATGATTAAGAATGTTCTCTTTCACTTGAAACCTATGAAGGCAACAGATAACGTCCCTTGGTCTCGCACCATCAGGTGGGGGCGGGCCAAGCGATCTATGGGCCCGGTCAAACTCCCCTTGAGCACAGCCGAAGCAGAAGCTGTGCCCGCCGCTCCCTGGATTCTGCTTCTGTCCGCAGCCTCTGTACTTGTGCAGGACCCAGCGCCTGCAGGTGAGTGCCTGCTCCTCGTCCTCCCGCCCTGTTACCAGGATCTCTGACCTGTGGGGAGGGATCCGTCATCTTGATCTCGGCACCATCCTGGGGTCTCCGGCCGGAGCTCCTGAGATATCTAGTTATGCTGGTGGAGCGCTGGACCGGGGGCCCTGTGGAGGTAGCTGGTCGGCTGGTACGTCGCCGACATATGGTGTAATCAGCTTGGGTTATAATAGAGATATTAGGGCTTTTATCAGCCGGGGATCAGGAGCACCAGATTCAGCATCTGTCCTCTCCCATGGCCAGGACACGCCCCCGCATCCTTAAAGGTTTGATGCATAACTCCATTGACGGTTTTAATGCTATCAAAACTTGTAACATGCAATAACAATAAAAGTAAATAATAGCGTTCTTGGTCTTTCACACTAACAGTATACATTCTTCTTCGTGTTCTGCGTTCCCATGTGCCATGTTTCCAAACGTAGTATTGGGGAATTTCGCGGTAGAAATAGTTATGTGCATTGTGGTCAATGTTATTAAGGTTAAAGTACGCCATAAGTGTTAAATTGGTATTGAGCTTGTGTTGGATGTTGTCTGCTGAGTCATCCTCATGAAAATATAGTGGTTGAGAATTAGGCAGATGGACCGCTAGGCGAATGATGGCATGAGATTGTTTATGCATAGGAAAGCAAATATTCTCCACGCAGCTTCAGGAGCACTAACATATCTGGAATCCACAAATTTGTGTGTTTCATCATGTTGGATATTATTTTCGGAAATTTCAAGATTGGCTTTGTCATGTACTTTGTAAGCGTATTTAAATAAATATTTTACACTTTGAATGGAAGCACATATTTCTACAGTAATATGGCACTTGTATTTGGTGAGTAAAAATGGGTTATATGGAACTACCCATGAATTGTCAATAATCTTAGAATGGTGTTCATATGTTTTGCCAATGGGTCTGCGGTAAGTGGGATAGCCATCTTTTTCTTTGATGGTATATTGTTGGTGTTGTTTCGGGAAACCTTTGGTACACTTTCCAAGATCCATGCAGGGAGAATTAGGATTGTGTTCTCCATAGGGACCATGAATCATGTGTTGAAGAACAATGTTATGGAGCTGAGGGTAGTATGTAGCATCTGGAATTTCAGCTCACACTATATTGTCTATGTCATCCTCAGTCCGTAATTTAGACAGGCTATCAAGAATAATTAAAATATGAGCGTGTGGGAGACCACGCTTTTGAAATTCAATGACATGGACCATTGCAGTAACGTTTCCAAATAATCCACTGCTAATGTCTTTTAAGAGGGAATCCAGTTTAATTTTAAAGACGCGTGCAACCAAGTCAGGTCTGTGTTAAACACGCTGCCATGGTTCTAAATTTGTAGTAATCTCACTCCACTTTGGATTACAGTCATGGGCAAAAGTTTTGAGAATGACACCAAAATTATATTTTCACATGCTGCCCTCTGTTTTTTATTTGTGTTTGTCTGATGTTTATATCACATACAGAAATATAATTGCAATCATATTATGAGTACCAAAAGGTTATATTAACAGTTAGAATGAGTTAATGCAGCAAGTCAATATTTGCAGTGTTGACCCTTCTTCTTCAGGACCTCTGCAATTCTCCCTGGCATGCTCTCAATCAACTTCTGGACCAAATCCTGACTGATAGCAATCCATTCCTGCATAATCAAGGCTTGCATTTTGCCAAAATTTGTTGGTTTTTGTTTGTCCACCCGTCTCTTGATGATTGACCACAAGTTCTCAATGGGATTAAGATCTGGGGAGTTTCCAGGCCATGGACCCAAAATCTTTATGTTTTGATCCCTGAGCCATTTAGTTATCACCTTTGCTTTATAGAAAGGTGCTCCATCATGCTGGAAAAGGCATTGTTGGGCGCCAAACTGCTCTTGGACGGTTGGGAGAAGTTGCTCTTGGAGGACATTCTGGTACCATTCTTTATTCATGGCTGTGTTTTTAGGCAAGACTGTGAGTGAGCCGATTCCCTTGGCTGACAAACAACCCCACACATGAATGGTTTCAGGATGCTTTACAGTTGGCATGAGACAAGACTGGTGGTAGCGCTCACCTCTTCTTCTCCGAATAAGCTGTTTTCCAGATGTCCCAAACAATCGAAAAGGGGATTCATCAGAGAAAATGACTTTACCCCTGTCGTCAGCAGTCCACTCCCTGTACCTTTTGCAGAATATCAGTCGGTCCCTGATGTTTTTTTCTGGAGAGAAGTGGCTTCTTTGCTGCCCTCCTTGAAATCAGGCCTTGCTCAAAGAGTCTCCGCCTCACAGTGCGTGCAGAAGCACTCACACCAGCCTGCTGCCATTGCTGAGCAAGCTCGGCACTGCTGGTAGTCCGATCCCGCAGCTGAAACAGTTTTAAGATATGGTCCTGGCGCTTGCTGGTCTTTCTTGGGCGCCCTGGAGACTTTTTGACAACAATGGAAGCTCTCTCCTTGAAGTTCTTGATGATGTGATAGATTGTTGACTGAGGTGCAATCTTTCTAGCTGCAATACTCTTCCCTGTTAGGCCATTTTTGTGCAGTGCAATGACTGCACGTGTTTCTTTAGAGATAACCATGGTTAACTGAAGAGAAACAATGATACCAAGCACCAGCCTCCTTTTAAAGTGTCCAGTGGTGTCATTCTTACTTAATCATGACTGATTGATCACCAGCCCTGTCCTCATCAACACTCACACCTGTGCTAATGGAACAATCACTAAAACGATGTAAGCCTTCTAGCCTTATAAAGCTCAGAGAGGTAAATCCCAAAGGTGCTGCTCCAGGAGAGTGCTTAATAAAGTAAACTTATGTTATTATGTAAAGAGTTACTGATGTAAGTCCTTATAGAAGTATCCTTATATGTGTCCGAAGGGTTAATCCCAAAGGGCTTCAACGGGAGGGTGCTTAACAACGTATAGTTATTATATAAATAATTAGAGAAATGAGTAGTTATAAACGTATGCAAAAGTCCGAGGGGTAAATCGTAAACAGCTCCTGCAGGAAGGATGGTGGAAAGGGTTAATTCCAAAGGGCTCCAGCAGGATGGTGCTTTATATATGTAGAAAGGGTTAATTCCAAAGGCCTCCTACAGGAGGGTGTCTTATATAAGTCTTATATATGAGGAAAGGGTTAAAGTCAAATGGCTCCAGCAGGACGGTCCTTTATATATGTAGAAAGGGTTCATTCCAAAGGCCTCCAACAGGAGGCTGTCTTATATATGTCATATATGAGGAAAGGGTTAAATTCAAAGGGCTGCAACAGGAGGGTGCTTTATTTATGTGGAAAAGGTTAATTCCAAAAGGCTCCAACAGCAGGGAGTCTTATATATGTAGAAAGGGTTAAGTCCAAAGCAGCAACAGGAGGGCGCAGAATAATAAATATAATGGCTCCAACAGGAGGGTGCTTTATATATGTGGAAACGGCTAAATACAAAGGGCTCCAACAGCAGGGAGTTTTATATATGTGGAAAGGGTTAAGTCCAAAGGAAGAGGAGGGTGCAGAATAATAAATATAAAGGCAATTATATGCAGAGCGTCTTATCTTGTTAGTTTTACACAGCAGTAGAGAGCCGGTGAACAGAGGAGTGACTGAGCGCCAGGAGAAATGCGGCGTGAAGTAAAATTTCAAAAAAGTGCGCCATTCAAAATGGCATCCTGGATCTCGCGAGAGTTTCAGGACGCAATTGAGAAATGTCAAAAAGAAAATGGCGTCCGGTAAGTATCACAAGATTTGCCGGACGCCATATTGGTTGTGGCGAGAACCAAGATGGCGTCCGGAGTTGCGGATATCACGAGACTTCCCGGATGCCATCTTGGACGCAGGATGTTGCTGGGGAGGACAGATGGACCTGTAATATGGCGTTGGCGACGAACAGCATCCGATGGAGGCAGGGGGGCGGCAGCGTGGAAGAGGACGGCCTCTGATGGCGGGGCGGTAAGTATGCATGGCGGCGTGAGTGTGGATGAGGGTATGATTGAGGGCATGAGCGTGATGCTGGCGAGAGAGTGGGGGGGTTGTATGTAAAGTGGCAGGAGGTCGTGTGGAGTTGCTGAATGAGGCGAAGGGGACGTGTGTGTCATCAGCAGTGTGATAAAGGCAGGGGGGGTGTCAGAGTGTGGGTGCAGCAGAGGCTTCCGATGGCGGTGGTGGGGCTTTGAAAGCCCCGCTACCGCCAAGGGTCGGCCATCTTGGATCACCCACGACAGGTGTACAGACAACTTCTGTCACGGACGTGACGTAGCGATACCGTTACATAGTGACAGAAGTTGGCTCAGGGCTTTTATTATAATAGATAAACTTCAGCTCAATAGTGGGGTACACCCGCATGGTTCACAGATACATCCGCTGTTGCAGTAACGTAGTGGAGGTATTTACACTGTCCCGTCACTGACCGCAGTCAGTATACAACCTCCTGTCTCTGAGGTTACCTTTTACAGGTGAATGGCTGCTTCATATACTGTCTCCTGAGAGTCCAGAAATCAGGAACCAGGATCTGCTATAAACTTCCCAGCCTCAGAGCACACTGCAGCCACAACATGTGCTCAGCAGCAGGGTTTTCCAGCTCTAGGACCTGAACTGTACTCACAGACTGAATGGCCCTGTGCTGACCTCACAGCTGGGTTTCAGTGCTTTCAATCAGCACACACTCAGACCTGGAAGTTAACTCCTTGTGTACCATTCAGGTCTAACAGGCTCATGTGAGTCAGGCCAGCCACGTGCCATAGCGCCGGCATGCCTCACAGTATATACACTGCTAAAGTGAAATAACACACATGTAACATGGGAACAGAGCAGTTTTAGTGTACTGAGCATGCTCAGCACACTAAAATCGGATCCGGAAAACAATCCTGTTTTATCCCAGATCCGGCTCCATAGGTCCCAATGTTAACTGGACTGGGCCGGATCCGTTTCTGTCTGTTTTTTTCACCGGAGCCTAAAAAAAGTGCAGTCTCTGATTTTGGGGCTGGGTAAAAAACAGGACAGAAACAAATCCGGAACTGAATTCACAAAACCAGATGGCTATATATGACCAATTTGGCACCATAGGGATACATGGGAGGCAAAAACGATCCTGTTCTGTCCTTTTCAAATCGGACATTACAAGGATGCCAAAAAAACATGATGTGAATCCAGCCTAACAGTTTTCTGGGGAAGCCCCACCTGTATGGTATTTCCTTTTTACGTATGACAGAAGTTGTTGCTGCAAAGGACTTTCTGATAGATATTGTGTCTTTAGAAAGGGCAACATAAATCTTAACATGTTCGAATGGTTCAGGAAGGTGATTTCTTTCTTTCGTATAAGCTAATATGTAAGGTTTCCAGGTCCTTCATAGAATTTCTGTATCTTCTGACCTCGACCAAGATGAAGTTCGTGCCTCACTTTGCCCTTGAACTTCCTGTCTGTCCTGTTATAAATCCAGTTCCGGGCTTTAATTAATCATGAGTATTTTGTGCAAGTTGGTCTCTGAACTTGCTGCTCTATGCACTGTGCTCTGTCTCATTACTCTCAGCTGCCTGCAGTCTAAGGTGCATTATCATGATCCTGCTGTTGGTTTCCTCCATTCAAGACCTCTTGGAGAAATGCTTCAATACTTCTGGACTTCCTTTGTCTGTAAGAACTTTGATTCTATATTTAAATTATCAGTGCATTTTATCCGAGACTAAATCAGTCGTGCACTATTAGGCTGGTTTCACACTGGCGTTTGTGTCTGCATGAATATGGCATGCAGGCGCAAACGCAGCCATATTGATGTGAACGCAGCGGAGAATCTCCGCTTGCGTTCACATTAGTATGGTGCCCCGGCAGACAATCAGCTGTCTCAGCGGCGGCCGGGAGGCGGAGATCAGCGGCAGAGATCTCCTCCTTCCGGCCACAGCTGATCTCACGCCAGTATCGGCGCGGTAAATTTGAAGAAACAGCTGATCTGACAGCTGTTTAATAGGTGCAGGAGATAAGAAACAGCTATCACAGAACAGGCTATAACAGAATCACCTATTCGGTGTCGGCGCGGGAGATTTAAACAGCTGTCAGATCAGCTGTTTCTTCAAATCTCCTGCGCCGACGGCAGGAGATCAGCGGCGGCTGTAGCTGATCTCCCGGTGAGAGATTTCAATGTGATCGGCAGTGCTCTCCTGTGCTGTCATGTGGAGGACACTGCGGACCCATTGACTTCAATGCGTGGTTTGCGCGCTTGCAGACGCTTGCAGATAAAACAAATGCTTGCAACCGCACAAAAAATGCAGCAAGCTGCGCTCGGAGGGTGCACAAATTATGCGCATCCGAACGCAGACACATGCGTTCCCATGTTAAACATAGGAACGCATGTGCGCAAGCGTTTGGCTGCTTTCAGTGCGCTGCGTTTGCATACGCCAGTGTCAAACCACTCTAAGTGCGGGACTTGAGCAGAACTTTTAAGCCCTAAGAAGTACACTGATAACCTTTTGTTTGCTGGACACTTCTCTGCATATTATTTCTGGATATTTACCATTTGATTGCTGGACACTTCTCTTCATATTATTTCTGAACAATTACGTGGTCTTTTGCCGGACTCTTCTCCGTGTATTATTGCAGAACATTTGCGTATTCAATCACTGGACGTTTCTCTGTATATTATTTCTGAACATTCACATTTTAGTACGGTTTGCATGTGCATTTAATTCCAGGATTTACTTGTTAGTTCTGTTTATTAACCTGTTTGATTATTACTTGCAATACAGGGTGGCCCATTTACCGTATATGGATGCACCTAAATAAAATGGGAGTGGTTGGCGATATCAACTTCATGTTTGTGGCACATTAGTATTTGGGAGGGGGGGAACTTTTCCAGATGGGTGGTGACCATGGTGGCCATTTTGAATTCGGCCATTTTGAATCCAACATTACTTTTTTCAATGGGAATAGGGTCATGTGACACCTCAAACATATTGAGAATGTCATAATAAAAACAATGCTGTGTTTGGTTTTTACCTACTTTTATTCTTTCATGAGTTATTTACAAGTTTATGACCACTTATAAAATGTGTGCAAAGTGCTGCCCTTTGTGTTGGATTGTCAATGCAACCCTCCCACTCTTGACACACTGATAGCAACACCGCAGAAGAAATGCTAGCACAGGCTTCCAGTATCCGTTGTTTCAGATGCTGAACATCTCGTGTCTTCACAGGATAGACAATTGCCTTCAGATGAGTGACGAGGCAAACATTTTTTGTGAATGGTGAAGTTAACAAACAAAACCACCGCTGTCGGTCTTACACTAACCCACAGTGGATAGATCCCTCCAAGACTGTTGGAACACAAAATTTGATGGTATGGTGTGGTATATGGGGTACAAAGATAGTGGGGCCATTCTTCATCAATGGAAACCTCAATGCCACTGGATATCTGAAATTTCTACATGATTCAGATAGCTTATAGGGAGCGCTAAGCAGGGAGGACGCTGGTAACTATGATAAACAGCAGGTATCTAGGCAGTGCGCTCTGCCTAGATACCCAGTGTTTATCATGGTTACCAGCCCTGTGAGGTCACTGATCGCTGGTCTCTCGCTGTCACACGCAGCAATGCGTGCTGACCAGCAAGAGACCAGCGACCTAAAAATGGTCCTGAGCCTTTTGCAGCAATCGGCGACCTCACAGCAGGGGCCTGATCGCTGCTAGATGTCACACATAGCGACATCGCTGGGGAGATCATTGTAACGTCACAGTTACAACGATCTCTCTAACGATCTCGTTATGTGTGACTGGGGCTTAAAACAGATCTCCCTTTGGGCACCAGGTTCTTTCCTTTTTTTATTAGAAGAATAGAGGTTATACATGTCCATATCAGACGTCTCAGAAGTTTCAATTTGGACAGAAGAATGAGTGGAATCATGAGGTTTGATATGTCCGGTTCCTGTGGAACCTGTTGTATTCTTTAAGGTGTTTTTGTTGACTTTGCCTTTACCTACCTTATCTATAAGTTTTCCTTAGGAGTAATGAGTTTGCTTCTAGTTGTTATTTTGTCTGTATCGGACAGTTTCGTATATTTTTTATCTTGCAATTTGCTACCCAAAGGACTTAAGCATTCGGGTAAGTCATTTTTGCTATGATGATAATTTATGGATTTCATTTGTGAATGTTATGCCTTTTTAATTTATCTGATAATTCTTGTAGCATATAATAGGTTTTGCGTGTTGACTTTCTTTTTTGTTAGTTATTTTGTTAGGGCTCATTTCATAGTTTTTAAGGTTAAAGGTTGATTAGAAGTCCAGCTAGTTCAACCCTTAACCTAACATGTTGATCCAGAGGAAGGCAAAAAACTCCATGGGGCAACACTAAGCTCCACATTGGTGGAAAAAATTCCTTCCTGATTCCATACAGCAATCAGACTAGATCCTTGGATCAACTTGTATTATTGTATCTAGAATCTAGTATATATAACCGGTAATAATTTATTTTTCTAGAAAGGCATCCAGGCCCTTCTTAAATGTTAGTAGTGAGTCACTCATTACAACATCATGTGGCAGAGAGTTCCATAGTCTCACTGCTCTTACAGTAAAGAACCCGCGTCTGTGATTATGATTAAACCTTCTTTCCTCCAGACGTAAGAGGATGCCCCATTGTCCCCGTCTCAGGCCTAAGAGTAAAAAGATCATTAGAAAGGTCTCTGTACTGTCCCCTCATATATTTATACATTATTATAAGATCACCCCTAAGCCTTCGTTTTTCCAAATCAAAATAACCCCAAGTTTAATAACCTGTCTTGGTATTGCAGACCCCTCAGTCCTCTAATAACCTTGGTCGCTCTTCTCTGGACCCGTTCTAGTTCTGCCATGTGTTTGTTATACATCGGAGTCCAGAATTGTACATACTATTCTAAGTGTCGTAAAACTATGTTCTCCTCATGAGCATCTATGCCTCTCTTTTTTTTTTGAACCATCGTTTTTATTAATAAATTTTGTCAAAATGTAACATAAAAACATAAGAGAAAATACATATGTAATAATAAGATGGTACACATAATATATTGCGAGGAACATGTAATGCAAATGTACCGTGAGTGGCCTAGACAAAAATGCCGCTTAATAAACAGGTTATTTCTCCAATCAATTTGAACATCTCTATCTAAGTTTCAATAGGAAATCTTCCCATCTCATAAAAAGAAAATTAGAAAAACAGAAGAAGAACAAATAGGTATTCTACCCTTCCCTCCCTAACCCCTATATCCCCTTACACAATACCTCATCTATATCGTCATAGATCGCACTCAGTCATTTTGTCTCCAATTCACCTTATCTAGGACTACATCTTAATTTTCCTAACGTGCCTCCCAAATCGTCTAATGCGTACCATTCTGTATTTATAAAGGGTGTCATGAATATTTTGATCTCAGGATCTGAAAAAAAATTTTCAATAAACTTTCTCCATTTAAGAAAAAAATTTTTGGCCAGTTTGTTCGGTCTCTTAAGTGTCTCTCTAGATTCTATTGTCAAAAGTTTCATGAGGGCATCTCGGACCGATTCAAGTCTTGGCACAAATTCCTCCAGCCAGTGCTGGAGTAAAAGTCGTTTCGCAGCTATAGATATCGTATGAAACAATATATGTGGTTCTCTCATCCCACCCTCGTTATCTGAGTAATGAAACAGCCACAGTATCGGGTCTAATTTGCGTTCTTCAGGAAATAGACCTTCAGCCATGTTCCCCACCCCTATCCAAAATTTCTGTGACTCCGAACAGGACCATATCCCATGCTCAAGGTCTGTCATGTTTTGTTTGCTTTTGGGGCAGTGTGTTAATCTCCCTTGATTGGCCGGAGAAGGTGGAATATTAAAACCCCCCACAATGCCATGCATAAGTCTATATTGCGAGTCTCTCCATTTTTCGGGAATAATAAATTTCCTTACCGTCGCCCAACCGTCTAGTAGTTTTTGTGTCAAGTCGGGGTTATTGAAGTGCTTTTTCCAATTGGAAAATAGTTTATGTGTGAGAGCCGGTCTGAGTGTACGTTGGAATGTTCCATACAGATAGGAAATGGACAGGTCTTCCGTTCTCGTCCCCACTAAACTTTCCCATTCTTCATCATCTATCTCTTTAGAAATGTCACATACTCGGGACATTAGGTGATGGTCTAGTTGCGCGTATTGCAATATGTGTGCCTCAGGAAGATTAAATTTTGTCAGTATCTCTCTACCATTCAACCACCTTCTCTCCTGTACATGCATAAGGTCTCCCAATGATGTAACACCCTTTGTCCTCCATACTCGAAAAAGCGCATTTTCTCTGCCTTGCAGGAAGGCTGGGCAGGCCCAAGGGTTCAATCTTTTGGATATTTTCCAGGAGAGGTTCATTTTTTTCCTAACTGTTTTCCACGTCATCACTGTGTCTCTGCGTATTGTCATTTGTTTGATGCTGGGTGGTAGTTCTGACAGAGAGGAATGTAGAAGAGCATGTAAATCCCAGGGTTTCGCCCACTCCCTCTCCAGACCTATATCTGAAAATTTGTTAGTGTCATTTATCCAATCCAAGACATTTCTCAAGACGCACGCTGTTATAACTCTTAATATCCGGGAGCCGGATCCCCCCGTCCTCTCTTGATTGAATCAGGGTAGGAATAGCTATTCTTGCCTTCTTCCCCCCCCATAGGAATCCCGAAAAAGCTGTATTTAGTCTTTTAATGTCTGTGTGCTTTAACAGCATAAGAATAGTTTGGAGCGGGTTAAGCAATCTCGCAAAGCTAATCATCTTAATAAGATGACAGCGACCTAACAACGACAGAGGCAGATTCCTCCAGCCCTTCAGCTCTCTTTCAATTTTGTCTATAATTGGGGCATAATTAAGCTTATATATCAGTCCTGGTGTTCTAGCCAAATGAACACCCAGATATTTCAGGCTTTCCCTAGCTTTAGATATCCCAAAAATTGTCTCTCCTCCTAAAGTAGAGTTTCCATTTCCAAGAAAGAGAATCTCGCATTTGTCCCTATTTAAACGAAATCCTGATAATGTTCCTAGTTTTTCTATGTCTTCTAGAGTGGTTTGGAGATCTCTCCTTGGGTTCTGCATATAAAGGATAATGTCGTCTGCAAACAGGGACAATTTAATTTCCGTCTCCCCTACTCTGAGACCCTCAAAAGAGCTCCGTGAATCCAGGTATCTTCCCAAAGGCTCGATTGCAAGGTTGAAGAGGAGGGGTGACAACGGGCAACCCTGCCGTGTGCCTTTTTCCAATTTAAATGTGTCTGACAGGAAGCCTGGCACACTAACACAGGCCCTAGGGTTATCATATAATGATTTCAGGTATTGACGAAAGGGGCCCATCAATCCCACCCGATCTAGGACTAAGTCCAGCCATGACCACCTCACATTATCAAATGCTTTTTCAGCGTCTAAGGTGATCACGGCCGGACCCTCCTCCCTCCCGCCTATTTGGTGTCTCACTACATCCAACAGGAGCATCGCTCTTCTGATGATTGTTACCGTGGAATGCCCCTTAACAAATTCAGCTTGTAGCGGTGATATAAGTTTAGGTAAAATCATGGCCAGCCTATCCGCTAGAATTTTTGATAAAAGTTTAAGGTCCTGGTTTATAAGCGAGATAGGTCTGTAGCTAGCTAGCTGCATCCGACGGCGGTTTGTTAGGTTTTGGGATGAGTTTTATATACGCCATGTTCATTCTATCCGGTATTGGGGCGCCCTGTAGAATATCATTATATAGATCTTTTAACACAGGTGATATTTGTTCTTTTAATGATTTGAAGAAGACACCGTTAACACCGTCTGGCCCTGGGGCTTTTCCCGGGTTCAAAAGTTTAATTGTAGCTAAAATTTCCTCTGTAGAGTTGGGTCCATTTAGAAATTGTTTGTCCTCTGACAAACCATCTAATTCTATGGAGTTCAGCCATGCCTCTCCTCCCTGACTTTCTACATTTCCCTCTTTATATATGGAAGCGTAATATTTCCCCAGTATCTGTACTATTTTACCGGGATCTGAGTGAAGCTCACCGTGTTTGTTTTTAATTGACATAATAGGTGTAGTAGGCCGTCTACCTTGTGCCAATAGTCGACCAGCTTTATCTCCAAATCTGTTTAATTAAATTTCCATATGGCTTCTATATATGTCTTCTCTTTTATTGGCCCATGAGTCAAATGATTTTTTGGCCGTCAGCCAAGCCTCTTTATCTGCCTCCGCCGCTGTCAGTTTATATTGAACGTACGCATTTCTAACATTGGTACTGGCTTTTATATACTGTTCCTTTACCCGTCTTTTCAATCGTATGCTGTAGGCCATGATTTGTCCTCGGAGAACAACTTTTGCTGTCTCCCAGAACAATCCCAGACTCGTCTGGTGTTCCGCATTGTTTCTGGAATAGTCTGCCCACCACTCCCCAAGAAGTTTAACAAAATTTTCCTCCTTGACTAATGTATCAGGGAACCTCCACAAGTAATCTTTTCCCTTTTGATGTACGTCTTTAGTTTCCAATGTTAGAGGACTATGATCAGAGATAACCATGTCTTCCACTTTTGACTCCAAGATTCTACGGAATAACTGTTGGGAAACTAAAAACATATCTAATCTCGACCAAGATTCATGTACATGGGAAAAATGGGTATATTCCCTCTCCAAGGGGTGTAGCGTGCGCCATGAGTCAGTCAAATTGCAGTTATTGAGAAGGTCCTCCAGAGGGCCCTGCCTAGTAGGAAGTGGCGGTATCAAACCCCTATGGCTCCCGTCTTCTCCCTCATTTACTACCAAATTAAAATCACCTCCAACTAGCCTATAGCATTCCTGGTCTGTCAAAAGTTGGTTCTGTAGGTTCAGAAAGAAAGGTTTTTGCGCTGTGTTAGGGGCATATATATTATAAAGGCTATACGTGATGTTCTGTATTTGCAAGATCATGTAATAGCCTGCCCTCATTGTCTGTTGTCGTAGACAAAACCATATAGGCCAAAGATTTATTTAGGAGTATTATTACCCCAGCTTTCCTATTCGTTGCACTGGATCCAAAAACTTCCCCCACCCACAATTTCCTAAGCCTAAAATAGTCTTCAGATGTGAGATGTGTCTCTTGGAGCAAGGCCACATCAGTTTTCAACCGTTTAAGATGGCGAAGTACCATCATACGCTTCGCCGGGGAGCACAGGCCCTTTACGTTCCACGAGACCCATCTGACCATCGCTGCATTCTATATTTGAGTTTATATAAGCAATCACAAGGTCTCATAAGGTAGCATATTCCCAAAAGGAGTCTGAGTTTCTGGTGTTCAGTAAGTGCGTATCTTAAACTGATCAAATCTAGTGACACTATTGAGGTAGTTGTGTAAGCTGTCTTTTTCCCTATCCCACTTGAAATCCCCTTTCTCTGTCTCTTACTCTCCACGTCCGTCATTTTGTGACTTCACTTTTTTCCTCCATGGTCATGGTACACACGAACCACAACCGAATCCCCCACCTACCAAATTCTTAATATTAAAACAGAGTTATCATATGTAGATATTTCCAAGCCCCGCAAACATATGTATAACACATATAAATTCTTCTATGTAGTTCACTTACAGTGCCTACAAGTAGTATTCAACCCCCTGCAGATTTAGGTGGTTTGATAAGATGCAAATAAGTTAGAGCCTTCAAACTACAAACGAGAGTAGGATTTATTAACAGAAGCATAAATCTTACAAACCAAAAAGTTATGTTGCTCAGTTGAATTTTAATAAATTTTAAACATAAAAGTGTGGGTCAATTATTATTCAACCCCTATGTTTAATATTTTGTGGAATAACCCTTGTTTGCAATTACGGCTAATAATCGTCTTTTATAAGACCTGATCAGGCCAGCACATGTCTCTGGAGTTATCTTGGCCCACTCCTCCATGCAGATCTTCTCTAAGTTATCTAGGTTCTTTGGGTGTCTCATTTGGACTTTAATCTTGAGCTCCTTCCACAAGTTTTCAATTGGGTTAAGGTCAGGAGACTGACTAGGCCACTCCATCACCTTGATTTTTTCCCTCTTGAACCAGGCCTTGGTTTTCTTGGCTGTGTGCTTTGGGTTGTTGTCTTGTTGGAAGATGAAATTACGACCCATCTTAAGATCCTTGATGGAGGAGCAGAGGTTCTTGGCCAAAATCTCCAGGTAGGCCGTGCTATCCATCTTCCAATGGATGCGGACCAGATGGCCAGGCCCCTTGGCTGAGAAACAGCCCCACAGCATGATGCTGCCACCACCATGCTTGACTTTAGGGATGGTATTCTTGGGGTCGTATGCAGTGCCATCCAGTCTCCAAACGTCACGTGTGTGGTTGGCACCAAAGATCTCGATCTTGGTCTCATCAGACCATAGAATCTTGAACCAGTCTGTCTCAGAGTCCTCCAAGTGATCATGAGCAAACTGTGGACGAGCCTTGACATGACGCTTTGAAAGTAAAGGTACCTTACAGGCTCGTCTGGAATGGAGACCATTGCGGTGGAGTACGTTACTTATGGTATTGACTGAAACCAATGTCCCCACTGCCATGAGATCTTCCCAGAGCTCCTTCCTTGTTGTCCTTGGGTTAGCCTTGACTCTTCGGACTAGCCTGGCCTCGGCACGGGAGGAAACTTTCAAAGGCTGTCCAGGCCGTGGAAGGCTAACAGTAGTTCTATAAGCCTTCCACTTCCGGATGATGATCCCAACAGTGGAGACAGGTAGGCCCAACTCCTTGGAAAGGGTTTTGTACCCCCTTGCCAGCCTTGTGACCCTCCACGATCTTGTTTCTGATGGCCTTGGAATGCTCCTTTGTCTTTTCCATGTTGACCATGTATGAGTGCTGATCACAAGTTTGGGGAGGGTCTTAAATAGTCAGAAAAGGCTGGCAAAAGAGATAATTAATCCACACATGTGAGGCTCATTGTTCTTTGTGCCTGAACTACTTCTTAATACTTTAGGGGGACCAAACAATGCTGGTGGTTTGAGGGGTTGAATAATAATTGACCCACACTTTTATGTTTAAAATTTATTAAAATTCAACTGAGCAACATAACTTTTTGGTTTGTAAGATTTATGCTTCTATTAATAAATCCTACTCTCGTTTGCAGTTTGAAGGCTCTAACTTATTTGCATCTTATCAAACCACCTAAATCTGCAGGGGGTTGAATACTACTTGTAGGCACTGTATGTGTGATAGTTTCGTGACCTTAAGGGCCATTAACAAAGGCACTATTGACAAAAATCATTCACCCAAAATGTCATACAAATTATCCTTAAAGTTCCACCCCCTCCCTCCCCTCTTAAAACATAAAGCAGAAAAAAAAAAAAAAAAGGGGGGGGGGGGAAAGAAGTCGGTCATTCATATGAATATGTAAGTCTCCAAGGAAGAGCCAATCAGGTGCGCCGGGAGTGCGGGATACCCTGCACCTCCTCTCTCTTGGGTCTTCCAGTTCCTTGTGGGATAAAGCTTCAAAGCTTTGCAGCCCTGCCGAGTCGCCAATTAAATAAAATAGAATACTGTCTTACTTTTATTTCTTCTTAGACCATCTGGGCGTGAACTGACGCTGGTGTTTCGGTGTTGTATGCCCCATCTGTGGTCCTTCCAAAAGGGTCTCCGAGCGCAGCCTATAGGCTCTTGTGGTTTCATGTTTTTTTCCTGATGGGAGTTCTTGCTCTGGATGTGAATGTGAGTCTCCTGGGCTATTGGGGTTTGATCGTGCCCTATCGGGAGATTTCTGTCTATTTGTGATCTCCGCCATCACTTCCTCTGGGTCAGTGAAAGACATCATGTTCCCCTCCTGGGATCTGAACCTCAGCGTGGCTGGGTAGTTCAATTAAAAGCGTACGTTTTTTTAAAATAAAGTAGTACACACTTCGCCAAAGGCCCTCCTACTCCTGGAAACCTCAATGGAATAATCTGCAAAGGCCAGGATTTTATGGCCGAGAATCATGAGGGGTTGTCGCCTGGCTTTATAAGCTCGTAGAATCTCCTCCTTATCTCTGTGATTCAAGTACTTGGCTATGGCATGACGCGGTTTGTCTGCCGTTTTGTCACGGCTCGAGCCAATGGTGTTATCAGATCTAGGGGGATCACGAGGAGGGCCGATTCTGTGGGTACGTTCTGTTCTACATTTATGTGACAGACCCAATTCTTTTGGCAGTTCTATGTCAAACACCCCTTCCAGCTGGGACATGGAGATGGATTCAGGGAGACCCACAATCTTTAAATTGCTTCTGCGACTCCTATTTTCCAGGTCATCCATTTTATTAAAAGCAGATATGGTTTGTTTCTGGAGGAACTGGACCTGCTGCTCCAGCTCTATCACTCTATCTTCCACAGCCGCAATCCTGGACTCTGCTTCATGTAACTGTTTTTCTTGTTGCCCCAATTTAGCCTGCATTTCTTGGGTGCTTGCGCCACTAGGTCAGAGACTGCCTGCTTAAATGTGTCTGCTAGATGGTTTGCTAGTTCCTTAGCTAGTAATTTGTAATTCAACTTGTGTGCTGTAATCGCTGCAGCCACATTACTCTCTTCAGTGAGTAGCTGTGACTGTGACTGTAACTGTCCTCCCCCACCGTCCACCATCAGACCCTCTGCCTCAATGATCTGGGCATTTGCATTTATAGCCCCTCCGGTCTTCACCCGCATGCCCTGTCCCTCCAGAGCTGCAGTCACCCTTTCTATCACATGTGGGGGCTGCTGCCGCTTCTCTCCTACCTCGGCGGCCGCCATTAGGAGTTTCGCGCCTTTTCCTCCATCCCCGCTCCCGCTGTCGGCTCCCTCTGTCGCTCCGTCACTGCTCCTTGTGACGTAGCGATCCATTGTTGAAGCCGTTCCGGATCTAATGCCCGACATCTCGGCTGCTTTTCGGCGTTTTGGGGCCCGGGAATCCGGTTTTTAGTGCGGTGGGGGTCGGAGCCTCTTCAGCAGCACCCGACCATGGAGGTGCCGGAACCGGAAATGCCTCTCATAATGCATCCCATTATGTTATTAGTCTTTGCAGCAGCTGCCTGACACTGGCCACTAAATGTGAGTTTGCCGTCCACCCATACACCTAGGTATTTTTCTATGACAGTTTTGCGCAGTGTTCTACAATTAAGTATATAATAATTATTTTATTTATATAGCGCCAACATATTCTGCAGCACTTTACAATTCGGAGGGGACATATACTGACAATTTGAGACAATACATAGTAACAAAAAATTAAAAAACCATGAGGAGTGAGGTCCCAGCTTGCAAGCTCACAATCTGTGAGTATATAATTATACATTTTATTTTCTCTGCCCAAGTGAATGACCTCCAAGATGCAAGAGAAGAAATGTGTATAAAACCGCGCTACCATTTAGTAATACAATTACTAAAAAAAAAATTTTTTAGACGTTGTGAGCTTTATTTTCTACACATTTTGTAGTAAAGCCCCTTGTTCAGGAAAAAAATCACAGATGTACATCCAAGTACATGACCCTACATACCGTATATACTCGTGTATAAGCCGACCCGTGTATAAGCCGACCCCCTACTTTTGCCCCCAAAACCTGGGAAAACCTATTGACTCGTGTATAAGCCGAGGGTGGACCCCAGCACAGGTATACAGCCCCCAGCAGTGTGGTATACAGCAGCCCCAGAGGTATATAGAGGAGCCCCAGTGGTAGTATACAGCAGCAGCCCCAGTGGTATATACAGCAGCAGCCCCAGTGGTTAGTATACAGCAGCCCCAGTGGTAGTATACAGCAGCCCCAGAGGTATATACAGCAGCCCCAGAGGTATATACAGCAGCCCCAGAGGTATATACAGCAGCCCCAGTGGTAGTATACAGCAGCCCCAGTGGTAGTATACAGCAGCCCCAGTGGTAGTATACAACAGCCCCAGAGGTATATACAGCCCCAGTGATAGTATACAGCAGCCCCAGTGGTAATATACAGCAGCCCCAGAGGTATATACAGCCCCAGTGGTAGTATACAGCAGCCCCAGAGGTATATACAGCCCCAGTGTTATAATACAGCAGCCCCAGTGGTATATACAGCAGCCCCAGTGGTATATACAGCAGCCCCAGTGGTAGTATACAGCAGCAGCCCCAGTGGTATATACAGCAGCAGCCCCAGTGGTGTATACAGCAGCAGCCCCAGTGGTTAGTATACAGCAGCCCCAGAGGTATATACAGCCCCAGTGGTAGTATACAGCAGCCCCAGAGGTATATACAGCCCCAGTGGTAGTACACAGCAGCCCCAGAGGTATATACAGCAGCCCCAGTGGTATATACAGCAGCAGCCCCAGTGGTATATACAGCAGCAGCCCCAGTGGTTAGTATACAGCAGCCCCAGAGGTATATACAGCAGCCCCAGTGGTAGTATACAGCAGCCCCAGAGGTATATACAGCCCCAGTGGTAGTATACAGCAGCCCCAGAGGTATATACAGCCCCAGTGGTAGTATACAGCAGCCCCAGTGGTAGTATACAGCAGCCCCAGAGGTAGTATAAGCCGACTCGTGTATAAGCCGACCCCCCCTACTTTTGCCCCCAAAACCTTGGAAAACCTATTGACTCGTGTATAAGCCGAGGGTGGACCCAGCACAGGTATACAGCCCCCAGCAGTGTGGTATACAGCAGCCCCAGAGGTATATAGAGGAGCCCCAGTGGTAGTATACAGCAGCAGCCCCAGTGGTATATACAGCAGCAGCCCCAGTGGTTAGTATACAGCAGCCCCAGTGGTAGTATACAGCAGCCCCAGAGGTATATACAGCAGCCCCAGAGGTATATACAGCAGCCCCAGAGGTATATACAGCAGCCCCAGTGGTAGTATACAGCAGCCCCAGTGGTAGTATACAGCAGCCCCAGTGGTAGTATACAGCAGCCCCAGAGGTATATACAGCCCCAGTGATAGTATACAGCAGCCCCAGTGGTAGTATACAGCAGCCCCAGAGGTATATACAGCCCCAGTGGTAGTATACAGCAGCCCCAGAGGTATATACAGCCCCAGTGTTATAATACAGCAGCCCCAGTGGTATATACAGCAGCCCCAGTGGTATATACAGCAGCCCCAGTGGTAGTATACAGCAGCAGCCCCAGTGGTATATACAGCAGCAGCCCCAGTGGTGTATACAGCAGCAGCCCCAGTGGTTAGTATACAGCAGCCCCAGAGGTATATACAGCCCCAGTGGTAGTATACAGCAGCCCCAGAGGTATATAAAGCCCCAGTGGTAGTACACAGCAGCCCCAGAGGTATATACAGCAGCCCCAGTGGTATATACAGCAGCAGCCCCAGTGGTATATACAGCAGCAGCCCCAGTGGTATATACAGCAGCAGCCCCAGTGGTTAGTATACAGAAGCCCCAGAGGTATATACAGCAGCCCCAGTGGTAGTATACAGCAGCCCCAGAGGTATATACAGCCCCAGTGGTAGTATACAGCAGCCCCAGAGGTATATACAGCCCCAGTGGTAGTATACAGCAGCCCCAGTGGTAGTATACAGCAGCCCCAGAGGTAGTATACAGCAGCCCCAGTGGTGTATACAGCAGCCCCAGAGGTAGTATACAGCAGCCCCAGTGGTAGTATACATGCAGCCCCAGAGGTGTATACAGCCCCCCCATCAGTATACAGGGCCCCCCCTTGCAGCACAAACCTGTAAAGGAAGAGATTAGTATACTTATCACTGTCCCGCTGCCGCTGTCCCGCCGCCATCATCGCGCTCCTCCGTCTTCATGCAGCGTCTTCCGGCTTCCTGTGGTCGGTGCAGGCAATGACGTCATTGCCTGCACCACCGGAGGAAGCCAGAAGAAGACGGATGAAAACGGAGGAGCACGATGACAGCAGCGGGACAGTGATAAGTATACTAATCTCTTCCTTTACAGGTTTGTGCTGCAAGGGGGGGCCTGTATACTGATGGGGGCGGGCCTGTATACTGTATACACTATATACAGTGTATACAGTATACCGTGACTCGCGTATAAGCCGAGGGGGGGACTTTTCAGCCCAATTTTTGGGCTGAAAAACTCGGCTTATACGCGAGTATATACGGTATATCCATAGTAAAGTTCAATTGCCATTTCTCAGCCCAAGCCTCTAGCTTACATAAATCCTCCTGTAATATAAAATTGTCCTCCCCTGTATTGAGTACCCTGCACAGTTTACTATCATTTGCAAATATTGAATTTCTGCTCTGTGTGCCCCCTACAAGATAATTAATAAATATGTTAAAATGAAGCGGGCCCACTACTGACCCCTGTAGTACCCCACTGTTAACTTTGACCCAGTCCGATTGTGTTCCATTAAAAACTGCCCTTTGTTTTCCTATCACCAAGCCAGTTCTTAACTCTGTTACACATATTTTCCCCGAAATCCATTATTCTCATTTTATGTATTATATTTTGTGTGGCAACATACCAAAAGCTTTTGAAAAGTCCATACATCCAGTCTCTTTATTCCTCCTACGCGTTTCAGCGCCACACCCGGCGCCTTCCTCAGGGATATTACAATCATCATCACTAAGGGGGGTTTTATAGCCCTTAGTCCTCATAAAAGGGGTGTCATTTGTTTACTGGTGATGTCATCCTCATCATCAGAAGTGGGTGGAACCACCCATTTTGGCGCAATTTTTACATAAAACATCACATACAGCTCAAAATTATTAAAAAAGTGCTCAGAGCCTCCATCAATTAATAGTCATTGTTCTCCAAGTGAAATTTTTCGAAAATGAGGCAAATAAGAGCCAAAAAACATAAAAAGATCGATCAAATCATTGATGTTTCAAACAAAATATATATAACACATTTTCTACTCTCATTAGACTAGAACCTGGGGTCCTGAAGGATGCAAGTGGAGCTCTATTGTTTTAATGATGAGCGCCACCAGAGGTTCTCATATTAGAGCTATTGAAAATGAGGGATTATATAGTTAAAAACAGCAGTAAAAAATATATAAATTTTTGCTGTTTTTAACTATATAATCCCTCATTTTCAATAGCTCTAATATGAGAAACTCTGGTGGCGGTCATCATTAAAACAATAGAGCTCCACTTGCATCCTTCAGGGCCCCAGGTTCTAGTCTAATGAGAGTAGAAAATGTGTTATATATATTTTGTTTGAAACATCAATGATTTGATCGATCTTTTTATGTTTTTTGGCTCTTATTTGCCTCATTTTCGAAAAATTTCACTTGGAGAACAATGACTATTAATTGATGGAGGCTCTGAGCACTTTTTTAATAATTTTGAGCTGTATGTGATGTTTTATGTAAAAATTGCGCCAAAATGGGTGGTTCCACCCACTTCTGATGATGAGGATGACATCACCAGTAAACAAATGACACCCCTTTTATGAGGACTAAGGGCTATAAAAACCCCCTTAGTGATGATGATTGTAATATCCCTGAGGAAGGCGCCGGGTGTGGCGCTGAAACGCGTAGGAGGAATAAAGAGGATGGAAAGTTGATTGGCTCTTTGGTGAGTTATTCTGAACCCTGAGCAGCGCGGACCGTGGCACACCATCACTCCCATCATTTTTCTTGGAACATACCACTATCCAGTGGTAGGTGGAGGTCCTGCAGCAGCTTGGAACATTGATTCCGAAACGCCTTCAAACCAGTTGTGGGGACCACAACTGGACCAGGTGAGCGGCTCCATAGCACCACCACACTACAACTAGTGTCACTAGTGATAGGGCACTATTGCGCCTCTTGTCCCCCCCCCTTTTTATATTTTACAATACATCCAGTCTAGAACTTACCTCTTCATAGAATCTGATCAGATTAGTTTGACAGGAATGGTCCCTTGTACACCCATGTTGACACTAGGTAATGAGGTTATTCTTCTTGAGATACTCCAGTATAGTATCTCTTAAGAAACCCTCAAGGATTTTACAAACAGTAAATGTTAAATTTACCGGCCTATAATTTGCAGGCCAGATTTTATCTCATTTTTGAATATTGGCACCACATTTGCTATGCACCAGTCATGTGCTACAGACCCTGTTATAATGGAATCTTTTAAGATTCACAATAATGGTCTGTCTATCACGGTACTTAATTCCTGCAGTACTCAGGGATGTATGCCATCCAAGCCCGGGGTTTTGTCAACTTTAGTGATTTTGAGGCAGCTTGTACTTCCTACTGAGTTAAACAGGTGACATTTAATGGAGAATGTTTGGTATCACTGATCATGTCATCTGTCATGGGATTTTTTTGTGTTTTATGTAAGTAGCTAAGTAGCGTGATATTTAATCACTGTATTAATATTGGTGTAGATCAATGCTGCAATATTCCCTCAACTGCTAGCAGAAACAGTCTGATGCAATCTCTAGAATACCTTGCATTTTTGATGTTACTATGGCACTGGGAAGAGCTGCTGTTCTATCTCAATATTTTAATGTGAACTGTCAGTTGCTGGAATATGTGGTTATCTGATAAGAAAAATCAGCTACAAAGCCAATCTCTTGTTATAGCATCCTAACTTAAAACTTGATAGTACAGTATGCAAGTGAACTTGCATATAGTTGTAACTGTACTTAACAGATTCCCTTTAATGACAAAATACAGTAATGTCGAATAGCCCTATTTGTCCGTAGATATGGGATTAAACTGCAGGTAAATAGCATTAAAATTACATTAGACTGCTATACTGGCACAGCGGATTCAGAGAGAAAATAAACTTGTATCCTACCTGTAGCCACTTGCTTTCATTCACAGTGGCGATGCTGAGCTGACCAAGTGACAGCACGCTCACTGTGTAGTATTGATACCGTAAATGCTCCATGAACCGCTCATATTTGAGTGGCCCCAGGTAGGATATAACTTCATTTTCTCCAAATCGTGGCTGCTCCAGTAAGATGATTCTAATGATATTTACCTGCCAAATAACCCCATACTTGCAGGTAAATAGTGTTTTTTTACATGCCAGTTTCTCTTTAAGAATTGTATACTCCAAATGTGTTAATGTAATTTTAATATTTTACCCTGTTTCAGTGTTCTTCTAGTGGCCACTGGATTGACTTTAGCTCATAGACTGAAGTTTCCTGGAGAAGAGTATGCAGAGGGCTATGAGACCATTTCAATAGACCCTTCTAATTTCACAGGACAAAGTGTTCTCATTTTGGGTCGTGGGAATTCTGCATTTGAAACTGCTGAAAATATCCTAGGTTCGACTAACTTTATACATATGATTGGACGTTCCAGAGTACGACTATCTTGGTCCACACACTATGTTGGGGATTTGAGGCAAGTATATGAAGATTTGTACAACTAAATCTATTCTTAGGAGGCTACATTAATGGTGAGGTCTATCTCTAGGCAATTAATTGGCCCAAACTTTTTGCTAACCTTCCAAATGAATGTTTTGAAGAACTGGAGGGCAAATAGCAGAGGGTGTGTTGCAGAATCCGGTATCACCATGTTTATTTGTGATTACTTACTAGGGAAACCTTTAATATTATGTTAAATTGCAGCCATACCTAGCAATATCTAGTCACCATACTAATGCACTGCGGAACACAGCTGGCTTATATAAGCTGACAGTCAAAAGGAGGACCCTTGAGGCAGGTGGTCAGTTTGCATATTTTTGGAAAAAATATATACTAGTATCATCAATGTATTTTTTCATCTTCTGCAGGATATAGCCATGCCCTGTAGTGTTGGTTGGGGATATATAGAGATCTGTCATTTTGGGGTGCTGAGCAAATCACCTGATATAATAGTATGAATATATTATGAGAATAAAAGAATCTGGCTGCTCATTAGTGCAGAAATCTTAATAAAGTGGATATGGTGAGGACTGACAGAAAGTGCATATGGTAGTATGGTCACCTTGGAGGGATGTAAAAAACCAGGCACAACCCTGTTTGATATCCAGATATGGAGTGAATCAGCTGAAGTTTGCCCCAGGTGATGATCTGATGCATGTATCATGTATTTGATAAACAATGAAAAAATTAAAATAAAAAGGGTGAATAACCGTATATACTCGTGTACAAGCCGAGTTTTTCAGCACAGAAATTGTGCTGAAAAGTGCCCCCCTCGGCTTATACACGAGTCAGTGACGGCTCCTTCCCCTGTGGTAGTATACAGCAGCCCTCCCCACTGTGGTATATACAGGCCCCCTGTGGTAGTATACAGCAGCCCCCCCCCCCTGTGCTATATGCAGGCCCCCCGTTGCTGCCGCCGCACACCTGTAAAAGAAGAGCTTTCATACTTACCCTCCTGTGACCGCGCGCA
This sequence comes from Allobates femoralis, assembly GCA_033576535.1. Lineage (NCBI taxonomy): Eukaryota > Metazoa > Chordata > Amphibia > Anura > Aromobatidae > Allobates > Allobates femoralis. The sequence continues at coordinate 16,351,200 of JARQOC010000007.1, read as the reverse complement.
CATCCCCTGCTCTCCTTCCCGCTTCTACCCGGCGTCCATCCACGTGACCGCGCGCTTGTAATGACGTCATTATTTGTGCGCGGTCATATGGATGGACGCCGGGTAGAAGCAGGAAGGAGAGCGGGGGATGCACGCGCGGTCACAGGAGAGTAAGTATGAAAGCTCTTCTTTTACAGGTATGCGGCGGCAGCAACAGGGGGCCTGTATACAGCACAGGGGGGGCGGGCTGCTGTATACTACCACAGGGGGCCTGTATATACCACGGGGGGAGGGCTGCTGTATACTACCACAGGGGTGCCTGTTTATACCACAGGGGGGAGGGCTGCTGTATACTACCACAGGGGTGCCTGTATATACCACGGGGGGAGGGCTGCTGTATACTACCACAGGGGTGCCTGTTTATACCACAGGGGGGAGGGCTGCTGTATACTACCACAGGGGTGCCTGCATATACCACAGGGGGGAGGGCTACTGTATACTACCACAGGGGGCCTGTATATACCACAGGGGGGAGGGCTGCTGTATACTACCACAGGGGTGCCTGTATATACCACAGGGGGGGAGGGCTGCTGTATACTACCACAGGGGGCCTGTATATACCACAGGGGGGAGGGCTGCTGTATACTACCACAGGGGGCCTGTATATACCACAGGGGGGAGGGCTGCTGTATACTACCACAGGGGTGCCTGTATATACCACAGGGGGGGAGGGCTGCTGTATACTACCACAGGGGTGCCTGTATATACCACAGGGGGGAGGGCTGCTGTATACTACCACAGGGAGGCCTGTATATACCACAGGGGGGGGACTGCTGTATACTACCACAGGGGGAGACTGCTGTATACTACCAAAGGGGGAGACTGCTGTATACTACCACTGGGGAGACTGCTGTATACTACCACTGCGGAGGCTGCTGTATACTACCAATGGGGGGCCTGTATTCCACTGGGAGGGCCTGTATACCTGTGCTGGGGTCCACCCTCGGCTTATACACGAGTCAATAGGTTTTCCCAGGTTTTGGGGGCAAAAGTAGGGGGGGTCGGCTTATACACGGGTCGGCTTATACACGAGTATATACGGTAAGCCCCACTGAGTGTGACAGACATGCAAGAAATATCTTAATAAGAATTTATCAAATTTATAAGGCTTACTTCATTTAAATATCGGTCTACTGTCTTATTCAGGCCAGGCGTATATGATAGCAGTTTAACAGTCAGAGTTTAAGTGGACAAAAAAGGAGGGAAAAAAAAAGTCACACATTGACATCATGTGGTTAAAGGTTAGCCCACATAATCAATTAAGGTAAAAGTATAGTTAGGTCCAGTTGAAACCAGAGGTTTACATACACTATATCGAAAGACACACATGCATGTTTTTCTCACTATCTGACATGAAATCAGAATAAACCTTTCCCATTTTAGGTCAGTTAGAATTATCATAATTATTTACATTTGCCAAATGCCAGAATAATGAGAGAGAGAATGTTTTAATGCATTTTTATTAATTTCTGCAAAGTCACAAATTTACATGCATTTCATTAGTATTTGGTACCATTGCTCTTAAATTGTATGACTTGGGTGAAATGTTTTGGATTGCCTTCCACAAGCTTCTCACAATAGTTGGTAGGAATTTGGGCCCATTCCTGCTGGCGGAACAAGTGTAACTGAGCCATGTTTGTAGGTCGCCTTGCTCACACCTGCCTTTTCAGCTTTGCCCTTACATTTTCAATAGGATTGAGATCAAGGCTTTGTGATGCCCACACCAAAACATTGACTTTGAAACCAATTTGGCAGCATGCTTCGGGTCATTGTCCATTTTGAAGAACCATTTCCTCCCAAGCATTGACTTGCTGGCTGATATTTTAAGATGTTGTTACAGTATTGCCACATAATCTTCTTTCCTCATGATATCATCTCTTTTGTGAAGTGCCCCAGTATCTCCTGCAGCAAAACAACCCCTCAACATGATGCTGCCACCCCTTGTTTCACAGTTGGGATGGTTTTCTTAGGTTTCCAAGCTTTTTCCTTTTTCCTCCAAATGTAACGATGGTCATTATGGCCAAACAGTTCAGTTCCAGTTTCATCAGACCACAGGACATGTAAAAAAAATTGTAGACCTTTGTTGCTATGTACATTTGCAAAAATTAATCTGGCTTTTTTATTTTTCTTCCTGGCAGAGTGGCATTTCAGCCCATGTTGATACAGTACTCGTGTCACTGTAGATAATGACACAATGTTACTAGCTTCCGTCATCATCTTCACAAGGTTTTTTTGCTTTTGTTCTTGGGTTGATGTGTACATGTCATACCAAAGCATGCTCATCTGTGGGACACAGAACCCGTCTGCTTCCTGAGTGGTATGATGGCTGGACGTTCCCGTCTTGTTTGTACTTACATATAATTGCCTGTACAGCTGAATGAGGCACCTTCAGGTGTCTGGCAATTGCACCCAAAGATGATCCAGAATTGTGCAAGTCCAAAATTCTCTTCCTGATATCATGGCTGATGTCTTTAGATTTTCCCATGATTCTACACAAAGAAGCAGTGTGTTTCAGGTGTGCATTAACATATAAGCACAGGTGTGTCTCTAATTATCTATGGTATTGCCAATAAACCTAGGACATAGTAATCTAGTTTATTTACTTGTGACTTTTCAGAAAGTAATAAATTGCCTTAAAGCATTCTCTCAATCTCTGTATTCTGGCATTTGGTAAAAAAATAATTATGGTAATCCTAATTGACCTAAAATGGGAAATATTTATTTTGATTTCATGTCAGATAGTGAGAAAAATATGCACATGTGTCTTTTTATATAGTGTATGTAAACTTCTGGTTTCAACTGTATTTGGACACTGACACACATTTTGTGTTTTTTTTTTTTTTTTTTTACCTGTTTACTGATACATATTCAAGTTATCTACTTACATAATTGCCCTGTCTTGTCTGTTATCCACTTCTGCCTTCAGGGTGTCCACCAATCACTGTGCATATGCAGGGCCTGTGTTGAGTCACACTATGTGCATGCAAATTACCCATGTGGTGGCGTCAAGCAGGGCTGTTGACCACCCTCCCATTTCCACCCCAAGCAATGAATGTGCCCTCACCCCCAGTCTCCTGTGTGCCCTCACCCTGCCTCATATGTGCCCTTACTCCAGCAAATGTATGTGTTCTCACCCCCAGCCTCCTATGTGCCCTCACCCCCAGCCTCCTATGTGCCCTCACCCCCAGCCTCCTATGTGCCCGCATCCCAGGCCTCCTATGTGTCCTCACACCCAGCAATGTATGTGACCCTCACCCTCAGCAGTGTATGTGACCCTCACCTCCAGCAGTGTAATGTTACTCCATCCCAGCAGTGTAATATTACCCCACCCCAGGAGTGTAAAGTTACCTTTTACATACAAAAAGAAAGATGGCGGCACTCAGCATTCCAATTTTGCAGCTGGTTAATTTAATGCAAAAATTACAGCAGCAGGGGCATGATACATGGAGGGAGGTGCTAGGACCGACGGTGACCGGACCCGTAGAAGCGGGACATCCCGCGAAGCGGTCACCGTCGGTCCTAGCACCTCCCTCCATGTATCATGCACCTGCTGCTGTAATTTTTGCATTAAATTAACCAGCTGCAAAATTGGAATGCTGAGTGCCGCCATCTTTCTTTTTGGATTTAATGTCTTGAACTCTGGCTGAGCAACAGGATATTCCACAGCACACCACCGCTACAGGAGTATACAAGTAACGCTGTTAACAGGTCAGTGCCCGGCTTTCATTTCTATGCTTGAATCTGGATTTTTTTACCTTTTACATACTTTGTTTTAATTTTACTTTTAGCATAGGGGAAGGGGCAAGCACATAGTAGGGAGAGAGAGAGAGCACAGAGGGGAGACAGCTCAAATGAGAGTGCACAGAGGGGAGACAGCTCAAATGAGAGAGCACAGAAGGGAGACAGCTCAAATGAGAGAGCACAGAGGGGAGAAGACAGTACATGGGGGAGAACACAGGGGTGGAGAGACCAGGGGGAAGAGAGAGAGCTTAAAGGAGAGAGCACAGAGGGGAGAAGACAGCACGGGAGTAGAGAAAGCTACCACCCCCAGCGCCACAGAGCCCAACCCCATTGTGACATCACCGCCCCCCCAATCCGATAGCATCGGGCACCCATCTAGTAGACCTATAATGGACATGGACATAAAGTCCAGATTCTATCTTTTATTTGAGACTATCCACATTAACATTGGATGAAGGGTTTTAGGAGTTTCACCTCCTTTACATGTGCCACCCTGTTTTTAAAGGGACCAAAAGTAATTGGACAATTGACTCAAAGGTTGTTTCATGGGCAGATGTGGGCAATTCCTTCGTGATTTCTCAATTAAGCACATAAAAGGCCCGGAGTTGATTTGTGTTGTGGTGCTTGCATTTTGAATATTTTGCCAAGAAGTATACATGCGATAAAGGTTGCTCTCCATGCAGGTGAAACAAGACATCCTTAATCTGCGAAAACAGAAAAAAACCTATCTAAGAAATTGCTACAATATTAGGAGTGGCAATGGTGACCTCAATGCAAAATGACCTGCATGCCCACAGAAGACAACAGTGGTGAATGATCGCAAAATAATTACCTTGGTGTCACATTATTTAGGTGGCTCTCCCAAGCGATCAGGACCCCATGTCATGATCACGGGGACCAGATCACTGCGATGGCAACCTAAAGTCATCGCCATAATTACCCCTGGGTCACCCAGCAGCGGAAAGTCTCTCTCACCATGCCAGATGCTGGTGCAGTGGATTATAGGAGTGATCAGAATAATAAAGGGTAATGAAAAAATAAAAAAATGTAAATACCGTATATACTCGTGTATAAGCCGAGTTTTTCAGCACAAAAATTATGCTGAAAAGTGCCCCCCTCGGCTTATACACGAGTCAGTGACGGCTCCCCCCACCTGTGGTAGTATACAGGAGCCCTTCCCCCCTGTGCTATATACAGGCCCCCCGTTGCTGTCGCCGCACACCTGTAAAAGAAGAGCTTTCATACTTATCCTCATGTGACCGTGCGCGCATCCCCCGCTCTCCTTCCTGCTTCTACCCGGCGTCCATCCACGTGACCGCGCGCCTGTAATGACGTCATTATTTGTGCGCGGTCATATGGATGGACGCCGGGGAGAAACAGGAAGGAGAGCGGGGGATGCGCGCGCAGTCACAGGAGGGTAAGTATGAAAGCTCTTCTTTTACAGGTGTGCGGCGGCAGCAACGGGGGGCCTGTATATAGCACCCGGGGGGGGGCAGGCTGCTGTATACTACCACAGGGGGCCTGTATACACCACAGGGGGAGGGCTGCTGTATACTACCACAGGGGGGAGGGCTGCTGTATACTACCACAGGGGGCCTGTATGTACCACAGGGGGGAGGGCTGCTGTATACTACCACAGGGGGAGGGCTGCTGTATACTACCACAGGGGGGCCTGTATATACCACAGGGGGGGGGAGGGCTGCTGTATACTACCACAGGGGGCCTGTATATACCACAGGGGGGAGGGCTGCTGTATACTACCACAGGGATCCTGTATATACTACAGGGGGGAGGGCTGCTGTATACTACCACAGGGGGCCTGTATATACCACAGGGGGGAGGGCTGCTGTATACTACCACAGGGGGCCTGTATATACCACAGGGGGTAGGGCTGCTGTATACTACCACAGGGGGCCTGTATATACCACAGAGGGGAGGGCTGCTGTATACTACCACAGGGGGCCTGTATATACCACAGGGGGGGGACTGCTGTATACTACCACACAGGGGGAGACTGCTGTATACTACCACAGGGGAAGACTGCTGTATACTACCACAGGGGGCCTGTATATACCACAGGGGGAGGGCTGCTGTATACTACCACAGGGGGCCTGTATATACCACAGGGGGGAGGGCTGCTGTATACTACCACAGGGGGGCCTGTATATACCACAGGGGGGGGACTGCTGTATACTACCACAGGGGGAGACTGCTGTATACTACCACAGGGGGAGACTGCTGTATACTACCACGGGGGGAGACTGCTGTATACTACCACTGCGGAGGCTGCTGTATACTACCAATGGGGAGACTGCTGTATACTACCACTGGGGAGACTGCTGTATACTACCACTGCGGAGGCAGCTGTATACTACCAATGGGAGACTGCTGTATACTACCACTGGGGAGACTGCTGTATACTACCACTGGTTTTGGGGGCAAAAGTAGGGGGGGTCGGCTTATACACGGGTCGGCTTATACACGAGTATATACGGTGTATATATATATATATATATAATATATATAAAATAATACCAATAAGTACATATAGTTACGTAAAAAATACTACACAGTTTCATTCATTCATTCATATTTACCCACTGATGAGGAGGAGGAGGAGGGGCCACACTGGAGCTGCAGAGGAGGCCGACAGGCGCGTGCATCGGAGCGTGCAGCCTACTGGAATAGGTGAGCAGGGCAAGAGGTTGGGGGCTAGGCAGGGGGAATGAAGGGGTGAACAGGAGAAGGGGGGAATGAGCAGGGGGGAGGGGGCTTTGCAGGCTGACCGGTGGGCGCATGAGCCCTCCAGCAGTTACATTACAGAAGGAGGAGGGCGGGTGGATGGCGGGGAGGGCAAGCCGGACACAGGAGGGCGGGGGGACAGGACACAGGAGTGGCTGGAGGAGGAAGGGGGTGAGGGAGCAGAAGAGGATGACCTGTGGGTGCATAGGCGGTGCAGCCCGCCGGCAGATAAATATGATCGGGGGGCGGATGGGAGAGAAGGGGGGGCCCTAATGTGTCCTGGAGCGGGAGGGGGCTGAGTAGGGGGAGGGCACCCGCCGATCCGCCCCTCCAGATATGATTGGAGAGCTCCAATCAGATCTAGAGGGGTGAATCTGTCTGATTCGCTCCGATCGGCAGTTTCAGTTTTCCACTGCCGATCAGAGGGGTCCTGGGCACGGGGGGGTTAATCCACCTCCTGTGGGGTCAACTACAGGTTGTCACAGAGCAGCAGCAACTGTGACACCTGAATGACCCGGCTCACAGGAGCTGCAGGGGAGCGTTCCCCCGATGACACATACGCTATGTAATCGGTTGGGAACGCACTGGATTTCATGCGCATATGCGGTGTCATGTGTCAGGAAGGGGTTAAAAAGAAAAAAAAACGTAAGCTTCTGTTTTCCCATAAAATAAGTAGATCCAAATATGTCTGTAGTCAAAAAATTTGTGAAGGTAACATACTGCAGTTAAAGGGAACTTGACCCCTAAAAATCAGCCCCCAGCGTATTAATACCTGGCCCTTCATCATCATTAATGTATTCTAGCCATCCCTTTGTATAAAAAATGGGTATTTATAAAGTTTATAAAAATGATTTTTGTATCTGCTAAACTGTGGATTCTGTGCTTGAGAAGTCACACAGGGCGTTCCCTGTGGCTTCTCATCGCCGCCTGTAATTCAATTATTCACGCCCCGATGGGTGTGCTAATCAATAGTGATCATCCTCGTCCTCCTACATGGGCAGTATAGTCGATATGACACTAATGGCATCATATCTGGCTATACTGACGTCAGACCGCGCGATGCGCATTGCGCATGCGCGAGGTTTCTTCACGCAAGCTCATGCGCAATGCGCATCGTGCGGTCCTCTACACTCAAATGGGTGTACTGACATCAGTATAGGCGGATATGATGCAATTAGCGTCATACTGGCTATACCGCCCATGTAGGTGGACGAGGAGGATCACTATTGATTAGCACGCCCTTCGGGGCGTGAATAATTGAATTACAGGCGGCGATGAGAAGCCACAGGGAGCGCCCTGTATGACTTCTCAAGCACCGAGAAGCCGTAGTTCAGCAGGTACTAAAATGGGTATTTATAATACAAAGGGATGGCTAGAACACATTAATGATGGTGCAGGGACAGGTATTAATAGGCTGGGGGCTGATTTTTAGGGGTCAGGTTTCCTTTAAGGTAATTTGTTAAATGTTTTGCATCTAGTGGACTGCCTCTCCACAGAAAAAAACGTATTGACGATGTAGTATATTTTGAGATAATCATTGGTTATTATAAATGTGTAGTTGCTCACAATGCCCTGTGTACAGGTTTGCATATGTAGGAGCAAATCTACTTACAATAGCACAACCTTTGGATTGTTCAAAGAGCTTAGAAAATGCGTAATTAAACATGTCTTTTCCAAGCATTACAGAATCCTGGACAAAGTGCCTCAGTGTCCGCGCTGCTGCTCCGAGACCAAAGACACACAGACACAGGAATGTCTGGATCAGCGATAGCCTTTATTTTCCGACGCGTTTCGGAGCCTCCTCCCGAGCTCCTTCCTCAGGGAAGGGATGTTCCCTGAGGAAGGAGCTCGGGAGGAGGCTCCGAAACGCGTCGGAAAATAAAGGCTATCGCTGATCCAGACATTCCTGTGTCTGTGTGTCTTTGGTCTCGGAGCAGCAGCGCGGACACTGAGGCACTTTGTCCAGGATCCTGTATTACAACCACGGTCACCGTTGGGAGTGCGGTCCCTGCAGCAGCTGCCTGTAGGCTATTCTACCAGTTGTGGGTTTCACAACTGACAAAGGTGAGCAATTCCACATCGATAAGCGAAAGTGTATCATTGAGATAAGACCCTATTGCGCATTCTTTCGTTCACAGATTTTCCAAGCATTGGCATATTTTGCATTTTGATCATCTACTAACTGATTCAGTTATAAGGCCAAGGAAGCATACAGAAGGTTAATTACCGGTACATTGCGGAACATTCTTGCCCCAAAGTTGCCTTGTATCCATTCCTAAAGTGTTCACCCAAATGTGGTAGTGAATATGGGGAGTGCTGTATTCACATGGGACACAAGCTTAAATTGTTTTGTCAACATACACACATATCTTTAGCACTTTACATTGTTTTATCCATTACCAACAATGAATTACATTCTAAACCATACTCTTACTTTTTACCAGTCCCTTTTCAGCTATTTGTAACTTTGCTTCCATGTTCACTATATAGTACCACAAATCCCAGCATTTTACCTTAACATATTAATTTCAACTATCTAGCTGATTTTTGTTGTTTTTTGTTTTTTTCGTGTTTGATATTCTCAACTCCATGTCCGCTCATATTGGTACTACAAGTTCCAGCACATATCTATATGCTTTGTGTTTTTCTTTGTAACATTCAAGTCTTACCTCTTTACTCCTAAATTAGGTCATATATTACTGTATGTTGTTTGATATTATCCATTATATACTTTTCACTTAGTCTTATTTCTTCAAATCAGAAAATATAGTAGCTAAATAACATTGGCCATATATCTACTTTACATCACCACTATTTTTGAAACTTTTTTTTATCAGGGAGTTAAGAGTTAAAGGGGTGGTCTAAAGGTGGAAGAAACTTCAATCTAAACTTCTGTCACGCTTCCGGGGGAAAGCGTCCTAGAGTGGACCCACTGGGCCGTGGTACCGAACTCCCCTGGGTGAGCTGGTCCTAGTTTATCCAACCCCTATACAGGGATTGTCAGGGGGCAAGCCCAGGGGGTCTAAATACCACAGCTGCTAGTACCAGGGTGCTGCCTCATAGGTTTAGCCTATACTATGGTAAGACTAAGCAGGGAAGGAGGCACCAGAGCCTGGGGTCAGGAGAGCTTGAATGGGTTCTATCAGAGGATAGCACAAGGTGGGACTGACTAACAGTCAAAGAAGCAGAAGCATACTAGCACAATAATCAGGCACCTCCAATCAGTGTAGGTGGCCTGATATACCGGAGGATGGACAGCTATTGGCCAAGGGGAGTGTCAGGCTGAGCCGTGCTGGCCCCTAGATTCACAGGGGAGGAGCGCGGTCGCACTTAGTGCACCGCTCATTACACCGTCCATTGTAGTGTGCCGCGGTGTGCGAACCTGGTGACCAGCAGACAGGAAGGGGACCCGGCGATGACTCAGACACAGCACGCCTAGACGCTGGATGCCCAACCGGGCAGCAGAGGATGCAGAGCCGGGAAATGTGAGCTGGGGAGTGATGCCAGGGGACCTAACAGTACCCCCTCCCTCATGTCCCCTCCGACAAAGGCGCACAAAGAACCTCGCCAGAACAGTGGGTACGTCAATGTTCTCCCGGGGCTCCCAGGATCTCTCCTCAGGACCAAAGCCAACCTAGTCCATCAAGAAGAGGGTTTTGCCTCTACTCTTCTTCATGGCAAGGATGTCCTTTACTTCGTAGATGTTCTCGGAGCTGAGAGGTCGTGGTACAGTGCCTAAGAAAGGATGAAAGTGATTAAGTACCACAGTTTCAACAATGAGACATGAAAGGAGTTAGGGATGCGAAGCAGGCAGTCACAGCTTGTAGGCAACGTCATTGATGTGTATCAAGACTTCGAAGGGACCAATATAACGCGGCCCTAACTTGTAGGAAGGCACCTTTAGCCTGACGTACTTGGATGAAAGCCATATTTTATCGCCCGGGAGGAAAGACGGAGAATCCAGGCGTCTCTTATCGGCATGTCTCTTGATCCTGACGGAGACTTGTGTAGGAGCGTCTCTGGTCTCCCTCCAGATCTTGGAGGAGTCCACGGACAATGCATCAGCTGCCGGGTTCCCAGATGCTGAGGAAATCGGAAGAGGCATACCAGGATGTTGTCCGAATACAACGACAAAAGGAGATTTTGTGGACGACTCACTGCAGTGGTTATTGTAAGCGAGTTGTGCCCAAGGAAGGAGACTGGTCCAGTTATCATGATGAGCATTGGCGAAGTGTCGAAGTTAGGTAGCGAGAACTTAATTGATACGCTCCACCTGCCCATTGGACTGAGGATGATAAGCAGAGGAGAAGTCCAATGTGCTGTCCATATGCTTGCACAGCGCCCTCCAGAACCAAAAAGTGAATTGAACTCCCCTATCAGACACGACACGACGAGGAAATCCGTGGAGGTGGATCATGTGCTCGATGAATGTCTTGGACAATTCTGGAGCAGATGGTAGACCGGGCAAAGGAACGAAGTGGGCCATTTTAGAGAAGCGATCCACAACTCCCATATGACTGTACAGCCGGAGGAGCAAGGAAGACCCGTAATTAGATCCATGGCAATGTGTGGCTTAGGAGCCGATGGAACTGGGAGAGGCAGTAGACGTCCAGCCGGCAAACGTCTAGACACCTTGTTTCTAGCACAAGACGGACATGAAGCAGCAAAATCGTGCATGTCTCGACGGGTAGTAGGCCACCAATAGTGATGAGAGATCAAAGAAAGAGTCTTTTCAATTCCGACGTGGCCAGCGAGTCTTGATGAGTGTACCCATGTCAGAACTCTCTTCCTCTTATCCTATGCTACGAAGGTTTTACCAGGCTGAAGTCCAGCAAAACGTAAAGGAGCCACAGTGATTATTGTGGTAGTGTCTATGATATGGAAGGACTCCTCCACATCAGACGGCTGGAAGGACCTTGACAGGGCATCAGCCTTGATATTTTTACTGCCAGGCCGGAAGTGCAGTTCAAAATTGAAACGGTCAAAGAACAGGGACCACCAGAACTGCCAGGGGTTGAGTCTCTGAGTGCACTGGAGATGACCAAGGTTCTTATGGTCGGTGAAGATTATGAATGGATGAACAGCACCCTCGAGGAGGTGTCGCCACTCCTGCAATGCCAGTTTGATGGCCAACAATTCACGATCTCCGATGGAATAGTTGCGATCCAAAGAGATAAATGCCTTAGAGAAAAAAAACGCAGGTGACTAACCGACCCATAGAGGACTTCTGAGGGAGCACAGCCCCTGATAGGATGGAGGAGGCATCTACATCTAGAATGAAATGTTTACTTCTGCTCGGAGCAAGGTAGGAGCCTCAGAGGAGGAGAACTTTAAGGTGGAGAAGGCGTTTTCGGCCTCTTTGGTCCACTTGCAGGAATTTACTCCCTTACAGATGAGTCATGATGTGTTTGATCAAGGAAAAAAAAAAAGGGGAACGAACTGCCTGTAATAATTTGCAAACCCAAGGATCCATTGAATAGCCTTAGTCCCCACAGGACGGGGCCACTTCAGAACGGCGGAGAGCTTCTCAGGATCCATCCGTAGTCCGGAATCAGAGATGATGTCATCCAAATACACCACCACACACGTGTACAACAGGTCACGGAAAATGTCATTGACGAACTCTTGGTCACCCCGCGAGCGTTACCCAATCTGTAGGGCATGACAAAATACTCATAATAGCTGTCCCTGGTGTTGAAAGCCGTCTTCCATTTGTCCCCGGCACTTATGCAAACCAGGTTGTAGGCTCCTCGAAGGTCTAATTTCATGACGATGCAAGCCCCTTTGAGCCTGTCAAAGACCTGTCAAAGAGCTCCGGAATCAGCGGCAGTGGGTATTTGTTCTTGACGGTGATCAGATTTAAGCCCCTGTAGTCTATACAAGGACGAAGGGTGCTCTCCTTTTTTACAAAAAAGAACCCTGCGCCAGCTGGGGACTTGGATTTTCGGATGAAACCCCTAGCCAAATTGTCTGCGATGTACTCTGACATTGCTTGTGACTCGGCTGGGGACAACGGGTAGATTCTTCCCCCTGGGTGGTGTAGCATCGGGAAACAGGTTAATGGCACAATCATACGGCCAATGAGGTGGGAGGACCAATAGGCAGCCAGTAATGCAGGAAGAACAGCCGGTTGTGGGGAACAAGGTGGCAGAACAGTCTGAAGGCATCTCTCTTGGCAGAGAGGACCCCACCGTAGCACGTCCCCAGAGCCCCAGTCCAGGACAGGTTCATGAGCCCGGAGCCAGTGAACCCTGAGGAGCAGGGAGTGGGAGAGACTGGGCAGAATGTAGAAGGCAATCCTTTCGTGTTGTAAGGCCCCGATCTGCACCTCCACCTCCTCCGTCACCTTGGTGACGATCTCCTGTAGTGGTCTACCATCCACCGACGTAAGTACGCGAGAAGTCAGCAGTGGTATTACAGGAATTCCAAGCCAAGTCACCGCTTCTTGCCTAATGAAGTTTACTGCTGCTCCAGAATCCACGTAGGCTAGCTCGGAGAAGCATCTCTGTGGACGTATCACCTGCACGGGCAGGGTGAGGGGTTGAGAGGCATCGCTCTCGCCTAGGATAGTCTCTCCTACTTGACCTAGGCGGAGGAGTTTCCCGGTATTTCAGGACAATACCGGCGCTGATGGGATGCGTCTCCGCAGTACAGGCATTGGCCGTGAGCCAGCCTCTCCTCTCTAAAAAGGGGGTGAAAATGCGCAAATAGGGTCTTATCCTTAGGAGACAGGATTGTTAAGGTGAAATCTAGGAACTGCTCACCTGATAGGTTTGTGTAGCACACAACCGGCGTGATCTCTCAGAACAATACATACAGAAGAGCACCCAACATAAAAAGCATACTGGCACCCAGTAGACTTAAAATTATTGATTCAAATAAGATCTCCAAACCTGTCAGTATAAAAGGTTCCAAAAAATGCAATAAAAAAAGATGCATGTGTTGCAAAATGATCCAAACACGTAGCACTTTTCATTCTGTCATAACCAAAGAAATATTCCATATTAAGCATGACCTGAACTGTGATTCCATGCACGTAATTTGCTTACTAGAATGCCCATGCGACATTCAATACATTGGAAGGACAACTCAGAACCTACATTGCCGTATCAATAAGCATAGGTCCAATATAAGAAAGGGGTTCCAGCAACTTGGGGTATCTAGCCATTTCAACCTGGTACATAATAGGGATTTTTAAGAAGTCTTCTTTACTTTGCTATCACCTTGGTGGGGTTAACCTCTCAGACCCCATTCGTGCTCCTTTATGTTTATGCATAATTGTAGATATACCAGTTGATGTTATTTTTATGAAGTGTACTTTTCATGAATTTTTTTATATTTGTGTGGATTCAATCTTGTCATTATGCGCTCCCAGGTCTTGTGCACTCTGATATCTTTGGCTTGGATCTTCTCCTGACTTGTGACACGCGCCATCCAGCCGCTCCTATTGGCTTGCACTGTCCTTCTAATACTTATTTGCTCAAATAAATACTTATTTGCTTTAAATTAGAGGCACACTACATCTTACAATCCTTGACACTCCTTATTAGACTTCTATATAAGTTTTTCACAGCTCCCAAGTATCTACTTAGTTCCTCCCTTTGATCATAATGAGAGCCACGCGACTGTTTGCAACTTTGTTTCCCTGTTAATAGGCTGCTATGCCCGGATTACTTCAGAGCTACCGATTTAACCCGGACCGGTTTTCTATTTTTGTATTGCAGAGTATAGATCTCAGAACAGTTCATTCCCGGATCAAAAGTAATCCTTGAATAACAGAGAAGCATATTCTATATATATATATATATATATATATATATATATATATATATATATATATATATACATTTTTTATTGATTATGACAGTATATCTTTTTATCAATTTTTTTTAACTTTTTTATTAATATAAATAACACTTATAAATTCTATTTTAATATACATTTTTAATACATTATATTTTAATACATCACATTATTTTTTATATATATTTACAGATTTTAATAAAGATAAATGTTTATTATAAATTATGATTATATTTTTTTAGCTAGTTTAACCAGCCTTTTCATTAACTTATTTACATGATGTTTCCTTTTTTCAGGCATGTAGAAAAATAATAAAGTATAAGTATTAATGCTGTAACAATAGAGATTCTCATTATAGAGTATATAACTTCTTTAATCCCAATAAGAGATGAGAGATCTATACAGAATAATACACTTTTTAACCCTAACAAGGATAACACATAATGAAATTACATCAGATACTTTCGTTAGATCCTATAGCTCCACTCGATAAATACACATCATTCATTTTTTCTCCTGCACTCATAGGTTCTAATCCATTCACAACTTTTTTTCATTTTCTTCTTTTCCACAATTCCTTTTCGTTACATCACTTTGTGCCTATTATATTTAGCAACTTTGGTTTTTGTATACATTGTTCCACACTTTGATAAGTGATTCTTCTACACTATTTCACTATTGATCACGCTGGTACAAGCTTTTGTATACATAACACTGTGACGTCACTTACACACCCGTTGTTCACCTACGTCACATCCAATTTGATTTTCGCGCCGTTTTCATGTTATAAAGGATTGTATGCACTGTAATCTTGATGTTCCCTGAGGAAGGAGTTTGGGATACGACTCTGAAACGCGTCGGAAAATAAACTAGCTACTACCATACCCAGGCATACTGCTGTATCTGGTTTTTCCATCACACGAACACAGCAGCTCAGACCACGAGGAACTTTGTCCTGCCGAAGCCTCTCCTCTCGACATTGTTTCTCCATCCTGACCCGATCCACCTGCATTGGTTCGGAAAAGGGGGCGGAAGACGTCATGACCCGTGGCCGGGCAGTCTGCGATCAGAGGAAAGCGGCTGAACGGATCTCCTCTCCCTGGTGGATCTCCTCTCCCAACTCGGAGAAGAGGGTGCGGAAGCGAATGGCGTATTGCCCAACAGTGAGGGTCCCTTGACAAAGGTTGAAGAGGGACTCAAAACTAGATGCGACCCAGCCGGGTTCATCGAAGACCTTACGAAACTTCTCCAGAAAGGTCAGCAAGTGAGAGACCGTAGGGTCATTACGCTCCCATAGAGGGTTAACCCACGCCAGGGTGTCGCCCTCCAGGTGGGACACCACAAAGGCCACCCTGGTCCGATCAGTGGGGTACTGCTGTGGCAGCAGTTTAAAGTGAAGACGGCACTGGTTAAGGAAGCGGCGGCACATCTTAAGGTACCTTTACACGCGGCAACTTTTCTAGGAATTTCACTGGCAACTTTCTGGTTGCAGTGAAATCATGGAGACATTGTTCCATTTGTACACAGCAACAAGATAGAACAATGTGTCCATGATTTCACTGCAACCAGTAAGTTGCCAGTGAAATTCCTCGAAAAGTTGCCGTGTGTAAAGGTACCCTTAGGGTCACCGCTGTACATAGGTGGTTTTCAAAGGCGAGGCGGAGGATTTGGGACACCCCTCGAGGACCCGTCTTAGGATGCGGCCTGAGCCGCGGCCGTAGTTGCACCCAGCAGAAAGGCCAGACGATCGTCCACCGAGGACATATGAGACAGCAATCGAGACTGCGTGTATTGTTGCACGGACAGCTCCTGCTGTAGGCTCGCAAGCTGAGTGATGGACACTGGGTCGGAGGTCTGGAGAGAGGCTATCCGGATATCCATGGAGTGAAGGAAAGCCATAACATGGTTCTGATTCTCCCGAAGATAAGCCAGCTCCTTTTGCGCCGAGATCGGGGTGCCAGCGGGGTCCATGGCCTGATTGTTCTGTCACGCTTCCGGGCAAAGACGTCCTAGAGTGAACCCACTGGGCCGTGGTACCGAACTCCCATGGGTGAGCTGGTCCTAGTTTATCCAACTCTTATACAGGGATTGTTAGGGGCAAGCCCACAGGGTCTAAATACCGCAGCTACTAGTACCAGGGGGGCATCTCGTAGAATTAGCCTATACTATGGTAAGATAAGCAGGGAAGGAGGCACCAGAGCCCGGAGTCAGGAGAGCTGGAACATGTTCTACCAGAGGAGAGCACAAGGTGGGCCTGACTAACACAATAATCAGGCACCTCCCATCAGTGGAGGTGGCCTGATACATCGGAGGACGGACAGCTGTTGGCCAAGGGGAGTGTCAGGCTGAGTCATGCCGGCCGCTAGATTCACGGGGGAGGGGCGTGTCCGCGCCCAGTGCACCACTCATTATACCGTCCATTGTGTGCTGGTGTGCGGATCCGGTGACTGGCAGACCAGAAGGGGACCCGGCGATGGCTCCAAGACACAGCACACTTGGACGCCAGATGCCCGACCGGCAGAGCAGCAGAGGATGCAGAGCAGGGGAAAGTGAGCTGGGAGCGGTGCCAGGGGACCTAACAACTTCAATTTATTGTGCCAATCTGAGCTAATTTCTATTATAGCTGTATTAAAAATTTCCCACCCTTCCCTGACTAATAACTATTAATTTTTTTCCCCTACTTCCTGTCTGATGATGCTTTGTTTGAAAATTCCATTGCATGTTGGGATACTCAAATGAAGCATCATTAGGGTGTAGAGCAGGAGTCTCAAACTCGGCTGGGTTGGTGGGCCGCACAAAGAAAAAAATTTATATCGGGGGGCCACATTGCTTGTAGGACTAAGTGACATTTTAGCAACACCAGAATTTTTTGCTCAATCTGGTAAAGTACAAATCCTGATCTTCTTGTAGGAATGTCCCCACCCTAATCTCCTTTATGTAGTAATGTCCCCATCCTGGTCCTCTTCTTGTAGTGATGTCCCCATCCTGGTCCTCATCTTGTAGTGATGTCCCCATCCTGGACCTCTTCTTGTAGTAATGTCCCCACCCTGGACCTCTTCTTGCAGTAATGTCCCCATCCTGGTCGTCTTCTTATAGTAATGTCCCCATCCTGATCCCCTTTTTGTAGTAATGTCTCCATACTGGTCCCTATTGTATATTAATGTCCCCATCCTGGTCCACTTCTTAAAGTAATGTTCCTCCCTGGTCCCTACGTGTAGTAATGCCCCATTGTGGTCCCCATCCTATATTAATGATCCCCATCCTGGTTCCCATCATGTAGTTATGTCCCTATCATGTTGTAATGTCCCCATCCTGATCCCATCTTGTAGTAATGTCCCCATCCTGGTCCTCATCTTGTAGTAATGCACCCGCCCTGGTCCCCATCTTGTAGTAATGTTCCTCCCTGGTCCATACATGTAATAATGCCCCATCCTGGTCCCCATCCTATATTAATGTCCCCCATCCTGGTCCTCATCATGTACTAATGCTCCATTCTTGAAGTAATGTCCATATACTGGTCCCCATCCTATATTAATGTCCCCCATCCTGGTCCTCATCTTGTAGTAATGTCCCCATCTTTTAGTAATGTTCCCTCCCTTGTCATCTTGTAGTAATGTCCCCCATCCCAACGCAATTTCGTAGTGATGTCCCCACAACCTGGTCTCGGTTCTTTTTGTTCTCTTGCTCACTCACACATACACACACATATACACACTCACACATATACACATGCACACATATACAGTGCCTACAAGTAGTCTTCAACCCCCTGCAGATTTAGGTGGTTTGATAAGATGGAAATAAGTTAGAGCCTTCAAACTGCAAACGAGAGTAGGATTTATTAACAGAACCATAAATCTTACAAACCAAAAAGTTATGTTGCTCAGTTGAATTTTAATAAATTTTAAACATAAAAGTGTGGGTCAATTTTTATTCAACCCCTAGGTTTAATATTTTGTGGAATAACCCTTGTTTGCAATTACAGCTAATAATCGTCTTTTATAAGACCTGATCAGGCCGGCACAGGTCTCTGGAGTTATCTTGGCCCACTCCTCCATGCAGATCTTCTCCAAGTTATCTAGGTTCTTTGGGTGTCTCATGTGGACTTTAATCTTGAGCTCCTTCCACAAGTTTTCAATTGGGTTAAGGTCAGGAGACTGACTAGGCCACTCCATCACCTTGATTTTTTCCCTCTTGAACCAGGCCTTGGTTTTCTTGGCTGTGTGCTTTGGGTCGTTGTCTTGTTGGAAGATGAAATTACGACCCATCTTAAGATCCTTGATGGAGGAGCGAAGGTTCTTGGCCAAAATCTCCAGGTAGGCCATGCTATCCATCTTCCCATGGATGCGGACCAGATGGCCAGGCCCCTTGGCTGAGAAACAGCCCCACAGCATGATGCTGCCACCACCATGCTTGACTGTAGGGATGGTATTCTTGGGGTCGTATGCAGTGCCATCCAGTCTCCAAACGTCACGTGTGTGGTTGGCACCAAAGATCTCGATCTTGTCTCATCAGACCATAGAACCTTGAACCAGTCTGTCTCAGAGTCCTCCAAGTGATCATGAGAAAACTGTAGACGAGCCTTGACATGACGCTTTGAAAGTAAAGGTACCTTACGGGCTCGTCTGGAACGGAGACCATTGCGGTGGAGTACGTTACTTATGGTATTGACTGAAACCAATGTCCCCACTGCCATGAGATCTTCCCGGAGCTCCTTCCTTGTTGTCCTTGGGTTAGCCTTGACTCTTCGGACAAGCCTGGCCTTGGCACGGGAGGAAACTTTCAAAGGCTGTCCAGGCCGTGGAAGGCTAACAGTAGTTCCATAAGCCTTCCACTTCCGGATGATGCTCCCAACAGTGGAGACAGGTAGGCCCAACTCCTTGGAAAGGGTTTTGTACCCCTTGCCAGCCTTGTGACCCTCCACGATCTTGTCTCTGATGGCCTTGGAATGCTCCTTTGTCTTTCCCATGTTGACCATGTATGAGTGCTGTTCACAAGTTTGGGGAGGGTCTTAAATAGTCAGAAAAGGCTGGCAAAAGAGATAATTAATCCACACATGTGAAACTCATTGTTCTTTGTGCCTGAACTACTTCTTAATACTTTAGGGGGACCAAACAGAATGCTGGTGGTTTGAGGGGTTGAATAATAAATGACCCTCTGAATTAACTTATAACGCTTTAAAAAAAAAAAAAAAATTAAAAAATCTTTTTGGCTGCAGTGCATTTCCCACTTCCAGGCTGATCTATAGTCCAAATGTCACAATGCCAAGTTAATTCCGCATGTGTCAACCAGCTAAATCTGCAGGGGGTTGAAGACTACTTGTAGGCACTGTACACATGCACACTCACACATACTCAGGCATTCACACACATACTTACATATACAAACTCAGACATATTCTCACACATACACATGCACATAAATATACATACACACAAACAAATGTACACACACTCAGGCATACACACACACCTACACACACTCACTTATACACTCACACAAACACATACACATATGTCCATACTTGAAGTTCCTGCCACCCTAGGCACTTTCAGCGGTTGCACCTCCCCTCCCCCTAATTATTCTGTACCCCCCCAGGCTGCTACCTTCGGCTGTAATAGCGCCTTACCTGACTCCACGCTCCTGATCCCGGCAGCTTCTTCTTCTGCGGCTCCCGGTCTCCCACTCGCCAGCACTGGCCGGCACCTGACACCGGCCAGCACCTAGTAGCTGCCAGCACCCGGCACCAGCCGCCAGCACCTGGCATTAGGCGGCAGCCGCCAGCACCCGGGAGGCAGCACCAGGTGGCAGCCGCCAGCAACCGGCAGCAGCCGCAAGCACCTGGCACCCGGCGGCCCCCGGCAGCACCAGGTGACCACCAGGACCCCGAGGCCCCTGGCAGCACCAGGCAGCCGCCAGCACCTGGTACCAGGCAGCCCCCGGCAGCTGCCAGCATCTGGCGACCAGCAGTACCTGGCAGCACCAGGTGACCGCCAGCACCAGACAGTCCCCGGCAGCACCTGGCACCAGGC
This sequence comes from Allobates femoralis, assembly GCA_033576535.1. NCBI lineage: Eukaryota > Metazoa > Chordata > Amphibia > Anura > Aromobatidae > Allobates > Allobates femoralis. The sequence goes on along the minus strand of JARQOC010000007.1, from coordinate 16,330,843 downwards.
GGCCCCTGGCAGCCGCCAGCACCTGTCACCCGGTGACCAGCTGCACCTAGTAGCCCCCGGCAGTATCAGGTGACCGCCAGCACCAGGTGGCCCCAGTCAGCACCCGGCAACCGCCAGCACCTGGCACCAAGCGGCCCCTGGCATCACCTGGCACCAGGTGGTCCCCGGCAGTATCTGGCATCAGGCAGCACCCAGCAGCACCTGGCACCAGGCGACCCCTGCCAGCACCTGGAAACAGGCAGCCCCTGGCAGCACCAGGCGACCGCCAGCACCCAGCGGTCTCCGGCAGCCGTCGGCAATGTGCCGCCCTGGCGGCGCGGGAAATTTGAATGTCCTCCTCACCATCTCTCCCTCAGCGTGTGGCCATTGTGCAGGTAGCCGCAGCGGTACCCGCTTTATTGTGACTTCCGGGTACCACTCACACAAACTTCTTCACTCTTGTACAGTAATGCAAGCAGGCGGCCGGCGGACCAATCAGACGCCTGCATGCGACGTCAGCGTATGACGTCATCAGGAGGCTTCTGATTGGTCCGCCGGCCGCCTGCTTGCATTACTGTACAGGAGTGAAGGCGCTTGTGTGAGCGGTACTCGGAAGTCACAATAAAGCGGGTACCACGGAGGCTCCCTGCACAATGGCCCGGGGCATGTTATTTCTTCAAGGTGCCCCGGGCCGCAGTGGGAAGCCTGGTGGGCCGCATATTAGAGACCCCTGGTGTAGAGGCTGTGTTCACTGAAACCAAGCGTCATAGGTGATTCTTGTTTCAGGGGCTGCTCTGTCCCTGCTCTGTCCATCCCTACTCTCTGTCCATCCTTGCTCGCTGTGCACTGTGTGATCCACATCCTGACAGCGTCCGCTTTTTTGCTGGCTCAGATCAGTAGGGCTGGCAACACAGAGCAGCGTGTGCTGTTGGTGTTCTTGAAGTACCCAGCAGCGTTCAGAGACCAACGCCGCCACCGCAAGTGATGTCACTCCGGGGGGCAGCGCTGGTCTCTACATGCCTCTGGGTACTCTGAGCACACTGAGCTGCTCTGTCATGCCAGCTCTACTGAGGCGAGACAGCAATAGAGCAGTCGCTTTCACTGTCAGGGCTTTGAAGTCAGTAAGTCTAACCTCTGGCTCCTTAATTTCCCTGACTCCAACTTCTGACTCAGACTCCTTCATACATGGCTCATGTTTAAATGAAAAATTTACTGATGTAAAATAGAAACATTAGACTTTTTATCATTATTTCTGATACAGTAGTCAAGCTAGTAGATAATATTGTATGTTCTGTTTATTGGAATACAACTTTAGAACATAAAAAAACTTTAATAAATTGTAAATATGCAATACACTATGCAGTTAAATTGGAAAAAAAAACGTTTTCTATAAAACCATACTGAATAATTGTGCAGTCTATACATTTCTTCTGAGAAATAGTATTGCCTCCATCAGATCCTCCTACATATATCAGTTCAGTAAATCCAGCTCCCCTATGCCTGTATTCCATCTCCATGGAGCAAGGCTCCAGTCTTGCCACAACTTTGAGTACCAAATAAAGATGAACAGATTTCAGCTCTTAAACATGGAGATTTTCTTTCATTTTTCAGATAAAGTGCAAACAGAAGACAAATCACTTGATTTTAGCGCAACCTAAGTACACGAGTTTTGAAAGCAAAAGGTTTCTTACTCGTAATAATCATTTGTCATGCGTAAGAAGGCTTTTGCTTTTGAAACGTGTCGACATGGTTTGCGCTAAAATTATGCGATTTTTCTTCTGTATGCACTTTATCTGAAAAATGAAAGAAAATCTCCATGTTTAAGAGCTGGAATCTGTTCATCTGTACTCTTTTATATATGACATTAAATCTGATCTAATTATTATTTTAAGACTGGAGAACAACTTCAATTCACTAACTTGGATAGCTGGCAAAGTGGTAACCGCAGGGGCAACATCTCTAAAGATACTGTCACACACAGCAATATTTCTAGCAATTTCACTTGCAACTTACTGGTTGCAGTGAAATCATGGACACATTGTTCCATTTCTATACGGCAACAAAATAGAACAATGTCTCCATGATTTCACTGCAACCAGCAAAATGCCAGTGAAATTGCAAGCAATATTGCTGTGTGTGACGGTACCTTAACAATTTAAAGGTATGAAATAATTGCCTTATGCATAGTCAGTGTTGATAAACGGTTGAACTCTTCTACTTATTTGAGAGCAAGTGAAAAATGTTGCTGAAAAATCTGGTCAATCTGTTTGCTATGGGAATGGAATATTTTTCCCTGTGACAACGATTTTGTCCAAATACTTTTTAAAATGTAACTCCTCATCTGATGATATGGCAGCAGTAGCACTGGCAGGGCCCAAGTCCTCTTGCTTTTGACAGTCCTGTAGCCCACTCATCCAAACTGCTGCTCCAGTCGGAGTTTCTTTTACTTTTAGTAAGCTACTCATCATCCATCAATTTACGATGACGATGCTCCACTTAAACAGCTGGTAGAAGAATTTTATTTTCTTATAGTAGTGCCTATCTCCATTTCACCAAAGTAGCAATGCCATCTGCTATTAGTATTTGCAACATTGGATGAGCTTACTAACAACTTTTTAATTGTGCAATCTGTTATGAAGCCTCCTCTTTAGGACTGGCAAAACAGCAAGTTCTTCCACTCCTTTATGAAAATGCCAGAAGTTAAAGCGTAACCACCATTTAAATTTTTATTTAATAATAATGTAGAGCAAGTGATTATAATAAACTTTCACATATACATTATTAATAAAATCTGAATGAAAACAATTCATAAACCTTCCAGAAGATGTCCTCTCATTCTCTGTCAAATCCGTCTTCACAGTGAATACATGCATGTGAGGAGATAAGGGAGGGGGTGTTGCATACCCTGATGATGGCAAATAATGAATGTATCACATTACCTCGGGCACAGGGAGCTCAGCCTGTCAGCTAACAGCTGCTGAGATCTTATCTCCTGCACCCACATGGCTCTCCTGGTGTGATTATTGGTGTGTTTTATCAGTGAGCTGTGAGCCGACAGCCTGACGAACTCAGCTGAGATGTCAGGCTTGCAGCACCAATCAGATTTGATGTAACAGGCCAGAGTAACCCTTCCCCCAGAATATACCTGGGGTTAAAGTGGCCTAGGCCAGATTATACCTTGGGGTATATTATGGCCTAGGCCAAACTATATCCCGGGTATAATCAATAATTGGGCTCCAGTCATTGCACAGGGGCCCCAGGAGCACACAGGGACCCCAGGCAGCACACAGGGCCCCTGTGAGCTGTCTCTGCCTCCCTGTGCGCTGTCTGGGCCCCCTGTGCGCTGTTTTGGACCCCCTGTGCAGTGTCTGGGGTCCCGTTCTTGAGTATATCACTCAATCCTGTGCAATGTCTGGGGCCCCAGTGCACTGTCTGGGAATGATGTGCGCTGTATGGGAACCCTGTGTGCTGTATGGGAACCCTGTGTGCTACCTGGGGACCCTGCATGCTACCTGGGGCCCCTGTGTGCTGCCTGGGGTTCCTGTGTGCTGCCTGGGGCCCCTTGCACTTTCTGGGGCCCTGTGTGCTGTCTCTGCCTCCTGTGCACTGCCTGGGGCCCCTGTGTGCTGCCTGGGGCCCCTGTGTGCTGCCTGGGGCCCCTGTGTGCCGCCTGGGGCCCCTGTGTGCTGCCTGGTGTTCCTGTGTGCTGCCTGGGGCCCCTTGCACTTTCTGGGGCCCTGTGTGCTGTCCCTGCCCCTGTGCACTGCCTGAGCCCCTGTGTGTTGCCTGGGGCCCCTGTGTGCTGCCTGGGGCTCCTGTTTACTGCCTTGGGCCCCTGTGTGCTGTCTGGGGTTCATTTGTGCTGCCTGGGGCCCCTTACACTGTCCGGGGCCCCGTGTACTGTCTCTGCCTCCTGTGTGATGTCTGAAGCCCCTGTGCTATGTTTGAGGCCCCTGTGTGATATCTGGGGCCCCTGTGCACTGTCTCTGCCCCCTGTGTGCTGCCTGGGGTCCATGTGTGCTGCCTGGGTCCCTGTGTGCTGCCTGGGGTCCCTGTGTGCAGCCTGAGGCCCTATGAGCTGCATGGAGCCCCATGCACTGTCTGGGGCTCCGCGCTTTTTCTCTGCCCCCCTGTGTGCTGCCTGGGGCCTTTATGTGCTGCCTGGGGCCCTGTGTGCTGTCTCTGCCTCCCTGTGCGCTGCCTGGGGCCCGTGCACTGTCTGGGGCCCCGTGCACTCACTCTCTGCCCTCCCTGTGTGCTGCCTGGGGCCCCTGTATGCTGTCTGGGGCCCTGTGCTTTTTCTCTGCCCTCTATGTGCTACCTGGGGCCCTGTATGCTGCCTGGGGCCCCATGAGTTGCCTGAGGCCTCTGTGTGCTGCCTGGGGCCCTGTGAACTGTCTCTGCCCCCCTGTGTGCTGTCTGGGGCTTTTGTGTGCTGCCAAGGGCCCTGTGCACTGTCTGGGGCCCTGTGTGCTGTCTGTGCCCCCCTGTGCACTGGCTGGGGCTCCATGCACTGTCTGGGTCCCTGTACGCTGTGCTCTGCCCCCCTGTGCTCTGCCTGGGGCCCTGTGAGCTGTCTGGGGCCCCGCGCTTTTTCTCTGCCCCCCTGTGTGCTGCCTGGGGCCCCTATGTGCTGCCTGGGGCCCTGTGTGCTGTCTCTGCCTCCCTGTGCGCTTCCTGGGGCCTGTGCACTGTCTGGGGCCCCGTGCACTCACTCTCTGCCCTCCCTGTGTGCTGCCTGGGGCCCCTGTATGCTGTCTGGGGCCCTGTGCTTTTTCTCTGCCCTCTGTGTGCTACCTGGGGCCCTGTATGCTGCCTGGGGCCCCATGAGTTGCCTGAGGCCTCTGTGTGCTGCCTGGGGCCCTGTGAACTGTCTCTGCCCCCCTGAGTGCTGTCTGGGGCTTTTGTGTGCTGCCAAGGGCCCTGTGCGCTGTCTGGGGCCCTGTGTGCTGTCTGTGCCCCCCTGTGCACTGGCTGGGGCTCCATGCACTGTCTGGGTCCCTGTACGCTGTGCTCTGCCCCCCTGTGCTCTGCCTGGGGCCCTGTGAGCTGTCTGGGGCTCTGTGCGCTGTCTGGGGCCCTGTGCTCTGTCTCTGTTCCCCTGTGTGCTGCCTGGGGCCCCTGGGTGCTACCTAGGGCCCATGTGTGCTACCTAGGGCCCATGTGTGCTGTCTGGGGCCCCGTGCACCGTCTCTGCCCCCTTGTGTGCTGCCTTGGGCTCCTGTGTGCTGCCTTGGGCTCCTGTGTGCTGCCTTGGGCTCCTGTGTGCTGCCTGGGGCCCCTGTGCACTGACTGTGGCCCCGTTATTTATTATACCCCGAGGTATAGTTTGTACTAGGACATCATATACCCAGGGTATATTCTGGCCTAGGGGGATATGATCTGGCCTAGGCCAATTTATACTGCGAGGTATAGTTTGGCCTAGTCTACCTTAATCCCGGGTATATTCTGTGCGGGGGATTAATCTGGCCTGTTACACCGGGATCCAATCAGTGCTGTCAACCCTTTGAATTCCACCGTCAATCACTGACAGCAGGATCCAAAGGTGCCAAGGCGGGGAACGTGCTGTTCCCCACCTGAACTAGTGATCTCGTGATAAGATTGCAGGATCTCCGGTGCTCACATGACAGCCCGGGGTCCTGGTTTGACCCCGCCAGCTGTCATGGAGCACTTCTCAGTGATTGGCGAGCGCTGCCAACCACTGAAAGTGAAAGCAACTGCCATGACCCGATGTGCTGCAGCTCATCAGGACATGGCAGCAGCAATCAGCCACTGCAGTGCTGTGATGCCCTATGGTGCTGTGTAAAATCAAGAATTAATCATGTAATAAAGTTTTTAAAAATATGAGAAAAAAAACAACTAAAAGTTAAATCACCCCCTTTTCCCCCATTCAAAACAAAAGTATTATAAAAAGGTCTGGGCTGGGATGAAATAACACCTACTAAGCATGGCTCCCACACCACAAGAATTTTACTGACAAATCTGTGGACATCCACCACCCCAACACAAGAGAAAGATGGGCTACCACCAGGTCTCACTCCACACCACCTATGAAGGTCAGTCACTTCAATCCCGAATCATTTCTGAGACCTGGTGGATCCTGAGGCCTGCTAGCTGCGTGTACAGCCAAGGTCTGCACTGGCTGCTATTCACATGGCAAAAACCCACTGTGACTCAAGGTGTAATCCTACAAGCCGCACATAGAACCCCACCTCCCACCCCCTTCCACAGAAACTCGGGGAGATCTACTTATCAGAGGTCATGGCAGATTATGCTCTCCGATTTCCCGGTGACTCCCGGCCTGTAAAGGGGTCACTAAAAGTGGGGCTTCGATCAGACAAAGCAGAGAGAAAACAGTCTCTCATAAAGAACAGTTAGTGGAGCTGGAGCATGGTTAACATGGAGCAGGGCAGACAAAGGCGCTGATGTCAGAGCAGGAGGGCGGCCGCCCCGCCTCCTGCATTGACATCACCGCTTATACCCGCCCTGCTCCATGTTAACCATGGAGCAGGGCGGTTATAAGCGGTGATGTCACCGCAGGGGGCGGGGCTAAGCAGCCATTACTGCAATAAGCTCTGTGTTATGCTGCAGATGAGGGAGACAATAATTGGCATAAGGGAGGCAGCGGTGGGCAGATTAAACATACAGGGGGTGTGAATCTGCCATTTGGCTCCAGCCACAAGCCACCTCCTGTTTGGCTCCACAATGTAAGTTTTCAAAGTGTATTATCTCAGGGTACAGGGGGGCTCAAGGGCTGGGGGACCCCTTGCCTGGATGGAGCAGAAATGCTGCATTCAGTGCTGTAATTAGATCACCATGCCTGGTTTGGTGACAGGTCCTCTTTAAGCACTGAATTGATATATGTTGTGCCTTAATGAAGATTGTTTTTTAAGGTTTAAGTCTCTATCCCTTTTCATATCATTAAGTCTTTTTTCTTTTTTTTCTACCCTTCTCTAACCACCTGAGGATCTTCTTTTAATCAATAGAACCCCCATAAGGAAAACAAAGCAAGAGGTAATAGGCTATACTGACAGGGACTATGAAGGTCATCTCCTGGAATGTGAAAGGCCTAAGATCCCTGAATAAAATAGTAAAGATACTGAGACATCTGAAAAGGTACTCGCCCGATATTGTATTGCTTCAAGAAACCCATCTAATGGAAAAGGATTTTTTTTAGGCTCAGCAAATTGGGGGTGGGGAAAGTAGTGGGCTTGTCAGCTCAAGGTAGACACACAGGGGTAGTAATACTGTTCTACCATAATTTTGTATTTAATCTGCTGTCCCAGAAGTGTGATGATCAGGGGAGATAGGTTTGGGTCACCATAGAGCATGGAGAAGAAGTCTTTTCAATCTACAATGTATATGGACCTAATGGTTCAAACAGAGTCTTCTTTGATGACCTGGAGAGGAAATTGTCCTGGACAACTCACTGCTTATAATTACTGGGGAAGGGAAGACTTGAACACAGTTCACAATGGGAAGGAGGACAGAAAGAGCCAGAGCCTGACTCCTCCAAAAAGAGAGACTCTCCTCCCCTTCTTCCTTGAACAAACTGGATTGAGGGATGTTTGGCGTTGGTTACATCCAGAGGATAGAGAGTTTACTCACTCCTCCCATGCTCACCAATCCTGGTCAAGGATAGATTATCTGCTGACCTCGGAGAGACTGTTAAATAGATGAAGTCAGTGGAGATCTATGGCCTGGTCATATCTGACCATGCTCCGGTGGGTATGGAACTGGTGGATAACCAGATAAAAGGAACACATTACATGTGGAAATTTCCATCTTATCTTACAAAAGATGAGGGATTTAATGACAGATTATGGGGCTGGTGGGAGGAATTTGAACGGGACAACAAGGAACATGCAAACCAATACACGTTGTACTGGAATACGGCAAAAGCAGTGCTAAGAGGCAAAATTATGATGTTTGTGGCCTCACTCAAGAAAAGAGTAGCAGAAAAACACGATTGTAGTTGAAAACTTAGAAATACAGTACAGACCAAAAGTTTGGACACACCTCATTCAAAGAGTTTTCTTTATTTTCATGACTATGAAAATTGTAGCTTCACACTGAAGGCATCAAAACTATGAATTAACACATGTGGAATTATTTACTTCACAAAAAAGTGTGAAACAACTGAAAATATGTCTTATATTCTAGGTTCTTCAAAGTAGCCACCTTTTGCTTTGATTACTGCTTTGCACACTCTTGGCATTCTCTTGATGAGCTTCAAGAGGTAGTCACTAGAAATGGTCTTCCAACAGTCTTGAAGGAGTTCCCAGAGATGCTTAGCACTTGTTGGCCCTTTTGCCTTCACTCTGCGGTCCAGCTCACCCCAAACCATCTTGATTGGGTTCAGGTCTGGTGACTGTGGAGGCCAGGTCGTCTGGCGTAGCACCCAATCACTCTCCTTCTTGGTCAAAAAGCCCTTACACAGGCTGGAGGTGTGTTTGGGGTCATTGTCCTGTTGAAAAATAAATGATGGTCCAACTAAACGCAATCTGGATGGAATAGCATGGCGCTGCAAGATACTGTGGTAGTCATGCTGGTTCAGTATCCCTTCAATTTTGAATAAATCCCCAACAGTGTCACCAGCAAAGCACCCCCACACCATCACACCTCCTCCTCCATGCTTCATGGTGGGAACCAGGCATGTAGAGTCCATCCGTTCACAAAGACACGGTGGTTGGAACCGAAGATCTCAAATTTGGACTCATCAGACCAAAGTGCAGATGTCCTCTGGTCTAATGTCCGTTCCTTGTGTTCTTAAGCCCAAACAAGTCTCTTCTGCTTGTTGCCTGTCCTTAGCAGTGGTTGGTTTCCTAGCAGCTATTTTACCATGAAGGCCTGCTGCACAATGTCTCCTCTTAACAGTTGTTGTAGAGATGTGTCTACTGCTAGAACTTTGTGTGGCATTGACCTGGTCTCTAATCTGAGCTGCTGTTAACCTGCGATTTCTGAGGCTGGTGACTCGGATGAACTTATCCTCCTCAGCACAGGTGACTCTTGGTCTTCCTTTCCTGGGGCGGTCCTCATGTGAGCTAGTTTCTTTGTAGAGCTTGATGGTTTTTGCAACTGAACTTGGAGACACTTTCAGAATTTTCCCAATTTTTCGGACTGACTGACCTTCATTTCTTAAAGTAATGATGGCCACTCATTTTTCTTTACATAGCTACTTTTTTCTTGCCATAATACAAATTCTAACAGTCTATTCAGTAGGACTATCAGCTGTGTATCCACCAGACTTCTGCACAACACAACTGATGGTCCCAACCCCATTTATAAGGCAAGAAATCCCACTTATTAAACCTGACAGGGCACACCTGTGAAGTGAAAACCATTTCCGGTGACTACCTCTTGAAGCTCATCAAGAGAATGCCAAGAGTGTGCAAAGCAGTAATCAAAGCAAAAGGTGGCTACTTTGAAGAATTCTAGAATATAACACATATTTTCATTTGATTCACACTTCATTGTTAAGTATATTATTCCACATGTGTTAATTCATAGTTTTGATGCCTTCAGTGTGAATCTACTATTTTCATAGTCATGAAAATACAGAAAACTCTTTGAATGAGAAGGTTTGTCCAAACATTTGGTCTGTACTGTATATAGAGAGAGTTCCTGCAGAGCCCCACAACTCAAAACAGGGTAAAATGGAAGCTGGCCAAACAAGAGTTTGAAACCTGGATTTATAGGAGGGAGCAGATGTACCGCTCTAGATAGGAGGTTGAATTGCTGAGAAATGGGAACAAAGCGGGGAAATTGCTGTCAATACTGGCAAAAGGGCGTCTGCAGGCAAATCCAATTTATAGACTACAAGACAGCCAGGGAACTATAGCCTGCAACCCTAGGAAAATCAATGAAATACTACAAACCTTTTACAAAGATTATATAAACCCTCATGTACCAATTTGGCAGAAGATAAAAAATTCCTCTAACAAATTACTCTTCCAAAACTAACACAAGAACAGCAAGATGCAATTAATGCAGAAATAACAGAAGGAGATATGAGACAAACCATAAGTCATCTCCAAAATGGGGAAGCACCAGGCCCAGATGGATTTAGCAGGGAGTTTTATAAGGCCATCAGGGCCCCATTGCTACCAAATTATTACTACACCATCCTCTTAACGGGGGGTCATAGCAGAAAGATCTAAAGAAACATATTAAAGTCATACCCAAACTAGGCAAGGACACCCTGGAACCCTGCTCTTATAGACCCATCTTACTTATTGATGTAGACCAGAAGATTATGTAAAAAATATTGGCGGACAGATTGGCAGCAGTATTACCCCAACTGGTGAACCCTGCACAAGTAGGATTTGTTAAAGGGCAGGGTGGCAGTGAAAAACATATGAAAGCTACTGTGTTGGACGTTGTGGGTCGCTGCAGCCGGTTGGGAGAGAGATCGGCTTTGCTGACTCTAGATGCAGAGAAAGCTTTTGTTAATGTTAGCTGGGACTGGCTAGGGGCGACTATGGACTCATTCAACATAAAGGGCAACTTTAGAATATATCTGGAGGGGGTGTATAGAGACCAGACAGCTAGAATACACACGCCAGGCTTCATCTCTGAGCCATTTCACCTATATAAGGAGACCAGGCAGGGATGCCCGATGTCTCCATTGCTGTTCAACTTTGCATTGGAGCCCTTTGTTTGGTATATGGAAGAGTCGAATCAATTTGAGGGAATCAGGGTGGGCACTAGCAATACTAAAATAGCATTAGTTGCAGCTGATGTCATCTTGTTCTTGTCCCAGCCACTGGAACAATTAGGAAATATATTTCCGTTTAGCCATACATATGGGGAATACTCGGGCTATAAGGTCAATATCGCCAAGAGCGAACTCTTAGAATTACATATTACCTATCTTGGAATTAAGATAGGCAGGCTTTCGACACAACTATATTCACTAAATTATACACCTCTGATCGAAAAAATATTGGGAGAACTTCGGAGATGGCAGAATCTGCCACTGTCTCTTCTGGGAAGATGCCGTTTAATTAAAATGATCAGCTTCAAACAACAAGCGAGTTTATAATATAGAGGCATGGGGCTCGTATACGATTATCTGAGGTGATCTTGGAGGTGTTGTGATCGGTTATTGTGTTACACTTAAATGAAAATACAACAGCTATATGTTACTTGGCAAATTGTACCTGGCACTTCTTATGTTGTTTTCATGTTTATTCTGTGAATTGTCTTTGTTGAAAAGAATAAAAAGGAATTTTGAAAAAAAAAAATGATCAGCTTTGCCAGACTCTTATAACCCATAACAGACATTACCCCTGATACTCAAGCATCTAGATATAAACACAATAAATAGAGCTTTCACCCATTTTTTATGGGCAGGTAAAAGGCCCAGAATCACATTGGGAAAACTGATGCTAAGTAGAAGTGAAGGTGGGATCAATTTTCCGAATGTCAGAGCCTACAAAATAGCAAGCCTTTTTAGACACGTGATAGATTGGCTACAGGAAACTAACTGCTACGCTAATACCCAATTGGAAAGACAGCGGCGCTGTGGGAATTAAATGCTCTCTTACATACAAAACAGGCCAAACTTACGCAAAATGTAAAATCATCCCTACTGCTTTGGGATACCATCGTATGCTGGAAGTTAGTAAGGAAGGCATTTGCCCTTCCCTTCCAGATCTCTGAACATATGCCAATATTTGGTCACCCGGAATTAGCCAGGGAACGGAAATCAAAAAAGCGATAGGACAAGCAGGTGATAGTATGAGGATAGCGGGGGATATTATGCATACGGAGGTTAAACAATGGCTGAGCCCACCAGAAATCATGGACAAATTCCATATAGAAAGCAGACACTTTCTACAGGTCATGCAAGTCCACTCTTTTTGCCTATCTAGACTTCGCAAGGTTATTTAATGAAGTGGGACTACATAATCTAGATAATAAGTAGATCTGAACATACAGAATGCGAGCATATCTTCAATATAAAATACTGTAAGACATAAGTTCCTGAAGTTAAAGCAGAACAAGCTGTTTAAGACTTGGGAGAAATGGACTGGGGATAAAGATATTGCAGGGACAATTCTACAGGGGTGGGAACAGGTCAAAAAAATCCATTCTTTGCGAAAAATGGAAGGAGACCAATTTCAAGCTCATGCATACAGCATTATATGGTTTCAATATTCCATCCTCTCCTAAATTCTCTGACAGGATTACAGCGTGCCCTAAGTGCGGAACGCCTTCAACCAATCTCTGGCACGGGGAGTGGGAATGCAGGGCAGTTAGAGTACTAAAGACGGGTTGGTTCCATCATGCTGGGGAATCCAACTCCCACAAACACCAGAAACCATGCTCTTTCCTCAGTTAAGACCCCTGGAGACTCAACCCACAGGAGTTAAAACAAAGATCCCTAAAAACATTCAGAATCTGTGTCATTATCAGCCTGACGAAGGGGCCATAGTGTCCTGAAAGCTTGATATGTTTACCATCTTTTCAGTTAGCCATTAAAAGGTATCAACCACTGAGGACTCTCAGATTCCAATATTTTTCTATCTACTGGCTAACACGGTACAAACATTTTTTACCTGATAAAAACATTCACACATTCTTAGTTGTATCCCTATGCGGTTTACTGGGGGAACGGCTTAAACCAAGCATCCTATCGATGGTGACAATAATATCCCAGATGAAACACTTACTGGGAATTGAATTAATGCCCCTTTCACATAGGCGCTTTTTTGAAAATGCGGCAGATCCGGTAGATTTACTGCATCTTCCGCCTAGTGGCCGCACTTGCGGCAAGCCCCAAGCATTGTCTACGGGGCTTGCGGCAAGTGCAGTTTTGATGGTTGCGGCAGTTGCCCTCACGAAATACCAAGAATGATCAGTCCCTTCCGCCACACAGAATGGTATTGTGTGGAAGATCTGAGCGGGACAATATTACAGATGTATAATGTCTGTTAAATATACAGCATATATTACCATAGATCGACATGCTTGACTATGAAAAATGCAGTAAAAGAGATTCTCTTCCTTCCCCTATTACCCTTCTTGGCATTCAGCCTGTCTCTTCTTTCTCTCGTTATTTCCCCAAAATTTGTGTTACAAGGCATTGACTGAGATCGATTTATGTATCTATATAATATTTAAAATGCTACGCGGACATGTTGCCTAACAAAAATGATTTGTATATGTACTTTTGGTAATTTACAGTGTCATTGTGGATATTATATCCTATGCTATGTTGTCCTACCCAATGTTATGTTAAAAAAATCCAATTAAAAAAAAAATGGAAAAACAAAAATACACATATTTGGTATCGCCCCGTTCAGAAATGCCCAATCTATCATATAAAATGAATTAATGAGATCCATAAACTGCGTAACGGAAAAAAAGGTCCAAACGACAAAATTACGTTTTTTTGGGTCGCCCCAACATTGCTATAAAATGCCATAACAGGCGATCAAAACAGCGCATCCATCCAAAATTGGTATCATTAGAAACGTCAGCTCAAGACATAAAAAATAAGCCACCACACAGCCCCAGATCCCGAAAAATGAGAGCGCTACTGGTCGCAGAACATGGCGCAAAAAGTATGATTCTTTTTTTTTTTTTTTTTTTTTTTCAAACTTCTGAATTTTTTTTACCACTTAGATACTAGTAAAGGTATACATGTTTGGTATCTACGAACTTGTACCAACCTGAGGTATTTCTCCAGTCACGTCGGTTTTACCATATAGGTAACATGGCGACTGAAAAACAAATGTGGAATTGCACTTTTTTTTGCAATTTCACCGCATTTGGAATCTTTTCCCATTTTCCTGTACATTTATATCTATTATATAATTGCCGTAGCGACTTCCGTCGTGTCCGGCGCTACTTCCGTGGCTTTGTTCGCGTGGCTCGGCACTCTCTCCGGGGCTCTGTTCGTGGCCGCATAGCGGCAATGCCCGTGGCCCCGCGAACAAAGCCACCAACAGAGCCCACCAACATGCCCCCACCTCTACCCCGCCATCCTGAGCATGGGGCTGTAGTGTACACCGCTATGGTATACTACAGCCCCATGCCCAGCCGCCTGTCCGCCCCGCTACACCGCCGAGCATTGGGCTGTAGTGTACTGCAGCCCCAATGCCAGCCCCCTGTCCGCCCCGCTCCCCTCGCCTCGCCGCCGGCATGGGGCTGTAATGTACACCGCTATGGTATACTACAGCCCCATGCCCAGCCGCCTGTCTGCCCCGCTCCCCTCGCCGCCGCCACGGAAGTGCCGCCCGCTACCCCGCAATGCCCGCCTGAACCCCGCGGCGGCGAGGGGAGGCAGACGGGGCAGAAGAGAGAGGTTGCTCCAGAGCACTGTGTCACCAGGCGGTGACAGCTGCGGCTCCGGAGCAACCCCTCTCTTCTGCCCCGTCTGCCTCCCCTCCCCGCCCCGCCAACCCACCGTACACTGCTCCGGAGCCACCCCTACCCCCCCGCCGCTACCAACCACCCGCCACCTACTTGGTTCTATTTTCGGCCACGGGTCTCGGCTTTCGTCGGTCGTCGCCGGGGCGGGAGACTCGCAATCGCTTCGACTCGAGTCTCTAAGTCGAGTCGACTCGAGACTCGCAATCGCTTCGCGGCCATTGCGAGTCTCTCGTCCCGACGACGACCGACGAAAGCCGAGACCCGTGGCCGAAAATAGAACCAAGGGCCCGGCTATACTTTGCTTGAAACACCGCTATTATTCTCTTTGTAACTCGCGGTCACATGACTGTGACATCACCGCAGGTCCTGTACAGCAGAGGAAGATGTCTGCAGCCACCGGGAGCCTGCGGGAGCCACCGGGAGCCTTCAGGAAGACAGCTGGAGACGGCGGGGGCTCGTGGGGAGGTGAGCATAAGGTTTTTTGTTTGTTTTTTAACCCTTGTGCTCCCAGTAGGAGCAGTTTTACTGTACTGAGCATGCTCAGTACAGTAAAATCGGGTCCGAGGAGACATCAGATGTTTCCTCGACCCTGCTCCATAGGGCCCCATGTTATAGGGATCGGGTCAGATCGGATGTGCACTAAATGCCATCCGATTTAGTCCGATGCCCATAGGGCTGCATGGGGCCAAATTCGGATCCGATGCTGTCCGATTTTGATCGGACAGCATCGGATCTGAAAAATCCGTAATGTGAAACCAGCCTTAGAGGCCATCCGTGTGTGTCAGTTTTGTCACTGATCCGTTTGTGTCAGTTTTTTTTAATGCATCCAGAATCGGAGACTATTCCGATTTTGGGCTGCCTTGAAAATCACTGACACTAATGGACAGGTACACATCCGTAGCTGTCCGCATCAAATAACAAGGCTTTCTATGGAGCATGGATCCGTTTTGCTGTACTAAGCATGCTCAGAAGCAACACACAGCTCCTCCCACCCCTATCTCTGCTAACTGATGACGGATCCATTAACAAACGTTCCGTGGACATCAGTTGTCATCTGTTTGAACAGATCAGTGCCTGTCTGTGTGGTCCTTGAAATTCAAGGAACAACACGGGTGTGAAAATTATGCGCACATTATGCACACATCTCTACAACAACTGTTAAGAGGAGACTTTGTGCAGCAGGCCTTCATGGTAAAATATCTGCTAGGAAACCACTGCTAAGGACAGGCTACAAGCAAAGTAGACTTGATTGAGCTAAAGAACACAAGGAATGAACATTAGATCAGTGGAAATCTGTGCTTTGGTCTGATGAGTCCAAATTTGAGACATTTGGTTCCAACCAGAGTGTCTTTGTGTGACGCAGAAAAGGTGAACGGATGGATTCTACATGCCTGGTTCCCACCGTGAAGCATGAAGGAGGAGGTGTGATGGTGCTTTGCTGGTGACACTGTTGGGGATTTATTAAAAATTGAAGACATACTGAACCATCATGGCTACCACAGCATATTGCAGCGGCATGCTATTCCATCCAGTTTGCGCTTAGTTGGACCATCATTTATCCTTCAACAGGACAATGACCCTAAACACACCTCCAGGCTGTGTAAGGGCTATTTGACCAAGAAGCAGAGTGATGGGGTGCTACACCAAATGACCTGGCCTCCACAGTCACCAGACCTGAACCCAATCGAGATGGTTTGGGGTGAGCTGGACCGCAGAGTGAAGGCAAAAGGGCCAACAAGTGCTAAGCATCTCTGGGAACTCCTTCAAGACTTTTGGAAGACCATTTCTGGTGACTACCTCTTGAAGCTCATCAAAAGAATGCCAAGATTTTGCAAAGCAGTAATCAAAGCAAAAGGTGGCTACTTTGAAGAATCCTAGAATATAAGACATATTTTCAGTTGTTTCACACTTTTTTGTGAAGTAAATAATTCCACTTGTGTTAATTCATAGTTTTGATGCCTTTGATGTGAATCTACAATTTTCATAGTCATGAAAATAAAGAAAACTCTTTGAATGAGAAGGTGTGTCCAAACTTTTGTTCTGTACTGTATGTATGTTTTTACTGATGTGTACGTATAGTCTCACCTTTCTAAATGGAAGTGTCTGTTTGTGTACAGATACCCATGTGTAAACCATCTAAATGGACAGGGATACACAGAGAGAGCATACAGTGTGGGCCAAAGGCCTTGACCTGTGACCTGTACATGTGCACACAAAAATGGTATGTGGTACTGGCCTTATGTATAATGAAAATACTGACACAGGTTTGTCTGATCAGAAATGAAATGTTTAGTGGGGCCACAAAAGTAAAATCCAGCACAACACAGAAAACATAGTTAAGTGTCATGAGCACACAAATCATATCACAATTGTAAGGAAATTAAATGAACCCATGGTAATGTAATAATATTTTTGGACACAAATTAAAGGAGAAAAAAATAAACCAAAAATACAACATAATTTTAAATGAAAATTGTTGTGACAACACCCTAACCCACTTTTTGCTGCCACGCAACAGCCCCAGGGCCGTTGAAGTAGGAGCAGTAGCTGTCTCTGCTGGACCTGCCATCCTGCTAGCCACGGCCCTGGCTCAACGGCTGGAGTGGCGCAATACCAGGGTTGTGTGCACGCCATTCACCCGTCAGTTGCGGGGTCCACAGAGTCCACATAACTTGCTGGCGTGTATGATGTAGCATCCCTACGACGCAGAAAGTTATGTAGCACACAACACGCCATCACTACTGTATCAATAGATTCCAGTTTCATATTTAAAGCAGTATGAAACAAGCGGAATCTATTGGCCATGATCCCAAACGTGTTTTCAACCACACGACGTGCCCGGGATAGCTGGTAATTGAAAATGTGTTGGTCAGGGGTGATAGTCCTCTGTGGCTTTGGCTTGAGTAGGTGTGCCTGAAGTGGGAAGGCTTCATCCCCCACAAACACAATGTTAAGGTGTCTAGTGGTGTCATCATTTGGGGGCAAATTGAGGCGACCGTCCCAAAGGAGGTGTGTGCCAACACACCACCATCAGACACACGGCCGTTCAGCCCCACATCAACGTAGATGAACTCATAATTGGCATTTACGAGGGCCATGAGGACCACACAGAAATACCCTTTAAAGTTAAAGAAAAAAAAAAAGGACCCACTGTTGGGGGGTTGTGTGATCCTCACATAATGTCACGGTGTAGTGAGGATGCTGATGAGGGAATGGCAGTTATGGGCAGGGTGACCATGGAAGACTATTCTGACCCTAGTCTAGAAACTCTGAATGGCCCTGATCCTGAAGGTGAGAAGGTTCAGACCTCCAGCCTCTCCCTAAAACTCCTCCACCAGCCCTGCACTATTTCCCCCTCACTTCCATCCACAGAACTGGGATACAGCAGTTCCAAAGGAAAGGACTTCAGCAACACAAACACACAGGTCAGCAGAGCATGCCTTCCAGGCATAGAGTGAAACTATCAGCAGTACCACCTGGTGGAAGGAGAGGCTACGTAAAGTCTAGAGGGAGGGGAGTTCAGGTGAGTCAAACATTAACTCCTCAACCAGCAGTTGAACCTAATAGTGAATGCAGTTCTGGAGCACAACACAGGAGGCCAGGACCTTCACAACTATCAACCATGCAGCTCTAAAGGCCCCGTCACACCTGGCGACGGGGCTGGGGATGTCGGCGGTGACTGGCGGGTGCGCACACGTTTTTGGTGCCTCGCAAGCGTTGCCGTCCTCCATTTACACGGAGCGACATCTCCAGCCCCGCGCCGGCGAGCTGTCAGGCTGCATCTCCACCGGGGTGTCTGGAAACCCCAGCGGCGATGCAGGACAATGGGAGCCTATGGCTCCTATCGCCTGACAGGTCGCCGGCGCCCAGTTACATGGGGCGATGTGTGCACATCGCCCCATGATGGTCGCCTGGTTTCAGAGCACTGCTCTGAAACCAGGCGACCGCCGACATCGCCCCTTTACATGAGGCGACGTAGGGGCGATGTCACTGCCGATAGGCCACGCCCCCACGTCACCTATGTAATAGGCGGCGATGTTGCCCCGTGTAATGGGGGCTTTAGGGTACCGTTACACGTCGCGATATCGCATGCAACATCGCACAAAAGTCACGTGGTGTGGATAGTTGCAGTTGATATCATTCGTGCGTTGTGTCGTGTAACAGGGTGATGCGACTGCAATAAATTGCAGGGACAACATCGCAATGAGATTGTGCATGCTCTTCAAGCGTGCAATGTTGCATATGCAATCTGGCATGATCGTGCAGTGTGACGCCGCAACTACGGTGTTGAACGCAACTTCCCCTATTCACTACAATGTTAGTGCTCGGTCGCTGGGTTGCTCATACCCAGCGCACAAAAGTTGCGTACAACATCCTAGTTGCATTGCCTGCCTATATCTCCATGTGTGACATCTCCTATGCGATCTTGGACAAGTGCCAAAAATGTGCGCGCTCCCGTGAAGTTGCAGGAGTTATCAGAACCATATTGCAACGTGTAATGGTACCCTTAAAGACAAACATACACAGCAGCATCCAGCAATGTCAGCGCCATCCAAGCGTGTGACACATGCTTGCCATTCAAAGCACCCCCATAGTTTGGAAATTGCGACCTCCTCTGGAAGTCCGTAGCAATTTGCAACCATTCTGCGGGAGTTGTGGGAAAGCGCATATAGGATGGCACCAGACACCAAACAATGGCCTCACACGTCTCGGGGTGAGGCAGCTCAGCAGTGGCTGCAAGACAGCAGCAGAATACTGCGGGTCAGTCATTGAGTATCGAGTATTCTGTTGCCAGGAAGCCCAGAGTCATACCCAACCGCTCCTCGGGTGGCACAGCTAGACGCATCACAGTGTCCTGATGGGCAATAAATGGACAAACACATTCCAAAAGGAACTTGAAAGAGTCCTCTGACATCTGTAGATAGTTTCTGGAGTCATGCGGATTTGTGTCCTCCTGCTGACGCACCAAACGCATTAGAGTCAGGTTGGACCTTTGCAGGAGCCAATCACGAGACCACATACGCCGTCTTCTATGCCTCAGCAGCCTCTCATATCTCTCCTCAAGCCACAAGCCCTCCTCCAACAAGGCTAGAGCCATAACTGCACTCTCTTCTGGTTCCATGAGGTATAAGCTGTGTTTACAAAACTCTGCATAAAAAGATATAAAAGGAGTGTATGAGCATATGAACACATTGCAACACAAATTTACCCCAACTAACCTATGTCCATAGTAAGATGTTACCCATAAAGTATCCAATTCGATGGGTTACATGTAATGTGAAACTTGACCTAAATCATTGCGCCATACATCAGTAAACTCACTCCAGTGTGGCAACAAACACAAGAACTACATTATATATGGTCACCCATGCTACTCGTCATGTGCATACAACAACTAATGGACATACACAATGGGTGTAGTGCCCCCCATATGCTACCCATGGATGGCTATGGTCAACGTCAAGGACAACAAATGAAGGCAAGGTCATGAGTACCTGTAAGTTGGTGAGCCAAGATTACACATTACAATAGGGGTATTTCTACAAGATGCATGGGTATATACATACAGTAAATAAGGAATGAGAGCCGCACTCACCATTAGCAGATCTTGTCGTTTATTCTTAATTCAGTCCAGTCATATGGACCTCAGCAGGGAAAGGGAGGGGGTGCGGGGACGGAGGACGACGGCCTGCCGTTTCGCGGTCGTGTACCGCTTCGACGGGTCCTCTATAGCGTCTGTCGTCATATCCGGACTTAAAAAGCCGGTCTTGACGTCACTACCGCTATAGTTGAATAGTGTGACAAAGTGATTAAAAACTTTACAAATACTGTTCAAAACATCAATCGGGTGTGAATACAGGCTGATATAATCATACATACATACTATACAACCTTTCATCATATTATTCTCAGTAGCACATACTCTGATATCCAACGCCTAACACTGCCGAGCGAGCTATTCATTAGATAGTACCGTAGTGCCACTATAACAGGTGCATTTAGGATAAGGGGTTACCGCAATGACTATACTACGCGCGACGTCTCATTAAGGACCTATTTCGAGCATGGGCATAGAGAGGTAACAACTAGTACTTCTCATCCTCATTACCTTAAACATATTTCATTCTACAGAAGATCGGGGTACTTGGATAAACAGCTGCTGTAGGCAAACAATACTAATTATTATGGTTGTACTGTTATGGAATCTTAATCCTTCCTAGCCTAAATCTTAGGCTATCTTGGTATTTATACGGGAAAGAAAGGTCTAGTGGGTTAGCAAAGGGGGAATGTACCAACGTACACAAAGTTCATACAACTACATATACACACGTACATAGAAACTCCTGCACATGTGCATATGTAAGAAAGTAAAGCGAGTCTTTATAAACTTCTTTCCTACCCATATAATAAAAACAAACCATGATTTCACAGAAATGCCGTGAAATCGTTATGGTCATTAAGTCCCAGCGGACCACATGCCCTAGTTTCTAATATCCACCTACTTTCCCTTTGGAGTAGCCGTTTATGTGTGTCACCACCTCTTTCAGAAGGTTTTATATGCTCAAGGCCCATGAAGGTCAAGACATCTGCATTGCCTCCATGGGCATCGAGGACATGTTGTATTAATCTAGGACTCCCGATACCTGTTCTTATCGACCTTTGATGTTCTTTAAATCTTTTATACATCTCTCTGATTGTCTTGCCTATGTAGAAACGTCGGCATGGGCAAAAAAGAACATAAACTACCCATGTAGTCTTACAGTTGATAAAGGTCGTGATTTTATGGCTTTTGCCGCCCACTACAATAGGATTGTTGGTCTCATGGTTATTACAAGAACTACAGTTTCTACATTTGAAGTTCCCTTTTGGTCTTCTTCCCTCAAGCCACGTCATTTTTTTATCGGTTGTAATCCTATTGTTTACCAATATATCTTTAAGGTTATTGCACCTTCTATAAGACAGGATCGGGGGGCCTATCCCAACTGAGTTCAGTTCTCTGTCTTTTTCCATGACATGCCAGTGCTTGTTAATAGCGCTAGAGATTTTATTGTACATTGGCCCATACTTAAACGAGAATACAAACCGTTTCTTAGGCCTATCCTCAATATTTTTTCTAGTCTGCTGTACTGGTCCTAAGGCTCTACTTTCAGTTTCCACCAAAAGCTTCTCCGGGTAACCTCTCTGTTTGAAACTGGTTTTTAGTTCTTTCAACTGCTTATCTCGTCCTACAGTGGTATTATTCATTCTTTTGGTTCTCAAAAATTGGCTGTAGGGAAGTGCTCGTTTAGTGTGATACGGGTGAGCACTATCATAGTGCAGAAGCGTATTTGATGCTGTGGGTTTCCTATGTAACGACCTTGTTAGTCTATCATCCTCCAACTGGAGTTTTACGTCGAGAAATTCTAGATCTTTTATCCCATATACATATGTGAAGGACATATTGTAGGTGTTGTTGTTAAGGAAAGAGACGAAAGAGGTGAAACCCTCTTCCTCTCCTTCCCACACCACAAAAATGTCATCCACATAACGTGCGTATAATTTAATACTTTTCAAATGCGGGTTACAGTTATTATACACAACATGATCCTCAAAGTGGGCCAGGAATAAATTCGCCAACGTGCAAGATACCGGAGTACCCATCGCCGTACCGGCTGTTTGTTTTATACCATCTATCGTTAAATGTGAATACATTATGTGTTAAAATAAACTGTAATGATTCACATATGAAATCTACCAGAGAGGTATCTTGACCCTCTATCTGAAGGATGTCTCGGATTACTGCCACTGCCAGGGTTTGTGGGATCCGGGTATAGAGGCTCTCGACGTCTATCGAGGCCAATCGATACCCGGACCGCCACTCGAACTCATCAACGCATTTTAAGAAGTCTCCTGAATCTTTTATATAAGCTGGTATTTTGGACAAAAGAGGTCTTAATAACCAGTCGAGGTATTGCGACAAAGGCTCGGTTAATGATCCAATCCCAGAAACGATAGGACGGCCGGGAGGATTATGAACCGATTTATGCACCTTTGGAAGGCAGTACCAGAATGGTTTCCTTGGGAACTCAATAAACAGTTTTTCTGCTTGTTTTTTACCTATCGTTGCGTTGCTTACATATTTTCTCAACAAATTCCTTAGTTCTTTATTAAATTGAAAAGTGGGATCTGCGGGTAGTATTATATACGTGTCAATGGATCCCAGTTGTCGCAGGGCTTCTTTCATATAATCAATCTTGTTGAGTAAGACTACCCCACCTCCCTTGTCAGCTTTCTTAACTAAAATGTCATCCCATTTCAGGATGACATCCAGGGCTTCCTTTTCGCCTTTAGTTAAGTTTGACCTGGGCTTGGGGTAAACTAAAGCTTCAATCTCTCTACACACCAACTCTTCAAAGAGGTCCACGCTATTACCTGGTGAAACCGGTGGGTAAAAAACAGATTTCACTCCACCTTTAAAGTGTACGTCCTCATTCCCTTTCGTTTGTTCCTCTAGTAATGTGGGGTCCAGATCCAACAATAGCGCCACATCATCTCTAACCTCTTTTAAGGATGTTTCGTCTGCAAAAAAGCCTAAGACTCCTATGTTGACCTGTTTAGATCTACCTACAACCCCATTTAAGTTCTCCTCTGCCTCTTTTTTATTATTACTTTCTTAATGCTATTAAAGTGTTTAAACAGGTGTATTTTTCTTATAGCCTTAAAAAGGTCTACCCTGAACTCAGTGTAATCAAAGGGTTCCTCTATACAAAAGTTTAAACCTTTCTTAAATAATGAGTCCATATCCTGCGTTATGACTTTATCGGTTAAATTAAAGATTTGTATTTGATTATCATTTTTAATATTCAGTCTCTCCAGGACACGGTCTTCCTCTTTCTTGGGGTCGGTAGACCTTCGTCTCCCTCTCCCTCTTCTTGTTTTCCTCCTAAAGGGTCTTCCTCCTGGTAGTTGTTTTTTCTATCTTTCTTTCTATACGGTGCGGGTTCCTCGTCACTTGACTCGTCTTCTGGCTCACTGTCACTTGAGCTGGTGCTTTGATGTTTATTTTTATTTTTTTTATTTTTGTTCTTGTTCTTATTTTTATTTTTATTTTTGTTCTTATTATTAGGCCCCTTTCCTTCTCCTCTAGGGGTGAAGGGCGACCTTGGTGGATATCTAGGATTGCTCGGGGTACCTTTGGGACCAAAAAATGGCCTCTTGTTATCTTTATTCCTAAAAGGAGTACTATTGGGCACTTTCCCCCATGTAAACACATCACCAGTCTCGTAGTCTTGTTTATCTCTCAAAAACTTTTCCCTCTTTTTCTCCTTAATTTCCTTCTGTATCGGGATTAATTTTTTATCTAATTTTTTGAGAAAAGCAGTCCACTCTTGTTTTTTGCCATATCTCGCCTCCAGCTCAATCCTCAGGGACTTTAACTGGTTATTGATTTTTTCATGCTCTTTGATGTTTTGCTTGAGTACTAGTTTAAGCAGGTTGGCAGAACTGGCTTCAAGCAAGCTGTGCCACTCTTTAACAAAGACGGCATCTTCCTTCCCAAAAGCCATGGATTTCATCAGTCTAAGTCCCCTTGGAACCCTTTTACAGGTAACATATCCCTTAAGGGATTGAATAGTCCAAAACGCCTTGATTTCGCGCTCAGCCAGGTTTTGTATGCGTACCTCTAGCTGTTTCGTACTCAACAGTGTGGAAATTTCAGCCGTATTACACACCTCGAAGAAAGTCTCCGCGGTAACCCCTTATCCTAAATGCACCTGTTATAGTGGCACTACGGTACTATCTAATGAATAGCTCGCTCGGCAGTGTTAGGCGTTGGATATCAGAGTATGTGCTACTGAGAATAATATGATGAAAGGTTGTATAGTATGTATGTATGATTATATCAGCCTGTATTCACACCCGATTGATGTTTTGAACAGTATTTGTAAAGTTTTTAATCACTTTGTCACACTATTCAACTATAGCGGTAGTGACGTCAAGACCGGCTTTTTAAGTCCGGATATGACGACAGACGCTATAGAGGACCCGTCGAAGCGGTACACGACCGCGAAACGGCAGGCCGTCGTCCTCCGTCCCCGCACCCCCTCCCTTTCCCTGCTGAGGTCCATATGACTGGACTGAATTAAGAATAAACGACAAGATCTGCTAATGGTGAGTGCGGCTCTCATTCCTTATTTACTGTATGGACTTGCTTTAATGCCGGCACCACCATTACGGGCAGCAGTAGTCACGGGAGTGACAGCCTCGTTTCAGTATATACGTTTAGTGCCCGGTGTTTTCTGGTTTGCTAGCAATGGGTATATACATGTATGTCATAGCAGGATTGTCCTCAATCAGTGTCGAGCCCTTTTTTGTGGCCAAAGCAGGATAGGATTTTGAACACAATATGGATATTTAAAAGATTAACAGCTGTTGTGAGTTAATGGGTCAATCCTGGTTTGGGCACACAAACTAGATGGACACTGATCAGGGACAATCCTCCAGTCTCAAACCAGCCATACACTTGGTCTCACTGACCACTAAAAACATACACAGAATATTAACAGTGGGCCAAAGGACCTGGAGGTCCTGATGTTGCTCACAACACAGTAGAGGCCCCCAAATGACATTACAAAGCGTAGTAGAGACTCCGGCATACTAAAAAACGTGTCTGCACATCACTACTTACTCAATGGCTCTGGACAGCAAACACGACATAGCTCGGGCGTTCTCACTTTCTATGTTGTAACCAGCCAATCAGATTGCCCCAGTGTCAGCAAATTAGCACTCCTGCGTCACCGTTAACCCATCCCACTACTGTTATTGGCGGAATCTACAGCGTTAGCATTGGTCGGACACCCTTTAAAAAATGGAATGGCGTTCCAGCTGCATCATGTAGCTCATGTTCACAAGGAAAAAGGTGGTAGCGTCTTCTCTTGCTGAGACTGCGGGACTGATGGTATGTATGCAGTACTGTTGGTCATCTTCATCTGTCCACTCTTGTAATGTTGGGATTAGGTTCACTTTCCAAAAGCCTATGGTAATGTGGCTTGGCCAGTGTTTTACAAGTTTCCTTTTAGAATGGGGATAATGTTTTGTGGGATTCCCCTTGTAAACCCCTGAATGGTGTGTCCTCCATAATATGCACATGCACAGTAAATGTCACATATGGTATAGCGTTAACTGAAGCGTGTTTTGTTTTTTAACACCATTGTTACTGCTGTAAAGTGTCCAACACAATACTGTTTTTAGAGATCAAAGCCAAATGTATGGTGGTAGGTGATGCAATGGCCATTGCATGTAAGGCCAAATAACCTTGCAATTTTTGCAATACAGTCCTAACATGACCATTTGTCCATATATAAGGTCTGTTGTGCAGGGGCCATATATGTGTGGACAGTGTACTCTTTCCTGATTGCTACATCACATATAGTTGCCACAATCAATGGTGTGTGGCAGGGTACAAAACATGAACATGTGTGGTGTACAGGTAACACAGCATTGATACATGAATGTGTGTTCATGATTTTTTTTTGGATTGGTGCAGATGGCTGACAATCAGAAGTTTGGCCGCGAATTCATCAAGATGTACAGGGACCACGAATGCCTCTGGCGGACAAAGTCACCTGCTTATAAGAGCAAGCAGGTCAAGGGAGCGGCGTATGCCAATCTCGTCACACTGGCTCAGCGATACCATCCGGCTGAGCAGTGTGACGAGAAGTTTGTCAAGACCAAGGTACAGTCCCTGAGGACTATGTACCACTGGGAACACAAGAAGGTGCTGGAGTCGAGGGCTTCTGGCAGGAGAACTGAGGAGGTCTATAGGCCCACCCTGTGGTACTACGACCTCCTCAGGTTCATTCTTGACCAGGAGCCACCTCTGGCCAGCACCTCCAACAGGGACTGTATCCAAACTGCATCCGCCACTCCTGAACAAAGTGCTTCGCCAGAGGATGTAAATACCTTACTAATGTACCTATTAGCAACCATTGTCGCTTGTATTAACTTTGGTTATTTAATGTTAGAGTATCATGTAGTGGGTAACAAATTAGCCATTATGTAAAGGAGAGGGGTGACATAGTGTATTCATATTTGCTCATTGGAAGATGGCCACATCCAGCAGCATCACCATGCTTGTCAGTCAGTTAACTAGTATATACACTGTGCAACGTCACATATGTCCCCATCAACACAAAACTAAACATGGTAGATGTTGTGCACAATAATACCTCCACAAAATCCCTAAAAACATATGTATGTGAATTGATGGTTGCCCATGTCTAAGTTGGTAACAATATGTTTATTTCTTTACAGGCCCCTGTGCAGCCTCAAGCCAGGCCACGGCATCCGTCGCCGACCCTCCCCCATCAACATCACAGAGGGAGGTGGCAAGTCAGCCCAATGTGGATGACCAGCACCCTGGGCCAAGCTCCACATTTCATCGATGACACCACCCACAGAGCTCGGAGCTTGGGCCAGAAGGGCACTGTTCAACCTGGAACAGCGCCCACAGACAGGGATTGGGCTGCTTGTCAGTGAATGGGTGTTGCACATGGAGCCCCACAAGCGTCGGTGCGTTGAGCGTATTATTCACCTGGTGCTCAACGCGTTCGACGATGGGACACTGACGACAAGGGCCATCTGTCCGGAACCACCGGAACTGGCCCCAGTGTCCCAGGGCTTGAGGGCTCCTATGCCTGACCCCGGACAAACTCCTGCTATGCGGAGGTTCCACCTACCATACAACCCTCCGCATAGGCCGGACCCTCATTTCTATGGCGATATGGGTCCGGAACCATCGTCAGCTCCTGCAGGTGATTATGATCCTGTTGAGAGACATTACCCCTACGTGTGACTATTTATTTATTTTTTATTTTTTTGGATTGCTTAATTCCTACACAAGAGGTGTCTGTTGTTTAAGTTATCATTTAGTAAAAATGTATTGAAAAAAGTGTGTCGTCTTTATGTCTTTGCATTAAAAACTTGACATGTAGTGTACGAAGAGGTTTTAAGCCAATTTTCTTAGGTGATGAACAACAGGAGGGCAATTTTGTTACAACACATGGTGAAGAGTTGAAAGGTTTTGGATGGTACAGTGTGTTGGTGTACACTGTTGTTTTTGTATCTGTAGGAATGAGGCCTACATGTGTGTTGAAGGTCTCATGCAGCACTTTTAGAATCCTGGTGTGTAGTCCTACACATAGTGCTTGTAACTTCCCTTAACATTGCATTTCACAGTTGTGAAACCAAACACCAACTAACCAATGGAAATATGGGTTCAAAAACATGGATGGTGTGTGTACTTTTAGCCATGGAGTTTAACATCCCTGCTAAAAACACATCTAGGTGTACACACAAAAGGCCACACAATGGGACGGTGCCCCAGTTAATAAATGTCAAAGCATGTCTTTGGTAACACGTGTGTTACCTCAGAATATTCTAGGAACAATACATATATGACATTTACTTCACTTTTATTTGGTGAAGAATTATCTTAGGACAACAGGTCCTTTTTTACCTTTTGAAATGGTTTTTGATTTTCTTTTTTTTTTTTTTTCTTTTTTTCATTGGCTGTTTTTTCCTGGATTTGTGTTTTTTTTGATGGTTTATTTTTGGCCCAGTTTTACCATATTAAAAATACAGTCAAAAACACCTTTCAAACAACAACATATTAGAAAAAGTAACACAGACAAACAAAACATTGCCAAACAACAACAAATAACAACAACAAACAACAGTCATCGGCGGTCTGCCGGAGACGAGGGCCCGCCAGCATGGTCGGCTTGAATCACCCTGTGGAGCAGGACACACAGGCGGTTGAGCTCCCCCTGAGCCCTGTGGTAGCAGGCTACCACCTCCATCAATGATGGAACACCTATAATGGGGAAAAACAACATCAGTAAGCTGCTCAAGTGTGGGTGTCAAAGGAATGTGAATGTGTAATGTTACTTAACGGTTTCCATCATCTCCCAGCGGCTCCTGTGGCTGATGAAACAGAAACACAATCATAAGGTGAAGGTAGCAGAAACACATTTTTTTAAAGGATGGGACACATTTACTATTGAGATTTATTGATGAAATTACATACACTTACCACAATGGCTCGCTCCAGCCTGATCAGGGGTGCCCTGGGGGGAAAATGCACCCTCCGCTGAGGAGACGGAAGACACGACATCCGGTGTAGGGGTGTGTAGATTATGGGGGGGTACCCTCGTCACCACTGAAGGGTGCAGAGTCAGTTGGGGATGCCAAGACAGGTGGTGGTTGTTGACGAGGCGGTCGGTGCAGAGGATGGCGGCCCTAATGACGAGGCTGACGCTGCAGGGGATGACGGCCCTGATGAGGAGCCAGATGCAGCTGGTGATGCCGGGCCGGGTGGTGATCCAGCACCAGATGGAGCTTCAGAGGCTGGGGTACTGCTTTGTTCAGCTGTAGCAGAAGACATGACAGTATGGTTTAAGGCGCAAAACATACACTATGCAATACAATATCAAAGCCATGGATATGCTGGGCCAATGACACACTTTAAGGTGATAGAGCAACTTATACCCTGAGTAAACAATAAGGTCATCTGTGATGTGTGCTTGGTAACATAACAATATGGTGCGGAAGTTAGTCACCTGGCCAGGCTGCACACACATGTTTAGATTTGTGGGCGTAGTAGTTTTAGGGTCATAATGTTGGTTTTGCCAGGACTCTACACACATACAACCTATGGTCAGCTTTTGATCAAGCCACTTTTTTGTGGTCATTAATTCTGGAACACAGGACAAACGTTACATGAATGCACATAAAGTCGACATGTTACAATGCTGACCCTTTTGTAACCATGAATGGAATACATATTTACCACATAACTGGACAAATAATGAATATTTTGAATGCCATGTGGCATAATACAGCCTTTGTTGGTGTAAAATTTAAATATGGACAAGGGCAACCATGGTATGGGCTGGGTTTATCCAAGCAAGGAGGATTGTCCTGACATTGTGACTGTTTTTTTCCCTAACTAATGTACAATGTCCCCATGCAGCCTTTGACCTTCACAAACAGCTGTGGGTGTTGTTAGTGTGGTTACACACCAATGCTGAGGGTCTGGAATGCTATACACATGAGTGTAGTTTGGCCCTTCATGGGCCGTTGTAAACCCCCTGCACATGGCCAGTGTTGAAGCTTCTGCATCATCACTTGAATTATGGCGCCTTTGCCATGAACCAACGGCAGCCAATCGTAACCCAGTCCTGGGCACCAATCGGCGCAGATGGGGTGCGGTACACACAACGCCCAGGCACGCCTACGGGTTTGGTTTCACGATCAGTGAAGTCGCTCACAACCTCGTTATCACAGTGTCACACAGTACGATGTTAGCAGATCGCTTGAACGACATTGTCAGGTTTTAGAATATGTTCATAAACCTATCAACTCCAACTTGACTATCGTAGTTACATCATTCGGTTACTCGCAACGACGCAATAACGATGTCGTTTCAACATCGTGGAACATGTCACTTTTGAGCGATGTTGTGCCGTGTAACGGTACCCTTATAACCACATACAACTCTGTGATGGGATCAGGAGAGCAGAGAGTTGCCATTACATATCAGACTAGTAACTCCTCCATCTATTTACTAAGCTTTGGAGGCAGAGTTAATTTTCAAGCACCATCTGCCTCATAGCCTGGAAGAGCTCATACAGTTGTGGCCAAAAGTATTGACACCCCTGCAATTATATGTATAGTCACCAAAAATCCTTGTTCCTCTGAGAGTGGAGTGATATTCCTGACCCCTGCAAATCTGTCAGATAATACTCAGTTTCTTCTAGAAAATGATTGCAATCACAAATTCTTTGGTATTATTATCTTCATTTAATTTGTCTTCAATGAAAAAACACAAAAAGAATTGTCCTAAAGCCAAATTGGATATAATTCCACACCAAACATAAAAAAGGGGGTGGACAAAAGTATTGGCATTGTTAGAAAAATCATGTGATGCTTCTCTAATTTGTGTAATTAACAGCACCTGTAACTTACCTGTGGCACCTAACAGGTGTTGGCAATAACTAAATCACACTTGCAGCCAGTTCACATGCATTATAGTTGACTCATGCTCTGTCCTGTTTCCTTGTGTGTACCACATTGAGCATGGAGAAAAGAAAGAAGACCAAAGAACTGTCTGAGGACTTGAAAAACCAAATTGTGAGGAAGCATGAGCAATCTCAAGGCTACAAGTCCATCTCCAAAGATCTGAATGTTCCTGTGTCTACCGTGCGCAGTGTCATCAAGAAGTTTAAAGCCCGTAGCACTGTGGCTAACCTCCCTATATGTGGACGGAAGAGAAAAATTGACAACAGATTTCAACGCAAGATTGTATGGATGGTGGATAAAGAATCTCGACTAACATCCAATCAAGTTCAAGCTGCCCTGCAAACCAAGGGTACAACAGTGTCAACCCGTACTATCCATCGGCGTCTGAATGAAAAGGGACTGTATGGTAGGATACTCAGGAAGACCCCTCTTCTTACCCCGAGACATAGAAAAGCCAGGCTGGAGTTTGCCAAATTTACCTGAGAAAGCCTAAAACGTTTTGGAAGAATGTTCTCTGGTCAGATGAGACAAAAGTAGAGCTTTTTGGGCAAAGGCATCAACATAGAGTTTACAGGAGAAAAAAAGAGGCATTCAAAGAAAAGCACACGGTCCCTACAGTCAAACATGGCGGAGGTTCCCTGATGTTTTGGGGTTGCTTTGCTGCCTCTGGCACTGGACTGCTTGACCATGTGTATGGCATTATGAAGTCTGAAGACTGTCAACAAATTTTTCAGCATAATGTAAGGCCCAGTGTGAGAAAGCTGGGTCTCCCTCAGTGGTCAAGGGTCTTCCAGCAGGACAATGACCCAAAACACACTTCAAAAAGCACTAGAAAATGGTTTGAGAGAAAGCACTGGAGACTTCTAAGGTGGGCAGCAATGAGTCCAGACCTGAATCCCATAGAACACCTGTGGAGAGATCTAAAAATGGCAGTTTGGAGAAGGCATCCTTCAAATATCAGGGACCTGGAGCAGTTTGCCAAAGATGAATGGTCTAAAATTCCAGCAGAGCATTGTAAGAAACTTATTGATGGTTACCGGAAGCGGTTGATGGCAGTTATTTTGGCTAAAGTTTGTGCAACCAAGAATTAGGCTGAAGGTGCCAATACTTTTGTCTGGCCCATTTTTGGAGTTTTGTGTGAAATGATCAATGTTTTGCTTTTTGCTTCATTCTCTTTTGTGTTTTTTCATTTAAGACAAATTAAATGGAAATAATAATATCAAAGAATTTGTGATTGCAATCATTTTCAGGAAGAAACTGAGTATTATCTGACAGAATTGCAGGGGTGTCAATACTTTTAGCCACAACTGTATGGAAGGAAAAAATAAAATTGTTACATTTTTTTTCCACAAAATATTGCTTTAGCCTGAAATTTTGTATTTTCCCAAGGGTAACATGAGAAAATTGACTACAATTTTTTGTGCAAGTTTTTCTGAGTGGACTGATTCCCCATATGTGATCTAAAACATGTTTGAGCACACGGTAAAGTTTGGAAGGAAGAGAGCATCATTTAACTTTTTGAGTGCAAAATTGGCTGGAATAGATCGCGGATACCCTGTCGCATTTGCAGAGCCCCTGATTAGAACCACCATCAGCACATGAGTGAGGCACCAGAATCCCCATTAGTACATGAATGCAGCAACAGAAAAACCACCAGTACATGATTACAGCGCCAGACCCACCGTTAGTATGAGTATACAGCACCAACCTTAGTACAGCTATCAATTATAATGTCATCTCAGCACCATATAAAATTGTATTTTGTGACCCTACAAATCTCAGTATGTCCTTAATAATGGTAAGGAATATTTGGGAGTTGTTGTTTCCAGCCATCATCAAACTGCAGACCATACATGGACTGCAGTACTGATGAGACACAGGCAGTTTTACAAATAAAAATTTATATCAAGGTACCTTATAGATGACATCTTCTTTGATTGTAGTCGTTCCCATCCCTTTTTTCCCAATGTAGCACAGACGCCATAATGATATGTCATGCTCCATACCTTCCTCTTCTGTGTCTTCAGAAGCACATCCCAACATAGTGCCCTTAAAAATTAAAATACCACTATACCCTCCCATAAATAAAAATATCTTTAATGCCGTGCCCTTGAATAAATAATTGCTACTCACTGCTCATTGCTGTACTTCCTGCTCAAAATATTCACTCCACACTGCCCCTTTCAATAATGTTCCTCCACATACTGCTTTCTCCATAATATTCTCCTAGCCCCATACACTAACCCTTTTTAAAATATCAATTCCACCTGCCTCATTCCTTATCTCCCCCTTACTGCCTCTCTGTACAAAGTCCCCAGCCCCACCCAGCTGCCCTTGCTATACCGTGTTCCCTTTCACAATCCCCCACAATGTCTCAATTTACCTGATTATGTCCATTGGTAGCTTAACCCTCCCCTGGTGCCCTAATGTAAAATTATTAAACATTTAATTTTAAGCTTATCCATTATCAAGGGGGTGTCCTGAACACAGCCTCTACACCCTAATGATGCTTCATTTGTTATAACAAAACTGAATGTTTATTTTGCAGATAAAAGTCACAAAGTAATTAGGGATATGGCTATAAAGTGGTGTGGCAATGAAGGGGGCGTGGTTATGAAGGGGCAGATCTTTATGTGCACACACAGTCAATAGGGCATTTTTTGGTGACTGACTTTAAGACGCAGGGTTAAAATTTCCCACTAAAACATAATGATAGACGTTTCCTGAGTGAAATGTGGTGTGTGCAAAATTTGTTGATTGTAGATTTATTTTCAGTGGGGCAAAAGAGGGGTGATTTGTTCATATGGCGCCTCAGCTCTACACAGTGCAATCGCTTGTGTAATGCATAAAGATGCTTCAGCATCCCTCTGCACAGCACATATGATCACTTTCTGCTGGAGACACAGATCAGAAATCGCCTGCAGGAAGTGATTCATGGCAGCATTCGGGGTCATCAACTGACCCCAGGCTGTCATAGCAAAGCATTCAGGCCCTGTGATCACATCATGGGGCCACCAATGCTGGCGGGTTAACAGCGCATTTCCCGCCTCAGTGCTTTGGATCAACAAAGTGATTGAAAGTGCGATCCAAAGGGTTAACAATGCCGATAGGATCACTGATCTGATGAGTGCTGTTAGCTACACATGACAGATGATCAGAACAGCTGACATAAGTTGGGGGATGATGCGAGCTCAGCACGTGGGCTTGCATCAAAGAGAGGGATACGACCAATAATGTATAGATATGCCCATGGTCGTGAATGGATTAAATGCACAATGGACATGTAGCCTCAAGAAATCACATCCATTTTGTTTCTCCAGTGAAACACGCATATTTTCTGTGCAAAAATGCCTGAAAAAACACAGCCTTTGCTCTACGTAGAAACATGGCCTTAGCCAACCCCATAGACAATGGATCAAGCACATCTATTTAGTTTACAGATTCTTAATTAGAGTTGTGTGTAATATTGAAATAAGTCATGTAAATTTTTGTCTTCCTGTTGAGTATGCTGCTGAATATAGAAATTATAATACAGCAAACATAGTAATGAGCTCAATGCACTAACTGCTGTATCTACCTCTTTTTCTTTTTTAGAGCCATTAATAATGGACTTTTGGACACATATCAACTGAAGTCATTAGATGGTCTCTTAGAGGGAGATCTTTCTGACTTGGCGTTAATCCGAGATGATGCTGGAAAGTTACATGTTACTCACAAGCATTATCTGAAAAGTAACCCTGCAAATAATCATACAGAGAATCCTGCTTCCATTCTTCTGGATAACTTTGCAGCCCGTGAACCATATGACCGCGTGATCCGATGCTTAGGATGGAGATTTGATTTCTCCCTTTTTGACAAGTAATACATTTTATATACATATATACTTAAATCTTTATAAAGTCCTGAAATATTAAAGTACTCTAGTTGAGAATTGCTTGATTTTCCTTTGACATATACTAATATACCTTGAAATATAATTGTTAATGTTCATGTTCCTGCATGCTTTTACATTTTTCAAGACCTGATGAGTTTTTCAGTTTTGCTCTTTTAATTTTACTTCTTTGAAGAGCTTTAGTTTATTTGTTTCTCTGTCTGCAATACCGTCTGAAGGATTGTTTATTTGCAGGACAAGTTTAAGTTTTGAAATTCTCTATTCATTTTTCCATACAATGTAGAAAAAAGCTAGGATAAAATTTCCAGGTGTGGTGAAATGTTGAAACTACAAGCTACTGTGTAGGAAAAGGAGCATGAATATCTTTAGCGATTTTTATTTCTACGCGTTTCAGAGTCTGGGCTCCTTTTTCAGGAAGAAATGACAGCTGTACATCACAAAATGCATACAATAGGATTATTTATAGGGCACCCAATTTGAAAAAGGGCGTACCGGTAATGGGGCAGTCAGCTGAACTGTCTGCAAATAGCATGCTGCAAATAGCAACATATCATCATACAATCAATAAAATACGGTAGGTATTGCAAAAAGAAAAATGAAAAAAATAATTAAAGGATCAAAAGAAAAAATGAGAGAAATATGGTAAAAAAAAGTAAAAAGAGGAGCAGAAAAAAAATAAGAAAGAAGAGACAAGATGGAATCAAACTAGGGCCCGTAGAGGATATTCAGGATATAAATGTAATACACTACTAAGAACAATATGTAAAGTCAGTACAACAGCAAAAAGCCCTCTGTTGGGTTAATATAAAAGGTGGTACCGTATATACTCGCGTATAAGCCGAGTTTTTCAGCCCAAAAATTGGGCTGAAAGTCCCCCCTTGGCTTATACGCGAGTCATACAACGGCAGGCCGCCCGCCTGCCGCCCCCATCAGTATACAGGGCCCCCCCATCAGTATACAGGCACCCCCATCAGTATCCAGGGCCCCCCCATCAGTAACCAGGGCCCCCCCATTAGTATCCAGGGACCCCTCCTTGCTCCGCAAACCTGTAAAGTAAAATCATTATACTTATCACTGTCCTGTCGCCGCAGTCCCCACCGCTGCCGACATCGCGCTCCTCCGGCTTCATCCGTCTTTTCCCGGCTTCCTCTGGTCGGCGCAGGCAATGACGTCATTGTCTGCGCCAGAGGAGGAAGCCGGAAGACGCTGGATGAAGGCGGAGGAGCGCGATGTCGGCAGCGGCGGGGACGGCGGCGACTGGACAGTGATAAGTATAATGATTTTACTTTACAGGTTTGCGGAGCAAGGGGGGGGGGGCCCTGGATACTGATGGGGGGGCCCTGGATACTGATGGGGGTGCCTGGATACTGATGGGAGGGGCCCTGTATACTGATGGGGGTGGCGGGCGGGCTGCTGCTGTATATACCTCTGGGGCTGCTGTATACTACTACTGGGGCTGCTGTATACTACTACTGGGGCTGCTGTATACTACTACTGGGGCTGCTGTATATACCTCTGGGGCTGCTGTATACTACCACTGGGGCTGCTGCTGTATATACCACTGGGAAGGCTGCTGTAACACTGCTGGGGCCTGTATATACCACTGGGGAGGCTGCTGTATGCCACACTGCTGGGGGCTGTGTACTACCACTGGGGAGGCCTGTATACCACACTGCTGGGGGCTGTATACCTGTGCTGGGGTCCACCCTCAGCTTATACGCGAGTCAATAGGTTTTCCCAGATTTTGGGGGCAAAAGTAGGGGGGTCAGCTTATACACGGGTCGGCTTATACACGAGTATATACGGTACTCAAAATTCCATGAAATAGAAGAAACTGGGACACAAACCTGTGAGGTATTAGGTGGTCAATGTATACATAGCCGAACTGAATCCAGTGTGCTAACTCACTCTGCAATTTTATCAGGATAATCCAGGGAGGGTATTGTCTAGAGGCACATCACTGAAAAAGAAGAACTAGAACTCGTGGGTATAACATCTTGAATCCACAGGAGGGGAGAAGAATTCCTGTGAGCCGTGAGTGCAGCATAGTAGGATTGAGTGGGTTAGAAGGGTGAATTCATAAAATATACAAGAAGAAGATAATATGAGGGTGAAAAAAAGAAAAATGGATAAGATCGACAAGATAGGAATCAAGTGAATATTTCACAGTTAGAATGTATCGACATATAGCATGAATAATGCAAACCATATATTTATAATTTATATAATTTATATATTTATATAGGGTCATTCCGTGTCAAGTGGACCAGTTTTTTTTTTTTTTAACCATATTTTTATTGGGTTTTTGACATTACATCAGTAACATAGTATTAGGATAAACATATCCAACATTAAATTACACGAAATTAAAAGCTTTAACTGAAATTAACAGCCTTTATCTAGTTGCATTTACGTCTCTTGGCTTTCAATAAACCCTACCCCACCCACTTCGGAAATCATCCAATCTTTCTATCGTGTTTTGAGATCGCAAGAAAATATGAACATGTTATATAAAAACCAATTCAAGATTCATCTTAGTTTTTTAACCTTTTAACCATTTAACCATCACACCTCAATCTGCCTAGTGTCCCTTCTAACTCCTTTTCCGCGTACCAAATCGTCGATCGAAAGGGTAGCATAAATTTAGTTATGTCACCATCTGAGAATTCGTTTTCGATAAATATTTGCCATTTGTAAAAGAATTTCTTGGTTAGTTTATTAGGGCTACGTATCGCGTCCATCGATTCAAGCGTCAGAGTATGACGCATCATCAATTTGATCTGGTTCAGGTCTGGGGGTCTGTCATTGAGCCAGTATTGTAGAAGGAGTCGTTTAGCTATTATTGCAATATAGTGCCATAGGACATGTGGGTGTCTGAGAGCTCCAGTATCTGTCTGATAGTGGAAGATCCAGCGCAACGGGTCTAGATCCTCCATATCCCCACAAATCTCTTTGGCCCAAGTGACCACCTTTCTCCAATAGTTTGTTGACTCAGGGCAAGACCAAAGCCCATGTTCCATGTCTGTCATCTCAAGTTTACACTTTGGGCAGTGAATCCATCTTCCCTGATTGGCTTGGGAGGGGGGAACATTAAATCCCTGGATAGTCCCATGCATAATCCTGAATTGGGAATCCCTCCATCTCTCGTTGTTAACGTATCGTCTCATAAGCCCCCACCCCTCTAGAATTTTCTGGGTGAGTTCAGGATCTTTAATGTGTTTTCGCCATTTGTTGAAGAGCCCTCTCCTCCCCCGCGGGCGTAGGACTTGCTGTATTTTAGTATACAGCGAGGTGATTGATACATCACCTTCATTTATATGTAATATTTCGGACCATAAGTTATTATCAACCTCTCCAGAGAGGTCCCGCAAGTGTGAAAGGAGATGGTGACTCAACTGGCGGTATTGTATCACCTGGAATTGGGGTAAATTAAAGGTAGTAAGCACCTCTTTCTCCGTCATCCACCTTCGTTCCTCAAAGTTTATGAGGTCTTCTAGTGTATTGACACCTTTTGCTTTCCAAGTTTTAAATAGAGAGTTTTCACACCCCAACTCAAAGGCCGGGCATCTCCACGGATTGAGTCTTTTGGAGACCTTCCAAGCCAGTTTGAGTTTTTTCCTGACTTCTCTCCATGTTATGATGGTATCTCTATAAATTACTGTGTTTTTCAGGGTGGCCGGAAGGCAGGACAACGGAGAATGTAATAAAGCGGATAGATCCCAGGGTTTAGCCCATTCTCCCTCCAGTTCTGAGTCTGCAAACTTGCTTGTTCCCTTAATCCAATCTAGTACATAACGAAGGTTGCATGCTAGATTATATCCCCTAACATCAGGAAGCTGCAGCCCCCCCTCTTGTTTGGGTTGTATTAGTGTCCTAAAAGCTAGTCTAGATCTCTTTCCTCTCCATAAAAATTTTGTAAACGCTTTGTTAATTCTTATAATATCAGTGTGTTTCATTAACATAGGAATGGTTTGGAGAGGATAAAGCAGTTTTGAAAAGCTCATCATTTTAAGTAGATGGCAGCGTCCCAACAGAGACAGCGGCAGTCCTACCCATCTTCCCAATTCCTGTTCTATTTTTGTAATGATCGGTAAAAAGTTAAGTTTATATGTCATCTCACTGGACCTGGCTAAGTGTATTCCTAGATATTTGAGGATATGCTTCGCCACGGGTAGGCCGCAAAAATGGTCTCCCTTTTGTGTTCCTTCTTCTTGATTTATAAAGAGGACTTCACATTTGTCTTTATTTAAAGAAAAACCTGAATATCTACCCCATTTCTCTATGTCTGACAATATATCTGGAAGGTCCCTCTCTGGGTTCTGTACATATAGGATAATATCGTCAGCAAAAAGCGAAAGCTTGACTTCGGCGTTCCCTATCTTAAAACCCTCGTAGGTGTTATGACGTTCCAGATGTATTGCCAGAGGTTCTATAGCCAAATTGAATAACAGGGGCGATAATGGGCAACCCTGTCTCGTTCCCTTTTGGAGGATGAAAGAGTCCGATAGGAAACCAGGGGTACTAATACAAGCTTTGGGTTGCTATATAATGCATTAATATATTGTCTAAAGGGGCCTCTTATACCCACGGAGTCAAGCACTTTACCCAGCCATGACCATCTGACATTGTCGAATGCTTTTTCAGCGTCAAGAGTGATCATGGCTGGGTTGCCGCCATTAATTTTTGTTTTCTTTCCCATCACATCTATCATCAGTATTGCTTTTCTAATATTTGTAGTGGTTGACCTCCCCTTAACAAACCCCGCCTGGTGTGCGGGTATCAGTTTGGGTAGGACCACTGTCAATCTGTCCGCCAGAATCTTGGAGAGGAGCTTCAAGTCTTGATTTATTAGTGATATCGGTCTATAATTAGCCGGGTCTGTGGGTATTTTGCCTGGTTTAGGTATCAATTTGATGTAAGCTAGATTCATTCTCTCCGGGATAGGAGCCCCACCTAATATTGAGTTAAATAGGTCGCATAGCACCGGAGTGATCTGCTCCCTCAATGACTTGAAAAAAGCCCCATTATAGCCGTCTGGACCGGGTGCTTTGCCCGGGTTTAAATGACGTATGGCCGACTCAATTTCGTCAGTTGTGATTGGGCTATTAAGAAATTGCACATCTTCCTGGGAAACAGCTGGCAGTGAAATCCCCCCCAACCAGTCAAGGCTGTCTGGGTTATCAGCGTTGATCTCTGTGTAAAGAGAGGTATAATATCTGCCCAACACTCTTGAGATGTTCTTGGGGTCATGCCAAGTGGTGCCATGGGTGTCCACTATCGCTTGTATCGGGGAAGGTTTATGTCTACCCTTAGCTAACCTAGCTAATAGGCGTCCTGCTTTGTCTCTGAATTTCTGGAGCTCTAGTTCTAAACGATTTTTATAAATATCTTCCCGCTTTCCCGCCCAAACATCAAAATCTCTCTTTGCCTGCATCCACTTATCTCTGTCAGGAGCTGCCATTGTGGATTGATAGCGTGTATACGCGTCTCTTACCACTATACTGGTTTGAAGAAATTTGTCTTTAATTTGACGCTTAATCCTCATGCTATATGCCATGATATGTCCTCGTAGCACTGTTTTTGCCGTT
Source organism: Allobates femoralis (assembly GCA_033576535.1). Lineage (NCBI taxonomy): Eukaryota > Metazoa > Chordata > Amphibia > Anura > Aromobatidae > Allobates > Allobates femoralis. The sequence continues at coordinate 16,290,943 of JARQOC010000007.1, read as the reverse complement.
TCCCAGTATAGAGCTGGATCAGATCTATGCTCACGATTGTCAGAAGAGAAGTGCGACCACCATTCTCCCAGTAAGTTAATGAAATTTTCTTCTCTGACAAACGTGTTGGGAAATCTCCATAAATAATCGGAGCCCTTCTCAAATTTGTCCCTGGTCTCTAACACCAACGGGCTATGGTCCGAGATCAGCATGTCCTCAATTTTAATGTCTTTCATTTGTTGGATTATCTTGGGTGAAACAAAGAACATATCTAACCTGGACCACGACCCATGGGGGTGCGAGAAGTGGGTAAACTCTCGACCCAGTGGGTTCACTAACCTCCAAGCGTCCAACAGTCCAGTTTCTCCCACTAGGTTTTCCAATATACTATGGTCACCTGATCTACCCCCTGCTTGCTTTCTCAAGTGAGTTTGTGAGGTCGTGCGTCTATCCTCTTCCTCCTTCATGAACGTATTAAAGTCTCCACCGATTATTTTAGTGATCTCATTATCTAGGAGCAGAGTGTTTTGTAATTGTTGGAAGAAGGGTTTCTGTTTTCCGTTAGGGGCATAAATATTATAGATATTAAAGGTGTCGTTATGGATTTGTATCTTTACTTGTATTATCCTACCTTCCTTGTCTTGTGAAGTAGATAGTATTGTGTGGGCTAGTGACCTATGTATCAGAATTATAACTCCCGCCTTTTTTTCTATTGCTCCCGAACCATAGACCTCTCCCACCCATAATTTTTTAAGGCGAAAGAAGTCCTCCGCGGCCAGGTGGGTCTCCTGAAGCAACGCTATGTCCACATGTAGTCTCTTAAGATGGCGCAGGATCATCATGCGCTTTGCCGGGGAGCGCAGTCCCTTAACATTCCAGGAGGCCCACCTAACCATCGGAAGCCTCCCCGCTCGGGTCCCAAAATTTTTTCATGATGAATATCAACACGTAGTAAGTTTCATCTGGCCTGACTTTGAGTGAGGTGTGACAAACAGTGATGGTATAACTTTTTAGAGACACAATTCCAGTCACAAGGATAATTTCCGTTTTTTCCTCCCTTTCCTTCCCACCCTCCTCCCCCCAAAGCTCTCCAACATCTTTCAACATCAAAAAGTCTGCGACTTCACTTATGTCCTCCAGTGCAGCTCACACATTCAGCTCCCCCCCGCCTCGTCCTCCACCACCTCTGAAAACACTTAAACAGATAATATTGTAACTCCAACGTACTGCCCAAAGAACATTAGTCTCCAATTGGCGATCTTCAATAAGAAGGTAGTTATATAAATTGCCCAAGGGTCATGTCTCGTGGTCACAATTTATAAACATCTCACAACCCTTTTCACGCTCTCTACCGTATTATGGATTCAGAGAGTTTCTGTAGTTGGTTGAGTGGGTTTCATCTTAACCTCTCCATGACCAGGTGTCAATATCAGATCGCCAAATTGAAAAAGGTCTCTGTAAACACCTTAGCGCCATTATATCCATGTTCCTGTGGATTAAGCAAAAGTAAAGATATAGAAGAGAGAGAGAGAAAGAGAAGAAGAGAGAAGAAAAAAAAAGGGGGGGGGGGGGAGGAGGGGGAAAGGCTAAAATATTTTCTCCTCTTCATCTCGTAGTGTATCCTCTTCATCTCGTAGTGTATCCAGGTCATATCTCTTTTTCCTTCAGGACGTCCATTGCTTATCCGCCAGATGCAAGAGCCATAAATATTAGTTCAAGTAATGTGTTCCTGTGTCATTTCTTCTTTTGCCATCTGTTTCCGGATTGTCTCTGTTGTTTCGGAGTGCCCGGTGTTGCTCCCTTTTGCGTTCCATCATCCAATAAGGAGTACGATCTGAGTCTATAGGATCTCACCGAGGTTCTTTCCATTTCGTTTTCTGAATCTGGAGCAGGCGTGGGTTTCACAGGTGATCTCTTACTGGTACGAGGCGGTGACTCGGTTCTTCTTGGGGAGTTGAAATTTTCTCTAACAGACGCCATTGCCTCCTCAGGATCTGTGAAGGTTTTCAAGATACCCTCTCTAGATCTAAATCTTAGCGTAGCAGAAAGTTCAGTTGGAAGCGGACGTTCTTTTTATGCAACAGTGAACACGTTTCACTAAATGCTCTTCTACGACGTGTGACTTCCACAGAATAGTCCGCAAAGACCAGTGCTCTATGTCCCTGAAGTATTAGAGGATGCTTTTTTGCTTTATAAGCCCGCAGGATCTCCTCTTTGTCTCTGTGATTCAAAAACTTTGCTATGGCGTGCCTGGATTTATTGGGCTCCCTGGAGGCTGCGTTCGGTGCTGGGCGTCTCGTGGTGTCGGTCGTCTCCTGCACGTCTCTAGGAGGACCTATCCTATGGGCACATTCTGTCTTGCATCTGTGAGTTAGACCTAGGGCTTTAGGCAGTTCCACCTCAAACATTTCTTCTAGTTGGCTCACAGGGACAGACTCTGGGAGTCCCACAATTTTTAGGTTACTCCGTCTCGTTCTATTTTCAATGTCTTCCAACTTGTTATGTGTGTAATCAGCATGCTTTTGCAGGGCCATTAGCTGTTCCTCAAGTTCCTGAATCCTGTCCTCTGCTGATCCTATTCTAGATTCAGCTTCTAGTAGCTGCTGCTCATGTGACTCTACTTTCACAGATAGGTCTCTAGTAGAAGCTGCCACCATCTCTGCCACTGTGACTTTAAATTCTTCTGCTAAATGCACAGCCATTTCTTTGGCTAATTTTTTATAGTCCAGGGGCTGGAATCTCCAGCTGTCCCCTGAGTTATCATCCCAAGCAGTAGAGATGTGCTGTTTTTGTGTGTAGCTTGTGTCTGAAGCCTGTGACTGGAATGGTGTCTGGGGCTGATGTTGGTCACAGATCGCCTTCACAGCATGTGGACTCTGTCCTGGGGGGTTGTCATCCCCTCTCTCTGGGGTCATCTCCCGGGATCCCTCCGGTCTCTCCATTATACCGTCCTCTCCCGGTTCCCTCTCTTTGTTCCCAGCTGGCCGCCCCTGCCCTTCATCTTGTATTGATCCCCGTGCTGTTTGTGTGCAGACCGCGCCATCATTGCGGTCTGCACATGGCGCCTCATCTCTCTCTCCCTCCACGTTTCTCTTAAAATACTTGTCCAGGGTGGCCATGGCAGGTCTTACCGGGATCCCGGAGGTCTCCTGCACGTTGATGGCTGGTCAGGGGGCAGCTCCGGAGTCTGTTGTAGGCGGATGGCGGCGGATTATGCAGGCGGGGAGCGGAGCGGCTCTAAGCGCGTCCGCACATGGAGGGGCCGGAACGGGAAGCCAAGTGGACCAGTTTTAAAAATCGTCCCCACTCGACGTTCTCCGATTTTGCTAAAAATTTATAAGGATGTACATGTATGTTTGAAAAGAGGTTCTGTAAATTTTTAGGGCCAGATCTCAAATACATTGGGCACTGTTGACCTTTCACTGGAGGCCCCCCCCAAGCCTGCGGCTTCAGCTAAGAGGATTTTGCAAACTTTGGCACATAGCCATTAGAGTTCTATACTGGCTATGATGCTGAAATTTGGCATACTAGCTCAACTTTTGCTGCTAAACACGATAAAATTATTACCGGCTATGACAAAACAATATTTCGGCCGCAATTTTGTGTCAAAGTAGCTTGCAAAACACGTTGCATAAAATTTATGCCAAACTTTGCCCATATATAACTCAAGACCAAAAACCAATAGGAACTGGTGCTTTACCCTGTACAACAAACATTAACATGATTTTGCATTGCTGCAATATCACGGTCAAAGCATATGTATTTGTGGAAATATTCACACCCACATATGATGAAAAACTTAAAAAAAATGAATTTGACCTATTTTTAGGTCAAATTTCCCAAAAAGGGTACCCCGAAAATATATTAATTCTGTTATCATTAGAAAGAGCACATTTTTCTCTACAAGGATCATTGTTTTTTTTTTTTGGAGTTTCTCCGTTTAAGAAAAGAAAAATGCCACTGAACATGGTGTCATTTATTAATACGCAATGAATGGTAACTGCACTATTCAAACCCTTGCGTTGGTCCATGGTGGTTATACCACAACCAATTCCCTAAGAATTGGTATTATAATCCTATTAAGAATTGTAATAATGCTGTCTTTCGAGAATTGGCAGCCCCATCGCCCAGGAGCCATGGCCGATAGCTGTGCAAGGCGAGTCGCGGGTGGTCTCTTTATCGCAGGTTCCGAAGCCTGAGGGTGGGTGTCTTTGCCTAGGATCCCAAGCCTAATATTGGGTATCTTTTGTTGGTTCCCAAGCCATAATGTTCTGTCTAAGTGGTCTGGAATTGTTGCTGAATTTCCAACATAATCGGTTCAGAGAAGCTGTATTGTCGGCCCATTGCTGTTGCAGCTGGTGCTGGAATTATTGCAATGATTGACTGCTCGGGAATCCAGCATGTTTCATTTCTCACAGGCCAGTGAAAGAAGCTAGCTGGTCCATGAGGATGCATAAAATGTATTAATGCATCATGGTCGTCGACTGAAATTTCAGAAATATTTCCAATCCACCAGTTCCTATCGTAAATGCAGGCAATGTATTGCCCTGGCTGGAGGTTTGCAATTGGCACAAAAGGCATTTCTGATCTGACAGATCCATCTACATGGGCAATGAAAGATGAAGGGTCATTTGACACCCTTGAAATGCGAATCTTTTTGTCATCAATTGGCACAAACTGGTGATTTTCTCTTGTTCCAGCAATTGTATGTCCATCTTTGAACCTTTCCTCTTGAACTACCCGTATTTCGTCAATTTTTTCTTTTGGAAAAAAAAAAACTTGATTCCATGCAGTTGCTCGTTGCAAAAGTTGAATAAATCCACCGGGGTCAGTATTTGGTTTTCAGTTGGATGTTGAAGACTGACACGAGCTGCCAACCTCTTTGCTGTCCCTCCAATCCCATCACAGGGCGACTTTCCATGACTGGTACCAAAAAAATTCCATTCAGCACTGATATTGAAATCAGCATTGTGGCACAAGTTGATAAAAATTTTTTACATTTTTGTACTGTGCTGCAGATCCATTGCTGAAGTAGTGGATATGACGAATCCCATAGATGAGAGTCTTGAGATACTCCACAATTACTGTTAAAGTGTGGACTGCAACTGTTATGTTGTGAGCAATCACTGATTATGCACAAGCTGATGTTGTGCGCAGCTTCACCATTTAACTCCTTGAAGTAAATTACAAATGGGTGTACTGTAGCTTGACTATTTTCCCAGTGGAAACCTTGAATGGCATCTTGAACAATAAATGAGTAATTTTCAGCAAAGTCCATAAGGATCACAAGCTCTCCAGGTCTCAGATTTTCCTTCAACGATTTCAGATAGCAACTTTGATGCTTGGCGATGTAGCGATGGCTACAAAGTTTAGAAATTTTCAAAACCAATTCTTCAATGAAATCTTCTATAGTCAGTTGTTTGATGTCAAGCGTGTCTCGATCAGTGTGAATCCATTGTTTGAACTCAATAATATCTTCAGGGTCACTGTTGACAAACACATTGACTAGAAATTCTTTTAAACTTCAGGACCCGGGCATTTATCACAACGGCCAAGCATACAGTCCTTGGATTCAATTCCACAGACCATTTTGCATATGAGCTCTTTGTAGTCATCATTGATTGGGCATGCTGCAAGCATTAGTTTGACATTTTGGTGAATGGTACACACACAAACGGAATGTGTTCCAGCAGATCCAACGGTTACGCACCACTTTGGCCGAAGCTCACAAAACTGAGAGCATGTCCTAAACTGATCTGATGTTGGAGATTAGAATAGGTTACAATCACTGGATCTGTGTGCTGTTCAATAAAAATTCAGGCAGAGTAAGAATTTTTCTTGTTTATTAACAGTTAACAATGTATGATTTAAAAATTGAATGAAACTAGGATGGAGCTCTGAAGTATAAAGTACTGTTATGCTCAAAAGTTTGCATACCCCGGCAGATTTAATGCTTTTCAGCCTTTTTTCAGAGAATATGAACGATAACACAAAAAATGCCCGGGTCCTGAAGTTTTAAAAGAATTTCTAGTCGAAGATTTCATTGAAGAATTGGTTTTGAAAATTTCTAAACTTTGTAGCCATCGCTACATCGCCAAGCATCAAAGTTGCTATCTAAAATCGTTGAAGGAAAATCTGAGACCTGGAGAGCTTGTGATCCTTATGGACTTTGCTGACAATTACTCATTTATTGTTCAAGATGCCATTCAAGGTTTCCACTGGGAAAATAGTCAAGCTACAGTACACCCATTTGTAATTTACTTCAAGGAGTTAAATGGTGAAGCTGCGCAGAACATCAGCTTGTGCATAATCAGTGATTGCTCACGACATGACACAGTTGCAGTCCACACTTTCTTAACAGTAATTGTGGAGTATCCATGATGCATTAATACATTTTATGCATCCTCATGGACCAGCTAGCTTCTTTCACTGGCCTGTGAGAAATGATACATGCTGGATTCCCGAGCAGTCAATCATTGCAATAATTTCAGCACTAGCTGCAACAGCAATGGGCCGACAATACAGCTTCTCTGAACCGATTATGTTGCAAATTCAGCAACAATTCCAGACCACTTAGACTGAACATTATGGCTTGGGAACCAACAAAAGATACCCAATATTAGGCTTGGGATCCTAGGCAAAGACACCCACCCTCAGGCTTCGGAACCTGCGATAAAGAGACCACCCGCGACTCGCCTTGCACGGCTATCGGCCATGGCTCCTGGGCGATGGGGCTGCCAATTCTCGAAAGACAGCATTATTACAATTCTTAATAGGATTATAATACCAATTCTTAGGGAATTGGTTGTGGTATAACCACCATGGACCAACGCAAGGGTTTGAATAGTGCAGTTACCATTCATTGCGTATTAATAAATGACACCATGTTCAGTGGCATTTTTCTTTTCTTAAACGGAGAAACTCCAAAAAAAAAAAACATTGATCCTTGTAGAGAAAAATGTGCTCTTTCTAATGATAACAGAATTAATATATTTTAGGGGTACCCTTTTTGGGAAATTTCACCTAAAAATAGGTAAAATTCGTTTTTTTTAGGTTTTTCATCATATGTGGGTGTGAATATTTCCACAAATACATATGCTTTGACCGTGATATTGCAGCAATGCAAAGTCATGTAGATGTTTGTTGTACAGGATAAAGCACCAGTTACTATTGGTTTTTGGTCTTGAGTTATATAAGGGCAAAGTTTGGCATAAATTTTATGCAACGCATTTTGCAAGCTACTTTGACACAAAATTGCGGCCGAAATATTGTTTCGTCATAGCCGGTAATAATTTTATCGTGCTTAGCAGCAAAAGTTGAGCTAGTATGCCAAATTTCAGCCTCATAGCCAGAATAGAACTCTAATGGCTATGTGCCAAAGTTTGCAAAATCCTCTTAGCTGAAGCCGCAGGTTTGGGGGGGCCTCCAGTGAAAGGTCAACTGTGCCCAATGTATTTGAGATCTGGCCCTAAAAATTTACAGAACCTCTTTTCAAACATACATGTACATCCTTATAAATTTTCAGCAAAATCGGAGAACGTCGAGTGGGGACCACTGTTCCACTTGACACGGAATGACCCTATATTTATTTAAACTATTGTGAAAAGCTAAAAATGCTAAGACAAAAAAAGATTACCTGTATGTATAACAATAATTTCTTAATAATAAAATTTAAACTAATGAAACAAAAATACAAAAAAAAAAACATTAATAGGTGTAAAAGGTGATTCAGTGTTTACTGCACTTTTTTCTGTGCAAGTCCACATAGAAGTTACTGTAGCACAGACCGTCGAAAAGGACCAAGTGCGCAAATCTATCGTATTCAGTATTTCTGAAGCTGGAGACTAGGACAAACAAAGCAGTACAGGGATATGGTTCATATATGAACTTCTATGACTTCATAGGCAAATAATGGGAAATGTTCCAATAAAAGCAAGCACAAATATACTTGATAATAAGTTAAAGAAGTTAAACAAACATGGATAATGATAAAAGTAATTGATCAATAGAAATAAAAGGTATTAAAATTCATAATTAGCGGGTCTTGATATAACTATATAACTCCACTAGTTAACACCTTTAACACACATTCAGCTTTATATATTAAATGTGTGTGTATGTCCATTAAAGGCGTCCTCACTGTTGCATCCACAATCACCAAATGTTGCACACACACCCCATTTGACTCAGGGAACGTCTATCACTAAGTTTTGGGGGCAATTCTAACCCGTGCCTTAGTCACCAAAAAAAGCCTATTGACTGTATTTGCACACATAGCTCTGCCCCTTTATAGCCACGCCCCCTTCATTGCTGTGGCCCCTTCATAGCCACACAACTTTATAGCCACACCCCTAATTACTTTGTGATTTTGATCTGCAAAATAAACATTCTATTTTGTTATAACTAAGAATAGTTACTATGCCCACAAACACTGGCAATAAGGCAGTGTGTACACACATTGGAGGATATACACACTCTGGCAGGTTAATAGTTAACAGTTCATCTGCATTTCACAAGATCCTGCAGAGCCTGTGTGATGTCATGATCATGTTACTATAATAGGTGGAGCTAAGTTTCCATAGACATAATGATTTTGCATGCTTTGCTCCTCCCACTATGGTCACATGATCATGACATCACACAGGTCTTTTTACACTATAGTACTATGAAGCTACAGGTACTGACAGTGATAGCTGGAGGGGGGTGGGAGGCATAAAGTAGATGACAGATTCCCTTTAATGTAATTACACCTAAGCATAATTACACGCTCCTGCTACAGGTACAGACAGTGATACCTGGGGGAGAGGGGGGTGGGGGGCATAAAGTAGCTGACAGATTCCCTTTAAAGTAATTACACCTAAGCATAATTACACGCTCTTGCTACAGGTACAGACAGTGATAGCTGGGGGAGAGGGGGGTGGGGGGCATAAAGTAGCTGACAGATTCCCTTTAATGTAATTACACCTAAGCATAATTACATGCTCCTGCTGTATACAGGGGGCTGTGTGCGGCAGGTTGTTAAATGAATAGAAAAGATGTGTTTTAGTCAATTTCTACTATCATTGCTTGGTTAATCATTTAGTTAATTTGTGTTGCAAATGTGTAGTGTTGAATACATGATGGAAAGTGGTTTTACGTGCAAAATAAACATTCTATGTTCGTATAACTAACCCCAGTTAGTTACTATGCTCGGACAACGCTGATCTCTTCAGCAAGTATATTTATATATAAACTACCTTCTCACCCCTGTGGGGTGGTTATTTTTCCTTCCTCATTTTTGGGTCCTCTACCAGAGTCCTGTGAGTCTGAGGGTTCGGCACATGATCTTAGTGGTTCCTAGCACTGCATTTTTCTGGACAGAGAGTTCAGATGTTGGTCCTGGGATCTGTTGCAGCCATTTGGTACTGCCACGTCTATTATCATTGCTTCCTTCTGACCTTTGTCTGCTATCACGATATCTGGTTGGTTAGCCAACACCTGCTTATCTGGATCTTGAAGCCCCACAAGATTTTAGCCCTTTCATTTTCCACCACTTTTTCTTGGGTCTCCCATCTGGACTTAGGGGGACTTAGCCCATACGCTGAGCAGATGTTCCTGTGTACAATTCCCGCTACGTGGTTGTGGCATTCGATGTATACTATTCCTGTTTGCAGTTTGCATCCAGCCACTATGTGTTGGACTCTTTCCGAGGTTTCTTCACATAGTCTACATCTTGGGTCTTGTGTTGTAGATCCCTGCTTCTATGGATCTGGTACTTAGCACCTGCTCTTGGGCTGCTATGATTAGTGTTTCTATGCTGTTCTGGAGTCCAGCTTTCTCCAACCATTGGTAGGATTTCTCCATATCAGCCACCTCCATTATCTGTTGATGGTACATCCCATGCAGCGGCTTGTCTTGCAATGGCACCTCATGCTCCTGTTCTTCCAGGACAGTTGTTGCTGCCTTCAGCATCTCATCTTTTGGTGTCATTTTTCTGATGTATTCCTGGATACTTCTTGTACCATCAATGATGGTTACTTGGGCACCTATCAAGCCTCGACCACCCTCCTTTCTGTTGGTGTACAATCTTTGGGTGTTAAGACAATCTTTGGGTGAAGACCTCCAGGCATTGTAAGGAGCTTCTGTGTCTTCACACCTTCATATCATATATATATATATATATATATATATACTGTATTTATATAATACTCCATTATGATAGACGTGGTAGAAAAGAGAAAAACCCTCGAGTAACATATATCGAGAGAAAGAAGGGGGGGGGACAAAGGCGCAATAGTGCCCCTATCACTAGACACTAGAACCGGAAGGTGAGAAAAAAGCCACTCACCTATGTCAGTTGTGATCCCCACAACTGGTTAGTAAGCCTGGTAGGACAAATTCCTGGATGGCTGCTGCTGGACTTCCACCGGTTTCCACTTACGGAAACGACGTCAAAGTGCTTGAGGGAAGGAGGTGTATCACAGTCCGCGCTGCCAAGATTTCCGCGTGTAAAACATGCAAGGGAGTCGGTGTCAAAAACAAACCTTTTCCTTTATTCATCCAAATGAATGGATGAATAAAGGAAAAGGTTTGTTTTTGACACCGGCTCCCTTGCATGTTTTACACGCGGAAATCTTGGCAGCGCGGACTGTGATACACCTCCTTCCCTCAAGCACTTCAAGTAACATATATGGCATATATGGTATTCAGAACACTATATATAAATTGATCAGGTTGTGCTAATGTGAGATAAAATGTATAAATGTATGGGAATAATAAAACTTTAACTATAAGAATATACAGTATGAGGTGAATAAAAAGTGAATGCTTATAAAAAGTGAAATGCTTTTATAAAAATGTGAGATATTAGCAATAAGAGTAAAATCAATAAACCAAATCTGTTATCTCATTAAGGTTCTGGAGTTTGGTTGTATTTAATCTATATATCCAATGTGATACCTTTCAGTTGAAGGCCACTATACAATTGGGAGTGTTAGAGCTTACTCACATCTGATTTTAAACTCAGCCAGTGCAATCCAATAAGACATCAGGTTGCAATCACAACAATGTTAAACTATAGCCTATTTTTCATCTGCGAGTTTTAACTCAGAGAGTAATAAGCTGTGTAAAAAATTGCAGCATGCTGCGTATGGCAGTGTATATTGGCAAACATCTGTATAATGTCCACCTATATATATTGTAGGCTTGCACCCTTTAGTGCCTTTCATGTGGCACTAAAGGGTGTTTAGTCTTGTAGTTTCTATGGAGACATTTGTCACTCCCAGGAAATGAGCCCTGGTTCCTCTTCCTGCATTGGGCGTAATCCATCAATGTGGCTTTGGCCCACATATGTTTTGCTTTATGCACTAATTACACTGTATGTAACTGGGTGCAAAAAACATGCACTCTAAACTCCCCTGAGGAAGCTGCCTAGCGCAGCGGAACGCGTGGGGCCCCAGACTACTAGATTGCAGCCGTACATTGGGTAACATTGTGTGAATGGAGCGTGCTGTGTTGGTTCTCCTCCTCTCTGTCTTTTCTCATTAGAGACCTGAGGTTGATAGAGATTTTTTTCTGGTATATGTTGAAACACTATATATATAGGATGGATTTCATACAGAAGGACTTAATACATATATTATTATTTATATAGCGCCATTGGTTCCATGGCACTTTACATGTGTAAGGGCAGAACAAGGACGAAAACATAAATAACAACAAATAAATCATATATACCATTAGGGGTGCTACACACTGCCCATAGCTACCTTCACGAGGTTTTGATATGATATTATATAAAATTGTGTTGAGTATGCAAGCGTGGTGATGGGACCTACATTGGTTTTAAATGTTTTTATACTGTTTGTTTGCACCAGTTTTGAGTGAATTACTAATACATTTTTGATACAAATATTGTGGTGTGCACAAGCCTATATGTATATTCGTTTTACTATTTAAGGTTAGTCTTGTATATTTGACATAAATAAATAATGAAAAACAAATTATGTGGGGACCCCTCTAATATTGATCATCACCTAGTGTAAAGCTGATGGATGGAGCCTGCTGATCACAGCTGGCGGCATTTTCTTGGCTCCCATCTAAAACAGAGGTTACCTCAAAGTCCCCCAAGTGGGAATCCAGCTGTGTGACTTGACTGCGATGTCAGAGTTCATCGGAGTACACAGCTGATGCACCGTGGGAACTGTGGGCGGCCGTCAGATTATCTGCCAGAGGCTCACACTGATAGGTCAGTTCCCCAATCAGCTCGAGCACTGATGCAGCAGAGCTGAGAAGGTTTGAGTGACATATTCTTTGTGGATTACAGTCAGAGCTGTGTATGTTTGGGAGCTAATAAATGAGTAGAAGAGGGTTGTCTGCATATTTTATGTCAATAAAGGTTTTTACTGTGTTTTATTTCTAATAAAGGAATTTCTTTGTGTATTTTTAACTACTTACTAGATTGGTAATGTACGGGTGTCATAGATGCCTGAACATTACCAATCTAGAGCTTGACAGCTATCAATACTCAGCTGTCATTAACCCCTTCTGTCACCCTGTTTGCCACTGGCACCAGGGCAATGGGGAGACCCGGGGTGAATGCCAGGATTGGCACATCTTTTACAGAGGTGCTATTTCTGGGATGACTGCGGCCTGCTATTTTTAGGGTGTAGAGGGCCCTTAAAATGGCTCTTCACACCCTGAGAATACCAGACCCCAGCTGTCGGTTTTACCTTGGCTGGCTTTCTAAAATGGGGGAGCATACATTTATTTTATTATTTATTAATTTAATTATTTAAGAATAAATCAGAAAAAAATAACCTTCGGGTGACTTCTTGTTTTGAATTACCAGCCAAGGAAAATCTGCAAAATCTGGTCTGCATGGGGTCACAGATCACAGTAACGGTGATCTGTCCCGGTCTCCTATCCTGCATCTTCCCGTGGTCAGTGAGAAGAGGAGACAGCTGTGGACACGCAGAAACTGGAGGGTGCGGGGTCTTATCCTGTGACTCGCCGATCATACACAGGAAAAGAAGCGGGGAAGCCAGAGACGAAGGCGGAAGGGATTGATGAGCTCAGCCACCTAGGAGTTTGACATTGTGCTTTCACCATGATGCACTATGCCAGATGTAATGTGTCTGGGAGAAATGGAGGGGAAGTTGGCTTTGAGCCCACAGGGGAGTTGTAAAAGAAATGCAACTCCTCATAGTTACGCAGTGCTGCACACATGCTAATTTTCTGCACTGTTTTCCTGGTGTTTGATAACATTTTCTCTGCAATCATACATGTAATCATTGAAGTAAAGGTATGATTGCACTCAGTATTCCAGAGCCTGTAAGGTACTGGCTTTACTTTATAGTCCTAAATCCTGCTGGTTGTTTCCCTTTAATAGAGAAAAGGGTACTATTATTGGATGAGGAATGAAAAAAACTATCATGGCATATGGATCTACAACATAATCCTTTAGGAACAACTCCCTTTTTGGAAGTACAATGAGCTGTAGGCTGATTTTCTGCTAAGGGAAAAAAAAATCTTTAAATCTTCTTTCTTAGCGAGTGTGATACGAGCTGAGTGTGGCCGGGAGCGCAAGTGTGGCCGGAAGTAAGTGTGTGACTTGTGATTCAGTGACTTTGGATTCAGGGAGTCTGGAAGGGAGGACTTACTGAATTGCTGGTTGTATTTTATTAATACTTTGCATTTCTTTTTACTTATCGTTTCTGTCTGGTGCAATCCCCATTAGGAAATGAGCTCCATAATTGACAATGCCATCCAGTGTCCAGTGCATACTGCTGTGTGAGATGTGAGCATGTTGTGCATTTGGAAGCCCAGATACTGGATCTAAAGGAACAACTGACAATGCTGAGATCCATAGACAATATGGAAAGGAGTCTGCTGCTCAATGGGACAGCTTTGGGGGAGGATGGTAGCATGGAGCTGCAGGACAGTAAGGCAGCTAGCTGGGTGACAGAAGGCGGGGTAGAGAGAAGAGTGCCAGAGAGGCTAGCCCTGATCTGGCACACCCCAATAAATTTGCTAAGTTGGCAGATGAGGGGGTGTCAGTACAGGGATAGCACTGCTGCAGCAGGGCATATCCTCTGAAAGACGGAGGAGTGTCAGCTCCAGTAAGGGGGAAAACAGGAGAGAAGGGCAAGCCAGACAGTGCTGGTAGTGAGGGACTCAATTATTAGGGGATCAGATAGGGCAATCTGTCCCAAAGACATGGATCGTCGAACAGTGTGCTGCCTACCTGGCGCTGGAGTCCGGCACATCACTGATCGGGTTGACAGATTACTGGGAGGGGCTGGTGAGGACTCAGCAGTCATGGTGCACATTGGCACAAATAACAAAGTTAGAGGTAGGTGGAAGGTCCTTAAAGATGATTTCAGGAAATTAGGCTGCAAGCTTAAGGCAAGGACCTCCAAGGTAGTATTCTTTGAAATACTGCCTGTACCACGTGCCACACCAGATAGGCAACAGGAGATTATAATTATTATTATTATTATTATTATTTATTTATATAGCGCCATTAGGTTCCATGGCGCTTTACATGAGGATAAGGGAGACAAGAACAAGTACACTAAATCTAGGCGATCAGGACGTACAGGTACAGGAGGGGCAGGGACTCTGTCCACGAGGGCTCACAGTCTACGAGGGGCGGGTTGGGATACAGTAGGATGGGGGAATGTCAGGTATGGGACGGTCGCCTTGGTCTCATGGCAGGTTGTTGGCTTGACAGAATAGGTGAGTCTTCAGGTGACACTTGAAGCTTCTCAGGGTAAGCGAGTGTCTGACGTGTTCGGGCAGGGAGTTCCAGAGTAAGGCAGATGCCCGGGAGAAGTCCTGGACTCGGTTGTGCGAAGAGGTGATGAGAGGGTAGCAGAGGAGGAGTTCTTGGGAGGAGCGGAGGTTGCGTGAGGGTAGGTATCGGGAGACCAGGTCGGAGATGTATGGTGGGGCCAGGTTGTGTATGGCTTTGTACGCGATGGTTAGTGTTTTGAATTTGGGATCTCTTGGAGGCGGGGAGCCAGTGAAGGGCTTGGCAGAGGGGGAAGACAGGGGAGTAGCAGGAGGACAGGTAGATTAGTCGGGCAGCGGAATTGAGGATAGACTGGAGAGGTGTGAGGGAGTTAGCCGGGAGGCCATTGAGAAGAAGGTTGCAGTAGTAAAGGCGGGAGCTGACAAGAGCATGAATGAGTGTTTTAGTGGAGTCGTGGGTGAGGAAGGAGAGGATCCGCGAGATGTTCTTGAGCTGGAGCCGGAGGGATGTGGTGAGGGCCTCGATGTGGGGCTTGAAGGATAGGGAGGAATTAGGAGATTAGGGAGATAAATAAGTGGCTCAGGAATTGGTGTAGGAAGGAGGGGTTTGGGTTCCTGAAGAACTGGGCTGACTTCTCTGTTGGCTACAGGTTCTATGCTAGGGGCGGGTTGCACCTCAATAGGGAGGGTACAGCTGTGCTGGGGGAGAAAATGGCTAGAAGGTTGGAGGAGTGTTTAAACTAGGGATTGGGGGGTATTCATTGTACAGGAGGGGAAGATAGTGTAAATAGTAACCTGGGCGCAAGTAATAAAATTGGGGGTACGGTTAGAACAGTCAATGTAGTAGGAAGGAATAGAGGTAAGGAGAGATGCATAAAGTGCATGTACACTAATGCCAGAAGCCTCACCAACAAAATGAAGAAATTAGAATTGATTTTATTTTAAAATAATTATGACATGGTGGGGATATCGGAGACATGGCTTTACGAGAGCCCTGAATGGGCTGTTAATTTACAGGCTATAGTCTGTTCAGAAATGACTGTACAGGGGGCGTGGCTTAGGCAGCAAAGGAGACAGACGTGCTGGGTTACAGCTCCTGCACCAAAGCCACAAAAATCTACTAAAAAAGAGCACAAGCTGCTGGAAAACTCTGGGATTTTGTCTCCCCCATACCTTGGGGGGAAGAAGGACCTCATTTCACCCCGGTGAGGACCCGGAGAGCCATACACAGGAACCCTGGAGGCAGCGGCACTGAGGCGACTGCTGAAAACACAGAGGCGCCATTTTCCATAACAGGCCCACCTCGTGGGTCTCCCTGCGCCAGGCATTGCAACAGCTGCGAAGGAGACAGCGATCCCTGCGGGGCAGCGGGCGGCACACAAAAGAAGCACTCACGGATTTGGCCCACATGTGGTGGAAGTGCCCTAAAATCACTCAATTCTGGCAACTTGTGTCCGGTCTTCTTGACACCCTTACGGACTCAACGATGCCCCTCGACCCGCAAGTTGCGGTCCTGTATGTGGGGGTCATGGCCTTCCCTCCAGTGATATGCCACCTTATGACCTTTGTCCTAACAACAGCCAGAATCTGCATTGCGACGAAGTGGAAACACTCCTCGCCCCCCACAATGAGCGACCTTACCGACAGAATTAACAGCATCTTTCGCCACGAATATTACCTGGCCTTAGATTGTGACTCTAGGCGCTATGCCAACCACCCCCTCGCAATGCGGATTCCCCACTGAGACCCCTGATCAGAGTCCAGTGAGTTCCTCACCTTCTCCCCCCCCCCCCTTTTTTTTTTTCCATCTCGCTCCTCTCTCCTCCCCACCACCCTCCTCCCTGGCCTCACACTCCCGTCTGCCCTACTCCTCTAAGGCTATTCTCGAGTCCTTTCCCGGTTTAACCTTGAGGTCCGGGGAAGCTGCCCCCCCCCCTTACATTCCACCCCGCTACATGCCCTTCTTTATATCTGTCAGCTCTACTCCTCCCCCACCTTCTCCCCTCTTGTCTGGCCCCACTCGATCCCCCCACTTCCCCCCCTGGATTCTTCTCCTCTTTGACACTTAATGTTACCCCTCTTTTCTCCCCTTTTAAGCCCTCCTTGGATGTGTTTTCAATATTAGGCCACAGGACTGCTTTATGGTCGACTTATTCCATACAGGATCACTGAATGGTTTCCCCTGGCCTAAATAAGTAGTACTACATTTGACTCAATGTCTGTTTTCTTGAAGCTTTGGGGGAAGCCTGGCTGAGGCCATAGAGCAATGAATATGTTTCATTATTGGAAGAGGTTGGACAATCAGCCAAAACCTATACATAAGGCTTTGTCTATCCTGAGGGGTTTCTGTAGATCCAAGGCTACATGCAACCCCCCACTCTCTCTCTCTCCCCCTCCCCTATCCACTATTTACGACGGGTCGTAAATACCAAGGAAAAGCTGAGTGCATCTTCTCTTCTCCCTCTAAAAAGTTCTTATAGTTTGTGAATGTCAGATTTAAGAAGACCCGTTCATGCCACATACACATAATTCATATTTTTAGATTATTCACCATTTTGCACATTTAATGATATTTATTGTATATCTATGTAGCACTCAGGAACCCAGGAAATGAGTTCTGGCTTTCTGAACCTCATAAATAGGTCATATTTGGTATCAATATTCTCAAAATTAAATGACCGTAAATCTGAGGTGTACTGTATATCATGAATGGGGGCCCACCCCATCCCCAGATATGAAGAATGAAGATTTATTAAGCCTGGTGAAAGAGGAGGTCTCAGAAGACAAGCCCACAAGGGAGTGCTCACTCTACGAGGTGGGGCCACGGGTTCTCTGCCCTTTAATAAAACCAGAGAAGCCATTTTTGGGTTGATTCCATCCTGGGGCCGGACATAGCAAGAACATTCCAGCTGTGTTGATGAATCATACCTTTCTGGGGAGCCGGCCCACCCACGGACCTAAGTTTGTCACCGCATGGCTAGGTCTGATATTTCTCTTTTATTCCTTTTATTTTTATAACTGTTTATGCATACATGTAAATTGTCTCTTATGTAATATCTTGTAAATCTTTTATATAATCACTGCCCATCTTTGGGAGTAAAATATTATAATTTACTAGTCTCGATCTCCTTGTCCTATGAACGAGCTCTCACGACCTCACTGTTCGTTTTACGCTATCATACATGTTACCGATCCAGTTGCGAGAA
This sequence comes from Allobates femoralis, assembly GCA_033576535.1. Classification (NCBI taxonomy): domain Eukaryota; kingdom Metazoa; phylum Chordata; class Amphibia; order Anura; family Aromobatidae; genus Allobates; species Allobates femoralis. The sequence goes on along the minus strand of JARQOC010000007.1, from coordinate 16,273,025 downwards.
ATCGGTGTTGGCAGCATAATGTTTTTGTATTTATGTGATATTGTGGGCCTAGGGTGACTGGATCGAGGTATATATACGTTCCTGGCAGGAACTGGTGGTATATATACATCCTGTCACATCACGTGCCGCAGTAGACAACATAAATTAGGGCAGCTGGGCTCCTTTCTTATCCTCTGGCAATACCGGATTTGGCCAGCAGGCTAAGGGGGCGCCAGAGAGCTGCAGGTCCTGACTAAGTCGTCATGACAATGACCAAAATACTTGTACTTTTATTTTGATAACAACCCTTTAGGATACATCATCGGGCTCCCACCCTAGCGTTCACTTTTACCCGGCTTCTCCCCCCAAATAGCACGTCGACACGTCAACTACCAGAACTCAGCCAGACCAAGTGATCCTTGCTACTACAGTCTTCTGGCCTATGCTTTCCACACCTCTTGTCTATAGGAAGAACTGTTATACTCCCACCCCGACCTTTCCCGCGGGGAACTCCCCTCCTTATTGTGAAGTATTCGTGTGAATTATTCATTTATTGTATTGTCTTATGTAATAACTTTAATAACTTCAATAAATATTATTGATGGTAAGAAGCACTCACCACCAGAGAGAGGTGGCTGGAGGGACCAGGTACAGGTGTGGAGGTGGCGGGAGGAGGGGAGCCTGGAGGAGATCTATCAGGTGGGACACCCCGGGAAACAGCGTGGGAGTGGAGCTGGGGACTGCAGACGGCGGAGCACAGCCAAGTAACAGAGGGACATCGCAAAGTATTCACTGATCTCAGGGAGACCAGTCCAAGAAAACACTACCGGGCAGCTGGCTAAAGCGCTCAACACAGTGAATTCCTAGGCGCATTGCCTCCTGGGAATTATGAATATGCAAATAAGTCTGTGGAGCCTCGGTTAGGAGTCTCAAACACAGGACTAGCCAGATATCCTTCCAGGGAAGGACCCAGTCAAGGGGTGGCTCCTTGCGGAGAACACCATAACCACCAAGTAACAGAGGGAGGCTGTGAGACTGGCTCCCAGGCGAGCACCCACGTGGAGACGCCATTAAAACTCCATTACAGCGCCACCACACAGCCTTTCAGTTCCCATCAGCCAGGACCCCACTAAGAGGCATATCACCTCTGGAAAGCACAGTGCACATGGCTGCATCTGTTAAGGGGGTGGTGGAATGACTTGTGAGGCATTTTGGGGCGCTGCTGTGCAGGGGACCGAACTACAGTCACACATGAAGATTCTCCCCCTCTACTTCTCAAATTAGGGAAAATCTCCATCTTTATTTTGCTGCATAAACAACTAGCAGACTAGGGACGCCACCTGGTGGGCATCTTGAGACATTACCTAACCTTGCATTTGTAAAGCTTGGCCTGCCTCCTGATGACCAGCTAGAGTTATTACACCTAATTGAACCTCTCTCCTTCCAAGAAGGATAATATACAGTTTGGATGCACCATCTAGTGGCTTTTTGGTGTTGTTGTCAGTACTAGGTTTCAATCCTATGACAAACTACAAAAAGCTCTTTTTCCCTACAAAAGGCAAACAAGCAAAGAATATGATGTATTAACAGACCTATAAACCTCGAGTGGTGGTAAATCAACGCCCGATTAATTATTGTATAACAATGGTGCGCACACAAACAGATCGGGCAAAAAGCTTAACGAGACAAAACACAGCGACAGGAGATACCAATCACCAAGGGGAACTTGATAAATACTTAACAAAAAAGAAGGACTCTGCAGCGTCCCAATCTAAATTAAAACTGCAAAATACCCAACCTGCCCAGGCGATAGGACATTCTGATTTAAGCGTGGAGGACTCTGATTGCGACATCAAAACAGAAGAACCTTTAACTCGCTCGCAAAAACGTCCGTCTGAGGGGCATCCCAGAGTACTTTGCCCCAGAAACTCTCCATAAAGTTTCCATGGAAATCTTCTCGAACACTATAGGCCCTGACAGAGCCAATGTCATAATCATCGAAGTGTGCATAGAGCATTGAGACCAAAGCCGGCCACTGGAGACGCGCTGAGAGATGTGATATGCGGGCTGCTCAGCTATCTTGATAACGCTGCTATCCTCAAAGGAGCAAGGAAAAATTCCCCACTAAGCTACGACGGGACAGCGATTCAGATTTACCAAGACATCTCCCCAGCCACGCTGGCAAAGCGTAGAATTCTCAAACCCCTGTCTGATGCCCTGGTTGCTAAGGGCCTTAGGTTTAGATGGCTCTTTCCTTTCGGCTTGGGAATATCTAAAGAAGAACGTCAAATTACAATAAGAACTCCAGAAGACTTGTCAGAATCCTGGGAACCACTTCAGATTGCACCTATAAAAATACCATCTTGGCTCCCTGTAGACATGGGTATGGATTTCCCAACTCTAACCAGGCCAGCAGAGTGGTCAGTCAAGAAGAAATCGTCTTCACCGAAACCTTTTTCTTGGTTTCCTTTTCTTTCCTCCACCTGCCCTACCCCTTCCTCTGCTCCATCCCCTTTTTACCTAACCTTTCCTTTTTACACTCTCCTTCTTTCCTACCACCTTTATCCTACTCTACTGACCCTCTAAGTTAAAAATGCACGAAACAAACATCATGGTCCAAAGTTTGATGCCCTCGGATACACCAAAAGGAACTTATCCATGCAATGTGAAGAGCTGCAAAACCTGTGCTCACATAGAGACCAGAGACAGGATACAGATCCCCAATACACAGCAGGATTATAAGATTCCTGGGACTTTCACATGCTCCTCTTCCAATGTGGTATATTTAATTATGTGCACCAGATGCCCAGTGGGGTTTTTTTTATGTTGGGGAGACTGGGCAACGTCTAAGAGCAAGGATGAGGTCTCATCGTCACACAATTACACACGAAAATTCCAGTAGCGGAGCATTTTTCTGTCCAGGGACATAACATTGATAATATGAAGGTTTTAATTTTGAGAGGTAATTTCAAATCCCAAAAGCATCGAAGAGTGTGTGAATCCAAGCTAATTAGAAGTTTCAATTGTATACAGAATGGACTGAACATCGCTGATGGTTTTATGGCTCATTACCACGTCTAAACAATGTTGTTCAAAGACATGGAAATCTTAGACACCAGGTTTTTTTATAAATTAGTGTTCTAAAGACTTTATGACCACTAGGCCTGCCTGATTGAAGATCCTCTCCAAGGCTGCTTTGTTTATTTTGCCAAATGTCCAGTCCCTGTAATGTTTATGCAGTCAAATGTCCAATCAGTTTAGTTGTGCATGCATATATTTTGAGTTTCATTCAATATCTTGTCATACCATGCCTGATGAAGAGACCTGAGTCGTCTTGAAAGCTCGCCTTATAACATCATTTATTTAATTTTTGTTAGCCATTAAAAGGTATCACAACCACAAGATTTTTATCTTGTTTCTCACACTGAGAGCAATCAACATTTAGACTAGTATGTGAAACGTTGTTAATGGATTGAGATAATCTCCTCTCCTGTATATTTGAGTTTTACTATGTTACACTTATAATACTGTAACTACCTCCACCACCCGAGGTTCTATTTGATGTACTCATCTTCCTAAATTGGGAATTATACCCCCCCTGCAAAAGACGAGTTTGAATTACTTATATGTAAATAGTTTAGTACTAGCTGTGAGCCCGATGCAAATGCATCGGGTGTCTAGAATATTTTTAAATTTTTTTTTAACATTTTCAAATAATCCCCATAGAAAGTATAGGGGGACTGACCGCGGTTTTTTTCGCGGCCGCACCTGCCGCAAGTGCAAAACCGCACTTGCCGCACCTGCCGCAAGTCCCCCTATACTTTCTATGGGGATTAGCGCAAGTGCAGCGGTTATGCGGCAATCGCGGCAGATGCAGTTTTTTCACCGCATCTGCCGCGATTTTGGCGGACATATGGGATGCGGACATATGGGGGGTGTGGTGGTGACAGCGGGGGGGGTGTGTGTGTGTGGACATCGGGGAGTGTGGTTACAGGAGAGGCTCCGGAGCACTGTGTCAGCATGTGCTGACAGCAGCGGCTCCGGAGCGGGATCGGAGCGGGGGTGTGCGGACATATGGGGGGGGGTGAGGACATATGGGGGGTGTGTGTTGACAGGGGTTGGGGGTGTGTGCTGACAGCGGCGAGGGGTCGCAATGCCCGCTACGCGGGCAATGCTTCGCACGTGGTGACGTCACAGAGTGACAAAGGCACGGTCTTTTGCGGGGTCCGACACGGAAGTGCCTACGGCAATTATATAGTAGATAGAATACATACAGCAGTACCGGTGTGCAGCGGTGCCAGTGTGCAGCAGTGCCGGAGTCCAGGAGGAGACAGCAGGCGGGTGCTGTCAGGGGGGCCGGGGACAGTGGCCGGGTGCGTTCAGGAGCAAGCCGGGGAACAGCGGGCAGAAGGGGGCTGGTGGAATAACAGCCATGTGCGGGCAGGAGGAGGCTGAGGAAGAGCGGCCAGGTGCATGCAGGAGGGGTCCGGGGGACAGTGGCCGGATGCGGGCAGGAGGGAGGCAGGGAGACAGCGATCGGGTGCGGCAGGAGGGGGTCAGGGGGACAGCGGCCATGTGCGGGCAGGAGGGGGCCGGGGAACAGCGGGCAGAAGGGGGCCGGGGAACAATGGCCATGTGTGGGCAGGAGGTGGCCGAGGAAGAGCGGCCGGGTGCGTGCAGGAGGGGGTCGGTGAACAGCGGCCGGGTGCGGGCAGTAGGGGCGGGGGGGGCCTTCCTGGCCGCACCCGGCCGCTGTCCCCCGGCCCTCTCCTGCCCGCAGCACTGTGCTTAGCAGTTTACAGCAACTCAGTGGTTAGCAGACTTTATGCGGCTCAGTGGTTAGCAGAGTATACGGCGGCTGAGTGGTTAGCAGAGTATACAGGGTCTCAGTGGTTAGCACAGTATACGCTGGCTCAATAGTTAGCACTGTAAACTGAGCCTCAGTAGTTAGCACTCTATGGTGGCTCAATGATTGGCACTGTATATGGTGGCTCAATAATTAGAGCAGTAATGTGACTCAGTGATTAGCACTGTCTACGGTGACTCAGTGGTTAGCACTCTATGGTGCCTCAGTGGTTGGCACTGTATATGGTGGCTCAGTGGTTAGCACTGTATATGGTGACTCGGTGATTAGCACTGTATGGTGCCTCAGTGGTTGGCACTGTATATGGTGGCTCAGTGGTTAGCACTGTATGCTGGCTCAGTGGTTAGCACTGTACAGTGGCTCAGTGGTTAGCACTGTAAGGTGACTCAGTGGTTAGCACTGTACGGTGGCTCAGTGGTTAGCACTGTATGGTGGCTCAATGTTTAGCACTGCACGGTGGCTCAGTAGTTAGGACAGTATGGTGGCTGAGTGGTTAGCATTGTACGGTGGCTTAGTGGTTAGCACAGTATGGTGGTTCAGTGGTTAGCACAGCACGGTGGCTCAGTGGTTAGCACTGCGCGGTGGCTTAGTGTTTAGCAAAGTATGGGTGACTCAGTGGTTAGCACAGTATACGGCCGCTCAGTGGTTAGCACTATATGGAGGCAGAGTGCTTAACTTTGTATGGAGGCTCATTGGTTAGCACAGTATGGTGGGTCAGTGGTTAGCACTGTATAAGGTGGCTCAGTGGTTAGCACTGTATAAGGTGGCTGAGTGATTAGCACTGTATGGTGGCTGAGTGTTTAACATTGTATACGGTGAGTCAGTGGTTAACACTTTATGGTGGCTGAGTGGTTAGCACTGTACGGTGGCTCAGTGGTTAGCACTGCACGGTGGCTCAGTGGTTAGCACTGTACAGTGGCTCAGTGGTTAACACTGTACGGTGGCTCAGTGGTTAGCACTGTATGGTGGCTCAGTAGTTAGCACTGTACGGTGGCTCAGTGGTTAGCACTGTATAAGGTGGCTCAGTGGTTAGCACTGTATAAGGTGGCTGAGTGATTAGCACTGTATGGCGGCTGAGTGTTTAAGACTGTATACGGTGAGTCAGTGGTTAGCACTTTATGGTGGCTCAGTGGTTAGCACTGTACGGTGGCTCAGTGGTTAGCACTGTACGGTGGCTCAGTGGTTAGCACTGTACGGTGGCTCAGTGGTTAGCACTGTACGGTGGCTCAGTGGTTAGCCCTGTATGGTGGCTCAGTGGTTAGCACTGTGCGGTGGCTCAGTGGTTAGCACTGTACGGTGGCTCAGTGGTTAGCACTGTATATGGTGGCTCAGTGGTTAGCACTGTATATGGTGGCTCAGTGGTTAGCACTGTACGGTGGCTCAGTGGTCAGCACTGTACGGTGGCTCAGTGGTCAGCACTGTACGGTGGCTCAGTGGTCAGCACTGCACGGTGGCTCAGTGGTCAGCACTGTTCGGTGGCTCAGTGGTCAGCGGAGGACGGAGGGCAGAGTGGTTAGCACTGTGTATGGTGGCTCATTGGTTAGCACTGTATATGGTGGCTCAGTGGTCAGCACTCTACGGTGGCTCAGTGCTCAGCACTGTACGGTGGCTCAGTGGTCAGCACTGTACGGTGGTTCAGTGGTCAGCACTGTACGGTGGTTCAGTGGTCAGCACTGTACGGTGGCTCAGTGGTCAGCACTGTACGGTGGCTCAGTGGTCAGCACTGCACGGTGGATCAGTGGTCAGCACTGTTCGGTGGCTCAGTGGTCAGCGGAGGACGGAGGGCAGAGTGGTCAGCGGAGGACGGAGGGCAGAGTGGTGAGCAGAGGACGGAGGGCAGAGTTTATCAGCGGAGGACGGAAGGCAGAGTGGTCAGCAGAGAACGGGGGGGGGCAGAGTGGTCAGCGGAGGCCCAAGGGGGGGCAGAGTGGTCAGCGAAGATGGAGGCTGTGCTGGGCTGTGTATACATAATAATAAGGCTCTGGGCTATGTATATTATTTGGAGACTGGCTGGGCTTCATATACTATTTAAAGGCTATGACAGTCCAGTTGCAGTCTCCAAATATAATATATGTATAATCCCAGCACAGCCTCCAAATAATATATATAGCCCAGCACAGCCTCCAAATAATATATATAGCCCAGCACAGCTACAGATCTCATAATCAAGGGACTGCAGTGCTGGTTTTCTCTGCACAGTGGCACCCCCGGCTGTACAATGAGACCTTCAGCATAGCACTATACAACTACATGAGGTGGTGGTGCTACGTGTGAACATGGCCTGAGCACTGGATCCACTCTGCAATGCCATATACCGTCATTTTAAGAAATGGGAGATCCCCTTTAAGTGCAGAAAGCCATTTACCTGCTGTGTTTTTGACTCACTGACAACCACAGATGTTCCTCGTCCTGGACTGGTGGCTGCAATTCATTACTCCACATTTGTAGGACTACACCTCCCAGCATGCACTGGGCAGCGAACACAGCCTGCTGGGAGTTGTGGTTCTGGTCCTGTTTTAATCCATACAGGGCAGGTCTCTGCTTGTTATGAGCAGAGGAGGTGGTGGCCCCAGAGTTGTCAGCAGCAGAAAATCCTCCTCTTCCTCCCCCAGACACTGCGGGTGGCCCCAAGCCTCCTCTGCCATCACCTCCTGACCCCAGTAATACATACCCTGCTTCACATATCACTGTAATATCAGTGCAGTCCTCACCAGCCACCTCCATGCTGCTCTGTGCCGGAGGCTGGCCCAGAGGGGAGTATGGAAGCCTGCGGGTGCCAAAAGTTGGAATATTGCAGAAGGCAGCGCTGATGAGCTGAGCTCAGCCATGATCTGTGTGACACTGTGACTGCAATCCGGAGCGAGATGACAGGGGCACAGGGGCACAGGCTCCGGAGCACTGTGTCAGCATGTGCTGACAGCAGCTGCTCCGGAGCGGGATGACAGGGGCACAGGCTCCGGAGCACTGTGTCAGCATGTGCTGACAGCAGCTGCTCCGGAGCGGGATGACAGGGGCACAGGCTCCGGAGCACTGTGTCAGCATGTGCTGACAGCAGCTGCTCCGGAGCGGGATGACAGCGGCGAGGGGTCGCAATGCCCGCTACGCGGGCAATGCCTCGCACGTGGTGACGTCACAGTGTGACATAGCCACGGCGTGCCGGGGGCCGACACAAACGTGCCTACGGCAATTATAGTTTAGTATGTGTTCTGATGGTTTTCTCTTACAGATGTGTGATACAGACGGTACCATTCAACAATTCCCATGGCTGTGACTGATGGAGGGACGGGGGAACGGTCATCGTGGCTTCCTACAATGTGAAAGGTTTAAATTCACCGGCCAAACATAGCCAGATCCTACACGCATTAAATAAAAAATACGCACAAATTCTATTCCTCCAGGAAACACACTTTAAAAACGGACGGACACCTAAAACCACCTTTTCTCGTTATCCAACTTGGATTCATAGCTGCTCTAATACAGCGTCAAAGGGAGTAAGAATTGCTTTTAAGAAAGGATGTCCATTTGAAGTAAAATACCACCTTTCTGACGCAGAGGGCAGGTATATTTTTGTGAAAGGGGTTTTGGCCAATACGACAATGACACTAGCCAATCTCTATGCACCAAATCAGGGACAGGTACACTGGCTCCTCAAAGCCTTAGACACACTAAGCCTGTTCACGGGGGGCATATTGGTGGTGGGAGGCGATATTAATTTGACATTACACCCATTGATGGATGCTTCAAACGGGAAATCCTCAATTTCTTTAAAACAAAGAGGTGGTTTTCTGAATAGGTTGAGGGACCTGCACTTGGTGGACCCAAGGAGATTAGAACACCCTACAACAAAGGATTATACATACTATTCGATCCCACATAATACGTATCACAGACTTGACTACCTCTTACTACAGGAAAATTCTATCAAACTAGTACGCAGCATCTCGATCGGTAATATTACGATTTCTGACCACGCACCTGTGTTGCCAGAGATTGAGATATCCACCCTCCCCCAGCGAACTCTGTCCTGGAGGTTGAACGAATCTTTACTAGGGAACCCCAATCATTTGGCTCAAATAAAATTCTCACTGAACAGATTTTTTAGGGAAAATATATCAAATAACACGGTCACCCCAATAATATGGGAAGCGCACAAAGCGGTGCTAAGGGGAGAATTGATAGCCCTTGGCTCTCATTTCAAACGGCAGAGAGAGAAGGAAATCTTCTCCGTGTTGCATCAGATTAGCACGACGGAGAGATTACATAAGAACAAGCAAAGCAGTATGTCACACTCAGATCTGATGATACTTCGCAATAGACTGAATGATTTGCTGAACCTCAACTCGGCCAAAATATTTGCCCGCTGTAGACATAAGATTTACATGCACAGCAATAAAGGTAGCAAATTAACCTCGAAAATACTTAAAAAACAAAAAGAGAGTTGTTTTGTTCGGCGAATCCGGAAGGACGGCGAAGGAGACTTAGTTGAATCGGAGGACATTGCAGAAGCTTTTAAACAATACTATTACTCCCTATATAATTTAAACCCTTCAGATTCAATGTCACACCCTGTCACTGCTAATGATAAAATTCAAACTTTTCTTAACACGCTTAAACTACCTAAAATATCCCCTGAAGGCCAATTATTACTCCAGACCAAGATAACAAGAAAGGAGATTGAGGAGACTCTGGCATCTATACCAAACGGAAAGGCGCCGGGTCCTGACGGATTCTCTATAGTCTATTATAAGAAATTTGCGGATACACTAATACCACACTTAGAAAAACTATTCAACAATTTATTGTCAGGTTCTATTCCACCGCCACAGGGCCTTGAAGCCTATATCACTATATTATCGAAGGAGGGGAGAGATGGCACCCTGTGCAATAACTACAGACCAATTTCATTACTAAATACGGACATGAAATTATGGGCAAAACTCTTAGCAAACAGAATTAACTTGGTCCTGGGAGACCTTATTCACCCTGACCAGGCCGGGTTTGTGAGGGGAAGGGAGGGAAAGGACAATTCAACTAAAGCCTTACAAGCTGTCTCGTACGCTAGGCGCGCGGGGAGGCCTCTCGTCGTCCTCTCAACGGACGCCAAGAAGGCCTTCGACTGTGTGGGCTGGCAATTCATGGACAGCGCACTGCGCAAATTTGCCTTCCCCCCCTTCATAGAGGCAATTTTGGGTTTATATGCTTCTCCCACGGCGAGGGTCAGGGTGAATGTCCTTTTATCTAACAAATTTAAAATTAGTAACGGGATCAGGCAGGGCTGTCCTCTCTCCCCGACCTTGTTTGTGGTGGTTATGGAAATGTGAATGCAGGCGATCCGTCAGAACGATAAAATACAAGGAATTAACATTGGATCCATTCAGATTAAGACAGCAGCGTTTGCTGATGACTTGTTACTGATGATATCCAATCCGACGGTGGCGGTGCTGGAACTGCTTGATCTCCTGGATACTTTTGGGGAATTGTCTAATTTTAAAATCAACTTGGACAAAATGGAAGCATTAAACATAACAGCCTCCAGGACGGAAGTGCAGGCCCTTCAGGAAACCACACCGTTCAAATGGCCCAAAGACAAGCTTAAATATTTAGGTATACAAATCACGAATGACCCCCATTCACTATACGCACACAATTTCATCCCGCTCATCAGCAATATTAAAAACATATTGAGGACATATGACCTACCACTGCTTTCATGGTTGGGAAGAATCAACATTATAAAATCATATATCCTTCCCAAAATATTCTATGTTATGAATATGGTCCCAATTTTCTTACCCACCCTTTTCTTTCATTCTCAAAATTGAATAATCTCTAAGTTTGTGTGGAGACACAAGAGAGCTAGGATCTCACTTAAAATTCTCATGCTCCCTAAAAAACGAGGGGGCTTGGGATTACCAGATCTCATCTCTTATTATAGAACTATTCATTTAGCGAGATGGTTGAAACTTACTCATATGGCCTCTCAAGATAATAAACAACATATTGAACTTCAACTATTACATACTAGGGTACACAGTTTATTATGGACAGACAGCTTACCAGACAGTGACAATTTTGACGAGATTCTTGCCACTACACTAGCTGTAAGACGAATGTTGGTCCCGATTCGCTTCCCCGAGTGTGGCTTTCTAGATAAAATCCCGATGAGGCTTATACTATACCTAATAGACATTGAATTTTCAGATCCATATAATCTATGGAAGACTCTCCCGAACAAACCCATCTCCCGGTTACTGCGAGGATACATCCCATGCAGGAATATGTGGCCGATAGAAGCCAAAAAACACCCACAGACGTTCCTACAAGTACTGCATGCGGCCCATTATATTAAAAAGATCAGGAGTCCACTGACAGTATCCACCTGGTGGAAATGGCTAGAGATACTAGTAAAAGTGAAACCACTGATTCCTAAAATTATTTCTAAGATATATAATAATCTACTTGACAACACATTAACTACTCTTCCACTCTTTGTACACTCTTGGGAGATTGAACTCGGTGTCACGCTCTCTAGAGACGACAAAACAAAACTTTGGCAGAACTCACATGGCTTCTCCAGATGTGTACTACTACAGGAGATGACCTATAAGCTCCTCTCGAGATGGTATTACACTCCCGAGAGACTGTTTCACTTGGGGTTAACAGAGTCCCCAAAATGCTGGAGATGCAGGGGATCGAGAGGAAATCTGACCAACATATTCTGGACATGTCAGAAATTAAAAGAATTTTGGACAGGAGTAAATGCAATATTAAAATCCATGAGTCTCATAGAATCTGATCTAACTGCAGTGAAAGCTCTTCTGTCGCTCCCATCAGACAACTATAACCCCAAAAAACATGGACTAGCCCCAGTCATGGAAGGAGCTGCAAAGCACTTAATTGCTCAGAGATGGAAGCAACAACATGCACCCACAGCGAATGACTGGCTGGCCAAAATCTCAGAATTACATAGACTAGAAGAACTTTCTAGGTGGGAAATGAGCTCCGACGAATCCTTTCTCAAGACATGGCAGCCATGGAGGGAGAGGGTGGGAGGCGGTGATATTAGTAATTAAATGAGGGGTCACAATGGTCGAAAACGATTCCCCCCCCACATATGCTCTATCATTTTCGCGTCGTCTGAGGATTTGTGGGAGGTTCCTCGAAGGTGAAGATGGTGCTTAGCCTGTCACCAGCCATGGGAGTTCTATATTTCTACAGTTTTATAATTTTATTATCATACAACTTTACGATTTTATAACCATATAATTCTTAAAAAGGTAATACAGATATTGTGCCGTCATAACATCTAGGAAAAAATTGAGAAACCACTTGTTTAAGTTTTAGAACAAGTTTATTTTGTTAAAGAACTATATAAGGAAGACATAGGTACTAACAGATATAAGTAACATGTACGGAAATGTGTTATCATGTACCATGTGTTGTTACCTTCCAAAATTAAATAAAGAATGGAAAAAAAGAAATGACCGTACAAATAAGCGAGGGGGAGGTGTCTGGTTATATGTAAAATCATCTTTAAAACCCATCCTTCGTGATAATATATGTGAATCTAATGAAAATGTAGAGTCCCTGTGGGTGGGAGATAAGGGGAGAGGGAAAAAAAACAATAAATTACTGATAGGAGTTTGCTATAAGTCTCCAACAATAATGGAAGTGGAGGGGAATATCCTCATAAAGCAAATAGATGAAGCAGCGATTCAGGGAGAAGTCATTATTATGGGGGACTTCAACCACCCTGAAATACATTGGGGAACAGAACCCTCAGTTCCAGCAAAGGTAATAGGTTTTTGACAATTATGAGAGACAATTACCTTTCACAACTGATTAAGGACCCAACAAGAAGGGGGGCACTGTTAGACCTAATATTAACCAACAGGCCTGACGGCATATCAAATATACGGGTTGGAGGTCACTTTGGTAATAGTGATCACAAAATAATACGTTTTCAAGTACCCTTTAATAAGTTGTGTAGTAGAGGGGCTACAAGGACACTAAACTTCAGGAAGGCAGATTTCCAACGACTGAGAAATGATCTTAGTGCAATAAACTGGGACGATGTCCTGTGACATAAAGGTATACAAAGCAAATGGGAGACGTTTATTAGCATCCTGAATAGGACCTGTGCACAATGTATACTGTATGGGAATAAACATGCTAGAAATAGGAGGAAACCACTATGGCTATATAAGGCTGTAAGGGACGTAATACGTGACAAAAAGAAAGCATTTAGGGAATTAAAGCAAGTAGGTAGTGATGAGGCATTAAACACATACAGCAAATTAAACAACATCTGTAAAAAGCAAATGAAGTCAGCAAAGATTGAGACAGAGAGACTCATTGCCAGAGAAAGTAAAAAATATCCCGAAATATTCTTTAACTGCATAAATAGTAAGAAACTAAAAAATGATTGTGTTGGCCCCCTTAAAAATAGTCTGGGTGAAATGGTGAATGAGAAAGAGGAAAAAGCCAATATGCTAAATGACTTTTTTCCTATCGCCATGACAGCACCCACCGAGAGAGGGGATCTGCCCCCAAGGACAGGAAATCTGCAGATAAAAATGGGAGGTCCCCCTCGCCTCCTCAGTTGGTTTCCTGTCCTTGTAGGGAACCTACAGATGAAGTTCAGCTTTCCCAGGGCCTGAGGCTTCCATGCAGGGCCGGAGGAGGTCGGTGGAATTTGGGTCCTGGCAGCAGCGTCGGGGGAGTCCTGAGCGGTAGTCTCCTTCGTTGGCCGGTCAGTGAGCACGACCCAGTGGCCAGGTGATGCTGGGTTGTGCCACTCCTATATCGCTCAGACTCTTCACGAAGAAGCTCCTATAAGTACGGCAGACTTAAGACCTTTATACGGGACGAGATCAGGACTTCTCTTTCTCAGATTCAGGAGCTCTGTGTACCAGCACCTCTCCATCAGTCTCCCTGTAGGACAGATGTTGATTCCCAGGAGGAGGATCTCGTTCAGTCATCCCATTCGGGCTCCTCGTCTGAGGATGAGGGAGGCTCTTGTTTTTCCATCCAAGAAATGGATAGCCTGGTGAAGTCTGTTCGTGCCACCATGGGGATTGTAGACACTAAGGAAGCAAGGTCCGCTCAGGATGTCATGTTTGCTGGGTTGTCTCAGAAGAAGAGAAGTGCGTTTTCTGTCATTGAGGCCATTAAGTCCTTGGCCAAATTGGAGTGGGAAAAGCAGGAATTCAGGGTTTTTTTGCCCTCCTCTTCAAAACGGAAGTACCCCTTTGACGATTCGGATTTAATGAACTGGTCTAAGATCCCCATGGTTGATGCGGCTGTTACCTTTGAAGGATGAGGGGTTGTTGAGGGACCCCTTTGATAGGAGAGCTCATACCCTGTTGAAAAAATCCTTGGAGGTGGGTATTGGGGTGCTTAAACCAGCCATTTCTTCTACATGCGTAGCCCGTTCCCAGTTGGTATGGTTGGATCAGTTGGAACAGCAGATTCGGTCCGGGGTACCGTGAGACAGGTTGTTGGCCGCTATTCCTCAGATCCGGAGTGGCTTGGCATATCTGGCGAATGTGTCAGCTGATTCTCTCCGCCTGGCAGCTAGATCAGCGGGGCTCTCTAATGCAGTCCGCAGATCGTTGTGACTTAACGAGTGGAAAGGAGACACCCATGCTTAAAACAAGTTATGTGCGGTCCCGTGCGAGGGTGAGTACCTCTTCGGCTCCTTGCTTGACGATATTCTTTCTAAGGCAGGAGAAGTAAAAAAGGGGCTACCTAATCCTTCTGTCCCTGACTACAGGAGAGCCGTCTGGAAATGCCAGTATACCAGACAAAAGTCGAACACCATTTGGGAGATGGCGAGGAAAAAACAGAGAGGTGCTTATTACGGTGGTTCCTCATCCTACAAGAACCTGCCTAAACTTAATTAATTGTGACCCACCTGTTGGTGGACGATTGGCTCATTTGTTCCAACAATTGTCCCAAATTTCAAGTAGCCAATGGATCCTCAGCCTCATTTCATCTGGCCTTAAACTTGATTTTGTGAGGGTCCCAGGGGACTCCTATTTTCAAACTATTCTTTCTAGTCCTCTCCAGCAGCAGGCACTGGAGTTGGAGGTCAATTACTTGTTATGTAAACAAGTTTTGATAGCTGTTCCTGAGGAAGGTGCCAGGTGGGGCACCGAAACGCGTTGGAGTGGAAGAATAAAGAATAAGGATTTGTTTTGTGAAACTTTGACTCCCATGTGAGTTTTCTTGGACTTAAGCAGCGCGGACCGTGATACACCTTTTTTCCCATCTTCTTCTGGATATCACCACGTGTGAGTGGCCGGTGGAGGTCCTGCGGCAGCTGGAGTACTGATGCTCTTACAACCAGTTGTGGGGTACACAACTGAATCAGGTGAGTGGTTCCATAACACCACCTTTGTAGCCTAAAGTGTCTCTAGTGATAGGGCACTATTGCGCCTCTTGTCCCCCACCCCTCTTGTATTTATACAGGGTGACCAGGAAGGGAGGGGTTTTTATTCCCCTTTGTTTCTGGTTTCTAAACCGGATGGTTCATTTAGAACAATTATTAATCTTCGTAAATTGAACTCATTCCTCCGATTCCAGTCCTTTAAAATGGAGTCCATTCAATCTGCCATTCGCCTTCTGTACACTGAGCCAGTGATGGCGAACTTTTCCGAGTCCAAGTACCCAAACTGCAACCCAAAACCTAATTCTTTATAGCAAAGTGCCAACATCGCAACTTAACCTAAATTACAGCAGTAGCTGTCACAAGCCTAAGGGGAGAGCCAACAGATGCCAACTCTCTTCTCTGTACAATCCTGACACCCTCATGATCAATTATGTTATTTAAAAAATTAATTAATTTTAAACTTATTTGCAGTCCTTTCTTTTCTTCAGCAGTGGTCATCACGCTTATGTTTGCGGTCAGCTGCTCCCACTGCCCTTTCCAGACACAGCAGTTGGATTGAGCTGCATGGAAAAAAAATAATTGCAGAATATTAGATAGGAGATGGATAGATTTTAGCATGGAATGTAAGCAGATTCCACACTGAAATCCTGGTCTCTATCTTGTAATAATGTTCCCATCCTGACCCTCTCCTTGTAGTAATGTCCCATCTTGGCCCCCTTCTTGTAGTAATGTCCCATCCTGGTCTCCTTCTTCTAGTATTGTCCCATCCTGACCCTCTCCTTGTAGTAATGTCCCATCCTGGTCCTCTTCTTGTAGTAATGTCCCCATCCTTGTCCCCTTGCAGTAATGTGCCCCATCCTGCCCCCGTCATGTAGTAATGCCATATCCTGCCCCCATATGGTAGTAATGTGCCATTCTGCCTACATCCTGTAGTAATGCCCCATCTGGTAGTCATGTGCCCCATCTTTGTCTCCTTGTAGTCATGCCCCACCTGGTAGTAATACCCCATCCTGTAATGCCCGCATCCTGTAGTACTTCCCCATCCTGCCCCCATCCTGTGGTAGTAATGTAGTAATGCCCTATCCTGCCCCCATCCTGTAGTAATGTCTCATCCTGTAGTGATGCCCCATCCTGCCCCCGTCCTGTGCTAATGTCCCATCCTGTAGTAATGGCCTATCCTGCCACCATCCTGTAGTGATGCCCATTCCTGTAGTAATGCACCCATCATGTAGTAATTTCCCATCCTGCCCCCATCCTGTAGTGATGCCCTCATCCTGGTTACCATTTGTAGCAGGGGTCTCAAACTCGGTGGAGTAAGTAGAACGCACATAAAAAAAATTAGGGTGGAGGGCCTCATTCCTTTCAAATTTAATACAATACAATTGTTGGCAATGTTCGCGGTGATGTCAGGGGTCATGGCTCAGCTATGAATTTGATTGACTTCTGACTGTCACGGTCAGTGCCAGCCTGCTTGTCGCTCTGGACAGTTTGTCTGTTCAAAGCGAAGAAGCAGAGCTGACATTGGTCTGCCTGTGGACTATGTCAGACTGAGGGTTTTTTCTAATAAAGATGGAGTCCCTAAATATGTTTTTGCTTTATTTGTAATAAAAAAAAATATTTCTCTGTGTATTGTTTTTGTTTACTAGAAATTCATGGTGGCCATGCCTAATTTGGCATGACACCATGAATTTCAATCTAATACCAGCTGAGAATACAAAGCTGGTATTATCCCCATTATTAGCAAGAATGCCACCCTCCACCATGGCCACTGGAAGAGCCGGGTAATGCATCTAGAAATGGCGCTATGATGAATGCTGGAGTAACCTGAAACCAGCCCATTCATTCTAGCATCTAGATTAGAATATATGGGCAAATTTCAGGTTAGTCCAACTGCCAATCATATGTCCATATGTGTATATAATAGTATAAAAATTAATAATAAAAAAAAATGACATAGCGCTCCATGGTACTTTTCTCAGCACAAATAAAACAGACAGCTACAGGCTGCCACCCCTAGCTACCTCACTTTAACTTGGCTGGCAATCAAAGTATAGGGAAGCCCAATATTTTTTTCTTAATTATTTAAATGAATAATGCAAAAAATATGTGGAATCCAGCCATAATTTGATCGTCAGCCAGGTAAAAGTAGGCAGCTGGGGGTTGGGATTTCTCAGCATGGTAAGGCCCAAGCGTTCTGGGCCCCCCACGCTGAAAACCGCAGCCCGCAGACGCCCCTGTAAATTCATCGTAGAGACATTTACAAGCACTTTACCTGGCTATTCCAGCAGCCCTGGTGGGGGTGTGGCACGCTGGGAAATAATGGGGTTAATACCAGCTTTCTATTCTCAGCTCTAAATTCACGGCGTCCTGCCAAATTAGACATGGCCACCATGAATTTCTAGTAGACATTAAAAAAGCAACACAGAGACAAATTTTTTTATTAGAAATATAACAAAGAAAACATTTAGAGACTCCATCTTTATTAGAAAAAAAACCTTCCCTCCGACGTAATCCACATGCAGAGCAATGTCAGCTCTGCTTCATCGCCCTGAACAGACAAATGTCTGTCCAAAGCCACAAGCAGGCTGAGACACTTTGACATTTTGCTATCTTGCAGCCACCATCATCATACACACACACACACACACAGCCGCCACCACCATCATCCACACACAGCCACCATCACCAAAATCATCATTATCATCCACACATAGCCACCATCACCATCATCCACACACAGCCAACATCACCATCATCTACTCGCAGCCACCATCGCCATCATCTACACACAGCCACCATCATCCACACACACCCACTATCACCATCATCATCACTGCTACCGTCACCATCATCTACACACAGCCACCATCACCATCATCATCATCCACACCACACACACACACACACACCCACACATACACATGCCCACACACACGCCCACACACGACTGCACCAGCAGTTCAAAGAAGCAGTGAGAAGCAAGGCCGCGTGCCAGCAGGGAGGTCTCTGAGTGCTCTAGCTGGCACGCGTGCCATAGGTTCGCCATCACTGCCCTAGGTGTTTTATGGCAGTACTCGACTTAAAAGATGCCTACTACCATCTGCCTGTTCATCCAAAGTACCAGAGGTACCTCAGAGCGGCAGTGCCCTAGGAAGGTCGGGTTCACCATCTGCAGTTTGCCGAAATGCCGTTCGGCCTTTCTATGGCTCCTCGTGTTTTTAACAAAGTGATGGCTGAAGTAATGGCGTATGTGAGACAACAGGATACTCTCATAGTGCCATATTTGGATGATTTTTTGATTGTTGGGAACTCTGAGGGGCAGTGTACTTCCCGTCTGAATCATGTCATATCATCTCTACAGGAATTGGGATGGCTCATCAATGTCCAAAAGTCAAGGCTCCATCCAGTTCAGGTCCAGACCTTTCTGGGACTTCTGTTGGACTCCAATGCCCAAAAGTGTTTTCTGCCAGCCGTCAAAGTATCTGCAGTGATGTGCAGGGTAGTCGGGTCCATGAACAATCCGTCGCTGTCGCTGCGTCAGGCCATGTCTTTGCTGGGGACTCTGTCATCATGTATTCCAGCTGTCCCGTGGGCACAGTTCCAACAGGAAGTGCTCGGAGCTGGAGACTCACTGCAGGGTTGTTTAGAGGGTTTTCTCCATCTTTTCCCGACCACAATAGCCTCTCTGTCCTGGTGGATGGATCCACGTCACCTGACATGAGGGGTGCCCTGGATCATTACTCCGGACTTTGTAGTGACAACCGATGCCGGTCCCTCAGGGTGGGGGCTCATTTGGGACTATGCCTGGCCCAGGGTCGGTGGACTCCAGAGGAAGAATTGGGGTCTTCCAATTTGAAGGAGTTACGGGCAGTCCAGTATGCTCTCCTCCAGTTTTTGCCCCACCTACGCAACTCCCATGTCAGGATTCAGACGGACAACACCACGATAGTAGCTTACAGAAATCACCAGGGGGGGACCCGGTTGCCTTCTCTACTGGCTACCACAACCGCGATATTTCAGCTAGCAGTGGTACATTTTCTCTCGCTGACGGCCCTAAATATTAGTGGGATGAACAACGTCAGAGCCGACTTTCTCAGCCGTCACTCACTCAGGCAGGCAGAGTAGGTTGTGAACAGGGCAGTGTTCAGCGGGATTGTGCCTCTCTGGGGGTTGCCGGAAATAGATCTGTTTGCAACCAGGAGGAACAGGCAGGTTCAGCGCTGTGCTTCCCTGCATCCCTCAGATCTTCCAATTGTGGTGGATGCTCTGTGGGTGCCTTGGGATTTTCATCTAGCTTATGCGGTGCCTCCGTTCTGTCTGCTTCCTCTGGTTCTGCGCAAGATCAGGGAGGAAGGAGCGAGAGTCATCTTGATAGCCCCCTTTTGGACCAGGAGACCATGGTTTTTCTGGCTGCAGGCAATGTCGGTATCCGACCCTTGGGTTCTCACGGCGGATCGGAGGCTGCTCTCTCAGGGACCGTTTTATCACCCACAGGCGGATGGACTTCATCTAATGGCCTGGAATTTGAGAGGCAGCTTCTGAAACGGCGGGGTTCTCCGATGCTTTGGTTTCTACCCTCCCTATCAGTAGAATGGAGTTTACCACTAACCTCTATTGTAGGGTTTGGCGTAGGTTTTTGGCTTTTTACTCGGGGGGGTATCACTGACCGAGCCCCGATTCCTGCTATTTTGGAATTTTTGCAGAGGGGTCGGGGGTTGGACCTTGCCGTCAGTACTCTTCTGGTTCAGGTTTCGGCTCTAGGGGCCCTGTTTAGTCAGAATATAGCAGGTGACTGGTGGATTTCGCGTTTTTTTCAGGCTTGTGACTGCACTGAACAGGTGCACATCCCTAGACTTGCTCCCTGGGACTTGAATCTGGTTTTGGATGCCTTGACAGGACCTCACTTTGAGCCATTGCCCTCTGCCTCCATCAAACACTTGACTTTGAAGACGGCCTTACTGGTAGCCTTGAGATCTGCTAGGCGGGTGGGTGACCTGCAAGCCTTGTCTATTGACCCCCCGTTCCTGTTAGTGTTCCCTGATAGGTTGGTACTTAAGACAGACCCCTCATATCTCCCTAAGGTCCCCTCGAAGTTCCATAGAGGCCAAGAAATAATACTGCCCTCCTTCTGTGACAATCCCACTAACCCTGAGGAGTTGACCTTTCAGACCTTAGATATTAGGAGGACTGTGCTTGAGTATATTGCTAGGACATGGCCCTGGAGAAAGTGTAGGGCCTTGTTTGTTTCCTTCCAGGGGTTTTGGAAGGGAACTCGTACCGCGAAAAGCACCATCGCCAGATGAATCCGGGAGGCTATCTGCTCAGCCTATTCCGCAAAAGGTGAGCAGCCTCCTGATGGTATTCATGCCCATTTTACTCGTGCCATGTCGGCCTCCTGGGCTGAGCGGGCTTATATTTCTATGGAGTCTATTTGTAGGGCGGCTACTTGGGCTTCACCCTCTACTTTTTTCAGCACTATCGCCTTGACCTGTCCTCTTCGTCTGACCACGACTTCGGGAGGGCAGTTCTTAATACTGTGGTCCCTCCCAGGTCTCTGCAAGTATCTCGGTGGGTGCTGTCATGGCGATAGGAAAATCTGAGATTACTTACCGGTAATCATATTTTACGGAGTCCATGACAGCACCCACTCACTTCCCACCCTTATTCTTAGTCTTATTGATAGTAATTTATGAGTGTGTTATCATTAGTCACGGGGTGCCACTGATTACCTGAGGGTTTTGTGTGCCCCTTTTCACCGTTGGAGGTGTAGGTTTCTGATGTTATTAATCATTATGCTTGTGTATTTACACGGTTTTGGCGGTTCCTCCAATTTCTCTGTAACCCAACTGAGGAGGTGAGGGGGACCACCCCTTTTCATCTGTAGGTTTCCTGTCCTTGGGGGCGGATCCCCTCTCTTGGTGGGTGCTGTCATGGACTCCGTAAAATATGATTACCAGTAAGTAATCTCAGATTTTGCAACAGTATTTACACAAGAAAATACCATGACAGACAACATGATCAGTGATAACAAAAACTTTCCATTAAATGTAACCTACTTAACCCAGCAAGAAGTACGGCACCGTCTAAAAATCACTAAGGTTGACAAATCCCCAGGCCCGGATGAGATACACCCCAGAGTACTGCAGGAATTAAGTACCGTCATAGATAAAGCATTATTTTTAATCTTTAAAGATTCCATAATAACAGGGTCTGAACCACAGGACTGGCGTATAGCAAATGTGGTGCCAAAATTCAAAAAGGGGACAAAAACTGAATTTGTAAATTATAGGCCAGTAAGCTTAACCTCTACTGTGGGTAAAATCCTAGAGAGTTTTCTAAGAGATGCTATATTGGAGTATCTGAAGAAAAATAACCTCATGACCTAATATCAACATGGGTTTACAAGGGACCGTTCCTGTCAAACTAACCTGATAAGCTTCAATGAAGAGGTAAGTTCTGGACTGGACCAAAGAAATGCAGTGGGCGTGGTGTTTATCGACTTTTCAAAAGCTTTTGATAAGGTGCCATACAAAAGGTTGATACATAAAATGAGAGCAATGGGGATAGGGGAAAATATTGGTAAGTGGGTTAAGAACTGGCTCAGTGATAGGAAACAAAGGGTGGTTATTAATGGAACACACTCCTAATGGGTCACAGTTAACAGTGGGGTACCACAGGGGTCAGTATTGGGCCCGCTTCTTTTTAACATATTTATTAATGACCTTCTAGGGGGCATATAGAGTAGAATCTCAATATTTGCAGATGATACTAAACTCTGTAGGGTAATCAATACAGAGGAGGACAATTTTATATTACAGGAGGATTTATGTAAACTAGAAGCTTGTGCTGATAAATGGCAAATGAGCTTTAATGGGGATAAATGTAAGGTCATGCACTTGGGCAGAGGAAATAAAATGTATAATTATGTTCTTAATTGTAAAACCCTGGGAAAAACGGTTACTGAAAAAGACCTGAGTGTATGGGTAGATGACAAACTCACATTTAGTGCCCAGTGTCAGGCAGCTGCTGCACAGGCAAATAAAATAATGGGATGTATTAAAAGAGGCATAGATGCTCATGAGGAGAACATAATTCTACCTCTATACAAGTCACTAGTGCGACCGCACTTAGAATACTGTGTACAATTCTGGTCTCCGGTGTATAACAAAGACATAGCTGAAGTACAGTGGGTGCAGATAAGAGTGACCAAGGTTATTAGAGGTCTGAGGGGTATGCAATACCAAAACATGTTATTAAACTTGGGGTTATTTAGTTTGGACAGGCGAAGGCTTAGGGTACCGTCACACGAGGCGACAATGCTGGAGATGTCGGCAGCGACTGGCGGGGGCGCGCACGTTTTTGGCGCCCCGCCAGTATCGTCGTCCCCCATTTACATGGGGTGACACCTCCAGCGCCAGTCCGGCGATGTGTCAGGCGGCATCGCCGCTGGGGTGTCTCAAAACTCCAGCGGCAATGCAGTACAATAGGAGCCTATGGCTCCCACCGCCTGTCAGGTCGCCGGCGGCTGTTTACATGGGGCGATGTGTGCACATCACCCCAGATCGGCCGCCTGGTTTCAGAGCACTGCTCTGAAATCAGGCGACCAGTGAATGGCGTTGCCCTCGCCCATTCATATTAGGCGATGCAGGGGCGATATCGGCGCTGATAGGCCACGCCCCTGAATCGCCTAATAAATCGGCGGTACCGTCGCCTCGTGTGACGGTATCCTTAGGGATGCACTGGTCAACGCAGTTTTTCTGGCAAAAGGTTTTAAAACATATTTTAAGTTAATTTTGGCTGCTTATTACGAATATGAACTCCGTTTTTGGCTATCACATCAGGCTTTCAAGATATTTTCAGTTTTATAAAAACACATATATATGGCACACAGATGAATGGCAAATTGCAGTTGTTTGAACTTTCTTTTCTTGGCTGATCTGTGATGTACAGCTTCTGGGTTGTCTCTCATCAAGCTCTAGCAATAGTCAGCCATCATATGTGAGTCCCACCGGCCTTGATACCATTCTTCCATTGTTTTAATGTCCTGATGAAAACACGCCCCTTGTTCTTCGCTCACATCACCAAGGTTCTCTGGTATAAAGTCCAAATTGCTGTGTAAATAGTGAATCTTGATACTCATTCTACATCCAAGATTTCACAGACTCATTAGTAGCTCTTCCACAATCTCTTCATGGTTGTCTGCTTTCTTATTCCCTAGAAAATTCTGCACCACATTACAAAATGCATTCCAAGCTCTCTCTTCTTTCTTTCTTTCAATTACCGTATATACTCGTGTATAAGCCGACCCGTGTATAAGCCGACCCCCCTACTTTTGCCCCCAAAACCTGGGAAAATCTATTGACTCGTGTATAAGCCGAGGGTGGACCCCAGCACAGGTATACAGCCCCCAGCAGTGTGGTATATAGCAGCCCCAGAGGTATATACAGCAGCCCCAGTGGTAGTATACAGCAGCAGCCCCAGTGGTAGTATACATGCAGCCCCAGTAGTATATACAGCCCCAGTGGTATATACAGCCCCAGTGGTAGTATATGCAGCCCCAGTGGTATATACAGCCCCAGTGGTAGTATATGCAGCCCCAGTGGTATATACAGCCCCAGTGGTATATACAGCCCCAGTGGTAGTATATGCAGCCCCAGTGGTAGTATATACAGCTCCAGTGGTAGTATATGCAGCCCCAGTGGTATATACAGCCCCAGTGGTATATACAGCCCCAGTGGTAGTATATGCAGCCCCAGTGGTAGTATATGCAGCCCCAGTGGTATATACAGCCCCAGTTGTAGTATATGCAGCCCCAGTGGTATATACAGCCCCAGTGGTAGTATATGCAGCCCCAGTGGTAGTATATACAGCCCCAGTGGTAGTATATGCAGCCCCAGTGGTAGTAAACAGCTCCCCTCCTTATTATGGGTCCCCCAGCAGAAATAAACAGCCCCACCCTGCTTATCATGTCCCCCCAGGCTGCGGCAGCTGTGAAAATAACAAACACTTTATACATCACCTTCCGGCGCAGCTCCTCTGCTCGCCGGCTTCTTCTTCTTTCTTGTGTCGGTTTCTGTGACCGCGCGCAGGAAATGACGTCATCTCCTGCGCCCGGTCACATGACACCGGCACAAAAAGGAAGAAGCCGGCGAGCGGAGGAGCGGAGGACCGGAGGAGCTGCGCCGGAAGGTGATGTATAAAGTGTTTGTTATTTTCACAGCTGCCGCAGCCTGGGGGGGACATGATAAGGAGGGGGGGCTGTTTATTTCTGCTGGGGGACCCATAATAAGGAGGGGGGGCTGTGTATTGCAATATGCACGGCATCCCCCCGCCGCTGATGGACGGGGGGATGCCGTGCATATTCATTGCACTAATGAGGCGGCCCCACATGACCGCCTGCGGTCACTGCGGCCCCCTCCTGCCTCCTCCAGCCACTGGTCACAGCCCCCCCCCACAGCATACCATATGACTCGTGTATAAGCCGAGGGGGGGACTTTTCAGCCCAATTTTTGGGCTGAAAAACTCGGCTTATACACGAGTATATACGGTATCTTTTTATTGAAAATGACATAAACATACAATCCAAAACATTTGAATAACATTAAATCAAATTTGAATCAATAAATACATGTATACAAAAGCACATTAATCAGGACAAGCTCTCTCTTCTGTCTTATTCATTGTTGTGATAAAATTTGAGTCTCTCATAAGTGTTCTTATTTGAGGTCCATCAAATATTCCAGCCTTTTTCTTCTCTTCACTAAGGCTGGTTTCACACTTGCGGACCCCTCTGCAGCGTCCTGCGGAGGGGATCCGCAAGATGACCGCAGCCCCTATGTTTATAATGGGAACGCACAGTCATGCGCAGGTCTGCGCATGACCGTGCGCTCCCATTCACTGCAATATGTGATTTGTACGCAGGCGGAAGCCCGCGCACAAATCACACACTCTCGTCCGCACCAGGAAGGCGAACATGTCTCGTTCAGGGTGCGGACGAGAGAGTGTGATTTGTGCACAGACATGCGCCTGCGTACAAATCACGTATTGCAGTGAATGGGAGCGCACGGTCATGCGCAGACCTGTGCATGACCGTGCGTTCCCATCATAAACATAAGGGCTGGCGGTGGCTGCAGTCAGCTTGCGGATCCCCTCCGCAGGACGCTGCGGAGGGGTCCGCAAGTGTGAAGCCAGCCTTAGACCAGGAAAAGTTGAACATAGTTAAAGCATTCTCCACTGTGATTGAGAGCTTTGACGAACTGCTTCATCAATCTCAAGTTTTATGTGCAAGGGAGGAAAGACATTGTTCTTCCTATCTACTAGAGGATCATGGATGACATTCTTATTGCCATATGCCAAACTCTGTCGCTGAGGCCATTCAGCTTTCACCCAATGCTCTGTTGTAGCTCTACTGTCCCAGTAGCACAGAAAACAAGAGTGTTTTGTGTACCTTCCTTGCAGACGTAAAAGAAAGTTAACCATTTTTTACTATCTACATAATGGGGGAAAAGTGACAGTTACCAGTTGAGAGTTGTCAATGAGAGGGGCTTAATGACAGCGCCAAAGACTAACAGCATATACCAGCATATAGTAACTAAGGTGGGGCCCCAACATGGGATATTCACCATGCACGGGGACATGTATACACACCACACGCACACAAAGAGTAACAGCAAGTGTATAGTCGCTAAGATGCAGCCCCAACATTGGATACTCATAACGCACCCGAACACACACACACCACAAAGAGACACACACAACACAGAGACACATACACACCACACATACCCCCCCCATAGGGACACAACACACACACATACGGTTGTGGCCAAAAGTATTGACACCCCTGCAAGTCTGTCAGATAATACTCAGTTTCTTCCTGAAAATGATTGCAATCACAAATTCTTTGGTATTATTATCTTCATTTAATTTGTCCTCAATGAAAAAACACAAAAGAGAATGAAGCAAAAAGCAAAACATTGATCATTTCACACAAAACTCCAAAAATGGGCCAGACAAAAGTATTGGCACCCTCAGCCTAATACTTGGTTGCACAACCTTTAGCCAAAATAACTGCGATCAACCGCTTCCGGCAGTTATCAGTGAGTTTCTTACAATGCTCTGCTGGAATTTTAGACAATTCTTCTTTGGCAAACTGCTTCAGGTCCCTAATATTTGAAGGGTGCCTTCTCCAAACTGCCATTTTTAGATCTCTCCACAGGTGTTCTATGGGATTCAGGTCTGGACTCATTGCTGGCCACCTTAGAAGTCTTCAGAGCTTTCTCTCAAACCATTTTCTAGTACTTTTTGAAGTGTGTTTTGGGTCATTGTCCTGCTGGAAGACCCATGACCTCTGAGAGAGACCCAGCTTTCTCACACTGGGCCCTACATTATGCTGCAGAATTTGTT
The DNA here is from genome assembly GCA_033576535.1 of Allobates femoralis. Taxonomy (NCBI): domain Eukaryota; kingdom Metazoa; phylum Chordata; class Amphibia; order Anura; family Aromobatidae; genus Allobates; species Allobates femoralis. The sequence goes on along the minus strand of JARQOC010000007.1, from coordinate 16,246,383 downwards.
GGTAGTCTTCAGACTTCATAATGCCATGCACACGGTCAAGCAGTCCAGTGCCAGAGGCAGCAAAGCAACCCCAAAACATCAGGGAACCTCCGCCTTGTTTGACTGTAGGGACCATGTTCTTTTCTTTGAATGCCTCTTTTTTTCTCCTGTAAACTCCATGTTGATGCCTTTGCCCAAAAAGCTCTACTTTTGTCTCATCTGACCAGATAACATTCTTCCAAAACGTTTTAGGCTTTCTCAAGTAAGTTTTGGCAAACTCCAGCCTGGCTTTTTTATGTCTCGGGGTAAGAAGTGGGGTCTTCCTGGGTATCCTACCATACAGTCCCTTTTCATTCAGACGCCGACGGATAGTACGGGTTGACACTGTTGTACCCTCGGACTGCAGGGCAGCTTGAACTTGTTTGGATGTTAGTCGAGTTTCTTTATCCAGCATCCACACAATCTTGCATTGAAATCTCTCGTCAATTTTTCTTTTCCGTCCACATCTAGGGAGGTTAACCACAGTGCCATGGGCTTTAAATGTCTTGATGACACTGCGCACAGTAGACACAGGAACATTCAGGTCTTTGGAGATGGACTTGTAGCCTTGAGATTGCTCATGCTTCCTCACAATTTGGTTTCTCAAGTCCTCAGACAGTTCTTTGGTGTTCTTTCTTTTCTCCATGCTCAATGTGGTACACACAAGGACACAGGACAGAGGTTTAGTCAACTTTAATCCATGTCAACTGGCTGCAAGTGTGATTTAGTTATTGCCAACACCTGTTAGGTGCCACAGGTAAATTACAGGTGCTGTTAATTACTCAAATTAGAGAAGCATCACATGATTTTTCTAACAGTGCCAATACGTTTGTCCACCCCTTTTTATATGTTTGGTCTGGAATTAGATCCGATTTGGCTTTAGGACAATTCTTTTTGCGTTTTTTTCACTGAAGACGAATTAAATGAAGATAATAATACCAAAAAATGTGTGATTGCAATCAATTTCAGGAAGAAACTGAGCATTATCTGACAGAATTGCAGGGGTGTCAATACTTTTGGACACAACTGTACACACCCTATAGGGACACATGCACTCACCCCACAGGGACACACACACCCCAGGGACACACACCACACAGACAGACACAGATGTGCACAAATCGCCTCACACAACTCACCTCATACGTGTGCTATCTATAATGTCCAAAAATAAACATTTGATTAAAAACAGCCAATGTGCAACACATGTGCCATATAGGGAATTAAGGCAGATGTCAGTCACATGAGCTGTCTATTATGTGCATGTGTGAGGTAACATATACTGCCCGGCCAGGGGGAGGGTTTACTATTGGCTGGAGATTTATCAGGCTACCTATAGCAACCAATCACAGCTCAGCTTCTATTTTCCAACAGGTCATTAATATGACATAATCAAATTCTATTTTGTTATAGCTAACATTAGTTATTTATTAACCCGGGCGAAGCCGGGTAGTACAGCTAGTACAAGACAAATGTTGTTAGCTACTTGAGCAGTTCATTGAATTTCTGTCCACCCCCCCCCCCCCCACACACACACACACACACACACACCTTAGGTATTGATTCAAAAAACAGAAAAACTGCAGGATAAAAAAAATAAATATCAAAGTTCATTGAAAATTTCAATAAATAAAACAGTACCTGCACACGACTGTTGTGTACGTTGAAAACTGTTTACTTTCTTATCATAACAAATGGGAATTATGCATGCTCAAAGAAAACAAAAAGATATTCTCACATTTATTGGGAGACTAAATGAAAACTAAATTTACCTGAGTGAACTGTATAAACCGTCACTTTTCATACACTACTTATATTTTACATGGAATTCATGAAAATGGACTATATACCTATAGCGCAAAAATGTGATGTGATAGAGAAATTATAAGATCAGATTTGAACTCAGCACCCTCAAATTAGTCTAAAACTGTTCTTAGGCTACTTTACATTACGATTTTGAAGGGAGCCGATGCTGTCCGATAAATTCGGACAGCATCGGCTCCCTTCTGATGCCTGGAATCGGATACCAAATAGGCAGCCGATTCCAGCATTAAATCGTAGCCTCCGTGCTAAAAAAAAAAAAAAAAAAAAAAAAAAAAAGAGTTTATGCTCACCTATCCCCGAGGCCCCCGCCGGCTCCCGCAGGCTCCCGGTGTCTGCAGAGATCTTCTACTGCAGTACAGGACCTGCGGTGATGTCACAGTCATGTGACAGCAGCAGGTTACACCATGGTAACCTGCGGTCACGTGACTGTGACATCACGGCAGGTCCTGTACAGAAATAGAAGATCTCTGCAGACACCGGGAGCCTGCGGGAGACGGCGGGGGCCTTGGGGATAGGTGAGCATAAACTTTTTTTTTTTAACCCCTGCCTTCCAGTTTGGAGCATTTTTACTGTACTGAGCATGCTCAGTACAGTAAAATCGGGTCCGAGGAGACATCCGATGTTTCCTCGGATCCTGCTCCATAGGGCCCCATGATAAGTTGATCGGACCAAATAGGATGTGCACTAAATGGCATCCAATTTGGCCCGATCCGATTTTGTCCGATTTTATTTTTGGTGCAAAAATCGGAGCATGCTCCAATTTTTGCACCGATAAAAAAATCAGACAGAATCGGATCGGACCAAATCGGATGCCATTTAGTGCACATCTGATTTGGTCCGATGCCCATAGGGCTGCATGGGGCCCAAAATCGGTCCGATGCTGTCCGATTTTTATCGGACAGCATCGGATTTAAAAAATCCATAGTGTGAAGGCAGCCTTAAAGTCCATGCCAGAATTTTTTTTTTGTAGAGCAGTATGTATAAATATATGAGGGGACAGTACAGAGACCTTTTTAATGATCTTTTTTACTCTTAGGCCTGAGACAGAGACAAGGGTGCATCCTCTACATCTGGAGGAAAGAAGGTTTAATCATAATCACAAGAAATTTTAGGGAAAGACGGTGTTTTCCGGTCCGCGCTGCCAAGCTCAATCACATCAAAGAAAACCAATGATCGATGTTTGATCCAATCCTTCCTTTATTCTCTTCCTACGCGTTTCAGTGCCCACCTGGCACCTTCATCAGGGGTGATTGAGCTTGGCAGCGCGGACCGGAAAACACCGTCTTTCCCTAAAATTTCTTGGTACACTCCACGTGCGTGGAGCCGGTGGGAGTCCTGCAGCAGCCATCAGGATATTACTCTATGAGCCTTCAAACCAGTTGTGGGTCACACAACTGGATTAGGTGAGTGAATTGCCTTTTTCACCACTTTTCGTGTTAGTGTTGAGTGATAAGGGCGCTATTGCGCCTCTTGTCCCCCCCCTTTTTTTCTTTAATCATAATCACAGACGCGGATTCTTTACTGTAAGAGCAGTGAGACTGTGGAACTCTGCAACATGATGTTGAAATGAGTGAATCACTGCTAAAATTTAAGAATGGCCTACATGCCTTTCTTGAAAAATATAATATTACCGGTTATATATACTAGATTTTTTGATAGGGCGTTGATCCAGGGAACTAGTCTGATTGCCGTATGTGGAGTCAGGAAGGAATTTTTTCCCCCAATGTAGAGCTTGGTGTTGCCACATGGGTTTATTTTGCCTTCCTCTGGATCAATATGTTAGGCTATGGGTTAAACTAGATGGACTTAAGGTCTTCCTTCAACCTTAAATACTATGTTACGATGTTACTATGTTACCTGCATTCCAGCTCACTTGATTAGAACTCTGCTTAAGCAAGCTTTCTGCCATATTCTTTGTCAATTGAACATTTGCCTTTGGATGTATAGGAGTGATCTCTGTGCTCTGATCCAGACCCTACCTGATTAGTTACCTTACCTGGACTTGACTCTCTGCTTGTGACCTGATTCCTCTTTCTGCCTGTTCCTCTGTATTCTGTTTTGTCCCTCTGGTTTCCTGACTTAGGCTTGAATTGGACTTTGCTTTTGAATATCCCTAGCTGTTACTGCGCCGTTTCCTGGACCAGACCTCAGATTGTTTTGACCTCTCTTTACTACCAGTAAGTAGTAATATTATTGTATTTACTTTCCGTTATTACAGTCTGTTTTCTGCACATCAGAGATTAGTTATTACAATTAAACTTTTGGGCCGCCCTTGAATTCATTACGTACTTTGTGTGATCAGGTGGTGGATCTGACTCAGTCCAAGATCTAGCCTTGGAACAACACAAATTAGCAGCCTCCAAGGCCAGATGTCTGGTGCTTTTCCTGCCCCTCAGAATCTCTCTCCTCTAACCGCTGTCATGACTACTGAACCCTCTGATGTATCTTTGAGCCCCTCTGAACCTGTTGTAGCACTCCCTGACAAATTGTCAGGGGAAAAAGACCATTTCAGAATTTTCAAGGAGAGTTGTAAATTATTGTATACCTTGCGCACTCGGTCATCTGGGTCACAGCGGGTGGGCATTATAATGTCACTTTTGCAGAGAGGATCCTCAAACCTGGACCTTTTCCCTACCCTCTCTTGCTCCTGGACGTCTTTCGGTAGACGCCTTTTTTGACGCTTCAGGACAGATCTATAACAAACCTGACAGGGTTAAGGTGACAGAGACAAGGATCATGAACCTGACACAGGGCAACAACACAGCAGAAGACTATTGTACTTTTGGCAGTGGTCTACTGAGGTCCTGTGGAATGACGCAGCTCTCAGATGCCTATTCCTCAGGGGTCTCTCGAAGTGTCTAGAGAACGTTCTGGCTCTACAAGCTCCACCTGGGTGTTTGGTGGAGGCCATGACTCGGGCTATCCACATGGATCGGAGGATGCGGGAGAGACATGAGGTTCAACAAGAGGTCCCATTTTGTCCATCTAGCCTGGTTCGTTTACCTGAGATGGGGGAGTTGAAGCTGCCAGTTCATGGATCAATGAGAGGAGACATCGTCAGAAACTTGGAGTTTGTCTCTATTGTGGCCAAGCTGGTCATTTCTTAAAGGATTGCTTGACAAGACCTGCAGCAAACAAGCAGTCGGGAAATGCGTTAGTCTGGGTGATTGTCGAGGTCACCCAGACTTCCAGGTACCCGTTTACTCCTCCGATAAAGTATTGTTGAATACTGAACTTCTCTTTCAAAATCAGTGTCTGTCAATATTTGCCTTTATTGACTGTATCAGCGGCTAATTTCATTGATTCTAGACTGGTTCTGAAGTTAGAGTTAGGGACAGTTAAGTTAGAAAGCCCATTCAAATTGTGGCCATTGATAGAACTCTGTTGCTCAAGAATTTGGTTCAGTTAGTTACTGTGGAGTTCACACTCAAGGTGGGGTTCCTTCTCATGGAATATCCTGCTATTTTTTGGACATTTACCTGCTGGAATTTTGTTGGGTGTTCTTTGGCTACATATGCATAATTCAATAATTGACTGGAATCTAGAAGATATTGTCAAATGGGGTCCCTATTATGTTGAAAACTGGCTTAAATCTGTGCATGTTTGCTTCGTTATTCTGGAGGGTCTTCCGGAATACCTGAAAGACTTCAGAGATGTTTTTTTGGAAAAAGAGGCTGAGATCTTACCTCCTCACCGTCATTCCCAATGCCAATTTGCCCAAGGTTCGCTTGTATAATTTGTTTGGTTCGGAGCGGACAGCCATGAAAGTTTATATTGCTAAAAGTTTATCAAAGGTCATACCTATCCTTCCTCATCGCCTGTAGCTGATAGTTTCTTTTTTGTTAAAAAGAAAGATGGAGGTCTTCGTCCCTGCTTCGATTTCCGTGAACTAAACAAAATAACTGTTAAAAATACCTATCCACTTCCACTTATCCCCGATCTATATAATCAGCTTTCAGGGGCCAAATGGTTTTCCAAACTGGATCTCAGAGGGGCATATAATCTGATACGTATTTGAGGGTGATGAGTGGGAGACAGTGTTTTTAACATCTGAGGGTCTTTGAAAATCTCGTCATTTGGTCTTACTAATGCACCCGAGGTTTTTCAGAATTTTATGAATGATATTCTTTCTGATTATATTGGGAGATTTATTGTGGTTTATTTAGATTATATTCTAATTTTCTCACCTGACCTGAATTCCCATCATAAACATGTCCGTTTAATTTTGCAACGGTTAAGAGATAATTATTTGTTCACTAAAATTGAAAAATGTTCCTTTTCAATTCAGGAAATATCATTCTTGGTTTCATTGTGTCAACCTCTGGTTTTAAGATGGATCCTTGGAAAGTTCAGGCCATCATTGATTGGGTTCAACCCAGCGACCTCAAGGCCCTGCAGCGCTTTTTAGGATTCGCAAATTATTACAGGAGGTTTATTAGAGGTTTTTTCCAGATTGTCAAGCCTCTTATAGATCTCACTCGTGAAGGGGCGAAGCTAAACATTTGGTCGCCAGAAGCGGTCGGGGCTTTTGAAAATTTGAAGAAATGTTTTATGTCTGCTCCTGTGCTTGTTCAACCAGACCTCTAGAGACCATTCATTGTGAAGGTTGATGCTTCTAAGGTCAGGGTGGAGGCTGTATTGTTTCAAGGTCCTAAAACATTAACCTGCGAGCATGTGCCTTTTTCTCCAAAAACTTTTCTCCTGCTGAAAGAAACTATGATGTGGGTAATCGAGAGTTACTTGCTGTCAAGTTGGCCTTTGAAAAATGGAGGCCTTTTTTGGAAGATGCCGTTCATCTGGTCACCATGGTGACAGATCAGAAAAATCCAACCTATTTTGAATCTGCCAAGCGGTTGACCCCTAGACAGGCCAGATAGTCTTTATTTTTCTCTAGATTTAATTTTTCTATTACATTCAGGCCTGGATCTAAGAATGTAAGAGCAGATACCCTGTTTCGTAGTCTTGATTCGTTGTCTCCTCCGGAACCTCCTTCCTCTTTTCTTCCTTAGGGTATTGTTGTGGCCATGGTTTACTGGTAGCTGGAAGCTGAAATTCGTACTGCTCAGTCCTTGGCTACTTCCAATACCTCTGAATGCAAGTTGTTTGTTCCTGTGTATCTCAGATTATGTCTTTTATAAGAATTCTATGAGTCTGTGTTGAGTGGTCATCCTGGGGTCACTGCCAGCCAGTAGGCAGTTGCTAGACTCTTTTGGTGGTCCGCTATGCATAAAGATATTAGAGATTTTGTGTCAGCTTGTGAAACTTGCGCACATGCCTGTCAGGAAAATGTGAATTTTTGTCATGGTTTTAAAATGTTGAAAGGACAGCCAGAGATTTCTTAATTCCCCGCCCCTTGTTCACTTGTAAGGGAGCTACATAGATCTCCGCTTTGCTTTCCCCCAGTCAGGAATTTTTACAACAAACCATAAATTGAGCAAAGAGGAACTCAGCTAGCCTGATCTGGTTTGGTGATTACTGAATTCCTATGTCTTAACTTACAGTCTTTTAACGTTAAATTTCATAAGACCTGTACCACAAATACATAAATCATATTTTTGGAATGTTTACCTTCTTTCAGTTATGATGGTGTATCTTTTACATCTATGTAACAATCAGAAACCTGGGAAATGGGTTCCGACCTTCTGAACATCATAGATATATCATATTTGATATCAATCTTCGCGTAAATTCCCTAGGGAAAGCATGATGTCCTTTGTTTTCATGTGGGAGTGGCCAAACCAAAGATATGAAAAATTGAGTTTTTTTGAGAATTGTGAAAGAGGAGGGTTTCAGAGAACGAACAGGGAGGTGAACACAAGTGGGAGTTCCTGGATTTTCTGTGTCATTACATATATCCAAAGCGTCCATTTTGGCCTCATTCCACCTTGGAACGTCAGATGCAGCACCACACTATCGCTATGTGGAGGAATACAACATTTCTGAAGAGCCCCCCACTGAATTTGGGATCATCACCGCGTGGCGCAGGTTTTGCAATTTCTGAATTATTCCCTTTTATTTTAATAACTGTTTTATGCATATATGTAAATTGTCTATTTTGTAATATCTTGTATATCTTTTGTAAACACTGCCAACTTTCTGGAGTAAATTTTATAAATTTACTTAGTTTTGTTCTTCTTGTTCTATGACGAGCTGACACGCATCCCCACTTATCATTTTACCAAACAGGTTACCGATCCACCTGAAAGAGATCGGTGGTGGCAACATAATTTTTGTATTTATGTGATATTATGGGCCTGAGGGTGACTGGATCAAGGTATATATACGTTCCTGGCAGGAACTGGTGGTATATATATATCCCGTCACATCATGTGCTGCAGTAGACGACATAAATTAGAGCAGCTGGGCTTTTTTTCTTATCCTCTGGAAATACCGGATTGGCCAGCAAGATAAGGGGGCGCCAGAGAGCTGCAGGTCGTGACAAAGTTTTCATGACAATTGGTGGCAGAGTGGTGGGATCATAGAACAATAGTGATCTGGTTTGAGCAATGATTCCTCTCACTAAAAACTTGCACGGTTCTTACGAGAACTCTGCACAAAAGTTTTGAAAATCAAACCCAGTGTTTATTAGATCTGAGACAGTACTGTATGTGTAGCAGTTACCCCTACCCTTCTTATTTTTTTTATACTATTTTTTTAGTTTGGAAAGCATGGTCGTAGTTGGGAAGTTCTAGTTCACCCAGCAGAAAAAGGACATTCTTGCCAAAATATGTACGACCAAAAGCATTGACCCCTTTGGCAAAAACAAAGACAACTGGTCACTGAACTGGTACAACTTGAAGCAGAGCAAGCACTTCGCCAGAGTTCAGCGGAAGCAGGGATCAGCCAATGTATGGACAGTATCGCTGCAGGGGGTCCCACCTGTAGACGCACGCCGTGTCAGTGACCAGGGCAGCATGGACCTCTATCTGCAAATGGCTCTACAGCAACTTCCCACAGAGGATTGTGAAGGATGACTGAGGGTAATTTAGCAACACCAGGAAGCTGCCGAGTGGCGGGCCCAAGCTGAGCGAGATGCTGCTGACCAATGGACTGAGGCCCAAGCCCAACGAGAGGCTGAGAGAGCCAAGCGGGAGGCCCAGCGAGAGGCCGAGAGAGACGAATGGGAGGCTGAGAGAGCCGAGCAGCAGGGCCAAGCGCAGAGAGCACACAAACTGCAGAAGGCCCAACTGGGGATATTACCATCCACTTCATGGAACGGTGAGCCCAACAATGCAACCATGTTTAAACCCCATCCAGAGCATTTTCCTGTGCTGGAAAATGATTGAGACCAGGACACCTTTTTGAGGGGTTTTGAATAGACTTGCATTCAGTACCAGCTGCTGCCCGACCAGTGGGCCTGATACCTAATTGTAGGGCTGAGAGACAAAGCTCTGGCGAAGTTTGTGGCTCTTCCTCGAAAGAAGATGGGAACTATGATGCCATTAAGCAGGCCCTAATACAAAGGTTCCAGCTAACTCCTGAGGTGTACCGTAGAGAGTTCCGGAACCTCCAGCGTGGACCACACGACAGTTACAGTGATGTGGTGCACAGGCTCAGAGCCAACTTTGAGCAGTGGATATAAGGACTGTCAGTGACCACCGTTGAAAAACTAAAGGACCTGATGCTGATGGTGAAGGACCAATTCCTGCATCTGTGCCTGACTGAGGTGCGACAGTTTGTGATGGATCGGGAGTCGGGAGCCACCAGACACGAACAAAGCAGCGCAGATTGCAGACCCCTACGAGGCCAACCAGAGACCGGAGGTGCGGAAGCCGGTCGGCATCAATAAAGGGGGTAAGCCATCCATCACCGTCCCTGCCCCTGCCAGCCCACCTTCTGGAGGCCCTGTCCCAGCTGCCAACACTTGGCTGACAGCTGACGCATGTAAGTACTTTACCTGTGGACAACTGGGATATGTGAGCGCCACTTGTCCAGAGATGCAGAAGAAAACCCCCCCATCTGAGGCCCCAGGGCCTAGTGCTGCTATTTGGTTTGTGGGTAGTATGTGTGGGTGTTCCCGGGAGAACTTGCAGCCAGTTACGGTGGGCAACACCATCAATGTGCGGCTCAGGGACTCTGGCGCAGATCGAACTCTCATTCGCCCCAAATAAGTGTATCCTCATGAACTCCTCCTGGAAAGACACTGACTGTCACCGGTATTGGGGGGAACATCGATATGTGCTCATGGCCCGGGTTTTCCTGGACTCGAGTGTGGGAAGAGGGTGGAGGGAGGTTGGGGTAACCAAGAATCTTCCCGCCAATGTGTTATTGGGAATGAATTTGGGGCGGTTGATTGCACATGATATTTCTGTTAACCCTCCCAGGTCTGATCTATCAGGAAATGTGAATGTTGATAATGTGCATGGAAATGTCAATGTGTCGCCTGTTAATAAAGTGAATCGTGGTGTTAGGGAACTCAGTCATGTCACACCACAGGCTGATATTACTGAGAATCCCATGAAGGGAGCAGAAATCAGCACTAAGGTAAAGGCAGGCAGGCATGGCAACCACAAGAGTGGTGTTGTGTGCCACCTGCCAGTGTTACAACAGACTGTGACATGGCGGGTGCTAGCTGCTCCATGATAAGTGCTGATCCTGAGGCATGCCTGTCAAGGTAGATGGTGGCAGGCATGAGGACCCTGAGGACCATGGTCCCATGCAGCTTGCCAGTGTCATGACTGACAGTGACATGGCAGGTGATACCTACCTCATGGTAAGTGCTGGTGTTGAGGCATCATAGCGTGATGGGCCTCATGGTGGAGGAGATCTCAGCTATGACACGCCAGGAACTGGCATCGCTGAAGGCCCCCTCAAGGTTGTAGAACTTGTTGCTATGGGAGATGGCGGCAGGCAAGGCAACCACATGAGCAGTGGTTACATGCCACCTGCCAGTGTTACAATGGACTGTGACATAGCGGGTGCTAGCTGCGCCATCCTAAGCATTGATCCCAAGGGATTCTCAGGAGAGGGAAATATGTTTGCCCCAACCGGGCATGACGATGGGAACACGGATCCCATAATCTGGGAAAGATGTGCTAACTACCTGTGTGGGCTATGGAGGAGGAGCCCCCGTAACCCATCAGAGTAGTTAGAGACCGTACTCTGCAATCGGCCTGGACAATGGGGAGATCGGGCCCATTGTTTATCCTACTGATTGGAAGAAGGGCTTCCCTGCCGTTCAGGACCAAGGGAGAGAGGTAGGTACCCCTGGCTTGTCCGGATGGAAGAGTGGTACACTTGTTCTGCCAGGGAGATGGGAGAGCAAACCTCCTAACCTGTCAGAAAGGCGGAATGGTAGTCCCAACAACCTGTCAAGTTAAGGGACAGTTTCAGTCCACAGCTTGTCAGGGTGATGGGAAAGTTGTGTCCATGGCCAGTCAAGCCAAACAGAATGTGGCATTATTCTCTGGGGAGATGGCCTTCCAAGGTGCTCTCACCCACAGCCTGAGAACTGGGAATGCAGGGCCCGCACTGCATTCTGGGTCCTCAACCTGTAGAGGGATAACCGGACCACCTGCTGACTTAGAACAGGTCCAAGATGGTTCCTGTGAAGTCGAGGTGCCTCTTCTGTCTATATCTAGCCAGGGGTTTCAGACTGTCAACCCAGCAAATGACAGTCCGGAGGTGCTGAAAGACCTTGCAGAGACTCCCCCGTCTCTGAGCCCGAATCGAAGAAGGTCCTGTGGGATCCATGTAGTGGGCGAGATCACCAATTTGCGCATGTCAGAAGGCCCAGAGATCCTACCTCTGTAGCGCAGTCTGAAAGGGGGAGGTGTCAGGAAAATATGAATTTTTGTCATGGTTTTGAAATGTTGAAAGGACAGCCAGAGATTTCTTAATTCCCTGCCCCTTGTTCGTTTGTAAGGGAGATACATGGATCTCCGCTTTACTTTCCCCCAGTCTGGAATTTTTCGACAAGCCATAAACTGAGCTAAGAGGGACTCAGCTAGCCTGATGTGGTTTGGTTCTTACTGAATTCCTTTGTCTTAACTTAGTCTTTTAACATCAAATTTCATAAGACCCGTTCATACACCAACATATCATATTTTTGGAATGTTTACCTTCTTTCAGTTATGATGGTATATCTTTTATAGCTATGTAACAATCAGAAACCTGGGGAACCAGTGGAATGGGTTCCGACCTTCTGAACATCATATATATATTTGATACCAATCTTCGTGTAAATTCCCGAGGGAAAACATGATGTCCCTGGTTTTAACATGGGAGTGGCCAAACTAAAGATATGGAAAAGGGAGAATTGTGAAAGAGGTGAGTTTCAGAGAACCAGCCTACAAGGGAGGTGAACACAAGTGGGAGTTCCTGGATTTTCTGTGTCATTACATAAAACCAAAGCGTCCATTTTGGCCTCATTCCACCCTGGGACCACACTATCGCTGTGTGGAGGAATCATACAACATTTCTGAGGAGCCGTTCCCCCCCCACAGAATCTGGGATCATCACCACGTGGTGCAAGTTTTCCAATGTCTCAATTATTTCCTTTTATTTTAATAACTGTTTTATACATACCGTATATACTCGCGTATAAGCCGAGTTTTTCAGCCCAAAAATTGGACTGAAAAGTCCCCCCCTCGGCTTATACGCGAGTCACTGTATACTGTATACAATGTATACAGTATACAGTGCCCCCCATCAGTATACAGGTCCCCCCCCCTTGTGTAGCAATCCTGTAAAGGAAGAGATTAGTATACTTATCCCTGCCGCTGTCCCTATCGCGCTCCTCCGGCTTCATCCAGCGTCTTCCGTCTTCTTCCGGCTTCCTCCGGTGGGCACAGGCAATGACGTCATTGTCTGCGCGCCAGAGGAGGAAGCCGGAAGAAGACGGAAGACGCTGAATGAAGACGGAGGAGCGCGATGGCGGCGGTGGGACAGCGGCGGCGGGACAATGGCAGTGATAAGTATACTAATCTCTTCCTTTACAGGATTGCTACACAAGGAAGGGGGGCTGTATACTGATATGGGGGGGGTGCTGCTGTATATACCTCTGGGACTGCTGTATATACCTCTGGGGCTGCTGTATACTACCTCTGGGGCTGTATATACCTCTGGGGCTGCTGTATACTACCTAACGGCTGCTGTATACTACCACTGGGGCTGCTGTATACTACCACTGGGGCTGCTGTATATACCTCTGGGGCTGCTGTATACTACCTCTGGGGCTGCTGTATACTACCAAAGGGCTGCTGTATACTACAACTGGGGCTGCTGTATATACCACTGGGGCTGCTGTATACTACCACTGGGGCTGCTGTATACTACCACTGGGGCTGCTGTATATACCTCTGGGGCTGCTGTATACTACCTAAGGGCTGCTGTACACTGCCACTGGGGCTGCTGTATACTACCACTGGGGCTGCTGTATAGTACCACTGGGGCTGCTGTATACTACCACTGGGGCTGCTGTATATACCTCTGGGGCTGCTGTATACTACCACTGGGGCTGCTGTATATACCTCTGGGGCTGCTGTATACTACCACTGGGCTGCTGTATATACCTCTGGGGCTGCTGTATACTACCACTGGGGCTGCTGTATACTACCACTGGGGCTGCTGTATATACCTCTGGGGCTGCTGTATACTACCACTGGGGCTGCTGCTGTATATACCACTGGGGCTGCTGCTGTATACTACCACTGGGGAGGCTGCTGTATACCACACTGCTGGGGGCTGTATACCTGTGCTGGGGTCCACCCTCTGCTTATACACGAGTCAATAGGTTTTCCCAGGTTTTGGGGGCAAAAGTAGGTGGGTCGGCTTATACACGGGTTGGCTTATACACGAGTATATACGGTATATATAAATTGTCTCTTTTGTAATATCTTGTATATATTTTGTAAGCACTGTCAAGTTTCTGGAGTAAAATTTATAAATTTACTTAGTTTTGTTGTTCTTGTCCTATGACGAGCTGACACGCATCCCCGCTTTTCACGTTACGAAACAGGGTACCGATCCACCTGAAAGTGATCAGTGGTAGCAGCATAATTTTTGCATTTATGTGATGTTGTGGGTCTGAGGGTGACTGGATCGAGGTATATATATGTTCATGGCAGGAACTGGTGGTATATATACATCCCGACACATCACGTGCCGCAGTAGACAACTCAAATTAGGGCAGCTGGGCTCCTTTTGTTATCCTCTGGCAATACTGGGTTGGCCAGCAGGATAAGGGGGCGCTAGAGAGCTGCAGGTCCTGACGAAGTTTTCGTGATAACGCCAAAGTACAGCCTTGCCAGCCTGCTGGAGAATTGGCCTCTTTCCCAATTCCAGAAAGACCATGGACACATTTGTCTATGGATTTCATTTCTGATTTGCCTCTGTCTGGGGGGATGACTGCTATTTGGGTGGTGGTCGATCAATTCAGCAAACAAGCTACCTTTGTCCCATTATCTGGGTTACTCAATGCTGAAACTCCCTCCAAACTGTTTATTGTTCATGTGGTACGATTGCATGGGATTACCATAATATTGTGTCTGATAGGGGAGTACAATTTGTCTCCAGATTTTGCAAAAAATTGCGGATTGATTTGTCCGTCTCTGCTTTTCACCCTGAATTTAACAGGCAGACAGAAGGAACAGTCTCTGAAACAAATTTTGAGAAGTTTTGTCACCAATCAGCAGCAGAACTGGTCATTATTTCTTTCACTGGCTGAATTTGCCTTCAACAGTCGGGTTAATCAGTCCACATGGACCTCACCGTTTTTTTCTATAATTATGAATTCCATCCTCACTTTGGTAAATTTTCCAGGATAGGTTCTGGGTGTCCTAGGGTAGATGTCACCATTCAAAAGCTGGGAATTGTTTGGAGGGAGGTTAAGAGAAACATTTAGGAGGCTCAGCATCGGCAGAAATGGAAGGCCGATAGGAAGCGCTCATCAGGGGCTGTTTTCAAGGTGGGAAATAAAGTATGGCTATCCTCGAAAAATATTAGATTGAAGATGTCCTCGCTGAAGTTTGGTCCTAGGTTTATTGATCCATATGTGATTTTGGAGATAGCAACGGTCTGCAAAAAAAATTTTTTGGAGAGTTGTTTTGGTTATTCCACGTAATCTTTGTTTTTGAGTGTGCTGAATCCAAAAATGACCTCCATTTTGTCATAGGACATCACGTTTTCTGACAATTTAAGTAACTATGTTAAACTAGCTGTGAGCCCAATTCTAAAGAATCGGGAGTCTAGAATCTGGAGAGGGAGAGAGAGAGGGAGAGAGAGAGGGGGAGAGAGAGAGAGAGAGAGAGAGGGAGAGAGAGAGGGAGAGGGAGAGAGAGATATAGATATAGATAGATAGATATAGATAGATAGAT
The DNA here is from genome assembly GCA_033576535.1 of Allobates femoralis. NCBI lineage: Eukaryota > Metazoa > Chordata > Amphibia > Anura > Aromobatidae > Allobates > Allobates femoralis. The sequence goes on along the minus strand of JARQOC010000007.1, from coordinate 16,231,225 downwards.
AGATAGATAGATATAGATATAGATAGATGGAGATATAGAATAGATATAGATAATAGATAGATAGATAGATAGATAGATAGATAATATCAAACAAAAAAAACTGCAAAGCACTCGTTACACTGTGCGAAAGGTGCAAAGCTGTGTTGCTGGTATCAATATGTAACAAAAAATCACTGCTGCACTCAGTCTAACCAATAAGTGTGTGCTGACAAGCAATAATGGTTTGAGAAAAAAATTAAAAAACATCCGTTTTTTCTAAAAAAAACTCAGTACTCACTTTTTTTTATTAAAAGCCAGGGCTCTTGGTACACTCATTGGCCAATGTATGCCTGCCCTCCGGCCACTTCTCGGCGGCCCTGGGGTCCGGAGGGTCCTATCGCTGACATCCCTGCCAGATCCTTGTCCGTGAACTCCTTGGTCCTTCTGACCTCATCCTGATCCCTGAGCACCTGGGGCCGGTGGGGGTGCAATCTGCAGCTGGGTGGAGCCAGCAACTCCACTTAGTCTAGTTTATATCAAACACAAAAACTGCAAAGCACTCGTTACACTGTGCGAAAGGTGCAAAGCTGTGTTGCTGGTATCAATATGTAACAAAAAATCACTGCTGCACTCAGTCTAACCAATAAGTGTGTGCTGACAAGCAATAATGGTTTGAGAAAAAAATTAAAAAACATCCGTTTTTTCTAAAAAACTCAGTACTCACTTTTTTTTATTAAAAGCCAGGGCTCTTGGTACACTCATTGGCCAATGTATGCCTGCCCTCCGGCCACTTCTCTGCGGCCCTGGGGACCGGAGGGTCCTATCGCTGACATCCCTGCCAGATCCTTGTCCGTGAACTCCCTGGTCCTTCTGACCTCATCCTGATCCCTGAGCACCTGGGGCCGGTGGGGGTGCAATCTGCAGCTGGGTGGAGCCAGCAACTCCACTTAGTCTAGTTTATATCAAACACAAAAACTGCAAAGCACTCGTTACACTGTGCGAAAGGTGCAAAGCTGTGTTGCTGGTATCAATATGTAACAAAAAATCACTGCTGCACTCAGTCTAACCAATAAGTGTGTGCTGACAAGCAATAATGGTTTGAGAAAAAAATTAAAAAACATCCGTTTTTTTCTAAAAAACTCAGTACTCACTTTTTTTTATTAAAAGCCAGGGCTCTTGGTACACTCATTGGCCAATGTATGCCTGCCCTCCGGCCACTTCTCTGCGGCCCTGGGGACGGAGGGTCCTATCGCTGACATCCCTGCCAGATCCTTGTCCGTGAACTCCCTGGTCCTTCTGACCTCATCCTGATCCCTGAGCACCTGGGGCCGGTGGGGGTGCAATCTGCAGCTGGGTGGAGCCAGCAACTCCACTTAGTCTAGTTTATATCAAACACAAAAACTGCAAAGCACTCGTTACACTGTGCGAAAGGTGCAAAGCTGTGTTGCTGGTATCAATATGTAACAAAAAATCACTGCTGCACTCAGTCTAACCAATAAGTGTGTGCTGACAAGCAATAATGGTTTGAGAAAAAAAATTAAAAAACATCCGTTTTTTCTAAAAAACTCAGTACTCACTTTTTTTTATTAAAAGCCAGGGCTCTTGGTACACTCATTGGCCAATGTATGCCTGCCCTCCGGCCACTTCTCTGCGGCCCTGGGGACCGGAGGGTCCTATCGCTGACATCCCTGCCAGATCCTTGTCCGTGAACTCCCTGGTCCTTCTGACCTCATCCTGATCCCTGAGCACCTGGGGCCTGGTGGGGGTGCAATCTGCAGCTGGGTGGAGCCAGCCAACTCCACTTAGTCTAGTTTATATCAAACACAAAAACTGCAAAGCACCGTCACGTGAAAGTGAATAGTAGATGTAGGTATAATATGAAAAAATCCTTGAGAAACAGCTGACTACTCAGATGTACATAAGGGGTGACAAGCTATATATATGTTGAGAAAAAATTAAAAACATACGTTTTTTTCAAAAAACTCAAACATCTCCATTTTTTTATTTAATGCTGGAGTCTTGGTACATACATTGGCCAATGTACTGTCTGCTCATCAACTGCGACCAAGTGACTTCAGGCCTGGATGGAGTCCTACGCTGAATCCCTACCATCCTTGTCCGTTACCCACTACTAGTCGACCCATCTGATCCCTGACACCTGGGCTGGTGGGGTGCAATCTGCAGCTGGGTGAGCCAGCCACTCCACTTAGTTAGTTTATATCAAAAAAAATACTGCAAAGCACTCGTTAATAGATAGATAGATAGGATATAATATGAAAAAGATCCTTGCAGCACACAGCTACTACCAATGATGTACATAAGCTACTAGCTATATATATTTGAGGAAAAAGTTTAAAAACTTACGTTTTTTTCAAAAAACTCAAACATCTCCAATTTTTTATTTAATTCTGAAGTTCTTGGTACATACATTGGCCAATGTCTGTTTGCTCATCAACTGCGACAAAGTGACTTCAGGTCTGATGAGTCCTACGCTGATATCCCTATCCTCCTTGTCCGCTTCCCCACTACTAAGTGGGCAGACACCATCTAGACCCTCCATCACCTGTAGGTAATGAGGGTGCACATTGCAGCATGGATCCTGCAACTCCATATGATAAATAACAAGAAAAAACTGCACAGCACTCAAAGACAAATGTGAACTGGTGCTAGCAAAGCTGCAGGGTTATATAATATGAAAAAGATCCTTGCAGCACACAGCTACTACCAATGATGTACATAAGCTACTAGCTATATATATTTGAGGAAAAAGTTTAAAAACTTACGTTTTTTTCAAAAAACTCAAAAATCTCCAATTTTTTATTTAATTCTGAAGTTCTTGGTACATACATTGGCCAATGTCTGTTTGCTCATCAACTGCGACAAAGTGACTTCAGGGTCTGATGAGTCCTACGCTAATATCCCTATCCTCCTTGTCCGCTTCCCCACTACTAAGTGGGCAGACACCATCTAGACCCTCCATCACCTGTAGGTAATGAGGGTGCACATTGCAGCATGGATCCTGCAACTCCATATGATAAATAACAAGAAAAAACTGCACAGCACTCAAAGACAAATGTGAACTGGTGCTAGCAAAGCTGCAGGGTTATATAATATGAAAAAGATCCTTGCAGCACACAGCTACTACCAATGATGTACATAAGCTACTAGCTATATATATTTGAGGAAAAAGTTTAAAAACTTACGTTTTTTTCAAAAAACTCAAAAATCTCCAATTTTTTATTTAATTCTGAAATTGGAGATTTTTGAGTTTTTTGAAAAAAAACGTAAGTTTTTAAACTTTTTCCTCAAATATATATAGCTAGTAGCTTATGTACATCATTGGTAGTAGCTGTGTGCTGCAAGGATCTTTTTCATATTATATAACCCTGCAGCTTTGCTAGCACCAGTTCACATTTGTCTTTGAGTGCTGTGAAGTTTTTTCTTGTTAGATATAGATAGATATAGATAGATAGATAGATATAGATAGATATAGATATAGCACACAGTGACCAATCAGATTAGCGCCTCACTTCCCATAGAGATACATAGCGGTGTTTTGGCGAATTTATGGCCGGGCCCCTGGTTCTATTTTCGGCCACGGGGCTCGGCGCTTGTCGGTCGTCGCCGGGGCGGGAGACTCGCCCCTGCAACGGCTGACAATGGCCGCTTCGATAGATAGATAGATAAATAGATAGAGATAGATAGATAGATAGATAAATAGATATAGATAGATAGATAAATAGATAGATAGAGATAGTTAGATAGATAGATAAATAGATAAGTAGATAGATAAATAGATAGATAGATAGATAAATAGATAGATAAATAGATACATAGATAGATAGATAAATAGATAGAGATAGATAGATAGATAAATAGATAGATAGATAGATAGATAAATAGATAGAGATAGATAGATAAATAGATAGATAGATAAATAGATAGAGATAGATAGATAAATAGATAAATAGATAGAGATAGATAAATAGATAGAGATAGATAGATAAATAGATAGATAAATAGATAGAGATAGATAAATAGATAGAGATAGATAGATAGATAGATAGATAGATGAATAGAGATAGATAGATAGATAGATAGATAGATAGATAGAGAAATAGATAGAGATAGATAAATAGATAGAGATAGATCGATAGATAGATAGATAGATAAATAGATAGAGATAGATAGATAGATAAATAGATAGATAGAGATAGATAAATAGATAGAGATAGATAGATAAATAGATAGAGATAGATAGATAAATAGATAGATAGATAGATAGATAAATATGTAGAGATAGATAGATAAATAGATAGAGATAGATAGATAGATATAGATAGATAAATAGATAGATAGAGATAGATAGATAGATAAATAGATAAATAGAGATAGATAAATAGATAGAGATAGATAGATAGAGAGATAGAGATAGATAGATAGGTGAGTCTTTGCAGCCGCGGTAAGTCCGGCGACAGCCGAGCACCGTGGCCGAAAATCGAACCAAGGGCCCGGCCATGCATTGTTCGAAACACCGCTATGTATCTCTATGGGAAGTGAGGCGCTATTCTGATTGGTCGCTGTGTGCTGCCAGCGACCAATCAGAATACAGCCTCACTTTGAGCGGTAAATTTGAAACTCAAAGTCGTCCATTATATGTCTATGGGAAGTGAGGTGCTATTCTGATTGGTCGCCGGCAGCACACAGCGACCAATCAGAATAGCGCCTCACTTCCCATAGAGATATAATGGACGACTTTTCGTCCATTATATCTCTATGGGAAGTGAGGCGCTATTCTGATTGGTCGCTGTGTGCTGGCGGCGACCAATCAGAATAGCGCCTCACTTTCAGCGGTAAATTTGAAAGTCAAAGTCATCCATTATATGTCTATGGGAAGTGAGGCGCTATTCTGATTGGTCGCCGGCAGCACACACGCTACCAATCAGAATAGCGCCTCACTTCCCATAGAGATGTAATGGGCGACTTTTTGTCCATAATATCTCTATGGGAAGTGAGGCGCTATTCTGATTGGTCACCGGCAGCACACAGCGACCAATCAGAATAGCGCCTCACTTCCCATAGAGATATAATGGACGACTTTGAGTTTCAAATTTCCCGCTTAAGTGAGGCGCTATGCTGATTGGTCGCTGTTAGTGATGGGCGAATCCTAAATTACTCGGAATCGCTTGACTCTAGCGAGTCCGAGCACAGGACTCGCTACTCGTTGCGAGTCTAGCGAGTCCAATGTTAATGAATGGGGAATCGAGTAATAGCGAGTAGTGTGAGATTTACAAATCACAGATGTGTCTCGGAAGCTTCAGCCTGAAGCAATCCTAGTTTTGCCATTTATTTGCATTGGACTCGTTTACTTTGCAACTGTAATCGCTGGGAAACTCGCACAGATAAGAGTCCTGTCTGCTCAGTGTGCTGGCTGCCACAGCTCCAGGGTCCTAGAGCCTGCCTGCTGCCTGATGTAGCAGAGCTGAGATTGTTCTCAGTCTGCTCATTCCCTGTGCATAGACATCTATATCTATGCACAGGGATGAGCAGAGAGGACATCGCGTTTTGGACTGCGTCGGACGGAAGAGGATTTTTTTAATTAAAGATGGAGTCCCTAATGGCTTTTTTTTTTATTTCTAATAAAAAATTTTCTCTGTGTTGTGTTTTTTTTTAAAACAATTTAATAGAAATTCATGGCGGTCATGTCTAATATTGGCGTGACCGCCATAAATTTCGGGCTTAGGGCCAGCTCATAATACAAAGCTGGCCCTAACCTCTTTATAACCCAGCGTGCCACCGCCACCAGGGCCGCTGGAAGAGCGGGGTTCAGCGCCAGAGGATGGCGCTTCAATGAACGCGCCATCTTTTGGGGCGGCTGCGGCTGCAATTTGCAGCGGGGGGTGCCCAGAAAGCTTGGGCATCCCTGCGCTGCGGATTCCAGCCCCCAGCTGCTTAGCTGTACCTGGCTAGAAATAGAAATTGCGCGGAGCCCCACGCAGTTTTTTTTTAATTATTTCATGAAATTCTGAGATTCTGACTCTGACATTGACTCTGAACTCTGACTCTGAGACTCTGACTCTGACTCTGAGACTCTGACTCTGAGTGAGACTCTGATCTGAGACTCTGACTCTGACTCTGAGACTCTGACTCTGAGACTCTGACTCTGACTCTGACTCTGACTCTGACTCTGAACTCTGACTCTGACTCTGAGACTCTGACTCTGAACTCTGAGACTCTGACTCTGAGACTCTGACTCTGAGACTCTGACTCTGAGACTCTGACTCTGAGACTCTGACTGCTCTGAGACTCTGACTCTGAGACTCTGACTCTGACTCTGAGACTCTGACTCTGAGACTCTGACTCTGAGTCTGAGACTCTGACTCTGAGACTCTGACTCTGACTCTGAGACTCTGACTCTGAGACTCTGACTCTGAGACTCTGACTCTGAGACTCTGAGACTCTGACTCTGAGACTCTGACTCTGAGACTCTGAGACTCTGACTCTGAGACTCTGAACTCTGAGACTCTGACTCTGAAATTCATGAAATAATAAAAAAAAAATGCGTGGGGCTCCGCGCAATTTCTATGTCTAGCCAGGTACAACTAAGCAGCTGGGGGCTGGAATCCGCAGCGCAGGGATGCCCAAGCTTTCTGGGCACCCCCCGCTGCAAATTGCAGCCCGCAGCCGCCCAGAAGATGGCACGTTCATTGAAGCGCCATCCTCTGGCGCTGAACCCCGCTCTTCCAGCGGCCCTGGTGGCGGTGGCACGCTGGGTAATAAAGGGGTTAATACCAGCTTTGTTATACAAGCTGGTATTAAGCCCGAGATTCTTAATGTCAGGCCACGTTTGACCCAGCCACTAAGAATCTCCAATAAAGGGTTAAAAAAACACAGAGAAAATTTTTTATTTGAAATAAAAAAAAAAAGCCATTAGGGACTCCATCTTTAATTAAAAAAATCCTCTTCCGTCCGACGTAGTCCAAAACGCGATGTCCTCTCTGCTACATCCCCTGTGCATAGATATAGATGTCTATGCACAGGGAATGAGCAGACTGAGAACAATCTCAGCTCTGCTACATCATCTCTGTGAGCACTTTCAAACTCATCAGGCAACCTAAAGCTTGAAATGCTTTCAGCATTCGTCCGACGATTTGTTTGTAGTCAGGGTCTTTGTTATTGTCTAAAAATTTCTCTACGACCTCTTTAAATGTAATCCACCCTTCTTTTTGAGGATGCATCATGGTATTGATAAACTCTTGATCAGCTATAAGCCTTCTAATGTCTGGTCCGACGAGCACACCTTCCTTCAATTTTGCCTCCGAGAGGCCTGGAAACTTGGCGACCAATATTTGAAGCATTCTCCATCTTTTGGAAGTGATTTAAGAATTGCTTCATCAATCCCAATTTGATGTGGAGAGGTGGTAGAAGAACTTTATGGGGAGGAACCAAAGTTTCTCGGAGGACATTTTGTTCACCAACTGTGAGCACCCTCGGCTGACAATTCTTCTTGGTCCAGTGATTTTGTCGGTCTCAACTGTCCCATAGACACAGAAAACAAGGGTATTTGGTATACCCAGCTTGTTGCCCAAGCAGCATCGCACAAGACTTTTAAATCCCCGCACACTTGCCAACCGTGGTCTTCATATTTAAGTCTACGAAGAACCAATTCCACGTTCTTGTAGGTTTCCTTGAGGTGTACGGAATGACCTACAGGTATGGAAGCATAAAAAACGCTTTGAGACTTCTTTTTGAAGAATCTATAAAAAGACGCTATTGCGCTGAATCATATTGGATTTTGAATTGACCCATCAAACCTTCAACATCGATGCAATAAACCAACTTATCTTCCTGGGCAAAGTAAGGAACGAACTCGTCTTCACGATGTCTGAATCATGAAAAAGACACTTCTGGCAACAATAAATTCTTGCTTTTGAGCCTTGAGCCGAGTAACTCAGCGGCATCTTTGGGAAGATTCAAGTCTCTTACCAAATCATTCATCTCCTCCTGGGAAAACAATTTTGGTCTTGTGTCATCTTCAAAGTCAGAACTTGATTCATCATCTGATTCAGGTATGACTCCACCTGACGAATTGCTCAGTGAATATTGGGGTATGAAATAGAATGCTTCCATTTTGAATTATACCCTTTCACATTGCGTGAACAAAAGTAACAATCGTCACTATGGTTCTTTTGCTCTCGCCATACCATAGGAATCCCATAACAGAAAGCTTTTTTCTTACCTTTGAACCAATTTTCGGAGGTCCTCAACACACTGTTTGCACACTTTATGAGGCGCCCAAGCTTTATTTTGGTCTCCAAGCTTTAGTCCGAAATATGCGAAGTATACTTTTTTCACAAAGTCTGTAATATTCAGCTGTTGCTTCAACACTGTATATTCACCACAAATGTAACAGAAACTGTCAGGCGAATTAATACACTTCCACTGAGCCATAATGCTAATTTTGGGAAACACAGTTGAATATGACGAGCTAACAGGAACTGAGATTAAAAAGTGTGAACAGGCGAGAACCAAGATAAAACAATTGAAACAAGCCCGGGTATGTCAGAGCCCGCTCGTTCAACTTGCAACATGTTGATGCTGGTTTCATTTGCTCACTCTGAAAGTTCTTTTCTTTGATAGTTATATTTTTTTGGCATTGTATATCTTCAATGCATTGATGTGAATTAATTAATAGTAATTTTGACTTTCAAAACCCTAAGATAAAAAAAATACCAAAAATTGAGAAAAATGTACTAAATTTGAAGTGAATTTTGCATTTTGTGGCAAATCCTGATGTCTAGAATTTTTTCAATATTTTTTCCATTTTCAGCACACCAAAATACATGGAAATTAGATGAAAATAATCAAACAGCTTTTTAGTCGCAGACCTGTGTAGTCAATACAGTTGCCTTCCGATTGAAACTCTTTTCATCTCTCCATATTGCTGTATTCCACAAGTCATTGTTGAAGGAGATTATTCCTTCTGCTCTTTCTCTCTTGCCCCTGCCTGCTCCAGTGTCCATTGAGGGGAACCTGGAATATCAGGTTCAAATGATCATTGATTCCCGAATGATCCGAAGTTGCTTTCAATATCTGGTAAATTGGAAGGGGTATGGACCCGAGGAACGGTCCTGAGTTCGAGCTCATTCTGTAAGGGCTGATTGGTTGGTCCGGGCCTTTCATCGGAGGTTTCCTGGGAAAGCTGGCGGTCGGGTGGCCCCCCTTTAAGAGGGGGTACTGTCACAATCTCCACACTATCTTTTTCCTTTACTAGGTTGTTGTAGGGATAGTCAGTCTGAGCTGGCTCTGTGCTGCACATCACCTACATTCCAGCTCACTTGATTAGAACTGTACTTAAGCAAGCTTGCTGCCCTATTCTGTGTCATTTGTACATTTGCCTTTGTATGTGTAGGATTGATCTCTCTGTGCTCTCAGCTAGACCCTGCCTGGACCTTACCTGGACTTGACTCTCTGCTTGTGACCTAATTCCTCTACATACGGACCATGTGCTGGAAGAGTATGTCCTCATATGTCTTATAATATAAGTAGGGAATACCTATCTGGTCCTGGGGTTTTGTGGCCAGGGTGAGGGTGAGGGAGCATTTTTGTCAAAGAAGTTACTAAGGGTTACCGTATATACTCGTGTATAAGCCGAGTTTTTCAGCCCAAAAATTGGTCTGAAAAGTCACCCCCTCGGCTTATACATGGGTCAATACGGTAATCCTTATGGTGGGGAGGCGGGGGGAGGCTGCTGACTGAGCGGCCTGTCACGTGGGGCCGCTCATTAGATATGCACGGCTCCCCCCGCCCATCACAGCGGCAGGGGGAGCCGTGCATACAGCCCCCCAGTGTATACAGGCAGTTCCCCAGTGGCACTAGCCCCCCATCATGTTTAGAGCCCCCCACACTTTGCAGAGCCCCCCGCTGCATTATCTTACCATCCAGGGTCTTCTTCACCGCGGGTCCTACAGTCATCATCGCGCGCTGTGCTCCGGTCTCACGTGACCCGGCGCGATGACGTCATTCCACTGCGACCGCCGGGTCACATGAGACCGGGAACACAGCGCGCGAGGATGGACTCCAGTACCCGCGGTGAAGAAGACCCTGGATGGTAAGATAATGCAGCGGGGGGGGCTCTGCAAAGTGTGGGGGGCTCTAAACATGATGGGGGGGTGAGTGCCACTGGGGCCTGCTGTATTCCCCTGGGGGCCTGCTGTATATACCCCTGGGGGCCTGCTGTATATACCCCTGGGGGCCTGCTGTATTCCCCTGGGGGCCTGCTGTATATACCCCTGGGGGCCTGCTGTATATACCCCTGGGGGCCTGCTGTATATACCCCTGGGGGCCTGCTGTATATACCCCTGGGGGCCTGCTGTATATACCCCTGGGGGCCTGCTGTATACCCCTGGAGCCTGCTGAATACCCCTGGGGGCCTGCTTATACCCCTGGGGGCCTGCTGTATACCCCTGGGGGCCTGCTGTATACCCCTGGGGGCCTGCTTATACCCCTGGGGGCCTGCTGTATACCACTGGGGGCGTGCTGTATACCATACTGCTAGGGCCTGTATACCACTGGGGGGGCCTGTATACCTCACTGCTGGGGGCTGTATACCTGTCCTGGTGGCTGTATACCATACTACTGGGGCCTGTATACCACTGGGAGGGCCTGTATACCACACTGCTGGGGGCTGTATACCTCACTGCTGGGGGTTGTATACCTGTGCTGGAGTCCACCCTCGGCTTATACGCGAGTCAATAAGTTTTCCCAGTTTTTGGGGGCAAAAGTAGGGGGGTCGGCTTATACACGGGTCGGCTTATACACGAGTATATACGGTATATGCAATTTTTCCCACGTTTCCAAATTAGTCAGCAGGGATTCATTGAGTCTCCAGTGCATCAATCTGGGTGGGGTAGATAAGATCGCTAATTCAACCGAGAGGGGGGCGTGCTCAGACCACACACAGTGGATACGGAAAGTATTCAGCTCCCTTTTTTCACTTTTTGTTCCATTACAGCCTTTTGGTAAATGCAAAAAAGTTCATTTTTTTCATTAATGTACACTCTGCACTCCATCATGACTAAAAAAAACAGAAATATATATATTTGTGCAAATTTATTAAAAAAGAAAAACTGAAATATCACATGGTCATAAGTATTCAGGCCCTTTGCTCAGACACTCATTTTTAAGTCACATGCTGTCCATTTACTTGTGATCCTCCTTGAGATGGGTCTACTCCTTCTTTGGAGTCCAGCTGTGTTTAATTAAACTGTTACAACTTGATTTGGAAAGGCACTGTCACACCACCACAGGCGGAGCTGTCTAGTGGACCCACTAGATCATGGAGATACCGTGGGGCTGATACTAGAAATGAGCCGGACAAGAGAGTCAGTTAATGAACAGGGTTTATTGATTACAATAAGGGATTGATCCCCAAGGATAGTCCACGGAGCCTGAGCACCGGGGTCACCCTAAGGAAGCACAAGAAGGGTGACCCCTATACAGGGATTCCTCGAAGCGCAACCAGAGAGGGTCCAATGAACCAGTCAACCTGTGGGTCCGACCCAAGGCGAAACAGGACAAGGAAACCAGGGAACTGGAGGAGAAGGCAGTGACTGAGCTTGAGGCAGCTGCAGGGGTCCTGGAGGTAGCCAGGTACCAGCAAGAGTGGTGCGGGTCTGCGAGTGAACGGACAGGAGAGCTCCGGTACTGAAATCAATAGATAGACACGTAAGGATCACAGAGAACACAAGAATCCGCATGCGCTGCTAGGGACCTGAGCTGGTAACTTAGACTAGCTACGAAGTTGCCCAGGCACCTCCCATAGGAAGTGAGCACCTTAAGAACCCACCAGCCCTGAGCGATTGGCTGAGAGATAGTGATAGGAAAAAGGGCGTACTGGCCTTTTAAATTTTCAAAGTGCAGCACGCGTCCTATACGCGTTTTCCCCCGCCACCAGGAAGTGAGAAGGTGGGGGAGAAGCGCTGTGGAGCCGCCGTGGCCGGGGAGGATGCCGTGGGAGAGCGGACCCGGTGAGTATACCTGCTGGGCACAGCAGGATACCAGTGGCTGAATGGGACCCGATGCCCCTGTGTCCCCGGGAGTGGCACTCACTGCAGGTTTACAGTACCCCCCCTTATGCACCCCCTGTCTCAAGCCAGCAAAAAACCTCTGCAGAACACGAGGAGCATTGATATTCTCCTCCGGTTCCCAAGACCATTCTCCTAGACCAAACCCTTTCCAGTCAACCAAATACAATGTCTTGTGTCCTCTCCTGTTGACATCTATAATGGCCTTGACCTCGAAGACATCGTTAACAGAGACTGGAGAGGGATGGGAACTTGGATCCTGGGAGTACCGTCTGAGGATGACTGGCTTAAGAAGAGAAATGAGTTGTGGATCCACAAGGAAGATGACAATCTCAACTGGTAGCATACCTAGTTGATCCTCCGGAGAACCTCAAACTTTGTCCCTGGGCTGGAATGGCGGTGGGTTCAGTTGTCTCTTGTCGACATGGTTCTTCATCCGCTTGGATGCCCTTTCCAGGGATGCCTTTCTCAGACCAGATTTTAGAGAAGTCTCTAGCCAGTGTCTCAGCTGCTGTGTTGTCGGTCGTGATATCCAAGGGAGTCGGGATCCTAGGGTGTTACCCATACACGATAAAAAACGGAGTGCTAGAAGAGGACTCACTGACATTATTGTTATAGGAGAATTCTGCCCAAGACAGTAAGGTAAGACAAGAAAGTGGGGTGGGAGCGCATGTGAAGGAAGTTTAAACAAGGGAAATTTGTTGGAAGGGGCCATGTGGCCACTCGCCATAGGTGGTTGTGCACGCCCTGCACAACTGCGGTGTATCGCCTCAGTGTTATGCCTCCTCCTTGGAGGTGTTTGCAGGGAGAGCTGGCAGTATCCACAGAGCCTGGAGATCTATGCTGCGGTCATGTGACCAGACCAGAAATATATCATCACAAGTCCTTCAGTGGTGAATGCAAGCTTCTTCCAGCAGGTCCTGTGGCTTAGGAACGATGTTTGAAGATTCTCCTCCTGGCCAGAGCTGCTCCTGCCGGTATTACCCGAAGGTATGGGTAATGGAGACAGCAATTTAACGGTCTGTGGAGCACTAGGATAAGGAAGAGTCAGGGAAATGGAAATATTTGTAAAAAGGTTTTATTAACCTCTTACAAGCCACAACGCGTTTCCATAGCACGGTGCTGCCTTCATCAGGTAATGCAAGAGGAATTTTGCTAGAAAGTGACTTATTTCTAAAATCTAACCCCATGCTAGTGGTTAAACAATTAAGCAATCAGTGATTACACACATTGGTTACAATTAACCCTATAGCCACCATTTTCAAGATCACAGATTACCAATACAATATCAAATTATTATATTAAAAACAATAAAAATAATGAAAAAATAAAAACCTATGTAAGGCCACCTTCACACCGGCGTCCATCTGAAAAACGCGGCAGACCCGGACAAAAAAAACGCATCCGCCGCATCCCCTGCCCAACAGCTGCACCCACGGCTCAACTGTCGCAAGCCTCACTCACCGCCAACGGGGCCTGCGGCAAGCGCGGCGCCGGCAGCCACGGCAAGAAACGCGGTAGGCAGCGGCCTTCCCTGCAGCCGAAACTGCCGGAACCACACCCGCCGCAAGCCCCACAGACAACACACAGGGCCAAAGGCAAGCACGACCGCCAGGCGGAAAACGCGGCAGACACGGCCCCCCGCCAGGATCCGCCGCATCCCCAAACGCCAGCACGACAGCGCCCCAACTCTATTTAAAATATATGTGAATGGTATGTACTACCAATGCACATATAAATCACATTTATGATATAAAAACTGCGTAGGAGAAACTACTAAAAATATCAAAATGGATTCTTTCAATTTTATACATTAACATTTTGCCACATTATCTATACTGAGATTCAAGCCTTCAGGGGCCAGGGTGCCCAACTTAAAGATCCAATATCTCTCTTTTCTTATGAGGCTTCTTAGACAGTCTGGATCTTTGCTGTCAATGTGAGCCAAGAATGATCAACCTCATTAAAGTGGGGTGCCTCTGATGGACTGCACTAAAATGTCTGGACACGCTATGCAATTGGTATCCTATTTTTATATTGTGTCTGTGCTTGTTTAATCTAGCATGCATGGTCTGCACAGTGCGACCCACATACTGCAGGCCGCAAGTGCATTCCAGCATGTACACTACATACATAGACTGACAAGTCAGTCTATGTTTAATGGGGAATACACCACCCGTAGTTCTTGAGGTGAAGTTTCTTACCCCATAAACAATGGTGTAACAACACAGGCATTTAGGTGTGCGACACATGTAGCACCCCCAATCAGAACTGTTAATTGTTTGTACAGTTGTTTCTTTAGGAGTCATATTGCTGAGTGCTACTAGGTTATGTAAACTTTTATTCTTTCTGTAGATGATCACGGGTTTATCTGGAATGTGATCAGAAAGAATAGGGTCCCCCTTTAAAAGAACCAATGTTTACTAAGTAAATTATGTATGAGGGTACGGGGCTGACAGAAAGTAGTCACCAAACTCCATTTATTAAATTTTGATGTTGTTGTTGTCGTCTGCTCCATTCTTTTGCTAAACACTTGGTCCACACAAGACTCTTGAGAGAAGTCCTTGTTTTTTTTAATGCATCCTTCACCAGTTTTTTTGGATAGCGTTTTTCCAAAACTCTACCCCGCAAATTTTTTTTTTTTTTTGCAATAAATCTTTTTATTAATTTTCACAGTATAAAATACAGAACACACAGAACAGGCAAAGCTTCACCATCATCAAGTCCAGGGTGAAACAACAAGTACTATAACTATTGTTATAAATGAGGGATCGCACAACGCCCTCCAAATGGTACGGCCCTCCAGCAATCCGCCGTAGGCAAGAAATAGGTGTTTAACCACTCAGAAGGTGAGGTCCCTTGGCTTTGAGGTGATCTATAGCACTAGGGACCCCGGACAAAACAGGCCGGGGAAAAAAAGAAAAGGGAAGGAGAAAAGGAAGAAAGGGGCAGTAAGGAAAAGGAGGGAGGGTACCTTGGAACAGAGAAGGAAACAGAGCTAGGAAGAGGGGGGTGAAAGAAGGGCTGTGGGAGGGACAGATCCAGACTATGGGGTCGGGGCGGGGGGCAGAAGGCTGTGATAGCCAGGTCTTGAAGCTTGGGCTCTTTTTAAATGATTGCCACAGGAACCATGTGCGACTCTGATCCGACCCAGACGGAAGATCATCTGCCATCAGCAATTCTATGCGATTTAGTTTGTCGGCCACCCACTCTAACAGACTAGGGTCCTCGGGCGACCTCCAACGTCGAGGTATGACCGCCCTGGCTGCCAGCAGGCAAAAATGCAGAATCCCCTTACGCACGGAGGGCACAGATGCGGGTATTAGGGACAACAAAGCCATTTGGGGAGTCGGTACATGGTGTACCCCAGACATTAGACAGAAGGCCTCGAAGACCGAACACCAAAAAGGCTGAAGGAGACCGCAAGACCACCAAATATGGAGCATGGAGCCCCTCTCTCTCCCACATCTCCAGCAGGTGTCCGGAATTCCGGGATCTATTCTGTGGAGGATGGTGGGACAACGATACCATCGTGTTAGAATCTTGTAGTTATGCTCTTGTGCAGAGCAAGAGACTGACATCTTATGAGTGAGTGTCAAAATTTTCTGACGATCCTGGACAGAGAATGTGGTCTGTAGGTCTTCCTCCCAAGCCCTCAGGTAGCCAAGGGGGCCAGATTCCTGACTGGTCAGGACCAGGGCATATAACAGGGATACTGTGTGGGCGGGGCCCTCAGTTGAGAGCATAAGAATCTCAAATGGTGTCAGGACCCCCATAGGAGTTCTAGAGAGAAAATCTCGCAGTTGTACAAATTCCAGCCAGGGGAACACGACTCCGTCTGCCCGGTCTCGGAGCCCCTCCACGCCAGAGAGCCCCTCAAGCTCAGACACAACTCGTCTCAGACAAACCCGGTCCCGTGCCAACCAACATAAGAAGGTCGCTCTTGTTAGTGCTGGAGGGAATGCGGGATTGGCAAACAGGGGGCTCAGCCTACCCAGGATAGCAGTCAACTGTAATTTTCAGTTAATGATGTCCCAAAGTCGTATGACCGTCAGAGTAAGTGGGGATAATTGCGTCACGGGAGGTCTGGAGGTCCCATCCAGCCAGGGTAAATGGCAAAGGGGCGCGGGGGAAAGCAAGTCTTCCAGAGCCACCCACTGTTTATGGACCATGCTGAACCTCCAATCCACCAATCTGGAGAGCAAGACCGCATGGTAGTATTTCTTAAAGTCAGGGAGCCCTGCGCCTCCCTCACCCTTCGGCCGAGTCAGGACTGAGAACCTGGTCCGAGGTCTCTTAGCTCCCCACAAAAAGGCGTTAATGGTAGATTGTAAGCGTTGGAAAAAACTGTCTGGGACGGCAATCGGGATGGTTTGAAAAAGATATAGGTACCGGGGCAACACATCCATTTTAATGACGCTCATTCGTCCAAACCAGGACAAATGAGGCCTGTTGTATTTTGCCAAGTCCAAAACCGTTCTTCTCAAGAGTGGGGCATAATTCAATTCATATAAGTCATCTAGGTCCGCTGAAAGCAAAACCCCTAAATACTTAAATGAAGAGGGCTTCCACTTGAAGGAAAAGGACTCCCGGAGTTGCGCTACTAAGGCACCAGGCAGGGAAATGTTAAGTGCCTCTGTTTTAGTATATTTAACCTTAAAATTTGAAACCTGTCCAAACCTCCGAAACTCCCTGATGAGTACTGGGAAGGCTATTATCGGATTTGTAACATAAAGAAGCAAGTCATCTGCGTATAATGAGAGTTTGAATTCAAGCTGTCCAATCCGTACACCCTGTATATCGGGCGAGGTGTGGAGAGCCACCGCAAGATGCTCCATGGCAATAACATTGAGGAGAGGAGACAGAAGGCAGCCCTGCCTGGTGCCATTGCGTATCGCAAAGGGGGTCGAGAGAACACCATTTATTTTAAGGCGGGCTGTCGGGCCACTGTACAGAGCGAAGATCTTTCCCAACAAACCGGTCCCAAGCCCCAGCTGCTCTAAAGAAGCCCAGAGAAAAGGCCAACCCAGGCGATCAAACGCCTTTTCTGCGTCAATGGATAGCAAGCAGGCCGGAAACCTACCTGAGCGCAAGTAGGAGGTAAGGAGCAGGGTCTTAAGTGTGTTATCCCTGGCCTCCCTGTGCTGCACAAAGCCCACTTGGTCATTGTGAATAGCCTTTGTGAGAGCAGGGCCCAGCCTGCTCGCTATGATCTTAGCAAAGATCTTCACATCGGCGTTGATGAGGGATATGGGTCTGTAATTGGCGCACAGACCAGGGTCCTTGTCCGGCTTGGGGATAACCACTATTGTGGCCAATAATGTCTGAGGGGCGAAGGGGCAGGTCCCCGAGATGGAATTAAATAATTTAGTCAGAAAAGGTGACAGTAAGTCTATGAATAGTTTATAAAAATGTGCTGGAAAGCCATCCGGCCCGGGGCTCTTACCGTTTGCCATAGACTTAATAGTGTCAGAGATCTCCTCCTCTGTCAAGGGACCCTCCAATGTCTCCGCCTCAACCTCCAACAAAGGAGGGAGCGGCGTCTCCCGAACGTACTCCTCCACTCTCGTCCGAAACTCTCCATCGGACATGTCCGCTAGAGGGCCTTTAAGATTGTATAGCGAGTCATAATAGTGTCGAAAGGAGTCTACTATCTCCTCGGGGGAGTGAACCACGACACCGGGACCTACTTTTATGTTAGGAATGAACGTGGTGGGGACCCTTGGGTGCAGGAATCTCGCGAGCGCCCTTCTCGGCTTGTCAGAGTATTCGTATAAGTAGCGGCGGAAACGGTCTCTCTGTCTCGCCAATCTAGAGTCAAGCAATTCAGTCAGGTCCGTCTTGGCCCGTAGGAGATCGGCCATCACCTGTGTGTCTCTTGTTTGTTTAACAGTAGTCTCTAAAGTCTGGATCCGGGACAACAGTCTAGCAATAGCCTCAGATCTGATTCTCTTCAGGCGGGCTCCGTGCTGAATGAGCACTCCCCTAATAACTCCCTTCAACGCCTCCCACCGATAAGGAAGAGCCGTAGGGTCATTGCTATGTATATAAAAAAAATCTGAGATCGCTGTACGCACCGCCTCCAGACAAGAAGGTTCTTTCAATAAGCCTGGGTTCAAAGACTAGGTCCATTCTCTCCTATACATGCCCGGAAGTCGGAGGGACAGCATCACCGGAGCGTGATCCGACCAGACCCGACACTTCAATGGTCGCTCACGGTTCACAGGACAGGAGTCCATGACTCACCAGAAAATTATCGATCCGGCTATAGAAATTGTCGACTGTAGAGAAAAAGCTGTAATCTCTGTCTGAAGGGTTCATAACCCGCCACACATCCACCAACCGCAAGGACACCAACATGTGCTTCAGGCTCTCCAGCTGTGAAGGAGGCACCGCCGACCCACCAGATGAGGAATCAAGGGCACGATCTAACACCATATTAAAATCCCCACCTGCCACCACGTATCCCTCTGCAAATGCCGATAGCACGCGAAGATATCGCTTACAAGTACGGGCCTGGTCCCTGTTAGGAAGGTAGAAGTTGGCCATCGTAAAAGTGTCATTGGCAATTTTGAGATTAATAAACAGATATCTGCCGCCCGGGTCGACCTCCGAGGCCAGCACCTGCGCCTGCAGGGATTTATGAAGGGCAATACTGACCCCCCTAGACTTGGACTCCGGATTGCTAGCGTGAAACCATTGTGAGTAGTACCTAAGATTTAGTACGGGGATTTTACCCGATCTGAAATGCGTCTCCTGGAGGAGGAGAATTTCAACCTTTTTCTTATGCATTTCATATAAAATTTTGGAACGTTTTTCAGGGACGTTAAAGCCCCTGACGTTCAGGGAACACAGCTGAAGAGTCGCCATATGTGCCCCTGAAATCTACCCCACAGCCGGATCAAAAAAGAGGGGGCAAGAGGTGTGGATCAAGGAAGAGAGGGGAAAGGGGAAAAGTGGAAAGAGCGGGGAAAGGAGAGATATAAGGAAGTAACAGGGAGATAGACAGAAAATAGAAAAAGAACGTGAAAATACAATCAGACGGAGGATAGTGATCCGCCTGAGGAACCTAGAGGGTCTAAACCGCCAGGCTCAACAAGAACTAAGCAGGTCAGAGAAGACTCTGAACAACCGTGTCGTCGACACGTCCTAACGTGGCAGATGGTTGAGCATAGGGCCACGAGTACACCCCCGGTAAACAGCCTGCTGAAAAAAAGAAAATGCAATAAACAAATAAACATAGCCATATCAAGTGACTATTATGTTGTCAATACAGCATTAACAGGAAGAAGAAGGGGAAGGATGATCCCCTGCGAGAGCACTCTAAACCGGATGCACGCACATGTACAACCGGAAACTAATAACATTCGCAAAGGCTCTCACAAGGGGTCCGCCTCAACACACATTGTAAGATCGGGCACCAAACCCTCAAGAGGAGACAAACAGTATGTCCCCGAGACATAAGAGAGGACACTCCATAGCTAAGCAAGGAGGCAGCCAATCAAAGAAAAAAGGAAAAAGCAGAAGTGGCCTTCAGGCGTCTTCTGAGCGGGCAGGAGATCCGCTTCGACGTCGTCTGGTCCTCCTCCTCTTGCCCGATAGGTTGGCTCGGGGGGCCCCCACATGACTCGGTCCCCTCAAGGCAAAGGTGGAGAGCCGAGGCCACTCGCCCAGCTCCACCAGTGGCAGGTCCAAAGCAGCTGTAAAGTCCCGTAAGTCCGCCGGTGATCTCAGTATGATCATGTTTCCCTCTCCTCGCACCTGAAGCTGGAAAGGGTATCCCCATCCATATGCGATATGCCTGTCTCTGAGGGCGTCCAGCAGAGGGCGAAGCGCACGTCGCTTAGCCAAGGTGATGCTGGATAGATCAGCCAGGAGCATAATCTCTGCCCCATTGAATTCTATGGAGTCATGACCCCGAGCCCGAAGCATAATATCGTCCTTTATGCGGAAATAATGAATGCTGCAGATGACATCTCTCGGCTTGCTTGCGTCAGGGTTCCTAGGGCCCAAGGATCGGTGGGCTCTATCAATTTTTATGTGCATGTCCGCCTCTCTGTCTAGTAGGGAGTTAAAGTCCCCATGGAGGGCGGAAACCAGGTCACGTGGCTCAACCGATTCTGGCAAGCCACGGATTCTAATGTTGTTACGTCTATTTCTATTTTCAGCATCCTCCATCATGTCCAACAGTAAATCAAATGTTCCGGTGTGAAGATCAAGGAGCTGCTGCTGAGCTTGGACCTGGGAGGAAAGCTTCTCCACGGTGGCCTCAATGGTGCTAACATTAGATTGAATAACGGACACGTCCTCTTTCAGGGTGCCTATCTCCCCTCTACAGACTGCCTCCAGCCGCTGAATGTAATGCTCCATGTCTGTCTTGGTGGGCATAGTGCTCAGTCGTGCACTAATGTCTGCAGCATCTATGAGCTCAAGAGGCAGATTACCTCCCTGTGCAGGGGGAGGGGGGCACTGTAATTCACTCCGTGGCCCCAGGCCCCCTAGGGACCCAGTGTCCCTCTCCATATCCCCATACACAACCCCTGACAGGCAAGGGGAATGCACACACTCTGGGGGCTGGGGTGCAGGCACCACTGCATGGACAGACACCAAGGGAGCTGTCTCCTGCGCACAATGTCCGGGGTGAGAGGGAGAGGGGTAGGAAGAAGCACTCGCCAACAGCTCACCCATATCTTGTGCCTCCTCGACTCCCAGACTCACGGATCGCCGCTCCTTCGGCTGTGCTGGGTCCTGCATTCTCCCTCCGCTCGCACACTTAGGAGGTGAGGCGGCGTGGCGCCGCTGTAGACAGGACCGCTCCTCTTCTCTGCGGTGGGGGCCGGGCGGGAGCGGCTTTCTTACTGAAGTTCCTTGCTTCCTGCCTGTGCTGCTGGGCGCCGACATGTATTTAGTAATGTCTGCTCCCCTGGGGCTCGGGCCGGTTTCCTTGGGCGCCTGGGATCTCAGCCCAGTCTTCCCCTTCATGCAAGGTCTCTTGCAGGCTATTTAGAGCTAATTATAGGCTGATAAAGCCGGAGGACACTGGAGCTCTTCAGAAACGTGTCCTCACGGCTCCATGTCCAAGCCACGCCCCCACTTTTATATAGTAGAGCATAGAGAAAGTAGATCAGTTGCCTCAGCAACCAATGGCATCCAAGCAACCAATCAGATCTCTGTTTACATTTTCTCTGTTAGCATTTGGAGTAATATGAGTATATAGTGATGGGGGTTAATATCTGTTATATACTTATCTTGTGGCATCTGTCATCCACTTCCGCCATCATAATGTCCAGAAATCCCAGAAATCCTTGTGTAGGTGGCAGCCATATTTGTACACCCAAGTGATGGGTGTGCAAATATGGCGCCCGCTGCCGGTACGAGCCCATTGTGCAGTACCAACAGCGGAGCTGCTGACCCCAACAGTGATGCTACATGAAATTGATGACGGCAAACCAACACAGCAAACACCACAGCCCGCTGAAAACACCGCCGAAGAATCAACTGGGAAACACAGAAAAATGATTAACTGCACATGTACAAACCCGGTGTGTGCAGGCACAGTTAATCAGACCGGCACCATCTGGGTGTGCGAAACTGAGGCACACAGGCATAGTTAAATATTCATCGGTGTGACTGAGTTAATCAGTAGCCGTGATTCGCAGGGGGCCAAAAAGAGAGTTCACAGCAGGGGGGCGGTAGACACAGAGTGAACATCAGAGAGGGCCGGCCAGAGAGAGTGCACAGCATACAGGGGGCAAAGAGAGAGCACACAGCAGAGGGGAAGAAGAGAGCACACACAGCAGAGGGAAAGGCAGAGGTGGAGGCAGAGAGCATGCACAGCAGAGGGGGCAGAGAGAACACCCGCAGAGAGAGGGGGCAAAGAGAGAGTGCACAGCAGGGACAGGGGCAGTGAGAGCGCACAGCAGAGAGGGGGGCAGAGCATGCACATGGGAAAGTGAGGCAAAGAGAGAGAGCATAGCAGAGAGGGGGGCTGAGAGAGAATGCACAGCAGAGAGGGAGGCCAGAGAGTGCAATTCAGATGGGGCCAAAGAGAGAGATAGAGAGAGAGCACAGCAGAGCGGAGGGCAGGGACAGAGCACACAATAGAGTCGGGGGCAGAGAGAGAGCACACAGCAGAGAGGGGAGCCTGAGAGAGTGCACAGAAGAGGGGAACCGAGAGACAGTGCACAGCATAAGGGAGCCCAGAGTGAGTGCACAGAAGAAGGGAGGCCAGAGAGAGAGTGCACAGGGGAAAGAGAGTGCACAAGGGGGAGACAGCTCAAAGGTGAGAGCACAGATGGTAGAAGACAGCACGGGGGTGAGCAAGACAGCTCAAAGTGGGAGAAACAGCTCAAAGGAGAGTGAACAGAGGGGAGAAGCCAGGACAGGGGGTGAGAGAGACCACATGGGGGGGGGGAAACAGCTCAAGGCAAGAGCACACAAAGGGAGAAGACAGCACGAGGGAAAGAGACAGGTGGAAACAGTTCAAAAGAGAAAGTACAGAGGGGAGAATGCAGAAAAAGGAAAGAAACCCCATAAAGAGGGGAGAGCTCACTGGGGGAACACTGGTTAAAGGTGGGGGCACATGAGGGGAGAAGACAGCACATGGGGGAAGAGAGCACAGAGGGAAGAAGACAGCATGGCGGGGGGGAGAGTGCACAGGGGGAGAGACAATCGCTGCCCCCAGCGCCACACAGCCCACCCCAATTGTGACGTCACCACCCTCCCAATGCTATTGCATTGCTCCCACTTCTAATGGTATATAAGGACAGAAGGTAATGTTAGTAATACATATTGTAGTGTGAAGTAAGATAGAATGTTGGTGGGAAAGGTTGCCGGGTAACTGATAACAATCCTTGTACCCGCTGAAGCGCCAAGACAGGGCGCGAAACGACGTAGTACCCCCCCGTCCTCCCACCCGCTGTGCACAACCTGTTGTATGAAGATTCAATAAATATCCACTGCCAGAAGCCTTGAGTGCGGCTCCATTTCTTTTCTATTCGATTGAATACGCTGTGACGCACCTGCTGGCAGCAAGCACCGAGACGAGGCAAGTGTTACAACAGGAAGCTCATCCTCCACCCCTCCAGGTCGTGAGTTCATGATCAGCAATGCTGCAGTGAGATCCCCAAAGTAAAAAGGGGAACGCTGGAAAGGTTGGTGCTGGCCCAGACCTCTCTTCAAAACGTGTGATAATTGGGATTAGCCCAATGTGGGATAGGCTAGCACTAGAGCAGGGGTCCCCAACTCCAGGCCTCGAGGGTCGCCAACAGTGCATGTTTTCAGGATCTCATTAGTATTACACAGGGGTTGGAATTATTACCTGTGCATTTGATCACATTAACACCTGAGCAATACTAAGGATATCCTGAAATCCTGCACTGTTGGTGGCCCTCGAGGCCTGGAGTTGGGGACCTCTGCACTAGAGTGTAAAGGCACCGTTACAAGCTACGATGTCCCAGCGATCCGACCAACGATCAGGTCACTGGGACATCGCTAGCTGATCAGTATCTGATCGCTGGTGAGCTGTCACACAGGCAGACTCACCAGCGACTAGTGGACCATCGACATCGTGGAAAAGAATAAAATATTCTTTTCACGATGTCTAGCTCCCGCTGCCAGGCTGCGGTAAGCAGGAGCAGGTTGGTAACCATGGTAAACAGCGAGTATCTAGACAGCGCGCAGCGCCTAGTTACCCAATGTATACCCTGGTTACCAGCCTTCTCCGCTTACAGGCTGGTACCAAGGTACACAGTGGGTAACTAGGGACAGCGCTGTACCTAGTTGCCTGCTGTGTACCTTGGCTACCAGCCTGTAAGCAGAGAAGGCTGGTAACCAGGGTATGCATCGGGTAACTAGGCACTGCTCGCTGCCTAGATACCCGCTGTTTACCATGGTTACCAGCCTGCTCTGCTCACGCTGGTCATTTGGCCCCTGTCACACACGCTGATGCATGCTGACCAGCAGACAACCAACGACAGATTTATGGTCCTGACCATAAACCATCGATCAATGCTCAGCGAGCTGACCGTTGATCAGTGGTACCTGTCACACACAGCGACATCGCTACGAGGTCGCTGCAACGTCACAAAAACAGTGACGTTGCAACGATATCGTTGCCTTTAGGCTGCTGAAGCCAATCAGTAGCTGGGGGCATATCCTCTTGCCAATTTGTCTTTGGTGGTTACCTAGACTTTGGAAAGACGCCGTTAACCGTTATATTGTAGATTATAAATTCTGTGTTTATGCATTATTCAGTGTAGAGTTTCATAATAATATATGCTAATTTGCTACGAAACATTTAAATCTAGTAAAGATAAGGTTATAAAGAAGAATTGCCTAAAGACATTCTAACTTTAATCATTGTTTTGCAGATCTGTTGAACTAAAGTCATCTTCTGGTCTAAAAAAGAAATACCCAATTCTAAAGCCGAATTATGAAGCAAAGCATTGCCAGGGTCTATTTGTAGTGGGAACAGCCAGCCATGCTATTGACTTTCGTAAATCTGCTGGCGGATTCATTCATGGATTTCGAATACAGGTGAAAAACATTGCAGTCTCTTTTTTTAATGCTGTTCTCCAAGAAAGTAATGCAATTTCCCCCACCATGTAATTCAGTTGGCAGGCCATCTTAGTTATGTATGAGGATGAGCTGCAGACTGATGTTTCTTGTACAAGTTAATTATGTTCCCCGTTAGATGTCTGTTCTCAAGACTATTTAAATTTACATCTTTTAAAGTAGTATTGTCAAGTTTAAAACATATCCTCTATCTAATTGATAGGGAATAACTTTCTGATCATTGTGGATCCGACTGTTGCAACATCCTGAGATTACAAAAAACTGGGACACTGGGGAGCCCCGGCTAAATGGAGCAGAGTGCACACTCATGTTGCTGTTTAATTCATTATAATGGGATTTCCAAAGATCATCTTAGTGCCGCATTCAGAAATCTCTGGTTCTACAATGAAGACCTGGAGGCTATTCTTTTTAACTGTGGCTCTTCAGAACCCTGGATCTTGGGATCGCTGTGTGTTAAGACAGTAAGACCCCCAGCGATCAAAACGTTTTTCCCTATGAAATGGATAGAGGATAATGTTCAAACTTGAGAATACCTGGAGGTGCCTAAAGCTCAATCATTACTTCCACAGCCTCCCACCAAAGACGGAGCTCCTTAGAGCCAAAACAGCTTTTGAGATGATGTGCCAAGGTTCGGGACCTTGTAGACATGCCCTCTCCAAGATTTACGCACTCTTGATATCTCCCCCGGATTTGCTCGCACCTCTGTTCATGCTGCAATGGGAGGTGGATTTGGGGATGGAACTGAGCTTGGAGCAGAGATCTAGAATATATACATTGGCACATGACACAACAATCAGTTTACGGCTCCAGGAGCCAAACTATAAATTAATCACCTGATGGTACAGTGTTCCCTTTGGGCCTGCATAAAATGTTCCCCTCTATTGACCCTGTGTGTTGGAGGTGTGGTGGGGAGGAGGGCTCTCTCATGCACATTTTTTGGGAATGAAACAGCCTTAGACCCTTCTGGTCCAAAGTAAGCGAGAGAGTTCGAGAGGTGACGAGCTACGAGGGGGAACTGGGACCTGCATTATTCCTGCTTCATCATTGTGAGATTCCTATTAATCATTACAAATGCTCTCTATTAAGATGTTTGATAATAGCTGCCGTGTATTCCACTCTTATGGAAGACGGTAAAGTGCCCGTCGATCGCGACATGGATCCTAAAGGTGAATGACCTCATGCACATGGAGGACCTGACTTCAACACTCCATGACTCTTACACGAGATTCCGAGACACATGGTTTAGCTGGCTCCAGTTTCAGCAGACTGAGACCTACAAAGAATGTTTAGGTATGGAAAACATGTAGATAATAACAAACATGATGACAGGCACAGACTTGGAGGAGGTCTTACCCACATCTAGCTCGCCCCCTCCACCCCCCCCACTTCTCCTTCTTTCCCCCTCTTCTCTTCTTATTAGTTTTTTTCTTCTTCTTCTTTATGGACACTTGTATTGCTGTTGCGTGAAGTGTATCAGGTCCATTACACTTCTGTCTGGCTGTTGAGTGCCTTAAAAATAGATTGTGTCGATATCTGGTTGTCCCACTATAGAGACTGCTGGAAGCGGCCTGTCTTGTAAATACGAGATTTTATGCTGACTTAATCTGTTTTGTTATGCTTATTAAAAGGAATAAATAAAGAATTCTTAAAAAAAAACAAAAACAAAAAAAAACTTGATAATATTATATCTTTCCTAATAACGAAGATTAGCCATGCACCTTAGTAGTTGTGTAAATTTTCTTTATACATTATCTATGTCTACGGTATTTTTTCTATGAACTAGTGCATACAACTGAACTCATCTCATGCTCCGACTGCTTCACCTCATCCTCCGGCTGCTTCATCTCATCCTCTGGCTGCTTCATCTCATCCCCTGCCTGCTTCATCTCATCCCCCGTCTGCTTCAGCTCACCCCCTGGCGGCATCATCTCCTCCTGGGCTACATCATCTCACCCTGGCTGCTCCACCCCAGCCCGGCTGCTTCACCTCATCCACGGCTGCACGACCTCATCCTCGGCTGCTTCACCTGCGCCAACTCATCCTGGCCGCAATGTCCTCGACTGCATCACCTCTTCACTGAACTGCACCTCACCCCTGAACCGCACATCCTCCCCGGACTGCATCTCATCACCTGGCCGCACCTCAAACGCGGCTAACCACCCACCATTTTGAACTCACCCTTGTCACACCAGATCCCCGGCTACCTCTGACCACAGACACCTCTCCCACCCTCTCCCCCCACCATGTTCCCACTTCTCCTCACCTTCACTCCCATCTTTCTCCATTTCCTACTACCCCCACCCATCCCCCCACTGAGCAAAGGAATTCTGCTCTCATCCTCCATCCTTCCAACCCACCTCACCCTATCCTCCGAACTATTCCCCCACTTTCAACCCACCATCTCTACACGTACATGCCCACCACGCAAGCTCCCCTGCTCCCACCTCCTAACCCTCTCCCTGCTCCTCCTACTCTCTGGTGACATCTCCCCTAATCCTGGCCCACACCACCTCACTCCCCTCCATCCCACTCCGACGACCCATCACCAACCCTCGTAACCCCCTTAACCTCCTACCCCTTCCCCCACCCCTGCCTCCCCTGTCCTCTTACCCGGCGCACTCTGGAACGCCCACTCGATCCGTAACAAACTCACACTTATGCACGACCTCTTCATCTCCAAAAAACTCTCCCTCCTCGGCCTTACAGAGACCTGGCTTACCCCCTCTGACACAACCTCCCCGGCTGCCCTCTCCTACGGTGGATTCATGCTCTCCCACACTTCCTGCCCCACCAACACCCGTGGCGGAGGTGTTGGCCTATTTCTGGCCAATGACTACTCCTTCTCCCCGCTTACACGACCCCCCTCCCCTCCTTCGAGGCACATGCTGTCCGCATCTACTCCCCCTGTAACCTCCAACTGGTCGTTGTCTACCGCCCCCCTGGATCCCCATCTACCTTCTTTGACCACTTCACAACCTGGCTCCTCCACCTCCTCTCCTCCAACATCCCCACCATCGTCATGGGTGACTTCAATATCCCCATTGACACCCCCAAAGCCGCTGCCTCCAGACTCCTATCCCTCACCTCCTCCTTCGGCCTCTCCCAATGAATCTCCGCCACACACACTGGTGGCCACACACTTGACCTAGTCTTCACCCGCCTCTGCTCCCTCACCGACCTCACATACTCAACCCTCACCCACTCCGACCACAACCTACTGACATTCTCATCCCTCTCCCCGCCTACTATGCTCCCCCCTCTCTGAACACTCCCCCACCCCCGCAGAAACCTTAAGCTCATAGACTTCCATTCACTCTCAGAATCCTTCCTCCCCCTCTCAGACTTGGCCTCTTCTCAAGACGCTGACTCTGCCGCCTCCCTCTACAACTCCACTCTCACCACAGCCCTCGACCAGGCTGCTCCACTCTCATTTAACACAACACGAGTACAACGACAACCCTGGCTCACGACCCTCACCAAAAAACTCAGATGGACGACTAGGGCAGCCGAGCGGAAATGGAAGAAATCCCACTCCGCAGAGCACTTCGCCCTATACAAGCGTTCCCTCAATACCTTCAAGACTGCCCTTGACTCCGCAAAACAAGCCTACTTCTCCTCCCTTATTACCCCCCTGTCTCACAACCCCAAACAACTCTTCAAAACCTTCAACTCTTTACTTCGCCCCCCTGCACCTCCTCCCTCACCCCTCATCTCCGCCGACAACTTTGCCACCTTCTTCAAAGACAAAATTGACTAACTCAGACAAAGCTTCGACCGTCACTCCCCCCGCCCCATCCCACCTCCAGCCCATCCCCCTCACCCAAATGCAGTTTCACCCCCATGACAGAGGACCACCTCTCCTCCCTTCTAGCACGATCACACCTGACCACATGCGCCCTTGATCCACTCCCCTCTCACCTCATCCCTAACCTAACCTCACCTTAGTCCTCATCCCTGCTCTAACACACCTCTTCAACATTTCACTCAAATCCGGCACATTCCCCTCACCCTTCAAACACGCCCTAATCACGCCCATCCTAAAAAAACATCCCTTGACCCTACAACAATCTCCAACTATCGCCCCATATCTCTCATCCCGTTTGCCTCAAAACTTCTTGAACAACACGTCTATTCCAAACTGTCCTCCCACCTCTCTTCCTGTACTCTCTTTGATTGCCTACAATCCGGCTTCCGACCTCACCACTCCACTGAAACAGCCCTAACCAAAGTCACTAACGACCTTCTGATCGCCAAGAGCAAATGACACTATTCCGTCCTCATCCTTCTCGACCTCTCTGCTGCCTTCGACACTGTTATCCATTCCCTCTTACTTCAAATTCTTGAATCTCTTGGCATTACTGACCTCGCCCTCTCCTGGATCTCCTCCTACCTATCGGACAGGACCTTCAGCGTCACCCACTCCCACACCTCCTCCTCACCCCACCCCTCTCTGTAGGTGTCCTCCAAGGCTTGGTCCTGGGACCACTACTCTTCTCCATTTACACCATCGGCCTAGGCAACCTCATCGAGTCACATGGACTCCAATACCACCTCTACACTGACGATACCCAGCTCTATCTGTCTGGCCCTGATATCTCCTCCCTTTTATCCAAAATTCCTCCATGCCTATCCGCCATTGCATCCTTTTTTTCTACCCGCTTCCTAAAACTCAACATGGACAAGACCGAATTCATCGTCTTTCCCCCGAACAATCCCGCCCCGCTTCCTGACCTATCAATCACCGTCAATGATTGCACACTCTCAGCCCTCCCCCACACCAAGTGCCTCGGGTAATCCTCGACTCCTCCCTCTCCTTCAAGCCCCACATCCAAGCCCTCGCCACCGCCTGTCGACTCCAACTAAAAAACATTGCCCATATCCGTTCCTTCCTTGACCACAATACGGCCAAGACACTTGTCCATGCCCTCATCATCTCCCGACTGGACTACTGCAACCTCCTGTTCACTGGCCTCCCTGCCTCTTCCCTCGCACCTCTCCGCACCATCCTCAACTCTGCTACCCGACTCATCCACCTATCTCCCCGTTAGTCCCCCCGCCTCCCCTCTCTGCCGAGCCCTCCACTGGCTCCCCATCCCCCAGTGATCTCGCTTCAAAACCCTAACCCTGACATACACAACCTGTCCCCTCCCTACATCTCCGACCTAGTCTCCCGCTACCTCCCCTCACGCAACTTGCGCTCCTCTCAGGAACTCCTTCTCTCAACCCCCCGCATTTCCACCTCCCACAACCGCACACAAGACTTCTCTCGTGCTTCTGCCAGACTCTTGAACTCCCTCCCCCACCACATCAGACACTCCCCTACCCTGGGAACCTTCAAGAAAAACCTGAAGACCCACCTCTCCCTACAAGGCTACAACACACACTGAGACCCAATCCACTGCACCATCTCACCTCTCCCCCTCCTACTGTCTCCCTTCCCACCCTCTCTAGACTGTGAGCCCTCGCAGACAGGATCCCCGGCCCTATTGTACCCGTATGATTGATTTGTCGATTTGTCGTCGTTTTCGACCACTTGTCTTTGTCTACCCTCTAACTTGTAAAGCGCCATGTATCCTAATAGCGCTATATAAATACCTAATAATAATAAAATAATAATAATAATAATAATAACTGCACATTCAAGAGGTGATTGTATTGGTACTTTGAAAAGTGGTAGTTTTAAGTTCCTGTCTGGTGAATCCATGCATTTTTAATACGTTACAATATTCTTCTGGCTTTAGATGCACCTGATTGACATTGTGTGCTGTTAGGTGGTTGATAATCCCCAAGTGCAATTAAAGCCATTTCTACAAGTGACTCTCCTAGTTTTATTCTCTATAGAATTTCTGATGGTTGCAGATTAATACTACCCAAAGTCATAACTTCAGATTTATCCACTTTCATTAAGAGTAACATCTTGACTTCAAGAAGCCACCTTATCAAGGCTGGCATTCTTCACGCCAGTTTTGATGACTCAGGGGCATCGTGTCCCATAGTCCCTGCTTCTGAAGAGGACATATCACCTAATGGCATATTACAGTCTAGAGGCGGTATATATCAATAAACACAAAATAAATTGACATTGGAAGAATAATGACTAGAATTACATGAATTATGTGAGAAGCACAGGTTTTGGGAGTGACCATCTTGGGATTGGCAGCTCACCAAACTTTCTTTCAAAGCAATACACCCCCAGATCCCAGGCGGTTTGCTAGCTAGCTCCTCTGGTTAGCAGCAGTGCAGTAACTTTAAGTGCTCTTTTGATAAATTATACCATTCTAAAAACACAGAAAAGGTATTTAACACTATATTTATATATATTTATTCATGTATTTATACACATGCATATTCATACTTGTGCATCTCAATGAATTAGAATATCATCAAAAATCGTATTTCAGGTCATCTGCCGCACGGAGGTCAGCGGCGACGCAGCTGGGAGATGACTGGCGCTAGCCAGCCGTCTTCCGCCTGCTCGCAGCTGAAGTACCCCGACTGGCGCTAGCGATCCCGCTCACTGTGACACGCAGCAGCGACCATGCCCATGCTGTGATATCGTTGATCGTGTCAGAATGGGGCTACCGTCACACTTGGCGACGCTCCAGCTATCACTACAACAATACGACCTGGTAGACAGTAGTCGCGGGTCATCTCCTGTCGCACGGAGGTCAGCGGCGACGCAGCCGGAAGTACCCCGACCGGCGCTAGCGATCTCGCTCAGTGTGACACGCAGCAGCGACCAGGCCCCCGCTGTGAGATCGCTGATCGTGTCAAAATGGGGTACTTCACACACAACGTGATCGCTAGCGATATCGCTATGTGACACATTGCAGCGATCAGGCCCCCGCTGTGAGATCGCTGATCGTTACAAATCGTTCAGGACCATTTTTTGGTCATTGCGCTCCCGCTGGACAGCATGCATTGCTGTGTTTGACAGGAACAATGACCGACGATTTCAATACTACGCCCAAAGTGACAGGGTCCCAACGACTGCCATATCGTTCCTGCGTCACTGGTGAGATCTGACTGTTTGACATCTTACCAGCGACCACGTAGCGACCCACCAGCGATCCCAGCCAGGTCGGATCGTGATCGTGATCGCTTGAAAATTGCACCCAATGGCCTGGACCATTTTTTATATGAATCCAGCGCTACTGTTTGGTCACCGCGCTCAGTCAGCTGCGGCGACCAATCAGAGGCATGGGATTCATATTCCCCGCCAAGACACGGGCCGCTTTGCTATTTGGTTGCCGGCAGACACAGCAAACAATCAGTGAAGAGTGTTTTAAAATAGGCATCAAGAGCGCTGATTGGTCGCCACTGAGTGGCAGCAACCAATGAGCGATATTGGCGCGGAATTTAACCCCCACTCACAGCGCGACGTACTTCACTCATGTTTACAAGTTCTGTCATAGTATGACATTGTTCAGTCAAGTTCTGTCAGTCTGTCTGTCACCTACTTCAGTCATGTTTACTGAATACCTTCTGTCAGTTACAGTGTGAGTACAGTCAGTTCTGTCAGTTACAGTGTGTTAGTGACGTTCACTGAGCACGTTCTGTCATTCACTGCGCTCTGAACAGATAATTCTTTACTCTACGCTACCAGAAGACGTTATATCAGCTATAGTGTGAGTACAGTCATTTCTGTCAGTTACATTATGTCAGTCACGTTTACTGTGCACGTTCTGTCATTTACAGTGCACTGAACACATACTTATTTACTCTATGCTACCAGAAGACATTATATCAGCTACAGCGTGAGTACAGTATTTTTTGTCAGTTACAGTATGTCAGTCACGTTCACTGAGCTCGTTCTGTCATTCACAGAGTGCTGAACACATACTTCTTTACTCTACGCTACCACAATTTAAACTTCCTGTCTTCCAATAGGTCGTAAGCGAAAATACGCTAAGGAGGATGACAGAAAAGCTGCAGCAGCAGTAAGGCAACGACAACGTCGAGACCAAGAGACACCACAACAAACTGCCGCCAGACAAGCCCAGGATGCAGAATCTCACAGACAACATTGGGAACAGGAGACACCACAATACATTGCTGCCAGACAAGCCCAGGATGTGGAAACTCACAGACAATGTCGGGAACAGGAGACACCACAACAAACTGCGGCCAGACAAGCCCAGGATACCGAATCTCACAGACAATGTCGGCTAAATCAATCTCCACAGTCCAGGACAAACAAACAACTACATCATCGCCAAATTCATAAAAAACAAATGCTCTACCAACTAAGGCAAGCCCAGCAGAATATTGAACAACTTGCACGTTACATAACAGACAATGAAACTACAATCATTGAACACTACTGTGGGAATATGAATGCAGTTTGCTCTAAATGCAACTCTTTGAATTTCATTGATGAAAAACCATCTGTCAAATAAGTTTACTCAATGCTGCCAGAAAGGAAAAGTTATGCACCCAACACCTCACTACTCAGATCTGTTTGAGCAATTGATGAAAGGAACGCATCTACACAGTCGAAATTTTATGGAAAATATCAGAAGCGTCAACAGTTCTCATGTGTTTGCTTCATTTGGTGCCAACATTGCACCGCCCCCTGGATTCCGACCATATTGTTTTAAAATTCACGGCCAGAGCTACCACCGCACTGGAACACTTTACCTAGAAATAGGACAACCGGATATCATCGGGGCTCTGTGACGGTGAGGAGACTCCATCAAATCAGCAAGGAGCAGAGATAAGATAAGAGAAGAGCGGAACCAGAGAGAAAGGAGCTCATTTCTGCCCATACAGCCATTAATGAGGGACACAGACAGTGTTCACATCAGTAAAGGTACATAGAGGTGCTGCAGGGCTTCAACACTGCTGGCCCCAGCACTTAAAACTGCTCAGAGGCTCCCAGACAACTCAAGATAACAGTTGGTCTTGCCAGGACCGTTTTGCTCTCTAATTTCTGGTGACTGAAAGCACTGCTACCATCAAACATACAGACTTCACCTCTGCAGCTGCTTGGAAAAGAGCCCCTAGTGTTATCTAAGGAGCCTTGCTGAAACTATTGGTGACAGAGGGGGCTGTTCTGGAGTTGCACGGTGCTGCTGCACTGAGGGAGAGAAGCTCTGCTTCATATAATCTCCTGGCAATTATAACACCTCTTCTCTTACAGGACCTTATAACTCTGATCTCAGAGTATATATAAGTGGCTGGCGTCACACTTGTCATCGCAGGGACATCTTGACTCGCTGTGAACTACTACAGAGCAGATTTCATCCATGTGCTGTGGGACTCTGATCCCTGTACAGAAGAACATTCTCTACACCAACCTTTCCCCTCTCATATAGGATTACAGCACCACTGCTTTACAGCCTCTGCAGCATTCAGATTTATTAACTCTTTGTCAACCCCTGAGGTGCTAGATGCCATACGGTCCTATAGTGTAACATCTTCTGGATCTCCACACACTAACTACTTCTCTGTGACTACGGATATATAATATCATGTAGAGTCTCTTGAATATGCAGTAGAGGCTAACGGGCTATAAGAAACACATAAGATTTAACTCTCGTACTTTCTGACAATGGTGAAAACCATGAGCAAACTTCCCGTTCTGGCCCCGATGTGAGCGCCACGGGAGGGAGCTGCTCCAGGCACCAACGGCTGAAAAAACGCTACTAAATCACCTGCACGGCACGGCGGAACCGCAGATCGGGCCGAGAGAGTGCAGGGGAATTGGATGCACCGCTGGCTGAGAAGTAAAGAGCGGGCAGACGGAGGAACGGAGGCAGGGCAGGGAAGAGGTGAAAAATCAAAGATGGTGAGCATCACTAAGAAGAGGGAGAAGGAGAGACAACAACCGCTGCAGTAGCACCACTCCTCATTGCACCAGAGTCAGGGCACAGCGGGAGGTGAGCAGGGGAGCGGAGAGAGGCTGGGCGACGGACCCTCCAGTAAAAGGCAGAGCTCACTATCCTGGGGGATGGGTGGCCAGTCACAAAACATCCCTGCACAGCCTATCCAGGGAGGATCACCAGGGGTGCAAAATGGCCCAGCCACATTTGAGGGATGCTCCAGGAGTTGAAGGAGCACCTGTCCGAGGGACTCCAAGCCACATTAAAAGATGCTATTGCAGCAAGTGTGGCTGAACTACAGGCAGAAGTTACACAGCAGGGATGCAGGCTGCAGGAGGCTGAACAGCGCCTCTCAGACGTCGAAGATAGAATAGTCCAGTTGGAGCAGGGCCTGGCTGAAGCTTTAAAACAGTCTAGGTGGATGGGCGTCAAAATTGACGACTTGGAGAACCGATCCCGCAGAAACAATCTAAGGATCGTGGGATTGCCAGAATCTGTTACGAACTCACAACTAGAGGCTATTTACGAGCTAGAGCTGCCGGAAGCACTAGGATTGAAATCCCGATGTAAGACCAAGCAGGCCCATCGTGTGGGGATCCCGACCATGTCAAACGGAGATAAGCGGCCACCCAAACCAAGGCAGACCATAGCCCGCTACTTGGACTACAAAGATAAAGAGCGTATCCTGCAGGCATTCAAGCGTCGCAAACATCCATTATTGCTAAGGGAGTCCAAGGTGATCTTATTTAATGACTACTCCATCATTGTTTCCAAACAGAGACAGAAATTTAACGAAATTTGTGGCTTGCTGTTTAAGAGGAATATACCATTCCAGCTGCTCTATCCGGCTACCCTGAAGGTGTCATCTACACAGGGACCACCAATGTTCTTTAGAGACGCTGGTGTAGCATTAAGGCATTTCACATCGAGCCCTAGGAAATCACCTACTAGAATGGATGGAGGAAACGTCCCTGACCACGGATCCCAAGCTGCAGAGGATAACTCGGGAGGAGGAGCCAACGAGCGCCCCACGGGGCCATCACTGAGAACAGCTGAACAGACAAGGCACAGAGACCCAGATTGAAAGGACTCGGATAGGATGAACAGCTATCATAGACTGGAGGCGTTACTCATTGGGGGCACTCCTTCTTGATGACACGTGGAGGACACGAGGTGACTCTTGATCAGAACTCCTGAAGTAACAAAAAGTTTTTTGGTTTTTTTGTTTTGTCTCTGTTTCTCCTGTGACGGTCTTGATAGTGAAGTCGTATAGACAAGGCTCGTCAGTGCTGACTCAATTGGGAGAAAATGGTCCCCGCTGCCGTGCGGAACTCTCCTGGCTGATATTGCAGCCATCTATATTCTTGCTGTTAGGCCGGAGGATGGGAGCACACCCAAATTCTCCTGATGGGCTACATTGGTAAAATGGAAGCGCCATGTTGGTGGAAGGAAAGGTTGATAAAGTTGAAGGGTGGGGGGGAGGGGAGGGAGTTATGTATGTTTTTGGGGTTGGGAAGGGTTTCTACAACCAAAATTTTGACAACATCTCTAGAAAATGTTTTACAGTCTTTTCATGTGTACGAGAGATTCGGGGGGAGTGGTCTTCGCATAAATCCTGCCTTAAAACTTATATAGCTGGAAAATGGTTAACATAGTGATGTGGAACGTCAAGGGGCTGCGGTCCCCAGGGAAGCGATCAATGATTTTGAGACATGTGAGAAAATTAAAGGGGGACATAGCTTTACTTCAAGAGACACACTTGAGACAAGACAAACTGTTTCGTATGAACAAATCATGCGTGGGAGAGGTCTATGGGTCAGGGGCATTAGGGAAAAAGGCAGGAGTGCTAATCCTTATCAGTAAACATATATCTTGCAAGGTACGGGAATGGGTACACGATGAAGAAGGTAGATGGGTGGGGTTGACTCTGGAGTGTCAGGTGGATATTCTTCAGATTTACAGCATATATGCCCCCAATGAGGATCAGGCTACATTTTTTTCTGGTCTGCAGACTCATTTGCTCCAGCTGGGCAAACGAAAGATGATAGTCGGGGGAGACTTCAATGCGACCGTGTCACCTGGGGAAGATAGGCTGCGAGAAAGGTCACATAGACCGCTGGCATCTTCTTCAGATACCGCATTACAACACTTGAAGGAGGAACTGACTTTACATGATATATGGAGATTGAGGAACCCCGAGGGAAGGGAGTTCACGCACTTCTCTCACCCTCATGGGACATGGTCAAGAATACATCTGTTCTTGTTGGGGGAGGACGTTATGTCAAGAGTGAGGGGGGTGGATATTCTACCAATGGTGATATCCGACCACAGCCCAGTGACGTTGGTTTTGACGGACACCTATCCCAGGGGGACGGATTACATATGGAGGTTCCCTTCCTACCTAAATAGTGATCCAAATTTTGCTCTGTTATTGGGAGAATGGTGGACGGAGTTTGCACATAACAACGCATTACATGTAGACAACCCCATGCTGTACTGGGAAACAGCCAAAGTTGTGTTAAGGGGTAAGATTATGGCGTATACTTCAACACAAAAAAAACGAGTCAACTAAATGTTCCGTACTTATAGTGAGAAAGCCAGAACAGCCTACATGGTATTTAAAGATGACCCCACTCCAGAACATAAGACATCATGGCAGACGCATAAACAAACCTTTGAGGAATGGGCGAAACTTGAGGGTTCGGAGAGGGCTGAATGGGAGGCAAAATTATACAGGTTTGGGGACAAGGCCGGCAAGATTTTAGCAAATTTGGCAAGGGGGAGGAGACCTAAAACACTATTAACCACGATAAAAGATGGCTCTGGTTTGCACGTCTCCGACCCAGCCGAGATAATAAATGTATTGGGTGAGTATTTCGCAAAATTATACGGTCCCTCGGAGACATTGGTGGATAGGGGAGAAAATTGGTTGGGTGGCATTGAATTGCCCGGGATTTTGGAGGAAGATTTGCAAGCCTTGAATGCGGAGATCAGTCTTGAGGAGGTGGAGGGAGCTGTGTCGGATCTTAATCCGAATAAGGCCCCAGGCCCAGACGGGTTTAGTGGAGGGTCTTTTACAGCTTTAAAAGATAAAGTGTCTCCACATTTAAGATCCTTATTTAACAAAATGTTAACCGGAGAAAAGATCCCAGATCACATGAATACGGCCCATATAACTCTCATCCCGAAGGGTGGTAAAGACCTTGATGACCCCAGCAATTATAGACCAAGATACTAGCTAACAGATTGGCTTTGATACTACCCACTTTGATTAATAAAAACCAGGTGGGTTTTGTAAAGGGGAGGATGGCGGTGGGCAATGTCCGTAAGGCTTTGCTAGTTATAGATGCCGTTAAACTGAGTGGGGGGAGACCTTGGAGAGCCCAGCTATAGTAACGCTCGACGCTGAAAAGGCGTTCGATAACGTCAGATGGTCTTGGCTGGACATGGTACTGGATAAGATTGGCCTCACGGGTTCGTTCAGGACGTTCCTGAGTAGTCTGTACAACAGTCCCAGGGCACGAGTGAGCATGCCAGGATTCTTGTCCCGTAGATTTAAATTGGGGAGAGGAACCCGTCAAGGCTGCCCTCTTTCGCCGTTACTCTTTGACCTGGCCATAGAGCCGCTAGCAAGAGCATTGGACAAAAGGGAAATATTCGAGGGAATTAGGTTGGGAGAGAGGGAGCATAAAATAAATCTATTTGCGGATGACATAGTTTTATACCTTGCTCGCCCGCAAAGAGACTTGCCAGGAGTGTTAGGCTTTATAGAGGAATTTGGCGACTTTTCAGGGTTTAAATTGAACAAAGGCAAATGCAATATTTTATTCTTACAAGAAGACACTAAGTCGGACCAGCGGAAACGCTGTGGTACGGCCTTACATGGGATCCCGGTGAAGGAAACATCCATTTTATACCTTGGCATACACTTAGCCAGAACAAAAAATCAAGTCTACAAACTTAACTATGACGCTCTAATAGCTAAAATAAAACCAGAACTAGATAGATGGATGGGTCTCCCATTGTCCCTGTTGGGAAGATGTCATTTGGTTAAAATGATGAGTTTCCCCAGGCTGCTTTACCGTTTGCAGACCTTGCCACTCTTGCTAAAGAGAACGGATGTGACTAGGTTGAATAAGATGTTCTCTGCATTCATTTGGCGCGGCAGATGACCTAGAATTAGGCTTCGGACCCTCATGTCTCCCAGGGACTGGGGTGGTTTGGATTTCCCCAATGTCAGGGAGTACAATCTCGCTTGCATCTCACGGCATATTTTAGATTGGGTGAGAGGCTCCGGGAAGTTCTCGGATTGCTCGCTGGAGTCGGAGATGTGCAGACCATGGGGCCTGGTGTCTCTGTTACATAGACCGGGGGGGAGCCTACCTCACTTGGTGAAAAAATCAATGGTATTTGGAGACACAGTCAGTGCATGGAAAGTGGTGAGGAAATCTTTGAAACTGCCCTGGAAAGTCTCAAAGTACTTGGAGTTGTGGGAATGCCTGGACTTCCCACAAGGGAGAGACAATAAGCTATTTGAAATGTGGAGGCATAGGGGGATACGGACAGCCCGAGACTTGCTACATGGAGAGGAAACTAGATGGCTGACGGGACAGGAAATTCTGAACAAATTTAACTTACCGCCTGCCCACATTTTTCAGTATTACCAGGTGAAGCACCGAGTAATGAGGTCGCTAGTGAATGTTAGGGCGGAATACGTGACTAACACCTGGGATGAGATGACAACATTAGATGCATCGGTGGTGGGTGTCTCTTCGATACACTCTGCCTTGAGGATACACACGCTCCCACCGGGCCCACAAGTCATGTACAAGGGGTGGAGGGTTCAGTTTGGAAATGAGGAAATAGAAATGACGATATGGAGAGGTTGGAAAGAGATGAGACGCTTCATACTTAATGAGAGGTGGAGAGATACATATTTTAGGGTTATCCACAGGGCGGTGCTGTGGTTCCAATTCTCATCTTGGACTGCCGGGGCGGAAAGGTTTCAACACTGTCCTAAGTGTAAACAGGAGAAGACAAATATGTTCCATGGGGTATGGGAGTGTGACATTATACGGAATCTTTGGGAGGGAGTACGGAAAATCTTGGCAGAAGCTTCGGAGTTGTTAATACCATTGACGCCACAAATTTGGTTATTTCAGGACAGAGATACGCTAGGGCTAAAGGGGGGAGATATACCAATCTTCCACATGTTGGCAACTGCCACACTCTGAGTAATACTGAGGCACTGGTTGGAACCTGGCTCACTGCATGCGTCAGAAGTGATAAAAGAAATGAAGGGAGCCATGTTAGTGGAGAGATTACTGGCAGAACAAAACAAGAAACGTGACACTGCCAAATTTTTCACCAGGTGGAGGGGGTTTGTTGTCTCCCATTTGTTATTGGAAGAAATTAGGAAGGTAGTATTGCCATTTAGATTGACCAGCTGGTATAGTTTGGAGGAATTGGGGAGTAGCCTGGGACGGTTCAGGCTTGATTAACTGTTAACATGCATATACAATTGGACACTTGGTAGTTATGTGATTGTTTAACACATGTTTGGAGAATGTATAAAACGTGAGACTCTAAGGGATTGGGGATTAAGGGAGAGGGGGGGTTGAGGGTGAGGTTTACATAATTGTAATCAAATGTTCATGAAAGACAATTGATCTGTTATGTTTTCTTTTTTGAAAATCCAATAAAAAAAAGTTATTTACTAAAAAAAAAAGAAATAGGACAACCACCAAAATTTGTACAACTATACATCCTTGATACAGATGAGGCTACAGAACAAAGGATAAACCTGAAAGAAAAAGTATAATGCTGAACTCATGGACCAAATTGCCATACATTTACAACAAATCAGCCCTTTTGCTGCCGCATATTGCATGCAAAAAGACGTTGAAGCTGAGGAAGAACAAAGGGCTATACAAAACAGGACTGAAATGCCTTCTATTGTCATGGCCATTAAACAACGTAAACAAGATCCCCGACGTTACAACAAACCATGATGGAGAGCCTCCTTTTCAAAGGGATATATTAGTCAATCTTAAGCCAGACCA
The DNA here is from genome assembly GCA_033576535.1 of Allobates femoralis. Taxonomy (NCBI): domain Eukaryota; kingdom Metazoa; phylum Chordata; class Amphibia; order Anura; family Aromobatidae; genus Allobates; species Allobates femoralis. Next base: position 16,190,698 of record JARQOC010000007.1, on the reverse strand, counting down.
AAACAACCCTTTGCTTTCTAAGACACAGCGAATTAGCATTTTGCACAGCAACCTTCGTGCTCTTCTGTATCATAGACGCATATATTAAAATTGAAGCCAGTCACCTAAATTTCATACGACTGAACCAAAAATAACTTAAAGTTGAAGACTACTGCGTTCTTCAAGAACATGTGCAAAAGCAATCCATTCAAAAGGGAATTCCAATTGGAAAAACAATAATTCTGGCGTCGTCGTTTGAAGGTAGCCCCTGCAACATGCAACAGCGTTATCAAGATGCAATGGCAATAGTAACAAAGTATGGAAGACCAGACATTTTTGTGACAATGACCTGTAATCCTAAGTGGCCGGAAATTACCGAAAATTTAGAACCCTGGCAACAAGTTGAACACAGGCCAGACTTAAGGCCCCGTTACACCTTTCAACATCGTTTTCGACATCATCTTGCCATGTGACAGCTAGGCTGCGATGGCGGCATCGCAGCTGATGTTGGAAGGTGTAACAGGGCCTTTAGTTGCACACGTATTTTGATTGAAACTCACTAGCCTTCTAAAAAATATCAAAAAAGGTCTTTTTGGAACTGTTGTAGCAATAGTACACATTATTGAGTTTCAGAAACGAGGTCTCCCACATATGCATATAGTTATTATTTTAGGCACAGATTCTAAGTTTCGCACAGAGGACGAAATCGACAGCATAGTGTGGGTTGAAATTCCTAACCAAGAAAAGTATCCTAAACTGCTTAATATTGTCATCTCTCATATGGTTCATGGCCCATGCGGTGAAGCAAATCCAAAAAGTCCATGCATGGAAAATGGAAAGTGTACAAAAGGGTTTCCAAACGAGTTAAAAGAGCACACTGCTAAAGACTTGGATGGCTACCCAACCTACCGGCGACAACTCATTGAGAACATTGTTCACAAAAAAAAAAAGATAATTAACTCGTGGATAGTCCCATACAACCCGTACTTATCAAAACGCTACAGTTGTCACATCAACGTAGAAATCTGCGCTTCAATAAAAAGTGTAAAATATCTTTTCAAGTACATATACAAGGGGCATGACAAAGCGAATGTCGAAATACAACAGAAAACAGTCAATCAAGATGAATCATCAACTTTTGTTGACTCAAGATATGTGAGTGCTCCAGAAGCTGCTTGGAGGATATTTGCATTTCCAATGCATTCACAGTCCCATGCCATTATATGTTTAGCTATTCATTTACCAAATCAACAGCAGCTTTATTTCTTTGAAAATGCTCAAGTCAAAGATGTCTCAAAAATTTTAAGCACGACATCAACATTAATGGAATGTTTTTTGCTGAACCAACGTGATGAAAATTCAAGGCAGTATTTGTATCAAGTGATTCTAGAGCATTATGTTTGGAATAAAGCTTAGAAGCCAAGACAACGAGGACATAGCAAAATAATTGGACACATGTATACTGTTATTGTCAAGGATCAAGAAAGATATTGCCTTCGTCTGTTACTACTGCATGTCAAAGGAGCTACAAGTTATGATGATTTGAAAACAGTTAACCGAGTTTTGCACAATACATTTAAAGCTGCAGCTTTGGATTTAGGACTTCTATTGGATGATACTGTGTGGACACTTACTTTAGAAGACGCAGTTACCTTAAATATGTCTAAGCAAATTTGCAAATTGTTTGCCTACATCTGCGTATTTGGACCGCCTACAAATCCCGCTCAACTTTGGACAAATTTTAAAGAACATCTAATCGAGGATTACTGCTTACGTCTTCACAACACAAGTGGAAATTGTCAAAATTGCCAATCTTATGCCATGCCAGATGTCCAAAATGTCTTACTACTGCATGGAAACCGATTAAAGCATTAGATGAAAGGTGGTAATTCGTGCGCTGCCGTCTGTCCGTTGGTTCCAAGAAATCCAAGGAACCACAAGATGTTAAAAGCAATACCTTTAATGTCTAATTCTTACGCGTTTCGTTGTACTTCAGACCACTTCATCAGAGATCCACAAGGTTTACAGACATATACAAAAAACAGGCTATAAATAGAACCTGGAGGTAGATGGCACTCCCATCATCCCATCCTGATGTCAATTAAAATCAATTAGCATATTCTTTCAATCCAGTGCACTTTTTTCTAAGAAGAGAAAAAAAAAAGGGTAGATTAGGGGACACAATATTTTGATGACCTGTTTAATAATTTTGTTCAGTTGTATTAAGTTATATAAGCAATTACATTTAATGATAATGTACACTGTGTGCAGAATTATTAGAAAAGTTGTATTTTAGAGGATTATTTTTATTATTGATCAACAACTATGTTCTCAATCAACCCAAAAGACCCATAAATATCAAAGCTTAATATTTTTGGAAGTTGGAAGTTTTTAGATTTGGCTATCTTAGGAGGATATCTGTTTGTGCAGGTAACTATTACTGTGGAGAGTTATTAGGCAACTTAATAAAAACCAAATATATTCCCATCTCACTTGTTTATTTTCACCAGGTAAACTAATATAACTGCACAAAATTTAGAAAAAAAACATTTCTGACATGCAAAAACAAAACACAAAAAAAATCAGTGACCAATATAGCCACCTTTCTTTATGATGACACTCAACAGCCTTCCATCCATAGATTCTGTCAGTTGCTTGATCTGTTTACGATCAACATTGCGTGCAGCAGCCACCACAGCCTCCCAGACACTGTTCTGAGTGGTGTACTGTTTTCCCTCCCTGTAGATCTCACATTTTATGAGATACCACAGGTTCTCTATGGGGTTCAGATCAGTTGAACAAGGGGGCCGTATCATTATTTTTTCTTCTTTTAGACCTTTACTGGCCAGCCACGCTGTGGAGTAGTTGGATGCATGTGAGGGAGCATTGTCCTGCATGAAAATCATGTTTTTCTTGAACAATATCGACTTCTTCCTGTGCCACTGCATGAAGAAGTTGTCTTCTAGAAACTGGCAGTAGGTCCGTGAGTTGAGCTTCACTCCATCCTCAACCCGAAAAGGTCCCACAAGTTCATCTTTGATGATACTAGCCCATACCAGTACCCCAGCTCCACCTTGCTGGTGTCTGAGTCGGAGTGGAGCTGCCCTTTACTGATCCAGCCTCTGGCCCATCCATCTAGCCCATCAAGAGTCACTCTCATTTCATCAGTCCATAAAACCTTTGAAAAATCAGTCTTAAGATGTTTCTTGGCCCAGTCTTGTAACCTAATGGCGCTATATAAATACTTAATAATAATAATCTGTTTCTTGTTCAAAGGTGTCATTTTTCAGCCTTCCTTACCTTGGCCATGTCGCTGAGTATAGCACACCTTGTGATTTTTGATACTCCAGTAACGTTGCAGCTCTGAAATATGGCAAAACTTGTGGCAAATGGCATCTTAGCAGCTTCACGCTTGATTTTCCTCAATTCATGGGCAGTTATTTTGCGCCTTTTTTTGCCCAACACACTTCTTGCGACCCTGTTGGTTGTTTGTTGCCATGAAACGCTTGATTGTTTGGTGATCATGCTTCAAAAGTTTGGCAATTTCAAGAATGCTGCATCTCACTGCAAGACATCTCACAATTTTGTACTTTTCAGAGCCAGTGAAATCTCTCTTCTGACCCATTTTGCCTAAGGAAAGGCATTTGCCTAATAATTAAGCACACCTTATATAGGGTGTTGATGTCATTACACCACACCCCTCCTCATTACAGAGATGCACATCACCTGATTTACTTAATTGATAGTTGGCTCTCAAGCCTATACTTGGAGTAGGACAAAATGTTTAAAAAAAGTATCATGTGATCAAAATACTCATTAACCTAATAATTCTGCACACAGTATATATACTGTATCGGGAAAATGTGTATTCATTGAATTATTAGTATGTTAGATATTTAATATATACACATAGATACATACATAGATACTTCCCAAAAATCAGGCAGCACTCCAATTCAGTCAAAACAGGACAACTTTAATGTAGCCCCTCGTGGCACGACGTTTCAACTTCTATGAGGTCTTTATCAAGCACAGTGTTCAGTGCAAATAATACAACGATATATAGAGTGCACACATAATTGATTGTTAATATGAAAATGCTAAAAAGACATGTAATTGCACATACATGTCTTCATATCTTTCAGTGAAATAGTGACATAATAAAGTGCAAGTGCTTCTTATGGTACATATACTCATATACCTGCCATATAGTACATATACAGATAACTGATACAATTGAAATCACAGTGATCACCTGTGCAAATATTAAAAACAGCACTTTGGAAGTGATTACTCAGTACCTTATTACCGTATATACTCGTGTATAAGCCGACCCGTGTATAAGCCGACCCGCCTACTTTTGCCCCCAAAACCTGGGAAAACCTATTGACTCGTGTATAAGCCGTGGGTGGACCCCAGCACAAGTATACAGCCCCCAGCAGTGTGGTATACAGGCCCCCCCAGTGGTATACAGGCCTCCCCAGTGGTAGTATAAAGCAGCCTCCCCAGTGGTAGTATACAGCAGCTTCCCCAGTGGTATATACAGCAGCCTCCCCAGTGGTATATACAGCAGCCCCAGAGGTATATACAGCAGCCCCAGTGGTATACAGCAGCCTCCCCAGTGAGAGTATACAGCAGCCTCCCCAGTGGTAGTATACAGTAGCCTCCCCAGTGGTAGTATACAGCAGTCTCCCCAGTGGTAGTATACAGCAGCCTCCCCCGTGGTAGTATACAGCAGTCTCCCCAGTGGTAGTATACAGCAGCCTCCCCAGTGGTATATACAGGCCCAGCAGTATATACAGCAGCCCCAGTGGTATACAGCAGCCTCCCCAGTGGTATATACAGGCCCCAGCAGTATATACAGCAGCCTCCCCAGTGGTATATACAGGCCCCAGCAGTGTGTCATATATGGCTCCCAAATGCTGGCACTCGCCCCCCTCTGTTGTAAGGCCCCCCACCCCCCCGGCTGCTTAACTTGGCCCCCAAATGCTGGCACTCGGCCCCCTCTTTTGTAAGGCCCCCCCCGGCTGCTTAACTTACCATCCTTGGTCTTCTGCACCGCGCCGGTCCTCCATGCTTCAGTCCTCTGCAGCATCCAGGGTCCCCGGCCGTCACGTAGTTATGACGTCATGCGACCGGCCGGTCACATGACCCCAGATGCTGCAGAGGACGGGAGCACGGAGGACCGGCGCGGTGCAGAAGACCAGGGATGGTAAGTTAAGCAGCCGGGGGGGGTACCTTACAACGGAAGGGGGCGAGTGCCAGCATTTGGGGGCCAAGTTAAGCAGCCGGGAGGGGGCTTACAATGGAGGGGGCGAGTGCCAGCATTTGGGGGCCAAGTTAAGCAGCCAGGGGGGCCTTACAACGGAGGGGGGCGAGTGCCAGCATTTGGGGGCCATATATGCAGATATGCACTGCTTCCCCCTGCCACTGATTGACAGGGGGAAGCAGTGCATATATAATGAGCGGCCCCACGTGACGGGGCGCTCATGCAGCAGCCTTCTCCAGCCTCCCCAGCCCCGGACACAGCCCCCACCACAGCCCCTACCGTATTGACCCGTGTATAAGCCGAGGGGGGACTTTTCAGTCCAATTTTTGGGCTGAAAAACTCGGTTTATACACGAGTATATACGGTAACCCCTGGACCGGCGGTGTTCTAGCCGCCATTGCGCTGCTTACCGGCGTCTTCTGCACTGTAGTGCGCATGCCCATGCTTCCGGGTCTCACCGCGCATGCGCAGTCGCCGCATCATCACTGACATCACAGTCATGTGACCGGCAAACAGCCTTTTGGCCATCTTATAGAAAAAGATAAAGGAGACAAGTGAGGCGCAATAGTGCCCTATCAATATGACACTGATTCCACACTCAGATCAAAAAGAGGTGCACTCACCTGGTCTAGTTGTGTGCACCCACAACTAGTTTTTATGGCATGTAGTTATAAGCTGCTGCAGGACCTCCACCGCCACGTAGCACGTGTAAAGATAACCAGATCCAGATATGGTGTGTAGACAGTCCGCGCTGCTTGAAATAATCAGTCAAAAGTCTTTAGGTAAAAGACCCCCCTTCTTTATTTCCACCTACGCATTTCAGTGCCACTCCGGGCACCATCATCAGGGTATATCAATGGCCATCTTAGCACCTGGCAATATGCAGAAACTTGCCCACTGCTGCTCAAATTACATTTAATCAACTTATTAATGAATGTTTAATAGATGGAGCAATAGTAATGGACCTTGTATACATACTAGAGTGAGGCACACCTGGAACAGTACCAATTATATCACCAATAAGGGGACAGAATCAGTCTGTTAGTGTTTACCATAGGTGATCCAGCAATATGAAATCACCAGTCTCTCCCGGCATCCACTTACTCAGGGTACCCTACCAGCAATCACTCTCCCAATTTCTCCAGGTCCAATTACCTCCAAGAGCAGCATAATAAGTAACTAACAAGAAATTGATGCACTTAAAAGGGCAAAGTTTATTTCATATATAGATTCAAAGCATTATTAAATAATAATATGTCTGGAGATAAGCTTTCGACCAATCGCTCCACCTGTGAATAAATCAGAAACAAGTATTAAAAACAACTTGAAAATGAGGAGTACCATATCCTCCTTCAAGTCTCCACTAAAGTATGCAGTTCAGTGATAATAGTAAATTCAATATTACTACACTGCATAGATATAGATGTAACAAGGAAAGAATCTTCTGGGACCAGAATTAATTTTAAAGATCTATGGATCCAATACAAAGAATTACACTTACAAAATAGTATGAATCTTAAAATCTACATTCAGACCATTAGGTCTTAGAGTATTCAACATGTATATCCATTTGAACTCTTTTTTTCTTAAGTATAGCCTCCCTATTGCCTCCTCTCCTCAAAGGGGGCACATGATCAATAATGCTAAATTTGATCTCTGTGTCCCTATGCCCTTTCTCTACACAGTGTTTCGGCACTGGAAGGTCCATGCGTTTTTTTCTTATTGAGTACTTGTGCTGGCTAAATCTAGTCTTGAAGTCACATGTCGTCTCCCCTACATAGTAGAGACGACATAGACACTCAAGAAGATATATGATGTACTCTGATTGACAAGTAAGGAAGACATTAATCTTATATAGTTTCTGTGTTTGATTATCAGTGAAACATGAACCCTTCAGCATTGAAGTGCAATTTATGCAGTTCAAGCTTGGGAAATATCCTTTCCTCCCTAATCCTGTTAGCAACATCTGTTTACTTTTACTCAAGGGACCTGGATCTGATCTCACCATCTTGTCTCTACCATTTCTGGCCCGACGATAGGATAAGAGAGGGGGCTTGGCGAAGTTATCAACATCTGCCATCCCATTAGATAGAACTTTCCAATGATTCCTTATGATTTTAGCTATCATACTACTCTCCTGGCTATACATTGATACAAAAGGGATTATTTTATCCTCCTTTTTTACTTTAGATGAAAATAATTTGTTACGCTGTATTGTACTTAATTTTCTCCTCTGTTCATCCAACATACACCTCGAGTAGCCCCTTTCTCTAAACTTACTGGTCATCTCATTCAGGGTTATTTCCACGTGTACCTCCTTACTCTCTATTCTTTTGGCCCTTAAAAATAGACCATATGGTATAGCTTCAATGGTGACACGTGGATGTTGACTGGAATACAACAACAGATTGTTTCTATCCGTTTCCTTTACATGGATACTGGTGGTCAGGGTATTACCTTCTTTCTCAACCGTAACATCTAAAAACTGAATTTTAGTTGCTGAATAAGTCAGGGTAAATTTGATAGTGGCATTTATACCATTGAGAAAATTCAAAAATTCTTTCAACTTTTCCTCAGTACTTGTCCATATGAGGAAGATGTTATCTATGTAACGCCACCACCCCTAACATTATGGAAGTGGTGGGAAACAGAGACAACATCCTCCTCAGCACCCCCAATGCAATATTTGGATATGCAGGAGCCATGTTGGCCCCCATAGCCTTACCCCGGCATTGTTCATAAAAAGTATGGCCAAAAAGGAAGTCATTTCTTCTAAGCACCAAATTTAAAAGATCCACAACAAGATTCTTGGCATCAATTGAGAAGTCTAGCTCATCAAGTTTTTTCTTTACACAATTGATGCCATATTCATGTTCTATTGACGTGTACAAGCTTACTACATCAAAAGAAGCCAATAAGAAGTCATCATCCAGTTGAACAGTAGAGATCTTAGTCAAAAAGTCAGTTGTATCCCTTACATATGATTCAAATTTGACAGCTATAGGATTAAGGATCTTATCCAGGAATATTACTTTGTGGCTAAGCACAGAATCCATGCCAGCCACAAAGACTTATGGATTTTGGGCAATGTATACATGATGGGCGAAATAGGAAAATCCACAATCAAAAAATCAAAAATACTTTGATCAATTAACTTTTTAGTCAATGCTCGCTCCAAAAATGCCCTCAATTCACGTTGAATATTACATTTCAGATCTCCTGTCAATCTCTTACACACCTTTTCATCTAGAACTTGTCCTGTCAGTTCCTTGACATATGAGTCCCAGTCCATGATGACAACTGCACCGCCTTTATCTGCACTTTTTATTATTACGCTGTCATCATGGACAAGGGCCCTCAAAGCCTTTGCCGCCTCATTTGTTAGATTTGGTTTTTTGAATTCAGTCTTCACATTCTCTCTTAGTTTTTGAATATCCCTATTTACCCCTTCCATAAATGCTGTTATGTGACTAGAGCAACTTGGTGGTATCAAGTTACTTGTTTCATACAGATTTAATTCTGAACCCCTAAATTCACTCTGACCACCAGTATTTTTTGCCTGACTACTATGAAACCACTCACGTAGTTTAATTCGTCTATAAAAACGGTTAAGATCCACCATTAATTCAAACCAGTCAACATGTGTAGCTGGACAAAAATGTAACCCCTTACTAAGAATATCTTTCTAAGGACCAGTGAGTACCTTTTTAGAGATGTTCACAATTAATTCCCTTCCTTGTTCCTTGTTTGCCTCGGATATTTTTGTGGTTTCTTGTTTCTCTTTTCTTTCTTTTTTCTGGCGTCGATGTTGTCGCCTGCCCCCTCTCCTTATCCTGTCGTCTTTGGTATTGTTGGGTTTGTTCCTATGAAAAAAATTCACATCATTATCATGCATTTTGTTATTATGTTTAGGAACATTCAAAACCCCAACCAAACATTCATGACCTCCCTTTTTCCAATTATTGCCACTGTCCTATTACCAATTATAAATAGTGCCTTGTTCGTAATCTTCCAAGTCACGAGTCCATTTTTTCCTTTTTGTTTCTTCTAATTCTCCTCGCAACCTAGGCTGCTTTCACACTACGATTTTGTGCAATCCGACGCTGTCCAATATAAATCGGACATCAGCGGATCCAAACTGATCCCTGCAATCGGATGCCAAATAGGCATCCGATTCCGACATTTTGCAGGATCAGTTTGGCTGGCTCCTCCTGTCATCTCGCTCCTCTCTGCCTCCTGTCACCTGTCTGTCCCCTGTTCTCCCCTGCTCTCCCCCAGTACTCCCCGCTTCTCCCCCGGTACTCCCTGCTTCTTCCCAGCTACTCCCCGCTTCTCCCCTCTTCTCCCCTCTTCTCCCCGCTTCTCCCCTCTTCTCCCCTCTTCTCCCCTGTGTTTCCCCCTCTTCTCCCCTCTCCTCCAGACTAAAAAATAAAAAAACATCTTTATTCTCACCTGTCCACGAGTTCCCAGGCGTCTCCAGCTATATCTTCTGATCCACAGGACCTCGCGTGATGTCACAGTCACATGACCGGTTACCGCGGTAACCGATCATGTGACTGTGACATCACGGCAGGTCCTACAGGCAGGAGGTGCTGGAGACGCCGGGGGACTCATGGACAGGTGAGCATACATATTCTTTATTTTTAACCCCTGCTTTACTTAATTTTACTTGTGAAATTAGATGGTTAGGAGCAGTTTTAGTGTACTGAGCATGCTCAGTACACTAAAATCGGGTCAGAGGAGACAGACGTTTCCTCGGACCCTGCTCCATAGGGCCCCATGTTAAAAACCACGGATCGGATCGGATTTGGCCTAATCACCATCCGATTTGTAAGATCCGATTCTATCCGATTTTTGATTCGGATGCAAAAATCGGAGCAGTCTTTGATTTTTCCACCGGAAAGAAATCGGACAAAATCGGATCGAACACAAATCGGATGCCATTAAGTGCACATCCGATTCGGACCGATACCCATAGGATTACAAGGGGCCAAATTCGGATCCGATGCTGTCCGATTTCACAAAATCGTTATGGGAAGTCACACTCTCAGAGATATTCTTCTAGTCAGACTCGGATAAAGTGCTTTTAAGTTTTGTCTCTGACTCCAACACATACTCTTTCATTTTCGTTAGTTCAGCTTGCAAATACTCTATTCAAAAGAATAGTGTCAAATGCGTATTTGTTTGAAATCTTGCAAAATTGTGCACAAAAATCTGGTGAATTCATCATTAAATTAGGGCGAACATTCGAACGTAATCCCCTCTGGATAATTTTAGCCTTATAATATTCACCCAATGTCAATAGATGAAATTCAATTGTAACAATGCTCTTCAAATCATTTTTGTGTTTCCGCTTAACCTCAGAAACTGAAGGATTACCAAGGAAGGTTGGCCTCACCACCTATTGCTCCCACAATCCTTTCCTCATCTTCTATACTGTATGAAAAAACCACAGGCTCCTCAGGATCCATATCTTTTTGTCCTAGTAAGGGGCCTTTCACACTTGCGGTTTTTTCCTGATTTGGAAGATCAGGAAAACACCTGATTCTTACAGGATTCATTTTTTTTGCCCATTCTCTTTAATGATTTCAGAAGAAAACATGAAGCAATAAGATTCTACCTGACAAAATTAAAGTGAATGTGCAAAATACTGTAAGAATCGTTTTTTTTCTTGATCTTCCAAATCAGGAAAAAAACGCAAGTGTGAAAGACCCCTCACATAGTTACTACAAAAATCACAAAAAGTAAAAAGAATTCAAACTAGTGCAAAGAATCCAATGAACATGAATATATAAGCAGAAAAAATAGGAAACAGCACAAACTTCCTTATAAGTACTTTGGAAGCGATTGGTCAGTACCTTATTAACCCCCGGACCAGTGGTGTTCTAGCCGCCATTGCGCCACTTACCGGCGTCTTCTGCACTGTAGTGCGCATGCCCGTGCTTCCGGGTCTCACCGCGCATGCGCAGTCACCGCATTATCACTGACATCACACTCATGTGACCGGCAAACAGCCTTTCCGTCATCTTAGCACCTGGCAACGTGCAGAAACGTGCCCACTGCTCCTCAAATTACATTTACAAATGAAACAACTTATTAATAAATGTTTAATAGATGGGGCAATAGTACTGGACCTTGTATACATACTAGAGTGAGGCACACCTGGAACAGTACCAATTATATCGCTTATAAGGGGACAGAATCAGTCTGTTAGTGTTTACCATAGGAGATCCAGCAATATGAAATCACCAGTCTCTCCCGGCATCCAATTACCCAGGGTACCCTACCACCAATCACTCTCCCAATTTCATCAGGTCCAATTACCTCCAAGAGCAGCATAATAAGTGACTAATCAAAAATTGATGCAATTAAAAGGGCAAAGTTTATTTCATATATAGATTCAAAGGATTATTAAACAATAATCTGTCCGAGGATAAGCTTTCGACCAATCGCTTCACCTGTGAATAAATCACTAACAAGTATTAAAAACAACTTTAAAATAAGGAGTACCATATCCTCCTTCAATTTTCTTTCCACTAAAGTATGCAGTTCAATGATAATAGTAAATTCAATATTACTACACTGCATGGATATAGATGTGGTGGTAGGGTACCTTGGGTAAGTGGATGCCGGGAGAGACTGGTGATTTCATACTGCTGGATCTCCTATGGTAAACACTAACAGACTGATTCTGTCCCCTTATTGGCGATATAATTGGTACTGTTCCGGGTGTGCCTCACTCTAGTATGTATACAAGGTCCATTACTATTGCCCCATCTAATTAAAAACATTTATTAATAAGTTGTTTAATTTGTAAATGTAATTTGAGGAGCAGTGGGCAGGTTTCTGCACGTTGCTAGGTGCTAAGATGGCCGAAAGGCTGTTTTTCGGTCACATGACTGTGATGTCAGTGACGATACAGTGACCGCGCATGCGCGGTGAGACCCGGAAGCACGGGCATGCACACTACAATGCGGAAGACGCCGGTAAGCGGCTCAATGGCAGCTAGAACACCGCCGGTCCAGGGGTTAATAAGGTACTGGCCAATCACTTCCAAAGTGCTATTTTTAATATTTGCACAGGTGATGACTATGATTTCAATTGTATCAAATATCTGTACATATACTATATGGCAGGTATGTGAGTATATGTACCATAAGAAGCACTTGCACTTCATTATGTCACTATTTCACTGAAAGATTTAAAGACATGTATGTATAATTGCATGTCTTTTTAGGATTTTTATATTAACAATCAATTATATGTGCACTCTATATATAGTTATATTATTTGCACTGAACACTATGCTTGATAATGACCTCATAGTGGTTGAAACGTCGCGCCACAAGAGGCTACATTAAAGTCGTTCTGTTTTGACTGAATTGCAGTGCTGCCTGATTTTTGGGAAGTATATTAAGATGCAAGTGAACATTGCATATTACAGGATTTTTTGCACCCGACACTTATAAGAAAGTTTGTACTGTTGCCTATTTCTTCTGCTTACATACATAGATAGATAAATACATACATATAAAATGCAAAAAAAAAAAAAATAGATGGACATATGCACAAATAAATAGATCTAAAATACATAGATAATACCGTACATAGCTAGATAACAGATAGATATGACATAGGTATACATAAATACATAGGTGTAATAAATTTATAGATATTTCATATTGTAAAGTGATCACACGTTAAGTACAAGAGAGGAGATATGTATCATCCAAATTGTTAAATTTACCGATATGAACTCAGATGTCATGTTCCAATATCATAGGTGCTAAGAAACTTAATTTATCTTTAACAGGGCTGGGTTTTTGTGAACAGCTAAAGAGATGGGCAGGACAGCTGTTCACCACATCTCCATCTCAAAGTGTGGTCTATACAGATGGATAGATACATAGATAACACATGCATAGAGATATGATACATAAATATAGTAAAGCAATTAGCACGGTCTCTTGGGCGCTCAGAACAAAGCCAGGATCCTGATCGGTGGAAAGTCCTTTATTAAGAAAACCTCCGTCACCACAAAGTGGTGCTGCTGTATACACCCCCAGGGGGTGTATATTCAAAGTGGTGACGGAGGTTTTCTTAATAAAGGACTTTCCACCGATCAGGATCCTGGCTTTGTTCTGAGCGCCCAAGAGAACGTGCTAATTGCTTTACTACATTTGTTCTCTCCTGGAGGCCACGGCAGGAGCTGCTCGTCTTTAGCTCCAGGACCTGTATCACTGTGGCAACGGCTATTACTGAAGACACAGGACCTGTCTACGTCAGCGTGCCCGGTCACATGGGACGCGAGTAGGCGGAACCTGGGCAAACACTAGGAAGCAAGCAGGGACGCTGCTGCAGACCGGACTGGGGCCGCAATCCTTCCTTTTTACATCCACTGCAGATTATCCAGGACAGGAGGGAAACCCTTGTTGCTGCTCACACCCTAACCAGTGTTGTGCATGGACTGCACAACACTAATAGGTTAGTAATTACTCAGCCACTAATTTACTGAGTTTTTGATGATATTGCACCATTGCGCCCCTTTTCTCTCTTTGTGTCTCCTACATGATACATAAATATGGCATACATAGACGATAGACACATAGGTAGATGATAGATAGATATCAAAGTGCTATGAAATTAATAGCGCTATATAAATGAATTTTATTATTATATATTATTATTATTACTACCGTATATACTCGTGTATAAGCCGAGTTTTTCGGCCCAAAATTTGGGCTGAAAAGTCTCCCCCTCGGCTTATACACGGGTCTATACGGTAGGCTGCGCGGTGGGGGCTGTGAAGGCTGGAGGAGGCGGGGGGGGGAGGCTGCTGTATGAGCGGCCCTGTCACGTGGGGCCGCTCATTATATATGCACTGCTTCCCCCTGTCAATCAGCGGCAGGGGGAAGCAGTGCATATATGCTCCCAAATGCTGGCACTCTCCCCCCTTGTAAGGGCCCCCCCTGCTGCTTATATTACATCCCGGTCTTCTGCTCAGCGCCGCTCCTCGGTGCTCCGTCCTCGCTGCTCCCGTCCTGCTACAGCCGGGGATCCTGGATGTAGCAGGACGGGAGCAGCGAGGACGGAGCACCGAGGAGCGGTGCTGAGCAGAAGACCGGGATGGTAAGAGAAGCAGCGGGGGGGGCCCTTACAAGGGGGGTGAGTGCCAGCATTTGGGGGCTGCTGGGGTACCCCCAGGGGGCTGCTGGGTACCCCCTGGGGGCTGCTGGATACCCCCAGGGGGCTGCTGGGTACCCCCAGGGGGCTGTTGGGTACCCCTGGGGGCTGCTGGATACCCCCAGGGGGCTGCTGGGTACCCCCAGGGGGCTGCTGCTGTATACACCCCCAGGGGGCTGCTGCTGTATGTACCCGCTGGGGCTGCTGCTGTATATACCCCTGGGGCTGCTGCTGTATATACCCCCTGGGGCTGCTGCTGTATATACCCCCTGGGGCTGCTGCTGTATATACCCTCTGGGGCTGCTGCTGTATATACCCCTGGGGCTGCTGCTGTATATATTCCTGGGGCTGCTGCTGTATATACCCCTGGGGCTGCTGCTGTGTATACTACTACTGGGGCTGCTGTATACTACCTCTGGGGCTTCTGTATACTACCACTGGGGTTGCTGTATATACCTCTGGGGCTGCTGTATACTACCACTGGGGCTGCTGCTGTATATACCACTGGGGAGGCTGCTGTAACACTGCTGGGGCCTGTATGTACCACTGGGGAGGCTGCTGTATACCACACTGCTGGGGGCTGTATACTACCACTGGGGAGGCCTGTATACCACTGCGGGGGCCTGTATACCACTCTGCTGGGGGCTGTATACCTGTGCTGGGGTCCACCCTCGGCTTATACACGGGTCAATAGGTTTTCCCAGATTTTGGGGGCAAAAGTAGGGGGGTCGGCTTATACACGGGTCGGCTTATACACGAGTATATACGTATATAATCATCTATAACTACAAGAGAGGACATATGTATCATCCAAATTGTTACATTTGGTGATATTAACTCAGATGTAATGTTCCAGAGTCATAGGTGCTGAGAAACATAATTTATCTTTAACAGGGCTGGGTTTGTGTGAACAGCTAAAGAGATGGCCGGGGCGGCTGTTCACCACATCTCCATCTTAAGGTGTGGTATGTACAGATCGATACATACATACATAGATACAAAATGCATAGAGAGATGATTCATAAATATAGCATACATAGATGATGACACATAGGTAGATTATAGATAGATATCAAAGTGCTATGAAATTAATAGCACTATATAAATGAATAATTATTATTATTACTAGATGGTGGCCCAATTCTAACGCATCGGGTATTCTAGAATATAGAAATAGAGATTGCATGGGGAAGGCGGTGAGGGCTAAATTGGGAGGAACTTTGAAGAAGGAGCGGCGGAGAAAGGACAGCGTGGCAGGGGAGAGGAGGGAGGGCAGAGCAGCAGGGGGAGGAGGATGGAGGACAGAGGAGGTAGCGGCGGGGTGTGGGAGGATGTAGCAGCACAGGCAGGGGGAGGAAAGAGCGGCAGGGGGAAGATGGAGCACAGAGCGGCAGTGGGGAGGAGGACGAAGCGGCAGGGTGGGGGAGGACGGAGCAGCACAGACAGGGGGAGGATGGAGTGGAAGAGGGTAGGAGGACAAAGGAAGGAGGAGGAAATGGTGGGGTGGGGGAGGATGGAGCGGCACAGGCAGGGGGAGGACAGAGCGTCAGGGGGAGGATGAAGCACAGAGTGCCGGGGGGTGGACGACAGGATGAAGCGGCGGGGTGGGGGAGGACGGAGAAGCACAGGCAGGGGGAGGACGGAGGATAGAGTGGCGGAGGTGAGGAGGACAAAGGAAGGAGGAAGAAGCGGTGGGGTGGGGGAGGATGGAGTGGCACAGGCAGAGGGAGGACGGAGCGGCAAGGGGAGGACGAAGCACAGAGTGGCGGGGGGAGGAGGATGTAGGATGAAGTGGCGGGGTGGGGGAGGACAGAGGATGGAGTGGCGGAGGTGAGGATAACAAAGTAAGGAGGAGGAAGCGGTGGGGGAGGATGGAGCGGCACAGGCAGGGGGAGGACGGAGCGGCAGAGGGAGGACAGAGCAGCAAGGGGAGGACAGAGCGGCAGGGGGAGGACAGAGCACAGAGCGGTGGGGGAGAGGAGGATGGAGGACGAAACGGCGGGTGGGGGAGGATGGAGCAGCACAGGCAGGGGGAGGACGGAGGATGGAGTGGCGGAGGGGAGAAGGACAAAGGAAGGAGGAGGAAGCAGTGGGGTGGAGGAGGATGGAGTGGCACAGACAGGGGGAGGATGGAGCACAGAGCGGCGGGGGGGAGGAGGACGGAGGACGAAGCGGCGGGGTGGGGGAGGCCAGAGCAGCACAGGCAGGGGGAGGACGGAGGATGGAGTGGCGGGAGGAGGAGGATAAAGGAAGGAGGAGGAAGTGGTGGGGTGGGGGTGGATGGAGCGGCACAGGAAGGGGAGGACAGAGCAGCAGGGGGAGGTCGGAGCACAGAGCGGTGGGGGGAGGAGGACAGAGGACGAAGCGGTGGGGTGGGGGAGGATGGAGCAGCACAGGCAGGGGGAGGATGGAGTGGCGGAGAGGAGGAGGACAAAGAAAGGAGGAGGAAGCGGTGGAGGAGGATGGAGCAGCCACAGGTAGGGGGAGGACGGAGCACAGAGCGGTGGAAGGAGGAGGATGGAGGACAAAGCGGCGGGGTGGGGGGAGGATGGAGCAGCACAGGCAGGGGGAGAACGGAGTATGGAGTGGCGGAGGGGAGGAGGACAAAGGAAGGAGGAGGAAGCGGCGGGGTGGTGGAGGATGCAGCGGCACAGGCAGGGGGAGAATGAAGTGGAAGGGGGAGGCCGGAGCACAGAGCCGTGGGGGAGAGTTGGATGGAGGACGAAGTGGTGGGGTGGGGGAAGCTGGAGCAGCACAGGCAGGGGGAGGACGGAACACAAAGCCGCGGGGGAGAGGAGGATGGAGGACAAAGCGGCGGGGGATGAAGAGGCCGGAGCAGCAGAGGCAGGGGGAGGACGGAGGATGGAGTGTCGGAGGGGAGTAGGACAAAGGAAGGAAGAGGAAGTGTGGCGCCCCGCAACGAGTGCGTCACAGGAGTGTATTGCAGCCAAGACAGCAGCAGCAATATTCTCTGACTAAGCAATGACCCGGTTAAAACTCAGAGCTCTATACCCTACATGCACATCAGCATAGAGGGCCAATAGGGAAATTGAAGCAGCCTCCTTGTACCCGAACTGGCACCCCAGGGCGACAACGGCAACACAAACTAGTTAGAATGGAGGAACACCCGTGGAGCTCTGAGAAACACTGGTCATTGCTGAGTCCACCCGGTCCGTTACCCGTTAACTGTATGCCATGTATCACCTGCTGGTTACAGTAAAGTACCCGTTGCAGAGACTATCAGTGTCCGTGCCTTTTTCAGAACTGTCCATCTCCGCAAGCAGAAGGTAACTGCAGCTGCTTCACAACATCTTGTGCAGCTTCTGGCTCCAGGGACTCCCGCTCATCCTGTGGGGAGCGTCCCATCTTGCTGCATTCCATTCCCCGGAGGCCCAAGCAGCGCCGGTGGACATCACCGGAACACTCACAGGTGGCGTCACGACTTGAAACAACCTTTTAACTCTGTTCAGCCAATATTCCTTTGAATCTGGACCACCGGGCCCCACTTCGGCAGGTGCAGTTCCGTGACAGGAGGAAGAAGCTATGCCTGACCCGTGAAGTCCCGGCTACCGGTCTGGTCCCGACAGAAGTGGTGGGGTGGGGGAGGACGGAGCGGCAGGGGGGGAGGATGGAGCACAGAGCGACGGGGGGGGAGGAGGACGGAGGACAAAGCGGTGGGGTGGGGGAGGACGGAGCAGCACAGGCACGGGGAGGATGGAGTGGCGGAGGGGAGGACAAAGGAAGGAGGAGGATGGAGCAGCACAGGCATGGGGAGGACGGAGCACAGAGCGGTGGGAGGAGGAGGATGGAGGACAAAGCGGCGGGAAGAGGGAGGATGGAGCACTGCGCGGTGGCTCAGTGGTTCGCACTGCGCGGTGGCTCAGTGGTTCACACTGCACGGTGGCTCAGTGGTTCGCACTGCACTGCGCAGAGGCTCAGTGGTTTAGCACTGCGCGGAAGCTCAGTGGTTCGCACTGCGCGTTTGGCTCAGTGGTTAGCACTGCGCGGTGGCTCAGTGGTTAGCACTGCGCGGTGGCTCAGTGGTTAGCACTGCGCGGTGGCTCAGTGGTTAGCACTGCGCGGTGGCTCAGTGGTTAGGACTGCGTGGTGGCTCAGTGGTTAGTACTGCGCGGTGGCTCAGTGGTTAGCACTGCGCGATGGCTCAGTGTTTAGCAAAGTATGGTCGCTCAGTGTTTAGCACTGTACGGTGGCTCAGTGTTTAGCACTGTACGGTGGCTCAGTGGTTAGCAGTGAGTGCGGTGGGCAGAGTGGTCAGTGCAGTGCAGTGGGCAGAGTGGTCAGCGCAGTGTGGTGGGCAAAGTGGTCAGCACAGTGTGGTGGGCAGAGTGGTCAGTGCAGTGCAGCGGTCAGAGTGGTCAGTGCAGTGCGGCGGGCACAGTGGTCAATGCAGTGCGGCGGGCAGAGTGGTCAGCGCAGTGCGGCGGGCAGAGTGGTCAGCGCAGTGCAGCTGGCAGAGTGGTCAGCGCTGTGCGGCTGGCAGAGTGGTCAGCGCAGTGCAGTGGGCAGAGTGGTCAGCGCAGTGCGGCGGGCAGAGTGGTCAGCGCAGTGCGGTGGGCAGAGTGGTCAGCAGAGGACGGAGGCACTCTGCCTGCCATAGTTACCACCGGGTCATCGTCTTCCCCGCCGCCGCATCTTCGCTCCGCCGTCCCCAGCATCTTGGCTCCACTCTTCCGCAAGACTTCCCAGACGCCATATTGAATCCAGTCCTGCGGGGTCGGTGACATACTCTGTCCAAGATGGCGTCCGGGAAGTCTCGCGAGACTTCTTGGACGCCATATTGGATCCAGTCCTTCGGGGGCGGCGACATGTCGGCGGAACGGAGGACTGAGGATCCAGGCGGCGGGGAAGACGCAGGGTCGGTGGTAAGTATAGCGTACAGTGCATGGAGGTGTGTGTGTGTGTGTAGTGTTTCGCAGTGGGCAGTGTGTGGCAGTGTGTAGAGTATAGCAGTGTGTAGTGTGTGGCAGTGTTTAGTGTGTGGCAGTGTTTAGTGTGTGGCAGTGGGCAGTGTGTGGCAGTGTGTAGTGTGCGTGTCAAGGCAGAGGACGGGCTCCAGTACCTACTTGTTCTCGGTGTGTGGAAAGTGCCTGTGATGATGCCACAGTCATGTGATATAACCCCGTCCATACCAGTGACATCATCTCAGGTCCTACAGGCCCCAGCTGACCGGTAGTGGGGAGGATAGCTGGCGGGTGTGCAGCGTCTGGTGAGTGTGGGAGGGGGGACTGCCGGGACTGGGTGGACTGCTGTCAGCAGGCGGGGAGAGTGTGCAGCGGGCAGCAGCAGGCCATAGTAGCATACCCATCACTTGGGTGTTCTAATATGGCGTGGGCTTGCGGCCATATTAGGACACCCACAGTGGGTGTAGAGGCTACTTCAACCAGGATATGACGTAGCATACCGTTACATCCTGACGGAAGTAGCCTTAGGGTTTTGTTATAATAGATATATTATTATTATTATTATTATTAATCTTATTACTATATAATTGTCTAATTCTGTCTGTGTCTCTCTGTAACAGAAAGTTTATATATTTTCATGATATGTTTAACAATTTCGTTCAGTTGTATTAAGTTCTATAAGCAATAACATTTAACGATAATGTATACTTTACCTGGAAAGCTCTGTGTATTCATTGCATTATTCTTAAATCTTCATAAATAAACTACATACATATTGTAGAATACCCAATGCGTTAGAATCGGTCCACCATCTAGTGTGTGTGTATATAGATCTACTACTGTCATATGTAAAAGTTTGGGCACCCCTCTTAATTTTACTCATTTTTTTTTTATTTAAAATTGGGTTTTTGCAACAGCTATTTCAGTGTGATATATGTAATAACTGATGGACACAGTAATATTTCAGGATTGAAATGAGGATTATTGTACTAACCAAAAATGTGAAATATGCATTATTTCAAAATTTGACAGGTGCAAAAGTATGGGCACCTCAACAGAAAAGTGACATTAATATTTAGTAGATCCACCTTTTGCAAAAAATAACAGCCTCCAGTCGCTTCCTGTAGCTGTTAATGAGTTCCTGGATCCTGGATGAAGGTATTTTTGACCATTCTTCTTTACAAAACAATTCTAGTTCAGTTAAGTTTGATGGTCGCCGAGCATGGACAGCCCGCTTCAAAACATCCCACAGATGTTCAATGATATTCAGCTCTGCGGACTGGGATGGCCATTCCAGAACATTGTAATTGTTCCTCTGCATGAATGCCTGAGTAGGTTTGGAGCGGTGTTTTGGATCATTGTCTTGCTGAAAGATCCATCCCCGGCGTAACTTCAACTTTGACACTGATTCTTGAACATTATTCTCAAGAATCTGCTGATACTGAGTGGAATCCATGCGACCCTCAACTTTAACAAGATTCCTGGTGCCGTCATTGGCCACACAGCCCCAAAGCATGATGGACATTCCCCCAAATTTGACAGTGGGTAGCAAGTGTTTTTCTTGGAATGCTGTGTTTTTGTGGCGCCATGCATAATGCCTTGTTATATGACCAAACAACTCAATCTTTGTTTCTTCAGTCCACAGGACCTTCTTCCAAAATGATACTGGCTTGTTCAAATGTGCTTTTGCATACCTCAGGCGACTCTGTTTGTGGCGTGCATGCAGAAACTGCTTCTTTCGCATCACTCTCCCATACAGCTTCTCCTTGTGCAGTGTGCGCTGTATTGTTGACCAATGCACAGTGACTCCATCTGCAGCAAGATGATGCTGCAGGTCTTTGGAGGTGGTCTGTGGATTGTTCTTGACTGTTCTCACCATTCTTCTTCTCTGCCTTTCTGATATTGTTGTTGGCCTGCCACTTCTGGCCTTTACAAGAACTGTCCCTGTGGTCTTCCATTTCCTTACTATGTTCCTCACAGTGGAAACTATCCTTCCCCTGAACAACTATGTTGAACAATCTTTTTTTTCAGATCATTTGGGAGCTGTTTTGAAGAGCCCATGATGCCACTCCTCAGAGAAGATGCAACTAGGAGAACAACTTGCAAGTGGACACCTGAAATAGCTTTTCTCATGATTGGATACACCTGGCTATGAAGTATAAAGCTCAATGAGGTTACCAAACCAATTTAGTGCTTCAGTAATGGTGGGTTTACACGCCGCGATATCGGCGTCCAACTCCGACCCAACTCAAAAAGTCACGTGGGTCGCGAGTTGGAGCCGATATTGGGTGCGCGTTGTATTGTTTTAGCATCCAACGCGATGCTGGAACGATGCCAAAACGATATCGGAGTTGAATAGCAAAGCTATTCAACTCGCCGATATCGCAAGGCCGTTGTACCAGTATCGCTGCGTGTGACAGCCCAACTCCGATGTGTACGCTCACGTCACCCATTCACTCCCATGTTAACTGGTCGTTCCTGGGTTGGTGGGCGTAGACATCGGAGGGACGTTGCATCCCGATATCGCGGCGTGTAAACTGGCGATGCGATGCAGGGAGAAACGTGCACTAAATGCGCGCTCCCGCGTCGTTGCCTCCGATATCGCCGCGATATCGGGACGTGTAACCCCACCATAAGTCAGTAAAAAGTAGTTAGGAGTATTCAAATCATGAAAATCAGAAGGGTGCGCATACTTTTGCACCTGTCAAATTTAGAAATAATGCATATTTCACATTTTTGGTTAGTGCAATAAACCTCATTTCAAACCTGAAATATTACTGTGTCCATCAGTTATTACATATATCACACTGAAATAGCTGTTGCAAAATCCCAATTTTAAACCTAAAAAAAATAAGTAAGATTAAGAGGGCTGCCCAAACTTTTTCATATGACTGTATATAATCTAATCGTGTTTGTCTGATGCTGAAATAGTGCGCTAGCGCCAGGGCGCTCATTGGTGGCCGGCCACTAAGGAGCGAGGGGCATGCAAAATGGCCGCGCGCCGCGGCCGTGATGCCCGCACCCACTCTGCCTCCATCCTACGCTGACCACTCTGCCTCCATCCTGCGCTGACCACTGAGCCTCCATCCTCTGCTGACCACTGAGCCTCCATCCTGCGCTGACCACTGGCCCTCCATCCTGCGCTGACCACTGAACCTCCATCCTCTGCTGACCACTGAGCCTCCATCCTCTGCTGACCACTCTGCCGCCATCCTGCGCTGACCACTGGCCCTCCATCCTGCGCTGACCAACCAGCCTCCATCCTGTGCTGACCAACCAGCCTCCATCCTGCGCTGACCACTGAGCCTCCATCCTGCGCTGACCACTGAACCTCCATCCTCTGCTGACCACTGAGCCTCCATCCTCTGCTGACCACTCTGCCTCCATCATGTGCTGACCACTGAGCCTCCATCCTGGGCTGACCATTGAGCCTCCATCCTCTGCTGACCACTCTGTCTCCATCATGTGCTGACCACTCTGCCTCCATCCTGGGCTGACCACTGAGCCTCCATCCTGCGCTGTCCACTGAGCCTCCATCCTGCGCTGACCACTGAGCCTCCATTATGCGCTGACCACTGAGCCTCCATCCTGCGCTGACCAATGAGCCTCCATCCTGCGCCGACCACTCTGTCTCCATCATGCGCTGACCACCCAGCCTCCATCCTGCGCTGACCACTGAGCCTCCATCCTGCGTTGACCATTGAACCTCCATCCTGCGCTGACTACTGAGCCTCCATCCTGCGCTGACTACTGAGCCTCCATCCTCTGATGACCTACCAGCCTCCATCCTGATCTGAGTTAGATCAGTGGCCCAAAGCCATTTATCCCCTCAAAAACAGCTTTAGGCTTCTTTCACATCAGCGTTTTTTGCCGATCGCGGCAGATGTGGTGAAAAAAACGCATCTTCCGCGATTAACGCATAACTGCTGCACTTGCGGCACAGTTGCGGCAAGCACAATACAATGTCTATGGGGCTTGCCGTAAGTGTGCGGCACTTGCGGCAGGTGTGGCCGCGAAAAAAACTGCGGTCAGCTGTGTTTTTTTTGCGGCCGCACCTACCGCAAGTGCCGATACCGCACTTGCCACACCTGCCGCAAGTCACCATAGACTTTGCAAGTGCAGCGGTTATGCGGCAATCACGGCAGATGCGTTTTTTTCACCGCATCTGCCGCGAACGGCAAAAACCACTAATGTGAAAGTACCCTTACTTATTAAAATCTGGGAAAATTGTGTTTCTGCCCACTTTGATGCCAGTTTTAATGCCCATAACCCAGGCTGGAGTGACATGAATTTTATGTGGGGCTTCACTAGGTATGTAAATGTAGTGTGAGATCATAGGCCCAAAGCTATTTAACCCCTTAAAAACAGCTGTTACTTATTCAAATCTGTGAAAATGGGCAATTTGACCACTTTGATGCCAGTTTAGATGCCTAAAACCCATTTGGGCCAGGCTGAAGTGACATGAATTTGATGTGGGGCATCACTAGGTATGTAAATCAGGAGTTAGGTCAGTGGCCTAATGCCATTTAACCCCTGAAAAACAGCTGTTACTTATTCAAATCTGTGGAAATTGGGTCTTTGCCCACTTTGATGCCAGTTTTCATGCCCAGAACCCATTTGGGCCAGGCTGGAGTCACATGAATTTGATGTGGGGCACCACTAGGTATGTAAATCAGGTGTTAGATTAGTGGCTCAAAGCCATTTAACTTCTCAAAAACAGCTGTTACTTATTCAAATCTGTGAAAATTGTCGATTTGCCCACTTTGATGCCAGTTCTGATGCCCAAAACCTATTTGGGCCAGGCTGGAGTGTCCTGAATTTGATGTGGGGCATCAGTTGGTATGTAAATCAGGTGTTAGATCAGTGGCCCAAAGCCATTTAACCCCTTAAAAACAGCTGTTACTTATTCAAATCTGTGAAAATGGGCAATTTGACCACTTTGATGCCAGTTTACATGCCCAATTCCCATTTGGGCCAGGCTGGAGTAACCTGAATTTGATGTGGGGTATCAGTAGGTATGTAAATCAGGTGTTAAATCAGTGGCCCAAAGCCATTTAACCCCTTAAAAACAGCTGTTACTTTTTCCAATATGTGAAAATTGGTTCTCTGCCCATTTTGATGCCAGTTTTGATGCCCAGAACCCATTTGGGCCAGGCTGGAGTGGCATGAATTTGATGTGGGGCATCACTAGGTATGTAAATCAGGTATCAGATCAGTGGCACAAAGCCATTTAACCCCTTGAATACCATATCTCAGTGCCCACTTTTAAGCCCATTTTTGTGCGAGTCATCTAATTTTTTTTATCTGTTTTTAAGTGTATTCACAAGAGGGCACAAGGCTGCATATTATTGTTTATGTAGAGTGTTTTATTTTTATTGAAAAACCTGAAAATATCAGAAAATAAAAAATAGCCGAATAAGAAACTGCTGAATAAGAAACCAACTTTAGCCCGAATAAGAAACTGGAGGAATAAGAAAACAACTTCAGCATCGTCCTTAAATTCATAAATAAACTACATACATATTGTAGAATACCCGATGTGTTAAAATCGGGCCACCACCTAGTGTGTGTGTGTGTATATATCTACTATATAATCTCCTAATCGTGTCTGTCTGAGGCGGCCACCAATGAGCAAGGGGCATGCAAAATAGCCACACGCCGCGGCTGCGATGCAATCAGCGGCGCGTGATTTCCCTCACAGACGCAGACACCGTGCTGTCAGCCTCCTCCTGCCCGCACCCACCCGCTGGAGCGGGTGCACCCACCTCCGGCCCCCTCTTGCTCGCCGCTGCTCCATTCCCACCACTCGCTGCTCTATTCCCGCCACCTGCTGCTCCATTCCCCCCTCTCACGCCATTTCCCCCCTAGCTGCATTTCCTCCCCCCTCGCTCCATTCCCCCCCCCCCTCGCTCTATTCCCTCCCCCCACTCCGTTCTCACCCGCACCCGGTGTTTACATTGCCGCTACAGCAGGTACTGAGCGGTCATGTGACAGGCTCTGTGCACGCCACTTCAGCCCGCCTATCACATAACCGCTCATTACCTTCTGTAGTGGCGATGTAGACACCGGGTGCGGGTGAGACCGGAGCGGATGGGAGGGGGGGTTGGTGTGCTGACCACTGGCCCTTCACCGTGCGCTGACCACTGGCACTCAATACTGCGCTGACCACTGAGCCTCCATCCTCTGCTGACCACTGAGCCTCCATCCTGCGCTGACCACTGAACCTCCTTTCTGCTCTGACCACTGAGCCTCCATCCTCTGCTGACCACTCTGCCTCCATCCTGCACTGACCACTTGCCCTCCATTTTGCGCTGACCACTGAGCCTCCATTCTGCGCTGACCACTGAGCCTCCATTCTGCACTGACCACTGAGCCTCCATCCCGCACTGACCACTGAGCCTCCATCCTGCACTGACCACTGTGCCTCCATCCTTTGTTGACTACTCTGCCCCATCCTGGGCTGACCACTCTGCCTCGCCTCCTTCCTGCACTGACCTCTGAACTTCCATCCTGTGCTGACCACTGAGCCTCCATCCTGTGCTGACCACTGAACCTCCATCCTGTGCTGACCACTGAGCCTCCATCCTGTGTTGACCACTCAGCCTCCATCCTGCGCTGACCACTCTGCCTCCATCCTGTGCTGACCACTGAGCTTCCATCCTCTGCTGACCACTGAGCTTCCATCCTCTGCTGACCACTGAGCCTCCATCCTCTGCTGACCACTGAGCCTCCATCCTGTGCTGACCACTGAGCCTCCATCCTGTGTTGAGCACTGAACCTCCATCCTGTGCTGACCACTGAGCCTCCATCTTGTGTTGACCACTGAGCCTCCATCCTGCGCTGACCACTCTGCCTCCATCCTGTGCTGACCACTGAGCTTCCATCCTCTGCTGACCACTGAGCCTCCATCCTCTGCTCTATCAGGGACCAAGTGTCTTTCGGTCCGCGCCGCAGCTCCAATGAGTATCAAAAAACACTGGAGTGCTTTGAAACAAGATATCTTCAGCTTCACACTCCAGTGTTTTTTGATACTCATTGGAGCAGCGGCGCGGACCGAAAGACACTTGGTCCCTGATAGAGTTTCACCCCCACGTTGTGGAAGTGTGGTCCCGGCTGCGGCTGCTGTGTTTGAGCGATCAAGCTAGTTGTGGGCTTCACAACTAAATCAGGTGAGCAGTTTTCATACTGTATGAGATTTGATTCCTATCGAGGATAAGACCCTATGCGCATTCTCATTTTATAGATATCCATCCTCTGCTGACCACTGAGCCTTCATCCTGTGCTGACCACTGACCCTCCATCCTTCGCTGACCACTCTGCCTCCATCCTACGCTGACCACTGAGCCTCCATCCTGCGCTGACCACTGAGCCTCCATCCTGCGCTGACCACCCAGCCTCCATCCTGTGCTGACCATCCAGCCTCCATCCTGTGCTGACCACCGAGCCTCCATCCTCTGCTGACCACTGAGCCTCCATCCTGTGCAAACCACTGAGCCGCCATCCTCTGCTGACCACTGAGCTTCCATCCTGCACTGATCACCCTGCCTCCATCCTGTGCTGACCACTCTGCCTCCATCCTGCGCTGACCACTCTGCCTCCATCCTGTGCTGACCACGGCCCTCCATCTTGCGCTGACTACTGAGCTGCCATCCAGCGCTGACCACTTATATATGTAAGAGGTGCTGCACAGCCAATACGTAGAAAATTATAGTTGACAGGGGTGCTACAATATTTATGAGAGCAGAGAACTTTTTATATAAAAAGGTCATACATAATACTTGTGCACACCACATACGTTTTTTACATGATCTTTATTACAAAAATTTAAAAAAATTGGTGCAAAAAAACAAGTTAAAAACATCTAAAAACAATGCAGGTCCCATATCCTCTGTTGCAAAATCAAACAATTTGCCAGAATAAATCAAAAATAGCAGAGGCTGAGTGCAAGCCCTCAATGAAATGCTAACCCCAATACAGCACAGAGAAGTTCAGTCATGATAACCCTGTATTATCCTATATATCAATCAGTGCAAGGATCCTATATATCAATCAGTGCAAGGATACCATCCATAATATTCAAGGGGATAATAATGTAGGGGCAGAGACAATCTGCACACACCATTGACATCATGTTACCTATAGCTTGGCTGCAACCGGGAGGTATGGGGGCCCCACGCGTTACGCTTCAACAGCAGCTTCCTCAGGGGAATATGAGGTCTAATTGTAATGCACCAAGTATATAAAGCAGATTAAATGCCAAAGGACGATCACCTGTGAGGAAGCTGCCACACAAACAGAGTGCCCCCTGCTAGAAGGAGGAAGTGCCATTATTGTTTAGAATAACCAATAGTAACCCAGAAGAAAAAAAAAAAAAAAAAAGGGAAGAAAAGAAGGGCTCTGGTCTTTGTCAACCCAGCAAGTAGTTAGTGATACCCAATGAGTAATGAGCTTAGACAAGCAAATCAAAATACCAATAGTATTTTAATTACTGTATATACTTTATTATTATTATTATTATTTATTTATATAGCGCCATTAGGTTCCATGGCGCTTTACATGAGGATGAGGGAGACAAGAACAAGTACACTAAATCTAGGCGATCAGGACGTACAGGTACAGGTGGGGCAGGGACCCTGTCCACGAGGGCTCACAGTCTAAGAGGGGCGGGTTAGGATACAGTAGGATGGGGGAATGTCAGGTATGGGGCGTTCGCCTGGGTCTCATGGCAGGTTGTAGGCTTGACGGAACAAGTGAGTCTTCAGGTGACACTTGAAGCTACTCAGGGTAGGAGAGTGTCTGACGTGTTCGGGTAGGGAGTTCCAGAGTAAGGCAGATGCCCGGGAGAAGTCCTGGACTCGGTTGTGCGAAGAGGTGATGAGGGGGGAGCAGAGGAGGAGTTCTTGGGAGGAGCGGAGGTTGCGTGAGGGTAGGTATCGGGAGACCAGGTCGGAGATGTATGGTGGGGCCAGGTTGTGTATGGCTTTGTACGCCATGGTTAGTGTTTTGAATTAGGATCTCTTGGAGACGGGGAGCCAGTGAAGGGCTTGGCAGAGGGGGGAGACAGGGGAGTAGTGGGAGGACATATAGATGAGTCGGGCAGCGGATATACTCGTGTATAAGCCGACCCGTGTATAAGCCGACCCCCCTACTTTTGCCCCCAAAACCTGGGAAAAGCTATTGACTCGTGTATAAGCCGAGGGTGGACCCCAGCACAGGTATACAGCCCCCAGCAGTGTGGTATACAGCATCCCCAGAGGTATATACAGCAGCCCCAGTGGTAGTATACAGCAGCAGCCCAGTGGTATATACAGCAGCATCCCCAGTGGTTAGTATACAGCAGCCCCAGAGGTGTATACAGCAGCCCCAGTGGTAGTATACAGCAGCCCCAGAGGTATATACAGCCCCAGTGGTAGTATACAGCAGCCCCAGTGGTAGTATACAGCAGCCCCAGTGGTAGTATACAGCAGCCCCAGAGGTAGTATACAGCAGCCCCAGAGGTATATACAGCAGCCCCAGAGGTAGTATACAGCAGCCCCAGTGGTGTATACAGCAGCCCCAGAGGTAGTATACAGCAGCCCCAGAGGTATATACAGCAGCCCCAGAGGTAAATGCAGCAGCCCTAGTGGTGTATACAGCAGCCCCAGAGGTAAATACAGCATCCCCAGTGGTGTATACAGCAGCCCTAGTGGTAGTATACAGCAGCCCCAGAGGTATATACAGCCCCAGAGGTATATACAGCAGCCCTAGCGGTGTATACAGCAGCCCCAGAGGTAGTATACAGCATCCCCAGAGGTATATACAGCAGCCCTTAGGTAGTATACAGCAGCCCCAGGGCTGTATACAGCAGCAGCCCCAGGGGTGTATACAGCAGCAGCCCCAGGGGTGTATACAGCAGCAGCCCCAGGGATGTATACAGCAGGAGCCCCAGGGGTGTATACAGCACCAGCCCCAGGGGTGTATACAGCAGCAGCCCCAGGGGTGTATACAGCAGCAGCCCCAAAGGTATACAGGCCCCCCCATCAAGATCCAGGGCCCTCCCCCCTTGCGCGGCAAACCTGTAAAGTAAAATCATACTTATCACTGTCCTGTCGCGCTGTCCCGCTGCTGCCGACATGACGATCCCAGGCTTCATTCAGCGTCTTCCCGCGGCTTCCTGTAGTCGCGGGCAATGAAGTCATTGCCCGCGACCACAGGAAGCCGGAAGAAGCGGATGAAGCCCGGGATCGTGATGTCGGCAGCGGCGGGACAGCGCGACATGACAGTGATAAGTATGATTTTACTTTACAGGTTCGCCGCGCAAGGGGGGGGCCCTGGATCTTGATGGGGGGGCCTGTATACCTCTGGGGCTGCTGCTGTATACTCGCGTATAAGCCTAGGGGGGACTTTTCAGCCCAAATTTTGGGCTGAAAAACTCGGCTTATACGCGAGTATATACGGTAGTATGGGGCATAGAACCCATATAGGTTATATATACAGTGTTGGCCAAAAGTATTGACACCCCTGCAATTCTGTCAGATAATACTCAGTTTCTTCCAGAAAATGATTGCAATCACAAATTCTTTGGTATTATTATCTTCATTTAATTTGTCTTCAATGAAAAAACACAAAAAGAATTGTCCTAAGGCCAAATTGGATATAATTCCACACCAAACATAAAAAAGGGGGTGGACAAAAGTATTGACACCCTTAGAAAAATCATGTGATGCTTCTCTAATTTGTGTAATTAACAGCACCTGTAACTTACCTGTGGCACCTAACAGGTGTTGGCAATAACTAAATCACACTTGCAGCCAGTTGACATGTATTTGCTCTGTCCTGTTTCCTTGTGTGTACCACATTGAGCATGGAGAAAAGAAAGAAGACCAAAGAACTGTCTGAGGACTTGAGAAACCAAATTGTGAGGAAGCATGAGCAATCTCAAGGCTACAAGTCCATCTCCAAAGACCTGAATGTTCCTGTGTCTACCGTGCGCAGTCTCATCAAGAAGTTTAAAGCCCATGGCACTGTGGCGAACCTCCCTAGATGTGGATGGAAAAGAAAAATTGATGAGAGATTTCAACGCAAGATTCTGCGGATGGTGGATAAAGAACCTCGACTAACATCCAAACAAGTTCAAGCTGCCCTGCAGTCCGAGGGTACAACAGTGTCAACCCGTACTATCCATCAGCGTCTGAATGAAAAGGGACTGTATGGTAGGATACCCAGGAAGACCCCACTTCTTTTACCCTGAGACATAAAAAAGCCAGGCTGGAGTTTGCCAAAACTTACGTGAGAAAGCCTAAAACGTTTTGGAAAAATGTTCTCTCTTTTTGGGCAAAGGCATCAACATAGAGTTTACAGGAGAAAAAACGAAGCATTCAAAGAAAAGAACACGGTCCCTACAGTCAAACATGGCGAAGTTCCCTGATGTTTTGGGGTTGCTTTGCTGCTTCTGCCACTGGACTGCTTGACCGTGTGCATGGAATTATGAAGTCTGAAGACTACCAACAAATTTTGCAGCATAATGTAGGGCCCAGTGTGTGAAAGCTGGGTCTCCCTCAGAGGTCATGGGTCTTCCAGCAGGACAATGACCCAAAACACTTCAAAAAGCACTAGAAAATGGTTTGAGAGAAAGCACTGGAGACTTCTAAGGTGGCCAGCAATGAGTCCAGACCTGAATCCCATAGAACATCTGTGGAGAGATCTAAAAATGGCAGTTTGGAGAAGGCACCCTTCAAATATCAGGGACCTGGAGAAGTTTGCCAAAGAAGAATGGTCTAAAATTCCAGCAGAGCATTGTAAGAAACTCATTGATGGTTACCGGAAGCAGTTGATCGCAGTTATTTTGGCTAAAGGTTGTGCAACCAAGTATTAAGCCTCGTGCACATGTTAAGTATTTGATGAGTTTTTTACCTCAGCATTTGTAGACAAAACCAGGAGTGGAACAATCAGAGGAAAAGTAATAGAAACCCCTGCACCACTTCAGTATTTAATCATACACTCCTGGTTTTGGCTACAAATCCTGAGGTAAAAGACTCATCAAATACTCAGTGTGTGCACGTGGCCTTAGGCTGAGGGTGCCAATACTTTTGTATTGCTTCATTCTCTTTTGTGTTTTTTTCATTGAAGACAAATTAAATGAAGATAATAATACCAAAGAATTTGTGATTGCAATAATTTTCAGGAAGAAACTGAGTATTATCTGACAGAATTGCAGGGGTGTCAATACTTTTGTCCAACACTGTATATCCACAAGACAGCAACAAAACATTAGAGAATTTTTGTACATGCATGAAAAAACATTTATCTATTATATAAATAGTTACAAGATGTTTAGAAATACAAGATGTTTAAATAAGGAGGTGAAAACACAGTAATAAATGTGGTAACAATGTACTACACAAAAGATCATATTGTTCTTAGTATACGGAGCAGTACATCAATCATTAACAATTATAAGAACACGTTTGTTAAGAGCCATTATGTTAGGACAAACTTACACAACCAAGCGAATTAACCCCCTCAGTCCTAGATAGCACCTCATGTTTTTAATAAAATACAAAATATGCTTCCCACGCCAGTGGGGCCCCAGGTTACAGCCAAGCAATATATCCTAACCAGACATACAGGGATCCCTAGCCTAGCCCTTTGCAGACACATAACAACCACGAATATCCTTGTTGTACAAAAGCTCTTGACTACTGTGTTGCCTGAAGGCAGCAACCTGTAGTCAAAAAATTCATTGTTGATAGATAGTTATGAATTTATAGGGAAAAATGCGCACCAGATCCAGAAAAACAATCCCATCCCATGTCCATGTATATGGCCAGTAGGGGAACTCATGTGGTGTCCATATCCAGGAAATTAAATATCAGCACACTCAGTCTTTGGTTACTGTTCATATTCATATCAATTATAATCAATTGTATTGAGCGTTGTCCTTAGTCCTGTCCCATATTGTTTCCATGATAAAACGTAGGTCACAAATATGAGAGGCTGAGTTGAGCCATATTGTGATCCCAAATCCAAGATCGTAAAACACCCTGCAGGGGATTAAAGACAAGTTGACCGCCAAATAAGTGTCTCCACATCCGTATAGTATTGTACAATATCACTGTTGTAGACTAGACCACCATTTAGTCCAGAAATCCCGTATATGTCAATGCCTCATTCAGGCCATTGGGCGTCATCGAACGTAGAGAAAATATCCACCATGCCTCCTTTGCAATAGCCACCTCTGTGCTGAATCCCCTCGTCCATTACTGAAATGCTTTTGTAGACCTACGACCCGAGCACCTCTAGAGCTTCCCCCATGAGAGGCCAAGAAGTGGGCTGCAACCTATGTAATAGACTGACCCCCAGCCAGCGCTGACCACCCTGCTTCCATCCTGCGCTGACCACTGGCCCTCCATCCTGTGCTGACCACTGAGCCTCCATCCTGTGCTGACCACTGAGCCTCAATCCTGTGCTGACCACTGAGCCTCCATTCTGTGCTGAACACTGAGCCTACATCCTGTGCTGACCACTGAGCCTCCATCCTGCACGAACCACTGAGCTTCCATCCTGTGCTGACCACTCTGTCTCCATCCTGCGCTGACCACTGGCCCTCCATCCTGCGCTGACCACTGGCCCTCCATCCTGCGCTGAGCACTGAGCCTCCATAATATGCTAACCACTGGCCCACCATCCTCTGCTGACCACTGAGCCTCCATCCTCTGCTGACCACTGAGCCTCCATCGTCTGCTGACCGCTGAGCCTCCATCTTGTGCTGACCACTGATCCTCCATCCTCTGCTGACCACTGAGCCTCCATCCTGTGCTGACCACTGAGCCTCAATCCTGTGCTGACCACTGAGCCTCCATCCTGTGCTGACCTCTCTGCCACCATCCTGTGTTGACCACTGAGCCTCCATCCTGTGTTAACCACTCTGTCTCCATCCTGTGCTGAGCACTTAGCTTCCATCCTGTGCTGACCACTCTGCCTCCATCCTGTGCTGACCACTCTGCCTCCATCCTGTGCTGACCACTGAGCCTCCATCCTGTGCTGACCACTGAGCCTCCATCCTGTGTTGACCACTGAGCCTCCATCCTGGGCTGACCACTGAGCCTCCATCCTGGGCTGACCACTGAACCTCCATCCTGGGCTGACCACCGAGCCTCCATCCTGCGCTGACCACCGAGCCTCCATTCTGCGCCGACCACCAAGCTTTCATCCTGCGCTGACCACCGAGCCTCCATCCTGTGCTGACCACCGAGCCTCCATCCTGCGCTGACCACCGAGCCTCCATCCTGCGCTGACCACTCTGCCTCCATCCTGCGCTGACCACTCTGCCCCCATCCTGCACTGACCACTCTGCCTCCATCCTGCTCTGACCACTGAGCCACTGTACTGTGCTAACCACTGAGACTCTGTACTGTGCTAACCACTGAGCCACTGTACTGTGCAAACCACTGAGCCACCGTACTGTGCAAACCACTGAGCCACCGTACTGTGCAAACTACTGAGCCACCGTACTGTGCTAACCACTGAGCCACCATACTGTGCTAACTACTGAGCCACCATATACACTGCTAACCCCTGAGCCACCATATGCACTGCTAACAGTACACAGTGCTAACCACTAAGCCAGCGTATGCTGTGCTAACCACTGAGCCACCATATACAGTGCTAACCACTCAGCCACCATAGAGTGCTAATCACTGAGTAACCGTGTACAGTGCTAACCACTGAGTCACCTGATACAGTGCTAACCACTGACCCACCATACTGTGCTAACCACTGAGCCTCCATACAGAGTTAACCACTCTGCCTCCATATAGTGCTAACCACTGAGCCACCATACAGTGCTAACCACTGAGCAACCATATACTGTGCTAACCACTGAGCCACCATACTTTGCTAAACACTGAGCCACCGCGCAGTGCTACCCACTGAGCCACCATACAGTTCTAACCACTGAGCCACTGTACAATGCTAACCACTGAGCCACCATACTGTGCTAACCACTGAGCCACCATACTGTGCTAACCTCTGTGCCACTGTGCAGTGCTAACCACTGAGCCACCATACAGTGCTAACCACTGGAGCCACCATATACAGTGCTAACCACTGAGCCACCATATACAGTGTTAACCACTGAGCCACCATACTGTGCTATCCACTGATCCACCATATACAGTGCCAACCACTGAGCCACCATACTGTGCTAACCACAGAGCCACCGTACTGTGCTAGCCACAGAGCCACCATACAGTGCTAGCCACTGAGCCACCGTACTGTGCTAACCACTGCGCCACCATATACAGTGCTAACCACTGAGCCACTATATACAGTACTAACCTCTGAGCCATCATACTGTGCTAACCACTGAGCCACCATACTGTGCTAACCACAGAGCCGCCATATACAGTGCTAACCTCTGAGCCGCCATACTGTGTTAACCACTGGGCCACCATATACAGTACCAACCACTGAGCCTCCATAGAGTGCTAATCACTGAGTCAGCATATACAGTGCTAACCACTGAGTCACCGTATACAGTGCTAACCACTGAGCCACTTTACTGTTCTAATTATTGTGCCACCATATACAATGCCAACCACTGAGCCACTACAGAGTGCTAACCACTGAGGCTCCGTATACAGTGCTAACTACTGAGCCAGCGTGTACTGTGCTAACCACTGAGCCCCGTATACTCTGATAACCACTGAGCCCCTGTATACTCTGCTAACCACTGAGTCGCCGTATACTCTGCTAACCACTGAGCCGCCGTATACTCTGCTAACCACTGAGCCGCCGTATACTCTGCTAACCACTGAGCCGCTGTAAAGTCTGCTAACCACTGAACCCCCATATACTCTGCTAACCACTGAGCCGCCGTATACTCTGCTAAGCACTCTGCTGCGGTCAGGAGGAGCCCCGGGGAACAGCAGCCGAGTGCAGGCAGGAGGGGCTTCCCCTGCCCTCTTCTGCCCGTTCCCAGCTGCTGTTCCCAGGCCTCCTCCTGCCTGCACCTGGCTGCTACAATGCGAAGCTGGGTTGAGATCCCGTACCAATATCGCTGATTGGTCACGGGCGGCAGGCGCGACCAATCAGCGAAGCGGGATTTCCGTTACAGACAAACAGACAGAATTAGATGATTATATAGTAGATACCTACAGCAGTGTTATTGTTCAGCAGTGTCAGTGTTCAGCAGTGCTGGTGTGCAGCAGTGTCGGTGTTCAGCAGTGTTGGTGTGCGGCGGTGGCGGTGTGTCGCGGTGTCTGTGTGCAGCAGTGTAAGTGTACAGTAGTATCAGTGTTGTGCGGCGGTGTCGGTGTACAGTAGTATCAATGTTGTGCAGTGGTGTCTGTGTGCGGCAGTGTCGGTGTGCAACTGTGTCTGTGTTCAGTGGCCGGGTGCGACCAATCGGTGGGGGCAGGATGGAGTGGGGGCAGGATGGATTGAGGCAGAATAGAGTGGAGCAGAATAGCGTGCAGGCGCCGCTCTCTATTTTCACCCCTGACCAGATCCCCTGTCTACCCCCTCTATTTTCACCTGTGCCTGGCGTTCAGTGGAGCGGTCATGTGACAGGGAGGTCCTGCACTGTATACTGTGGCTCAGTGCTTAGCACTGTATACTGTGGCTCAGTGGTTAGCACTGTATACTGTGGCTCAGTGGTTAGCACTGTATACTGTTGCTCAGTGGTTAACACTGTATACTGTGGCTCAGTTGTTAGCACTGTATGGTGGCTCAGTGGTTAGCACTGGATGGTGGCTCAGTGGTTAGCACTGTATGGTGGCTCAGTGGTTAGCCCTGTATGTAGTGGCTCAGTGGTTAGCACTGTATATAGTGGCTCAGTGATTAGCACTCTATATGGTGGCCAAAGCAGGGGGTCCGCGGGGGTAGGTGGGAAGAGCAGGGGTCAGTGGGCACAGTCAGTGGGCAAAGCAGGGGGTCAGTGGGCACAGCAGTGTCAGTGGGCAGAGCAAGGGTCAGTGGGCAGAACAAGGGTCAGTGGGCACAGCGAGGGGTAAGTTTGGACAGCGGGGGGTCAGTGGGGACAGCAGGGGGTCATTGGGCATGGTCAGTGGGCAGAGCAGGGGTCAGTGGGCAAAGCACGGTCAGTTGGCACAGCGGGGGGTCAGTTGGCACAGCGGGGGGTCAGTTGGCCCAGCGGGGGGTTAGTTGGCACAGCGGGGGGTCAGTGGGCACAGCAGGGGTCAGTGGGCACAGCAGGGGGTCGGTGGGTAGAGCAGTAGTTCAGTGGGCACAGCAGGGGGTCAGTGGGCACAGCAGGGAGTCAGTGGGCATGGTCAGTGGGCACAGCAGGGGGTCGGTGGGCACAGCAGGGGGTCGGTGGGCACAGAAGGGGGTCAGTGGGCAGAGCAGGGGGTCAGTGGGCACAGCAGGGAGTCAGTGGGTACAGCAGGGGGTCAGTGGGCATGGTTAGTGGGCACAGCAGGGGGGTCTGTGGGCACAGAAGGGGATCAGTGGGCACAGTCAGTGGGCAGAGTGAGGGTCAGTGGGCAGAGTGGGGGTCAGTGGGCACAGCAGGGAGTCAGTGGGCACAGCAGGGGGTCAGTGGGCATGGTTAGTGGGCACAACAGGGGGTCGGTGGGTAGAGCAGTAGGTCAGTGGGCAGAGCAGGGGTCAGTGGGCACAGCAGGGAGTCAGTGGGCATGGTTAGTGGGCACAGCAGGGGGGGTCGGTGGGCACAGAAGGGGGTCAGTGGGCAGAGCGAAGGTCAGTGGGCAGAGCGGGTGTCAGTGGGCACAGCAGGGGGTCAGAGGGCACAGCAGGGGGTCAGGGCAGAGCGAGGGTCAGTGGGCATGGTCAGTGGGCACAGCAGGGTAAGTGGGCAGAGCAGGGGTCAGTGGGCACAGCAGTGGGTCTGTGGGCACAGAAGGGATCAGTGGGCACAGTCAGTGGGCAGAGCGAGGGTCAGTGGGCAGAGCAGGGGGTCAGTGGGTAGAGCAGGCTGTCAGTATGCACAGCAGGGAGTCAGTGGGCACAGCAGGGGGTCATCAGTGGACATGGTTAGTGGGAATAGCAGGGGGTCAGTGGGCACAGCAGGGGGTCAGTGGGTAGAGCAGTAGGTCAGTAGGCATGGTCAGTGGGCAGAGCAGGGGGTCAGTGGGCACAGAAGGGTGTCAGTGGGCAGAGCGAAGGTCAGTGGGCAGAGTGAGGGTGAGTGGGCACAGCAGACTGTCAGAGGGCAGAGCGAGGGTCAGTGGGCATTGTCAGTGGGCAGAGCAGGGGGTCAGTGGGCACAGCAGGGTAAGTGGGCAGAGCAGGGGTCAGTGGGCAGAGTAGGGTCAGTGTGCACAGCAGGGGGTCAGTAGGCACAGCAGGGGGTCAGTTGGCACAAAAGGAGGTCATTGGGCACAGCAGGTGGTCAGTGGGAAGAGCAAGGGTCAGTGGGCAGAGCAGGGTCAGTGGGCAGAGCAGGGTCAGTGGGCAGAGCAGGTGGTCAGTGGGCACAGCAGTGGGTCAGTGGGCACAGCAGGGTGTCAGTGGGCACAGCAAGGGGTCAGTGGACACAGAAGGGGGTCAGTGGGCACAGTCAGTGGGCAGAATGGGTGTGAGTGGGCACAGCAGGGGTCAGTGGACACAGCAGGGGGTCAGTGGGCACAGCGGGGGTCAGTGGACACAGCAGGGGGTCAGTGGGCACAGCGGGGGTCAGTGGATAGAGCATGGTAGATCGGCAGAGGACCTTTTGATGACGTCACGATCATGTGATCTTTAACTCCACCCATCATCATGACATCTTCAAAGGTCCTGAACGAACCACTGATTTCTGCTTGCAGGTGCCGTGAGGACCAACAGGAAGAGTGGTAACGGCGGGGGACAGCGGTAACAGGCGCGGGACAAATGGTGACAGGCGGGGGGAGTGATGGGACAGCGGGGAAGCAGCGGTGACAGGCGGGGGGGAGTGATGGGGCATTGGGGAGCAGCAGTGACAGGTGGGGGAGTGATCGGGCAGCAAGGGAGCAGCGGTGACAAGCGGGTGGAGATTGATCGAGCAGCGGGGGAGCAGTGGTGAGAGGCGGGGAGGGAGTGATAGGGCAATGGTGGAGCAGCAGTGACAGGCGGGGGGAAGTGATGGGGCAGCAGCTTCACCGCGGACCTCTGTGCGGCAGTTGGCTGCAGCTCAGCTACTGCTGTACAGAGGTCAGCGGCTCGCCAGCCGGGAGATGACCGGCTGGCTCGTGCGTAGCTCTGCACATGAGCCGCGGCGCGATTTTAAGCGTGCACGGCTAATCTGCATAGGCTGCGCTCATTGGCCACCGCATTTGCCGGCGGCCAATGAGCAGCCAGTGTCTGGCGCGCGATGTTGGCGACAGACACACTCAAACCCTTAGACAATTTTATATATATATATATATATATATATATAATATATATATATATAGTGATAAGGCGATCACGGAACGAGTCGGGGTACACTCGCTTACCATAACACAGCAACAGTCTCTATAGGTCCAGCTGGTTTATTTAGGACAACATAAACCACATGGTGCAAATTAAACATGAGCCTTCCTTCGGCTTTACAAAAGCATACAGTCCGTCACCTTAAACACGGCCTGTAGTCAGTCCACACAGGCCTCCAGGACCTGAGCTCTCCATGCCTCAGTGTCTTTCAGTCTCTCTCATATTAAACACAGACTCCATTAAAACATCCTGAGACACACCCACATCTCCAGCAAGTTGCAAGTTTAACTCTTGCCATGCTGTTAAGTAGATGGTTGCTGCAATTTGTTATGAATGTCTTGCCATGGAAACCGACTTCTGCATGTGCAAAACACACCAGCCACACACAATGCTGCCACTCATTACATCACATATTCCCCCCCTCTGCCTAAAGCTGTCTGGCTTGACACCATTTGTTCCTATACAAGGGGGTCATCTGTGTCGCCATTAAAGTTCAGACCTCGTCAACCTGTCAGGTTCTGTCACCTCATGTGTATGAGTCCTATATCTGTGAGGCCTTCCCCACCCCCAGCAGTTAGTACGATGTGATGTGTGCTTCCCTTGCACCTGTGTCTACTGGCCGGCCTTGGTCTTCTGTCCGTGAGACATGGTCCGTCACTGTTACCAGACTCTTTTCAGTCAAGACATCTTTTGGGTATGTCACTTTGTGAGATCTCTCTCTCCATGGCTGCCTCCAACGAGTAGAGTTGTATTGAGTCGCATTTAAAGTCAAATCTCCTGTCTGGTCTGACTCTGTATCGTCACATATATACAGGGCTGCATCTTACATAAGGCAAGTTGAGACAGTTGCTTCAGGCGGCGACACCTGCTGATAAAATGGGGGGCGGCATCTGCGGAGGTGCTGAAGGGCCACTCTATCAGACACTGCCTTTGGCAGCTCTTCTTCCCCTGTCATCCTGCAGTATCTGATGCAGTGCAGCGCTGCTCTATGCTGGGGGAACCTGCACTTTAATGTGTGCACTGTTCAGCGGCTTTTACCCTCTAGATTCAGCAACTCACAGAGGGGTCGTGTCCTGCAGGAGAGGAGCACTGGCCAATTAACCTCTCACATCAGACTGAGTGACAGAAGAGCTGATTGGCCAGTGCTCTCCACCTCCTGCATGGCGCGGTCTTTGAAGTGAAGAGGTGAGAGAAGTCACCTCTGCTGGAAGATCCAGAGGAGAAGCAGTTCTAATCCACCAGATCACCGCTCTCCTGCTGGACAGTCCCGACACAGAGAGTGGGGGAGGTGCTCAGCTGCTGTGAGCAGGTAAAGCTGCACATGTACACCAACCTCCACCCCTGCAGCACAGAGGAGTGTGTCTCCATATCTCTGTGTATGAGTTGTGTCTGTGTATGTTGTGTCTGTGTGGGTTGTGTCTCTGTGTATGTAGGTTGTGACTCTGTGTGTGTGGGTTGTGTCTGTGTGTGGGTTTTGTGTGTGTGTGTTGTGTCTGTGTGTGTGGGCTGTGTCTCTGTGTGTGAGTTGTGTCTCTGTGTGTGAGTTGTGTCTCTGTGTTTGGGTTGTGTCTCTGTGTGTGGGTTGTGTCGCTGTGTGTGGGTTTTGTGTCTCTGTGTGCGTGAGTTGTGTCTCTGTGTGAGTTATGCCTGTGTTTGGGTTGTGTCTGTGTTTGGCTTGTGTCTGTGTATGTTGTGTCTCTGTTTGTGGGTTTTGTGTCTCTGTGTGTGGGTTTTGTGTCTCTGTATGTATGATGTGTCTGTGTGTATGTTGTGTCTCTGTGTGTGTGGGTTGTGTGTATGTTGTGTCTCTGTGTGTATGTTGTGTCTGTGTGTGTGTTGTGCCTCTGTGTGTGTGTGTTGTGTCTCTGTGTGTGGGGTGTGTCTCTGTGTGTATGTTGTGTCTCTGTGTGTGGGTTTTGTCTCTGTGTGTCTGTTGTGTCTCTGTGTGTGGGTTTTGTGTCTCTGTGTGTGGGTTTTGTGTCTCTGTATGTGGGTTTTGTCTCTGTGTGTGGGTTTTGTGTCTCTGTGTGTTGGTTTTGTGTCTCTGTGTGTGGGTTTTGTGTCTGTGTGTGGGTTGTATTTCTGCACGTGTGTGGATTGTGTTTCTGTGTCTGCGTGTGGGTTGTGTATGTGTGTTTGTGTGTTGGCTGTGTCTCTGTATCTGTGTGGGTCACTGTAACGGTGTTCCTCCACACAGGGCTCTGTGGCGACCCAGTGGTAGTCCCACTTCCTTGGACATAGCCTCTCTTCAGAGCTTCCTCTCAGTCTGTGGAGATACTCTACATCATCTCTGACCTGGGACGAGCGCCTCCAGCTCCAGTCCCTGGGTCCAACTCACTGACTCCTCACTGTGCACTTTCTGTTTCTGTCTAGCTTAACTCCTCTCACTCTCAACTGTCACTGCCTGCCTCCTAGTGCTCCAGTACTTCCTAATTGTTCCACCCACCCCTCTACCTAATCCCCTTCTCCAGCCAGGGATGGAGTCTGCTCATCATGGGGTCTCTTCCGCCTCAGCACTCCTGGCCTAGTGTGAGCTGGTGTTTGATGCAGGTGTGTGGGTCACGGGTAGTGCCAGGGGTGGGGGGGGGGTACTACACCTCTGGCTAAGGTGCAGTAGCTCTGTGTTGTGACTGGACCCTCAGGGGCACCACATATACCAGGTTGGAGACCATATATACCAGGATTGGGACCATATATACCAGGTTGGGGACCATATATACCAGGATTGATATATATAGGCTACATTCAGTCTCTGAGTTTTTTATCCATTTTTTGCTGTGCATTGCATAAAACGGATCACTCAAATGAAATCCTTCATTTGAGAGGCTTCTGTCGGGCCACTCTGCCATAAAGGCCCGACTGGTGAAGGCTGCAGTGATAGTTGGCTTTGTGGAACTTTTTCCCATCTCCCTACTGCATCCCCAGAGCTAGTATCGTATCCTGTAGTGGACGGCAGCCTGCCATCAGTGGGCGCTATATACAGTTCTGTGGACTCAGAGTCTGTATCCATTTTGGTGGAGTCAGAGGTTTGGCTTATCGGCTGCACACCATGACTGTGGAGTTGGAGTCTGAGACCGTGTCCATTTTGGTGAAGTTCGATTCAGGGAAACTGAGGATTTGGAGTAAGAGGTTTGGCTACTGACTGCACAGCCGTGGCTATAAACTGAACAATGCTGCAGGGCAGGCACTAGTCTCACCCGTCCTGCTGCATTGTATGATGGGGCAGCCCATAGTCTGTGCTGTCAGTACTAAACCGCACTAAAACACATCAAATGAATTGGAAAAGGCAAAAAAATGCAGCAAAAATGCAATAATCAGAATATTAATAGTAATAAGGGCATCTGAATGTCTGTCACTTGTAAATGGGAGTGGTTTGGATGTGGTTAGGGGGCATGGCTAAAATTTGCGCAGCACGCATACCGCGCCGCATCTTTTGTCCCTCTTTCTGTTCTTCTAAAGTTGGGAGGTATGCCATTGTGAAGTCTAGGTGCAGCTCAGCATGACGAAGTGTCTCTGTCCAGATGCAGCAATAAAGATAAGCAAGGATTAAGAC
This sequence comes from Allobates femoralis, assembly GCA_033576535.1. Taxonomy (NCBI): domain Eukaryota; kingdom Metazoa; phylum Chordata; class Amphibia; order Anura; family Aromobatidae; genus Allobates; species Allobates femoralis. The sequence goes on along the minus strand of JARQOC010000007.1, from coordinate 16,148,400 downwards.
AGCTCTGTGCACAGTCTTCTTTACTGATGTAAGTACAATATGGACAGAGAAGGACAAGGCCCGAACTACAGCCACCTGTCCATGGGAAGTTACAGTCATATGAAAAAGTTTGGGCACCCCTCAATCTTACTCATTTTATTTTGTTTAAAATTGTTTTTTTTGCAACAGCTATTTCAGTGTGATATATGTAATAACTGATGGACACAGTAATATTTCAGGATTGAAATGAGGTTTATTGTACTAACCAAAAATGTGAAATATGCATTATTTAAAAAATTGACAGGTGCAAAAGTATGGGAACCTCAACAGAAAAGTGAAATTAATATTTAGTAGATCCACCTTTTGCAAAAATAACAGCCTCCAGTCGCTTCCTGTACCTGTTAATGAGTTCCTGATTCCTGGATGAAGGTATTTTTGACAATTCCTCTTTACAAAACAATTCCAGTTCAGTTAAGTTTGATGGTCGCAGAGCATGGACAGCCCGCTTCAAAACATCCCACAGATGTTCAATGATATTCAGGTCTGGGGACTGGGATGGCTATTCCAGAACATTGTAATTGTTCCTCTGCATGAATGCCTGAGTAGATTTGGAGCGGTGTTTTGGATCATTGTCTTGCTGAAAGGTCCATCCCCGACGTAACTTCAACTTTGACACTGATTCTTGAACATTATTCTCAAGAATCTGCTGATACTGAGTGGAATCCATGCGACCCTCAACTTTAACAAGATTCCCGGTGCCGTCATTGGCCACACAGCCCCAAAGCATGATGGACCCTCCCACAAATTTGACACTGGGTAGCAAGTGCTTTTCTTGGAATGCTGTGTTTTTGTGGCGCCATGCATAACGCCTTGTTGTATGACCAAACAACTCAATCTTTGTTTCATCAGTCTTCAGGACCTTCTTCCAAAATTAAACTGGCATGTCCAAATGTGCTTTTGCATACCTCAGGTGACTCTGTTTGTGGCGTGCATGCAGAATCCACTTCTTTCACATCACTCTCCCATACAGCTTCTCCTTGTACAGTGTGCGCTGTATTGTTGACCGATGCACAGTGACACCATCTGCAGCAAGATGATGCTGCAGGTCTTTGGAGGTGGTCTGTGGATTGTTCTTGACTGTTCTCACCATTCTTCTTCTCTGCCTTTCTGATATTGTTGTTGGCCTGCCACTTCTGGCCTTTACAAGAACTGTCCCTGTGGTCTTCCATTTCCTTACTATGTTCCTCACAGTGGAAACTGACAGGTTAAATCTCTGAGACAACTTTTTGTATCCTTCCCCTGAACAACTATGTTGAACAATCTTTTTGTTCAGATCATTTGAGAGCTGTTTTGAGGAGTCCATGATGCCACTTCTCAGAGAAGATGCAACTAGGAGAACAACTTGCCAGTGGACACCTGAAATAGCTTTTCTCATGATTGGATACACCGGGCTATGAAGTACAAAGCTCAATGAAGTTACAAAACCAATTTAGTGCTTCAGTAAGTCAGTAAAAAGTAGTTAGGAGTATTCAAATCATGAAAATCAGAAGGGTGCCCATACTTTTGCACCTGTCAATTTTTGAAATGATGCATATTTCACATTTTCGGTTAGTACAATAAACCTCATTTCAATCCTGAAATATTACTGTGTCCATCAGTTGTTACATATATCACACTGAAATAGCTGTTGCAAAAAAACAATTTTAAACAAAAAAAAAAAAAGAGTTAGAATAAGAGGGGTGCCCAAAATTTTCATATGACTGTATATAGATGCAATGTCTAGCTCAAATGGAGGGATCACACTCCCTTTTGTACAAATTACAAAAAAAAACCCCACAGAAATAAAAAGGAAAAATGAGCCAGAGCATAAATTGGTATATGTGTAATAGAAGCATGTTCACTGCATAGCCTTTTCACAGGCAAAATATAAAAAAATATATACCCTGTAATAAGGTAAGTAAGTAAATAGCTGTATTACATGTAAATAATGTAGGGTACTTGGTTATCACTGTTTGATCAAAAAGCTTTAAAGCCATCCCACCGTGACAAGTTGTACCCATCAAGACAGTCCTACTCTAGTATTTAAAACCTTGCGTTGTCTCAGTGGCATCAGTCTAAATAAAGGCAGGAAAACTTAGCACTCTGCTTGTCGTAGTGGAATGGCCTGTTGCACTTTATGATCAAACAGTGTTTGTAAAGTGCCCTATGTTATTTAAAAGTACTACTATTTACTTATACAATGTATAATATATAATATATAAAGTTGAGTGTGGGTGTATGTGTATGTATCAAGCCCTGCCCACTACACATAGCCATGCCCACTCCACATAGATGAGTGTATGCATCAAGCACACAGCCCCAAGTATACAGTAGGAGGTCGCACACAGCCCCAAGTATACCACAGGAGGACGCACACAACCCCCAGTATACCGCAGGAGGCCGCTCACAGCCCCCGGTATACCGCAGGAGGCCGCTCACAGCCCCCAGTATACCGCAGGAGGCCGCACACAGCCCTCAGTATACCGCAGAAGACTGCACACAGCCCCCATTATAGTGCAAGAGACTGCACACAGCCCTTAGTATAGCAGAGGAGGAAGCACACAACCCCCAGTATACCACAGGAGGCCACATACAGCCCCAGTATATGGCAGGAGGCGGCTCACAGCCCCTAGTATACTGCAGGAGGCCCTCAGTATACCCCAGGAAACCGCACACAGCCCTCAGTATACCGCAGGAAGCTGCACACAGCCCTTAGTATATCGCAGGAGGCCCCACACAGTCCTAGACTATGTTTTGAGGGGAAATTTTGACCCCACGCTTAACAGTCAGTTACCAAAAAAGGCCTATTCACGGTTTGTATGTGTTAGGTTATAGATAGTCTTTTGACAGTTAACCTGCATATTTATTAGGTGACCTATAACTTACCATATATGGAAGAGAACAAAACAGTGATATTCAATAAAATTAATCAAATGCAAATGCACAAGTGGAACTCAGGAGACACAAATACAGAAACATGACTCGGAAACTTCTATTGTGTTCTATTCTATTTTGACATCACTGGTTTTTTTCTCATCCATATATGGTAAGTTATAGGTCACCTGATAAATATGCAGGCTAACTGTCAAAAGAGTATCTATAACTTCACAAATACAAACTGTGAATAGGTCATTTTTAATGAATGACATCATGGGGTTTAAATTTCCTGTCAAAACATAGTCTATGACGTTCTCGGAGTCAACTGAGGTGGCAATATACTAGCTGTATTCTCTGTCTATTTACTTTGTGACTTTTATGTGCAAAAATATTCTATTTTGTTCTAACTAAGAAAAGTTAGTTACTATGCCTGGGCAATGCCAGGCTCTACAGCTAGTTTACTATATGATTGGGTATTTGCTCATTCTGTGTTTTTTTTTTTTTTTCTTGTGCTTTGTCTGTTCCTATACTATGTTGCCTTTACTTCCACAGTTCAATGTGTGTGTTTGAGTGGGGGGAGGAGTAAATATTGTAGTACATATTTTTTATTATGTAGATGTAGACTGGTAAACTGTTTTAATATTTGTTTTGTTGTTTAGCTCGAGCTGTTCATCGCATGATGGAGAAGCGCTACCACAATATTTCTTGGCCATCAACTCATTATTCAGTCTCCCAACTCTTAAATGTATTACTGAGGCGTATAAATGAAGCATCAGGTCTTTACCAGATGTTTGAAGTCCTGACTGATGTGATTCTTCTTGGAGTGTAAGTTTTTACTGTACTCAATCATGTATTTATTTGTAGTGATGGACGAACCCGCTGATATTTGGGTTTGGTGGACCCTCCAGGACTTTTTTTTTAAGTCCGAGTTCAGGGCTGGACGTGACTCGAACTTGAGGGAGGAGCCCCATCACTATCACTGTGGCTGCTGGAACTCAGCTGCTAGATGTTTCTTATGGTTCAGGACATATCTGTGACTTAAGTTATACTCTGGGTACCACATTATAGATATTGAAGAAAACACAAAAAAAAACTACCTTTGGGTAGTATATGTAAGCACGTTATCACTAGCAATTGTTTTTCAGACACTTGGAGCCATAATGGTGCATATAGGAGGCATGAATGTCTACCTATCCAAATTAGATGGTAAAGGTGTTTAGAACAACTCTTCATATAAGTCTACGGAAACAATCTGGTGATACTTACAGTATAAGTAAGATTCTTCTATATATGATAAATATTAAGGGCCACTACTTATTAAAGGTCAGATTTCCTTGTGCCCTTCTGGACTAATAGGAGTTACTGGTTTCAGCTAGTTACACGAAGGAGCCAAAAATATATAGACAATGTGTTTGGAGAGCACACCAAGGGTGGTTTAATCAGTCTATATAAAACATGTATACATTTGAGACTCGTTCAGACCTAAAGGTGTTACCGTTTTGAGACAGTGCATCCATCTACATTCTTTCTGAAGGATCCGTTTGTCCCTGTCTCCCCTTCTTGCAGGTGAAGATACCACTTCAATAGCTAAAATGGAGATACTGTCTGGGTTACCCCCATGTTCATCTCTTAAGTGCCTAGCTATGGGGATGTCTCTATTGTTCCTAATATCTCCTATATGTTCTCCGATCCTTTTACGGAATTCGTATTTGGTTTTGCCCACATACTCTAATCCGCAGACACATTTACATAGGATAACCACCCCAGAGGTTTTACAGTTAGCAAAATGACGTATTGTAAATGACTTAAGTGTGTTCGTGCTCGCAAAGTTATGATCAGTTTTAATAAACTTGCAAGCCACACATTTACCATTACGAAAGGTTCCATTTGCTCTATTATCTAAACAGGTACTTTTTGACAACCGGTTACTGAACCTGCATCCGTGTTTTTGTTTTTGTCTTATCTCTGTTTTTCCTGGAGGACAGACGGCCAGTAGGGGGGCGATAGATTTAATGTCTCTCTTTGCTCCCCTTTTTTGGGTATTATTTTTATGCACCCCTTGCCTCATTGGACAAACAGTGGGATAAGCATAGAGAGAGGGGTGGTAACTGAGTAATGGGAGGTTCTGGGTATGAGAAGAATAATTGACAAATATTGTTGTTTAAATATTATAAAGTTTAAATGTAATAGATGGTTACCAGATTATTTAAATTTAATGGTACACAGAATGGGAATGTTATTCAGGCGGGTACGGGAGGGCGGGGGAGGGGCACACAAATGATGGTGTGGAAAGGGTATCGTTTATACTCATTGCAAGATGGGAGAAGGCAGTTATTTGGTCCTTCAGTTGTAGCGGGTCCAAGGTTCAGGGACTCCACTCTCGATGAGAGCAATACACATACGCAAGGGGGGAGGATGGGGGGGTGGGAATGGGGGGAAGAGGGGAAATGGGAGGAGGGGAGCAGACAGCTACGCACAGGGATAGCAGCAATTCGACTACAAAATATCTTGGTTAATGGGGGAACGGAATAATATTATTTGCGGGAATGTACGAGGGCTCTCAGATAGGTCAAAAAGAGCAGCGGTTATTCAATACGTGCTAGACCGTAAGCCATCAGTGATATGCCTTCTGGAAACTCATTTGACAATTGATACAGTGGGTGTTCTGAATAGAAAGTGGGCGCAGAAGACGTACCACTCCACTTTTTCTTCCTACGCCAGGGGAGTTTCGATCTTAATACATAAATCGGCACAATATGAGGAGATAGAAGTTGACATAGACACTGAGGGACAATATGTGATGGTGGTTTGTAGATTGTCCGGACAATTAATGTGTATTGTGGCAATTTATATTCCTCCGCCATATTCCAGTATTAATTTACGAAGGGTAAGAGAGACGGCGGAAAGGAAGGGGGTAATGCCATTTTTGTTGATAGGAGACTTTAATAACGTGATAGACACACAGTGGGACAGGAGTGCCACGTCTGGGGGGGTACGTAAGAATACTCTGACCCCATTTGGTTCACTAATACAAGAAATGGAGTTGACGGATCTTTGGCGGGTCAGAAATGTAGAGGAGAGATGTTTCTCTTGCTTTTCGACATCATATGACACACTTTCCCGTATTGACATGGCCCTGGGAAATAGTTTACTGGAAGGGCTAGTTGGGGAGGTGGAATATCTAGCCAGAATTGTCTCAGATCATAGCCCGATTTTTGTTTCTATTAGACGACCGGGTTCACTGGGGACTGTGGTTAGAGACTGGAAAATACACCCAGTGTGGCTGCGCACTATTGATATGACTAAAATTGGAATGGAAATAGAGGAATTCTATAATCTGAATGAGGGTAGTGCTGACTCACTGATAGTGTGGGAGACCATGAAAGCATACTTAAGGGGCAGTAGCGTAGCTAGCGGGGGGGCGGGGGGGGGTGATCGCCCCGGGGCCCCCCGGCTTGAGGGGCCCATTGTCCGCCCCCTGGGGGGTCCCTGCACCCCCGGGGGGCCCCGTGCTGGACGGGACCTCCTGTTCTGCAGCCCTGCCCGCCCCTCCTACAGCAGACGCACGCACGCCGGCGGTGAGTGTCAGCACCCTTCTCCCCCCGGTCCTCGGTTCTCACACCTCTCCACCAGCACCCCCCCGGTCCTCACCTCTCTCCACCAGCACCCCCCCCCTCCGGTCCTCACATGGGGGGCCTGGGTGGTGATCTCGCCCCGGGGCCCGAAGCTGTCCAGCTACGCCACTGTTAAGGGGGATTCTGTTTCGGGATATCTGCAGATGTAAATCACAGAATAAACAGAAGGAAAAAGATAATATACAGAAATTGGAGAGAGCAGAGTTGGAGGTGGCAGGGCAGAGTGATACACATTCTAGGAAGAAATTACGAGAGGCACAGAAAGAGGTGAATACAGTTCCTATGGAAAGGGCAGATAAGAAATTGGCTTTCCAGAAAATGAGATTCTTTGAAGAAGTGGAGAAGGTGGGTCATTTACTGTCCATCATAGCGGCGGCGCAGAAGGGGAATCAGTTTGTCCATTGTTTAGTGGGAGAGGGTGGAGAACGAGTTACGGATACAAAGAATATTATGGAGATCTTCGTGAAGTTTTATGGGGATTTATACACATCACAAGAAGGATCGGATGAAAGGGAGGTGGAGGACTTCTTGGCAGCTGCATCGTTACCCATTCTATCGATGGAGGATAGGAACGCTTTGGAGGCACCTATAACAGTAGATGAACTAGGGGAGGCATTGCGTGGCATGGCCAATGAAAAGGCCCTGGGGTCAGATGGACTCCCGGCGGAGGTTTATAAACGGTTGGAAGAAACTCTATTACCCAGATTATTGGAGGTGTATATGGAAGCTAAAAAACAGGGGGTATTACCAACATTCATGAGAGAGGCGACTATAGTTGTGATCCCTAAGGAGGGTAAAGACCTTACAAACCCAGAGTCATAGCGGCCTATTTCATTGCTGACGGCAGATGTGAAAATTCTTGCAAAAGTACTGTCAAGCCGTTTAACAACGGTGATCTCAAATTTAATACACTCAGATCAGTCCGGCTTTATGCCAAATAGATCTACTGCAACCAACTTAAGGAGATTATTTTTGAATCTGCAGCTGCCGTCAGACAATATGGGCAGAAGGGCTGTAGCATCGCTGGACGCTCGTAAGGCCTTTGATAGTGTGGAGTGGAGGTACCTATGGAGGGTGTTACAGTGTATGGGATTTGGACCGCAATTTATGTCATGGATACAACTCTTGTATGCCCAACCTACTGCCAAAATTAGAGTCAATGGGGTTGTCTCTAGAAGGATAGACCTACGGAGGGGTACCAGACAGGGCTGCCCGCTGTCGCCCCTGTTGTTTGCTATAGCGGTGGAACCTCTAGCTGCTACTATAAGAAAATCCAAGGACATCAAGGGATTTAAATATGGGGAGAATGAGGAAAAAGTCGTGCTATACGCGGATGACATTCTGCTGTTTCTGGAGGATAGTGGGGCTTCGTTGGGCCATGCCATGCGGACCATTGAGGGTTTTGGGGTGCTTTCAGGGCTTACTATAAATTGGAATAAGTCAAGTTTATTCAAAGTAGACAAGGAGGAGAATGATATAGAAGAGGAGGTGGAATCGGGAAGACTGAGTAGGGTGGAGCAATTTAAGTATCTGGGCATTTGGGTGACTTTACCCATCGCGGACAGTTGAACCTTACCCCATTGCTGACAGTGCTGAGGCGTAAAGTTACTGCCTCGAATAAATTGTGTTTATCCGTGGTGGGGAGAGTTAACCTGATCAAAATTATCTTGATGCCCAAATTACTATACATAATGCACAACTCGCCCTTATGGATCCCTCAGCGCAGGCTCAAGCCTATTAATGCCATATTCCGGGAACTGATTTGGGGGAAGAGACAGCCTAGGATTCGGCTAGAGACACTGCAGAGGCCAAAAGACGATGGGGGACTGGCACTGCCCCACCCTGGGATTTATTTTTTGGCAGCTCAAAGTCAGCATTTGAGGGGGTGGGCTTGTAAATCAGAGAATAGTCACAATACGAAAATATTGGAAAAAATAGTTGGTAGATCCCCTCTGACAGATGGACTTGAGGACGGGTCTGTGGGACTGCTAGGAAAGACATACCCAACACTCGACTTTACACATAAATTATGGACAAAACTTAAGCAATTGAGAGGGGTGACAAATTTGACGAAATACACTCCCATATGGAATAATGGGAATCTCCCTGAATTAATTAAAATGGGACGACTTACGGAATGGGAAAACAGGGGTATTGTGTATATGCATCAAATTATGAATAGACAGGAATTAAAGACCTTTCAACAATTAAAATTGGAATTTGGATTGCCGGAATCGGTTTGGCTCCAGTATTTACAGATACAACATGCAGTTGGTATACAGAGTGCCTTGCAAATACAAGACGATATTGTCCTAGACTATATTTGCCATAAGGGACTCTCGACTGGAGTGATATCGTGCATATATAGAGACTTACTACATACATTCCTCCTTTCATTCCCTATAAAAGCACGTTCGAAATGGGAGGAGGAAGTGGGACACATGCCGGATGATAAATGGACTAGTATCCTGGAATACATACCCAAGTTGTCTATATGTGAATCGGCTAGGCTGTCACATCTATATGTGTTACACAGAGTGTATCGATCGCCAATGGTTATGTACCGTGCAGGTTTGAGGACTGATTCTGAATGTCCGAGATGCAGAGGGGATAATGCGGGCATTTTCCAAATGATGTGGTCCTGCCCAAGACTGTCCACATACTGGACGGCGGTTATTAACCGGATAGATAGAGTGTATGAGTGTGAAATACCTAGAGAATCAGTGGTTTGCCTGCTGGGCTATGTAGAGGAAGTGGATATTGAAAATGCATTAAAGATAGCGATTGCAAAATTGCTCTTTGTGACAAGGAAACTAATCGCAAAATACTGGATTTGGGAACTTCCCCCAAGCAGAGAGGAATTTGTGAAACAGGTAGATAACCTACTTTATATGGAAAAGGGTATTTATGGCAAAAGAGAGAAAATAGCAATGTTCGAGAAAATATGGTTACCCTGGATAAATTATAGATGAGAAGAGGAAGTATGACTTAAAACTGTGATATGTGTAAATTGATCTGAAGTACAGCATAATTGATGTACCTTATTAACGATTACTTAACTAAATGACACCATGAGCTGTTGTGAAATGTGCTAGCTGTCGGGTGGGGGAAGGGGGGGGAAAGGGAGGGTGGGGATTGGGACTGTATTCTAAATATTCATGAGAAAAAAGGGACATGTTGTCTCGATGCATTTGTGTAATCCTGTTTGGAAACTGTTTAATTAATAAAAATTTATCTGATTTAAAAAAAACAGGTACTTTTTGGTTTGGGGGTTAAATGTACTATGGACTACGGTAGTTAGTACCTTAGGTTTCTACCTCGTTTAGACAGAAGAGGAGACACAAGGTCCATTAATTCAGGGTTCGCCCTGAGAATTCTCCAATGTTTTGTTATTATGTCCCTCACCTCCCTCGACCGATTGGCAAACTCCCCAATAATCCTTAGTATGTTTGCATCAACTTTGTTTTTGTGTTTAAGAAGGTCGACCGTAGAGGTGCGTTCTGCATCCTTAAAGGCTCTTCTCAAAACGTGTTGTGAGTATCCTCTCTAACTAAACCTATGCCTTAGCTCATTTGCCTGTTTATAGAACATCTGGTCCATGGAGCAATTTTTTCTAACTCTGAGATATTGCCCATTAGGGATATTTTGTTTCAGACGTCTAGGATGATAACTGAATAAAAAAAAAAACAGTCAAACATGTAAAAATACTCTGTTGTAAAAAAACACAGTGCAAAGCAAGTGCTGCTGAAAAAGTAAAATACAGGGTATTTAGTTAATATGTTTTTTGCAAAAAATGTATACTAAGCTGCTCTACCAACTTGAAGGTAACCCGTATCAGAGCAGTCCCTATCTGATGTATTTAAAACCTGACCATGTGTATTGGTACCTAAAATGTGCAGGATCCAGACAGGTCCAATGTTTGACTTGGACTGACTACAGAAGACAGCTTTTTATATGCAGGGCTCAAGGGGAGGGGTGGGAGACTCCCCAATCTTGCAGAATAACAAGGAATAATTTAGACAAAAACTAATGAACCATTAACTCAGTGAACACGACTGTAGAACAGTGTTCACACCACCAAAAGACTGAATCACAAAAAACAGTCAAACAAACGTGTAAAAATACTCTGTTGTAAAAAAACACAGTAAAAAGCAAGTGCTGCTGAAAAACTAAAATACAGGGTATTTAGTTGATACGTTTTTTGCAAAAAAAAACTACTCCAGTGTAATAGGTCATTGCTTGCTGTATTCTTCCAATATGTTCTTGTTGTCAGGTGGCCATCCTCTCTCTTGTCGATGGTTACGTCTAGGAAGTTTAGTTCCTTAGATTGGAATTTAGACGTGAATCTAAGTCCAACTTGATTTCTATTTAAATCATTGATGAATCTATTGAAAGTGGTCTCACGCCCTGACTAAAGGATAAAGATATCATCTATGTAGCACCCCCAGAAAATTTTCTGGGGGCACTACCAGGAGCTGTCACCGTCCCCTCCAAATACGATGGTGTCCTCCCACGAGCCCAGGAACAAGTTGGCATGAGTTGGCGCAATGGAGCTACCCATGGTTGTGCCCTTGAGCTTGTGGTAGAACCTCCCATCAAACCTGAAGTAATTATGGGTCAGCACAAACTCCAACAAGGTCAGAATGAACCTATTATGCACAATATACTGGATACTTCTAGTGCTTAGATAGTACTTAATCGCCTCTAAGCCTTGATTATGCTGAATGCTACTATATAGTGCTTCAACGTCGATAGACGCCAGGTGGACATCCGTGTCCACCACAGTATCATCTAGCTTTGTAAGTAGATCTAGAATGTCTCCCAAGTAAGAGGGTAGGGACACCACATATCTTCTCAGGCTGGTATCACACTGCAGTTTTTTCCTGATCAGGGTTCATCAGGTTTTGCGTGCTAAAACCAGGAGTGCATCCAAAAACCCAGAACAGGTGTCAATCTTTCAATTATACTTTTTCTCTGTAAGTTTCACTCCTGGTTTTGGCACACAAAAACTGATGAACCCTGATCAGGGAAAAACTGCAGTGTGAAACAAGCTTTAGTACTTTTTTCAGGTTACTCCAACAGCCAATCACAGACACCCATTCTCTGTGACAGTGTCTGTGATTCGCTGTTGGGCCCATCACCCGTTAACTGACATCATAGCCCTGTAAAAATAAATAATTTTAAAAAATGACATAGCGCTTAGCTGTATTTTTGATTCTCATCACAGATAAAGCAGACAGCTACAGACTACCACCCTCAGTTGCCTGCCTGGCTTTACCTTGGCTGTCAATCAATACAGGGAACCCCATTTTTTTTTTAATTATTTAAAATAATTAAGAAAAAAAATGTGTGGGCTTTGCCCTATTTTTGATTGCCAGCTAAGGTAAAATCCAGGCAGCTGTGGGCTGGGGTTCTCAATTTAGGTTCATAGTTTTATAGTTTTTAAGGTTGAAGGTAGACTATAAGTCCATCTAGTTCAACCCATAACCTGACATGTTGATGCAGAGGAAGGCAAGAAACCCCATGTGGCAAACCCTATGCTCCTCATTGGGGAAAAAATCCTTCCTGACTCCACATACGGCAATCAGATTAGTTCCCTGGATCAACGCTCTATCGAGGAATCTAGTATATATAACCGTTAATATTATATTTTTCAGGAAAGGCATCAAGGCCATTCTTAAATTTTAGTAGTAAACCACTCATTACAACATCATGTATCCAAGAGTTCCATGGTCTCACTGCTCGTATAGTAAAGAATCCGTGTCTGTGATTATTATTATTGATTTGTATAGCGCCATTAGCTTCCAAGGCGCTTTACATATAGAAAGGGTAGACGAGGACAAGTACAATATGTATGGACAGTCAAGTCGTACAGGAACAGGAAGGGAGAGGATTATGATTAAATCTTTTTTCCTCCAGACGTAGAGGATGCCCCCTTTTCCCCGTCTCAGGCAAAAAGTGTAAAAAGATCATTAGAAAGGACTCTGTACTGTCCCCTCATATATTTGTACATTGTAATAAAGTCACCTCTAAGCCTTAATTTTTTCCAAACTAAATAAACCCAGGTTGAATAATCTGTCTTGGTATTGAAGTTCACACAGTCCTCTAATAACCTTGGTCGCTCTTCTCTGCAGCCACTGTAGTTCAGCTATATCTTTCTTATACACTGGAGACCAGAATTGTGCACATTATTCTATGTGTGGTCACACTAGTGACTTGTATGCTGTATGCTGATAAGGGAATGGCAGTTATGGGCAGGGTGACCAGGGAACACTAGTCTGACCCTAGTCTGAAAACCCTGAATGGCCCTGATCCCGAAGGTATCTGTGGAGGTGAGAAGGGTTGGGCCTCCAGCCTCTCCCTAAAACTCCTCCACCAGCCCTGCGCTATTCCCCCCTCACCTCCCTCCAGAGAACTGGGATACAGCAACTCCAATGGAAAGGACTTCAGCAACACAAACACACAGGTCAGCACAGCTCGGCTTCCAGGAATAGAGTGAAACTCTATCAGCAGCACCACTTGGTGGAAGGAGAGGCTACTTAAAGGCTAGGGGAGGGGAGTTCAGGTGAGTCACACATTAACCCCACAACCAGCAGTTGAACCTAATAGTGAATGCAGTTCTGGAGCCCAACACATACACAGTAGCATCCAGCAATATCAGCGTGTGACCGTGCCCCCTCTTTTAAGAGAGGCCTCCGGACTCAACTACGGCACATCCAAAATAAGTCCACATCCCCTGAGCGACGAGATATGGAAGATACTATAGAAAAAAGTATTAATGACCAGAGAGTGAGTGCTCAAGTAGGGTCTCCAACCCGTAATTATTATAATGACTAGTAAAAAGGCCCGATGCAATTGCATCGGGAGCGCGGTGAAATGAATTGTGTGTATACAGGCGGGTCAGTGGGTATCGGAGTATACAGGCGGCTCTGTGGGTAGCAGAGTATAGAGGCGGCTCTCTGGGTAGCAGAGTATACAGGCGGGTCAGTGGGTAGTAGAGCATGGAGGCGGCTCTGTGGGTAGCAGAGTATGGAGGCGGCTCTGTGGCTAGCAGAGTATTGAGGCGGCTGTGTGGGTAGCAGAGTATCGAGGCGGCTGTGAGGGTAGCAGAGTATCCAGGCGGCTGTGTGGGTAGCAAAGTATCGAGGCGGCTGTGTGTGTAGCAGAGTATCGAGGCGGCTCTGTGGGTAGCAGAGTATAGAGGCGGCTCTGTGGGTAGCAGAATATAGAGGCGGCTCTGTGGGTAGCAGAGTATACAGGCGGCTGTGTGGGTAGCAGAGTATAGTGGCGGCTGTGTGGCTAGCAGAGTATCGAGGCGGCTCTGTGGGTAGCAGAGTATTGAGGCGGCTCTGTGGGTAGCAGAGTATCGAGGCGGCTCTGTGGGTAGCAGGGTATCGAGGCGGCTCTGTGGTGGAGGGGTGAGGAGAGATGCGGCTCTGTGGTGGAGGGGTGAGGAGAGATGCGGGTCTGTGGTGGAGGGGTGAGGAGAGATGCGGGTCTGTGGTGGAGGGGTGAGGAGAGATGCGGATCTGTGGTGGAGGGGTGAGGAGAGATGCGGATCTGTGGTGGAGGGTGAGGAGAGATGCGGCTCTGTGGTGGAGGGTGAGGAGAGATGCGGCTCTGTGGTGGAGGGGTGAGGAGAGATGCGGCTCTGTGGTGGAGGGTGAGGGGAGATACGGCTCAGTGTTGGAGGGTGAGGAGAGATGCGGTTCAGTGGTGGAGGGTGAGGAGAGATGCGGCTCAGTGGTGGAGGGGTGAGGAGAGATGGGTGTCTGTGGTGGAGGAGTGAGGAGAGATGCGGCTCAGTGGTGGAGGGGTGATGAGAGATGGCGGCTCAGTGGTGGAGGGGTGAGGAGAGATGGGTGTCAGTGGTGGAGGGGTGAGGAGAAGCGGGTCAGTGGTGGAGGGGTGAGGAGAGAAGCGGCTTAGTGGTGGAGGGGTAAGGAGAGAAGCGGCTCAGTGGTGTAGGGTTGAGGAGAGAAGCGGGTCAGTGGTGGAGGGGTGAGGAGAGAAGCGGCTCAGTAGTGGGGGGGTGAGGAGAGAAGCACACAGTATATACATACATGAGACATTGTATAGACAGACAGTATGCAGAGATTACACATATTATACACACAGTATAGACAGAGTATACACGCATTACAGAGAGTGTAGAGAGACATGAGAGGGACAGAGTGTAGAGAGACATGAGAGGGACAGAGTGTAGAGAGACATGAGAGGGACAGAGTGTAGAGAGACAGCTCCTGGGATCACTCCTGTGTGTAGACTGTCAGCTCCTGGGATCAGTCCTGTGTGTAGACTGTCAGCTCCTGGGATCAGGGATCAGTCCTGTGTGTAGATTGTCAGCTCCTGGGATCACTCCTGTATGTAGATTGTCAGCTCCTGGGATCAGTCGTGTGTGTAGATTGTCAGCTCCTGGGATCAGTCCAGTGTGTAGATTGTCAGATCCTGGGATCAGTCGTGTGTGTAGATTGTCAGCTCCTGGGATCAGTCCTGTGTGTAGACTGTCAGCTCCTGGGATCACTCCTGTGTGTAGATTGTCAGCTCCTGGGATCACTCCTGTGTGTAGACTGTCAGCTCCTCGGATCAGTCCTGTGTGTAGACTGTCAGCTCCTGGGATCAGTCCTGTGTGTAGATTGTCAGCTCCTGGGATCAGGGATCAGTCCTGTGTGTAGACTGTCAGCTCCTGGGATCAGTCCTGTGTGTAGATTGTCAGCTCCAGGGATCAGTCCTGTGTGTAGACTGTCAGCTCCTGGGATCAGGGATCAGTCCTGTGTGTAGATTGTCAGCTCCTGGGATCACTCCTGTATGTAGATTGTCAGCTCCTGGGATCACTCCTGTGTGTAGATTGTCAGCTCCTGGGATCAGTCCTGTGTGTAGATTGTCAGCTCCTGGGATCACTCCTGTGTGTAGATTGTCAGCTCCTGGGATCAGTCCTGTGTGTAGACTGTCAGCTCCTGGGATCACTCCTGTGTGTAGATTGTCAGCTCCTGGGATCACTCCTGTGTGTAGATTGTCAGCTCCTGGGTTCAGTCCTGTGTGTAGATTGTCAGCTCCTGGGATCACTCCTGTGTGTAGATTGTCAGCTCCTGGGATCAGTCCTGTGTGTAGATTGTCAGCTCCTGGGATCACTCCTGTGTGTAGATTGTCAGCTCCTGGGATCAGTCCTGTGTGTAGATTGTCAGCTCCTGGGATCACTCCTGTGTGTAGAGTGTCAGCTCCTGTGATCAGGGATCAGTCCTGTGTGTAGATTGTCAGCTCCTGGGATCACTCCTGTGTGTAGATTGTCAGCTCCTGG
Organism: Allobates femoralis; assembly: GCA_033576535.1. Classification (NCBI taxonomy): domain Eukaryota; kingdom Metazoa; phylum Chordata; class Amphibia; order Anura; family Aromobatidae; genus Allobates; species Allobates femoralis. Next base: position 16,132,572 of record JARQOC010000007.1, on the reverse strand, counting down.
GATCAGTCCTGTGTGTAGACTGTCAGCTCCTGGGATCACTCCTGTGTGTAGACTATCAGCTCCTGGGATCACTTGTGTGTGTAGACTGTCAGCTCCTGGGATCAGTCCTGTGTGTAGACTGTCAGCTCCTGGGATCAGTCCTGTGTGTAGATTGTCAGCTCCAGGGATCAGTCCTCTGTGTAGACTGTCAGCTCCTGGGATCAGTGATCAGTCCTGTGTGTAGATTGTCAGCTCCTGGATCACTCCTGTGTGTAGATTGTCAGCTCCTGGGATCAGTCCTTTGTGTAGACTGTCAGCTCCTGGGATCACTCCTGTGTGTAGACTGTCAGCTCCTGGGATCACTCGTGTGTGTAGACTGTCAGCTCCTGGGATCAGTCCTGTGTGTAAACTGTCAGCTCCTGGGATCACTCCTGTGTGTAGATTGTCAGCTCCTGGGATCAGTCGTGTGTGTAGATTGTCAGCTCCTGGGATCAGTCCTGTGTGTAGATTGTCAGCTCCTGGGATCAGTCGTGTGTGTAGATTGTCAGCTCCTGGGATCAGTCGTGTGTGTAGACTGTCAGCTCCTGGGATCACTCCTGTGTGTAGAGTGTCAGCTCCTGGGATCAGGGATCACTCCAGGGTGTAGACTGTCAGCTCCTGGATCACTCCTGTGTGTAGATTGTCAGCTCCTGGGATCACTCCTGTGTGTAGACTGTCAGCTCCTGGGATCACTCCTGTGTGTAGACTGTCAGCTCCTGGGATCACTCGTGTGTGTAGACTGTCAGCTCCTGGGATCAGTCCTGTGTGTAGACTGTCAGCTCCTGGGATCAGTCCTGTATGTAGATTGTCAGCTCCAGGGATCAGTCCTGTGTGTAGACTGTCAGCTCCTGGGATCAGGGATCAGTCCTGTGTGTAGATTGTCAGCTCCTGGGATCACTCCTGTATTTAGATTGTCAGCTCCTGGGATCACTCCTGTGTGTAGATTGTCAGCTCCTGGGATCACTCCTGTGTGTAGATTGTCAGCTCCTGGGATCAATCCTGTGTGTAGATTGTCAGCTCCTGGGATCACTCCTGTGTGTAGATTGTCAGCTCCTGGGATCAGTCCTGTGTGTAGACTGTCAGCTCCTGGGATCACTCCTGTGTATAGATTGTCAGCTCCTGGGATCACTCCTGTGTGTAGATTGTCAGCTCCTGGTTCAGTCCTGTGTGTAGATTGTCAGCTCCTGGGATCACTCCTGTGTGTAGAGTGTCAGCTCCTGGGATCAGTCCTGTGTGTAGATTGTCAGCTCCTGGGATCACTCCTGTGTGTAGATTGTCAGCTCCTGGGATCACTCCTGTGTGTAGATTGTCAGCTCCTGGGATCAGTCCTGTGTGTAGATTGTCAGCTCCTGGGATCACTCCTGTGTGTAGAGTGTCAGCTCCTGGGATCAGTCCTGTGTGTAGATTGTCAGCTCCTGGGATCACTCCTGTGTGTAGATTGTCAGCTCCTGGGATCAGTCCTGTGTGTAGATTGTCAGCTCCTGGGATCACTCCTGTGTGTAGAGTGTCAGCTCCTGGGATCAGGGATCACTCCTGTGTGTAGATTGTCAGCTCCTGGGATCACTGCTGTGTGTAGCTCCCGGTGGCTCCCGCAGGCTGCCGGTGTCAGCACAGGTCTGCTACTGCAGTTGAGGACCTGTGGTGATGTCAGAGTCACGTGACACCAGGTTACCATGGAGTAACCTGGTGTCACGTGACTGTGACATCACCACAGGTCCTGGACTGCCCTGGACTGCAGTAGCAGAGCTCTGCAGACACTCGGAGCCTGCGGCAACCACCGGAAGCTTGGAGGAAGACGGCGGAGACGGCGGGGGCTCGGGGAGAGGTGAGCATATTTTTTTTTTTTTTTTTTTTTTAAGTGTAGTGCGGCTGCGGCTCGTGATGACGCTGCGCGTCATCACTCGCAGTCGCGCAAAGGAGCTTGGGATTCGGCTACAGTGCCCGAATTCCCAACTCCCGATTATATAAGTAGATAACTTGGCACAAAAGATATAATGAATACTGATCATGTTATGATATATTTTGTTTGTTCTTATAGCAACTGATGAAGGCCAGTAGGGCAAAACGTTCTGCTTTACAATTCTGTTCGATAAAGCTGCTGAATAAATATAGATTTTTGCATTATATCTTTTGTGCCGAGATATGGAAGATATTACAGTTTGTCACACCTGGGGGTAGGTCAAGGCGGCACAGCACAGGATTACAAATGGCCGATATCCGAAACGGTCCTCTAACCCCAGAACCAGGAGCCCCAGAAGCACACCTCCACCTGACGTGTTTGGATAACACCCACACATAATCATGAACTCTCAGGTCTGGACCTGCACGTTTATTTCCAAATCTGCGGTCACAGTTAGAGGTGCCCAGGACGGTAAACTGCAGCAGTGTCCCCCCGGGGCCTAGGGCTGCCTCCCCTGGAGTGCACAGCAGGAACCATCGTCCCTCCCCGGCCCCTCCTTCTGGAACGACGCCTTAACCCACCAGTAATCTGAGGCGTATGCCTGGACTCCACCCCCTTTTCCAGGCTCAGTCCCATTCACTTCTGGAAGTGGGGTAGGAGTCAGTGCAACCAGTATGGTAGAAATAGTTGTAACGAGGCAATTACTCACACAGAAAGCCCCCCAAGTTACAACCTTTCTGGCCCGCCAGTCAATCACTGGGTTGTGTTTCTCCAGCCATGGAAGGCCCAATACAATGGGAGTGGGCAGGTTCTCCAAGAGGTGACAGGACAGAACCTCCTGGTGGAGAGTTCCTATGCTCAGGTTCACATTATGCACCACTTGGGAGAGGGCCTTCTGGCTGAGTGGAAGTGAGTCGATCGAGGCGATAAGAATGGGTCTCACTAAAGCACTACTGGTGAGACCATGAGCCTGAGCAAAACGAGAATCCACCAAATTGACCCCCGCTCCTCTATCGACCAGAACTAGCACAGTCTCAGTTTTACTATCCACCACCTTGGCAGACAGTGTGAACAGAGACTCAGTGAGGAAGGAAAAATAAACTCTCTGGTCGCCTCCTTGTGACCGACCCAAGGTAGGCTGCTTCTGAGACTGCGTGGTCTTGGAGCGAAGTGGGCAAAACTTAATAAAATGGTCAGATTTTCCACAGAAAAAACATGCTCCGCCGACTTGGCGAACAGTAGCCACAGGAGGTTTAACACAAGAACCTACTGCCCCCAACTGCATGGGTTCATTGGGTATAGTCTCCTCAGCAGGGATAGGTACAGGAGACATAGTAGCATTTGGTCTCTCCGTCAGGCGTCTGTCAACCCGTATGTCTAGGGACATTGCAGTCTCCAATAACTCAGGTGCGGCGTACTGAACCGGGGTGTCTTACAGTCTAGCTGACAAAACCAAGCAGAACTTACTCCGAAGGGCTGGGTCGTTCCACTGGGTGTCAGTCACCCATTTCCGAAACTCTGAGCAGTACTCCTCCACTGCCTGTGTGCCCTGCTTGAGTTTATCACAAAGTATTCACTGATCTCAGGGAGACCAGTCCAAGAAAACACTGCGGGCAGATGGCTAAAGCGCTCAACACAGTGAATTCCTAGGTGCATTGCCCCCTGGGAATTATGAATATGCAAATCAAGTCTGTGGAGCTTCAGTTAGGAGTCTCAAACACAGGACTAGCCAGATATCCCTCCAGGGAAGGACCCAGCCAAGGGGTGGCTCCTTGCAGAAAACACCATAACCACCATATTAAGTGGCCCTTTCAGTCAATATCCAGCTCTTTTGCAAGATTAGAGATATGACAAGGGAATACCAAGGCCAGGTATCCATCCACAGACAGCTGTTTCGGGGTGTTGCCCCTCATCAGTGTGGAGTAGGATTCTGGCTAGGTTGCGACTCCTAACTGAGACTCCACAGACTTGATCTGCATGGGTTTATGGAGGTTAAACTCAGCAAAGGTCACCCTATCAGGTTCGCCATACACCTGAGCCAGAGCAGCAAAAAAAACATCCACCAACCACTACGATGGTGAGTCGGCCGGGAGGGAAAAGGCCCAGGTCTGGGGTCCCCTTTAAGGAGGGAGACTATAATCCCCTCCCTCTGTTCCTCACTTCCCAATGAACGGGGCCGGAGCCTGAAATAAAGCTTACAGGCTTCACGGAAAACAAAAAATGTGTCTCTTCTCCCAGAAAACCTATCTGCAAAAAATTTAGAGAGAGGGGGAGAGCACTAAGGCGGTAAATAAGGGACACCAGCGTGTTATTAACAAAGGTCATCCACTCACCTGGTATGGTTGTGAGAGTCACAACCACCTGTAGAAGTTTTGGCCGCTGCAGATTCCGGGATGCAGATACATACAATATAGGAGAAAAAGAGCCGGGGTTTGTCCGCGCTAGTCCACAGGGAAAACCGAGGATGCAAGCAAACCTTTATTTACACTCAAGCCAACGCGTTTCGTGGCCACCTGGCCACTTCATCAGGGCAGCAATATTACAGTCAGTTCACAAGAAGCCATTATATACATTACAACCAATGACATCATGGTGATGTCAGTTCCTGTGGGAACACCCACATTGGATAAAATCCTAGAAATTAAGATCCTGATGAGAAATTATTATAAAACCTAGAAAACCTATCTGGAAGCCTTGGGCTCTGGCGTGGTCTGAGCATGAGCCGACGCCAGGTAACCCACGACTTGCTGAAGCTGTTGCACTACCTGAGTCTGCAGACCAGTTACCTCTTCAGAGATGGTCTTCATCAGGCGAAAAAATGCATCAGCTGAGGCAGTCTGAGACATAATGACTCGAGGAAAAAGGTATGGGCTGCTGATAATGTCACGGTGTAGTGAGAATGCTGATGAGGGAATGGCAGTTATGGGCAGGGTGACCAGGGAACACTAGTCTGACCCTAGTTTGGAAACCCTGAATGGCCCTGATCCCGAAGGTATCTGTGATGGTGAGAAGGTTCGGGCCTCCAGCTTCTCCCTAAAACTCCTCCACCAGCCCTGCGCTATTCCCCCCTCACCTCCCTCCACAGAACTGGGATATAGCAACTCCAAAGGAAAGGACTTCAGCAACACAAACACACAGGTCAGCACAGTACGGCTTCCAGACATAGAGTGAAACTCTATCAGCAGCACCACCTGGTAGAAGGAGAGGCTACTTAAAGGCTAGGGGGAGGGGAGTTCAGGTGAGTCACACATTAACCTATCAACCAGCAGTTGAACCTAATAGTGAATGCAGTTCTGGACCCCAACACATACATAGCAGCATCCAGCAATATCAGTGCGTGACAGCGGTGAAGGCTAACAGACAGTTCTCCGTCCTCCTCCGTCTTGACCTGCCCTCTGCATTCGACACAGTCGACCACTGCTTCCTATTACAGATCCTCTCTTCCATTGGTGTCACTGACCTTGCCCTCTCCCGGATCTCTTCCTACTTTTCCAACCGCACATTAAGTGTCTCCCACACAACCTCCCTGCTCCATCCCCTCTCTGTTAGGGTGCCTCAAGGCTCTGTCCTGGGCCCCTCCATTTTTCAATCTGTACCCTTGATTTGGGACAACTCATAAAGTCCCATGGCTTCCAGTATCAACTGTACGCTGATGACACTCAGATCTACCTCTCTGGCCCAGACATCACCTCTCTCCTGTCCAGAATCCCGGAGTGTCTATCAGCCATATCCTCCTTCTCCTCTCACTTCCTAAAACTCAATGTAGACAAAACCGAACTCATCATCTTTCCTCCATCTCACACACCTTCCTTACCAGACCTATCACAATAAATGACATCACATTTTGTCCTGTACCTGAAGTCCGCTGCCTCATGGTAACCCTTGACTCTGCCTTGTCTTTCAAACCGCACATCCAAGCCCTTGCCACCTCCTGCCGCCTCCAACTCAAAAATATTTCCAGAATCTGTCCCTTCCTCAACCCTCAATCTACTAAACTACTAGTGCATGCCCTCATCATCTCCCGTCTTGACTACTGCAACCTCCTCCTCTGTGGCCTCCCTGCTAACACTCTTGCACCTCCCCAATCTGTCCTTAACTCTGCTGCCTGACTAATCCACCTCTCTCCTCACTATTCCTCCACTTCTCCCCTCCGCAGATCCCTCCTCTGGCTCCCAATTCCCCAGCGTATCCAATTCTAACTACTAACATTGACTTACAAAGCCGTCCACAATCTTTCCTCCCCCCCATATATCTCTCAACTAATCTCCCGATATCATCCAACTCATAATCTTCGATCCTCCCAAGACCTCCTTCTTTCCTCCACACTTGTACATTCTTCATCTAACCGCCTACAAGACTTAGCCCGAGTATCCCCCATTCTCTGGAATTCAGCACCCTAAAACGTCCGACTGTCCTCCACACTTGGCACCTTCAAGCAGAACCTGAAAACCCATCTCTTCAGAACAGCCTACAACCTGCAATGACCACAATGCCACTTTACCACCACTGGACCTGGTGTCCCTCCACTAGACCTGGCGCTCCACCACCATCGGACCCGAGCTCCACTACCATCGGACCCGGGGCTCCACCACCACCAGAGCAGACCCAACCTACTGTGTCTCTTCCCATTGCCCTGTAGAATGTAAGCCCGCAAGGGCAGGGTCCTCTCCCCTCTGTATTGGTCTGTTACTGGTAGTTTGTTCATTGTATTTTTAACTTGTTTGTATGTATCCCTTTCTCATGTATAGAACCATAGAATCAATGGTGCTCTATAAATAAATAATAATAGTAATACATTTTATTTCCTCTGCTTCTAATCTTACATTTATCCCCATTAAAGTTCAATTGCCATTTATCAGCCCAAACGTCCAGCTTGCATAAATCCTCCTTAAATATAAAATTGTCCTCCTCTGTTTTGAATATCCTACAGAAGTTTAGTATCATCTGCAATATTGAAATTCTACTCTGTATTCCCCCTACAAGGTCATTAATAAATATGTTAAAATTATGTTTGATAAGGCAGAAGCATTCTGGTCCCCCCACAATGAAAATCGCAGCCCGTAGCCGCCCCTGAAAATGTTTCATTATTTCATACCACCATTTTCAGGTTCTTTACCTGGTTCTTCCAGCAGCCCTGGTGGTGGTGGCATGCTGGGTAATAAAGGGTTAATGCCAGCTTTGTATTGGCAGTTGACACTAAGCCGAGATTCAAAATGTTGGGTTAATGTTAGACCCACGCACTATGAATCTCTAGTAAACATTGAAAAAAACACAACACTAAGAAAAATATTTTATTGTAAATTAAACACAAAACAAATCCCTGGCTCCTGTCTTTAATAACCCAAAACAAACCCTCCGACGATAATCCATAGCTCTGTCCCTCAGCAATCATGTTCAGCTCTGCTACAATGCTGTGAGCATACAAATGTCTGTTCACAGTGACTAGCAGGCTCACACTGACACCAGAGTGTCGTGAGAAACGTCATCCTAGTTCACAGCAAAGCTGCGTCAGCTGTGAACTCAGGTAAGCCCTGTGAACTGCATCAAGGCACCTGGATCCCAACCATAAAGTGAACGCTTCTCTCACTTATGGCTGGGATCCGGGTGCCATGATGCAGTTAACTCCTTTATTGTCCCGCTCAATTAACACCTTTATTGTCAAACATTCCACCGCCACTAGGGTCGCTGTAAGGGCCACGTCACACGGGTCAATTTCTTAAACGATATTGTTAGCGATCACATACACGCGCGATCGCTAACAATATCGTTCACATCGTTGGTGAGCTGTCACATAGGCAGACTCACCAACGATGTGGACCAGCAAGAACGCTGGTAACCATGGTAAACCATGGACACGAGCTCCCAGCATATTCTGCAAGGCGCTGGGAGCTCGTTCATTGTTGCTCTGCTTGTGTCACATGCAGCGATGCTGCGTGTTCACCGGCTGACCAACGATAGATTTGTAAACATGTTCACAAATCTGCAATCAAACAATCAATGAAAAATCGTTTGATTACACGCAGCGACGCACAAACGATATCGCTTAAGCGATCAAAAAAGGAGATCGCTTAAGTGATATCGTTCTGAAAATCGATGCGTGTGACGTGGCCCTAAGAGTCAGGTAAAGTGCCTGAAAATGGTGCTATGAAAGAATGTGCCATTTTAGGGTCGGCCTTACCACACTGAGTATAGCAGCCCCCAATTACCTGGGTTTTACCTTGCAGGCAGCCAAAAAGAGGGCGAAACCCTTGCATTTTTTTTAATTGTTTTTAGCATCTAGAATGTATGGCAGGTTACAGGTTGCCCATTTTTACACGTCGTCTCCTCTTTGATAGTGATGAGCGAGTACTAAAATGCTCGGGTGCTCGAAGCTCGGGCCGAGCATCCCGAGATACTCGTGTACTCGGCCCGAGTAACGAGCCCAATGTTATCCTATGGGAGACACGAGTATTTTTATGAAATGACTGCCGGCAGCATGGAAAAACCCTAAAAATGTCACAAAAGTCTCAGAAGAGTGCTGAAATGACATGGCAACACCATGGGGAAGACCCCTGGAATCATTTCTCACTCAAAAGTCACAGCTGTGAACAATGTTGTCCGAGTTTCACGCCAATTTTACGGAGTCTCCAGAAAACCTTCCAAAATTACACCAAAATGAATATTTAGGGTGGAAATGTTAAGGGCACATAACCAATAGTGAGATACAGCTGGTGTATGTTACTTTTTGTGATTACATGAAAGATTTTACGTGAAAACATTGTGCGGCACTCCGATGACCCTGACAAGAGACGTACATGAAGCCCTGTCTTGAAATAATGTGCCCATTTTGAGGAACTGGGTCTATTGTAGTATCTTCCTTTGCAAGGGCAGTCTAAAATTGGGAGGTTCACCAATGCCCCTGGATACAGACATGCAGGATTGCCTGTAAACAAGAACTGGGTGTATTGTAGTATAGCCCTTTGGTCAGGGCAGTCAAAAATTGGGAGGTTCAACAATGACCCATGCATACAGACATGTAGTAGGGCCTGTAACCCTCAAGAGGGTGTATTGTAGTATAGCCCTTTGGTCAGGGCAGCCAAAAATTGGGAGGCTCCTCTTTGTCCCTGGATAGAGACGTGCAGGAGGGCCTGTAACCTTCAAGTGGGTGTATTGTAGTATTGCCCTTTGGCAGGGCAGCCAAAAATTGGGAGGCTCCACATTGTCCCTGGATAGAGACGTCCAGGAGGGCCTCAAAACATTTTTCCCATTGAAAAGGAGCGGGTCTCCTGTCGTTGTAATGCCCATTATAAAAGAATGGGCTAAAAAATTTACCACTGCGGGTATACCTCAAACAACAGCCTAACTATTGTAACGGTCATCATGGTGTCACATGTGGAGAAGGAGGAGCAGTCCAGCGATTAGCCAAAGTCCTGAAGTGTGTACCCATGGGTGAGTGGAGGTACATGGCAAATTCACATAACAAAATTTTAATTCAGTTGTCATTTGCTGGTGGTGTGGTGAAGTCTGGCCCAATCCAACCCTTGTTCATCTTGATCAGAGTCAGCCTGTCAGCATCTTCAGTTGACAGGCGGGTGCGTTTATCAGTGATGATTCCACCTGCAGCACTGAAAACACGCTCTGATAAAACGCTAGCGGCAGGGCAGGCCAGGACTTCCAAGGCGTAGAGAGCCAATTCATGCCACGTGTCCAGCTTGGAGACCCAATAATTGAAAGGCACAGAGGAATCTCGCAGTACAGTTGTTCGATCTGCAAGGTACTCCTTCAGCATCTGCCCAAATTTAGCATTTCTGGTGGCAGTACCCCGCACCTCAGGGGCTGTGGTACGTGAGAGGCTGAGAAAACTGTCCCACATCGTAAAGACAGTTCCCCTACCTCTGGCGGATTGGACTTGTGCCCCTCTCGGCCGTACGCCTTGGTTGTCCACCGAATCCTGACCTATGCCGCTAGCGTTTTGTGAGGGGAATGATTTCACTACTTCCGTGACTATGGCCCTGTGGAACTGCTGCATTTTGGCTGACCTCTCCGCCTCAGGAATGAGAGACATAAAGTTCTCCTTGTAGCGTGGGTCTAACAGTGTTGCCAACCAGTACTGATTGTCGGCCAAGATGTTCTGAACGCGAGGTTCACGAGCCAGGCAGCTTACCATAAAGTCAGCCATGTGCGCCAGACTCTTAACAGCCATCACTTCAGTATCCAGACCAACACGATGACTGAACATGCTGTCCTCCTCCTCCTCATCTCCCCTGTCCTCTGGCCAGCCACGCTGAATCGAGGGTATGACTGGTGTGCATGTCATATCCTCAATTTGGCCAGAGAGTTGCTCCATGTCTTCATCCTCCTCCTCCTCGTCATAGTCCTCCACTGCACGTTGTGATGAGATGAGGCTGGGCTGTGTGTTTTCACCCACACCCACTAGTTTCTTGCTCCAAGTCATCGCGCTCGGCCTGCAATGCATTCTCTTTGATTTTCAGCAGAGACCGTTTTAGAAGGCAGAGTAGTGGTATGGTGATGCTAATAATGGCGTCATCGCCGCTCACCATCTTGGTGGAGTCCTCAAAGTTTTGGAGGACGGTACATAGGTCCGACATCCATCTCCACTCCTCAGGTGTTATGTGTGGAGTTTGACCCATTTCCCGACGGCTTAGGTGATGCAGGTAGTCCACAACTGTCCTCTTCTGCTCACATATCCTGACCAACATGTGCAGAGTTGAATTCCAACGCGTGGGGACATCACATACCAGTCTGTGGGCCGGAAGACGCAAACGGCACTGAAAGCCGGCAAGGCCGGCTGAAGCAGCAGGTGACTTGCGAAAATGTGCAGACAGACGGTGAACTTTTACCAGCAGTTCAGACACCTCTGGGTATGACTTCACAAACCTCTGAACCACCAGGTTGAGCACATGGGCCACGCATGGAACATGTGTCAGCTGGCCTCGCCTCAAAGCTGCCACCAGGTTCCGGCCATTGTCACACACGACCTTTCCTGGCTTTAGGTTCAGAGGTGTGAGCCACTGATCTGCCTGCTGTTTCAGAGCTGTCCACACCTCTTCTGCATTGTGGGGTTTGTCACCTATGCAGACTAGCTTCAGCACAGCCTGTTGCCGCTTTGCAGAGGCAGTGCTGCAGTGCTTCCAGCTTGGGACTGGTGTGGAGGGTACAGTGGATGAGGATGCGCAGGAGGAGGAGGCTGAGGAGCATGACATTCCGGAGCTGTAGAGTGTCGGTGAAACCCTGACAGAGGTAGGGCCTGCTATCCTTGGTGTGGGAAGGACGTGTTCCGTCCATCGCTCAGACTGGGTCCCAGCCTCCACAATATTAATCCAGTGTGCCGTCAAGGAGATGTAGCGGCCTTGCCCACAAGCACTTGTCCACGTGTCTGTGGTTAGGTGGACTTTGGCTGAAACAGTGTTGTTCAGGGCACGTGTGATGCTGTTGGACACGTGGTTATGCAATGCGGGGATGGCACATCTGGAGAAATAGTGGCGTGGGACAGCAGCCGCCATCAGGTCGCGGAATGCTTCCGTCTCCACCAGCCGGAAAGGCAACATTTCTAGCGCTATGAGTCGCGAAATGTGACCATTCAGGACTGTGGCATGTGGGGCGTTGGCAGCGTATTTGCGCCTGCGTTCAAATGTTTTCTGAATGGATAATTGAACGCTGCGCTGGGACAAGGACGTGCTTGATGGTGGTGTAATTTGTGCGTGGGCAACTTCAGGTGCAGGGCCGGAGGCTTGTTCGCGGCCAGCATGGACAGGGGATTGGCTCGCACTCACAACAGGCGAAGACGTAGCAGTGACATCAGCAAGCAATGCTCCTCGACTCTGTTGTACTTCCCACAAAGTCGGGTGCTTGGCTGACATGTGCCTGATCATGCTGGTGGTGGTCAGGCTGCTAGTTTTCGTACGCCTGCTGATACTGGCATGGCAGGTGTGGCAAATGGCCTTTTTAGAGTCTTCTGGAGCCAACTTAAAAAACTCCCAGACTCGTGAAGACCGATCATTTGCACAGGCACCTTGAGTCGTGTTGTTGTTCCGGGGAACGGTTGCCTGCCTTCTGCCTGCGGACACGACCCTGCTTCGTACTGCCTGTTGGGATGCTACGCCTCCCTCCCCCTGTGCACTGCTGGCCTCGCTCTGCATATCCTCCTGCCATGTTGGGTCAGCTACTGGATCATCCACCACGTCGTCTTCCTCTTCCGCACCCTGATCCTCCTCCTGACTTCCTGGCAATTGTGTTTCATCATCGTCCACCCCTTGTTGAGACACTTTGGCAACGTTCCGTTCGTGAGAACGTGGCTGCTCAAATATTTGGGCATCTGTACATGCCATCTCCTAAGCACCCACTTCAAGAGGAGGTGGCGACAGGCCAGATTCTGCGAATGGATATGTGAACAGCTCTTCCGAGTGTCCTAGTGTGGGATCTGTAATGTCCATGGTCGTGTACTCGGCCTGGTGGTAGGAAGGAGGATCAGGTTTGGAAATGTGCGGTGCAGTATCACGGCTACTGACACTTGACCGTGTGGAGAACAGGGTGTTTGTGGAGGTGCCCATCTGACTTGAAGCATTATCCGCTATCCAAGTAACAACTTGTTGACAATGCTCTTGCTTCAACAGCGGTGTACTGCTGCGGGCTCCAAGAATTTGGGACAGGACGTGCGAGCGAGGAGATGTGGCCCTTTGTTGTTGCGAAATTAGTGCTTGCACACGACCTCGGCCTCTGCCTGCACCACCATCACGTCCACTTCCTTGTTCCTTGCCAACGCCCTTGCCAACGCCCTTGCGCATTTTGCCTGTATACTGCGACAACTGTCTGGTGACTGGAGAGGTCACAGGAGATTAGGATTTTAGTCCCTAACCTGTATCAAGGTATGACATACACCAGTCTGGTGACTGTAATGGTTTCAGGAGAGGATTTTGGTCCCTAACCTGTATCAAGGTATGACGTACAACAGTCTGGTGACTGTAATGGTTTCAGGAGAGGATTTTAGTCCTTAACCTGTATCAAGGTATGACGTACACCAGTCTGGTGACTGTAATGGTTTCAGGAGAGGATTTTAGTCCCTAACCTGTATCAAGGTATGACGTACAACAGTCTGGTGACTGTAATGGTTTCAGGAGAGGATGTTAGTCCCTAACCTGTATCAAGGTATGACGTAGAACAGTCTGGTGACTATAATGGTTTCAGGAGAGGATTTTAGTCCCTAACCTGTATCAAGGTATGACGTACACCAGTCTGGTGACTGTAATGGTTTCAGGAGAGGATTTTAGTCCCTAACCTGTATCAAGGTATGACGTAGAACAGTCTGGTGACTATAATGGTTTCAGGAGAGGATTTTAGTCCCTAACCTGTATTAAGGTATGACGTACAACAGTCTGGTGACTGTAATGGTTTCAGGAGAGGATTTTAGTCCCTAACCTGTATTAAGGTAGTAAGTACAAGAGTGTGGTGACTCTAATGGTCACAGAAAACCTTGGATTCCAATCTGTATCACCCTGCCTATATCCTCCTAGATTAGTCCTGAGAAGGACTGTTCTGGTCACTGGAAAGCTTGGAGTCCGATCTGGATCACCCTGCCTATATCCTCTTAGATTAGTCCTGAGAAGGACTGTTGTGGTCAGCAGCAGTTTGCAGCCCTGCTCCGGATCTACCTGTAAGGGCCGCAAATCTGTCCCTAAGCAGCAGCAGACACTCTCCCTACACTGACTGTCTGGATGGCTGTGTGCCGAGCACAGCGCGTCGGGAGTTATAAAGGCTCGGTCACGCTGTGCAGGGCGGCCAATCACTGCTATGCCACAACTAACAGGGTTGTGGCATTGCAGTGGTCTGCCAGCCAATCCCTGCACGTGGGCTGGCTCTCAAAAGAGCACCAACATGCAGAGATGACGACCACGAGCACAGCACGAGTATCGCGAGATTACTCGGTGCTCGCCGAGTCGCCCGAGTACAGTGATACTCGTGTGCGAGTACCGAGTAGTGGCGAGCATGCTTGCTCATCACTACTCTTTGAATATTGTTATATATCCCCGACATGTTGCGGCAGATCCCACTGTAAATATTGTGGTGCCTTTGGTTTTCTTGAAGATAATTGTAATCTAATTTGGGCCTCTGTCCAAAGCTCACACTGAGTAGGGCACACATACCTTGTGATGAACTTGGATGCTAGAGTACGGGCTCTTACTAAATCTGCGGCTTTCTTCAGTACTGAACCTGGGGATCCGTCTTCTGGTTCAGATTGGGAGGCGGAATACGCTGACATAACCAAGGCTCTGATAGCCATGCATAAGTTTCCTACAAGAACCTGATTTAATATTAGGAGTGTAGAAAAATGTAAAAGATTGGGGATTGTCACACGCGGACTAAGAATTAAATTTTTCTCGCTTGGGAGCCTGACCCAGAATTTAAAGGTATCTGGGAATCAGGGCTAACAAAGTGTTCTGGGGTACTTATTGACATGCTTTTACAGCATGATTATAAAGTACTGGATAACTTGAAAAAAGATATCAAGGATAAAGAGGCACAATTAGACACTTCCGATTTTCCAACTCTTGTGGAACCTTTTCAAAAAAGACTAAAAAGGATAGTGGACAAGTATCAGGCTGTCATTATAGGAAACAAGAAATGTAAATACTAGAGATGAGCGAGTACTAAAATGCTCGGGTGCTCGAAGATACTCATGTACTCGGCCCGAGCACCGATCCCAATGTTATCCTATGGGAGACCCGAGTATTTTTCTGGCATGATCCCCGTCAGCATGGAAAAACCTAGAAATGTCACAAAAGTATCAGAACAGTGCTCAAATGACATGGGAACAGCATGGGAGAAACCCCTGGAAGCATTTCATACCCCATGGTCACTGCTGTGAACAATGTTGTCAGACTATTACGCCACTTTTATGGACTGTCAAGAAAATGTTACAAAATGAAAACAAAATGGATTTTCATGGAAAAAATATTAAGGGCTCATACCTACTTGTGGGACAGAGTTGGTGTATGTTAGTTTTTTGGATTATATGAAAGATTTAAAAAAAAAAAATTGTGGCACTCCTATGCCCCTGGGAAGAGACATAAATGAAGACATCTTTAAATAATGTGCCCATTATAAGGAAGTTTGTCTTTTGTAGTATTGCCCTAGGCAGGGCAGCCAAAAATTGTGTGGCACTCCCATGCCCCTGGGAAAAGACGTACATGAAGGCCTCTTTTAATAATGTGCCCATTATAAGGAAGTGGGTCTTTTGTAGGATTGGCCTAGGCAGGGAAGCCTAAAAATGTGTGGCACTCTGATGGCCCTGGATAGAGGCGTGCATGAGAGCCTCTTTAAATAATGTGCCCATTTTAAGGAAGTGGGTCTTTTGTAGGACTGCCCTTGGCTGGGAAGCCAAAAATTGTGTGGCACCCCAATGCCCCTGGATAGAGGCGTGCACGAGGGCCTCTTTAAATAATGTGCCCATTATAAGGAAGTGGGTGTTTTGTAGGATTGTCCTAGGAAGGGCTGCCAAAAATTGTGAGGCATTGCAATGCCCCTGTGAAGAAACATGGAGGAGAGCCTCTAAAAATTGTTCCCACTACAAAGGAGCGGGTCTCCTGTACTTGTAATGCCCATTCTGTAAGCATGGACTAAAACATTTACCCCTGGGGGATATTCATGAATCTAATGCCTAACTTTTGAACGGTTAGGGTCATCATCATCATAAATATGATGTAAAAAAATTATGGTTTTGTGGCATCATGAACCACGGTCACACTGATCATATGATGGTGGCGGATGAGGAGAAGGAGGAGCAGTACAGCAAGTAGCCAAAGACATGAAGTGTGCACCGATGTGTGGGTGTGCGGAGGTGCATGGCAATCTACCGGCATAAAATTTAAATTCCGCTATCATTTGGTGGTGGTGTGGTGAAGTCAGGCCCAATCCAACCCTTGTTCATCTTGATCAAAGTCAGCCTGTCAGCATTTTCAGTTGACAGGCGGGTGCGTTTATCTGTAATGATTCCACCTGCGGCACTAAAAACACGCTCTGACAAAACACTAGCAGCAGGGCAGGCCAGGACTTCCAAGGCGTAGAGAGCCAATTCCTGCCACGTGTCCAGCTTGGATACCCAATAATTATAAGGCACAGAGGAGTCTAGGAGCACTTTAGTACGATTGGCAAGGTACTCCCTCAGCATCTTGGCAAACTTTGCAGACCTTGTGACACTACCCCGCACCTCAGGGCCTGTGGTACGGGAGATGCTGAGAAAAGTGTCCCAGATCTTTGAAAGTGTTCCCATACTTCTGCTGGATTGGACTCGTGCCGAACGCCTTAGTTGTCCACTGAATCGTGACCTCTGCCGCTAGCGTTTTCAGAAGGGAATTTTTTTACTAATTCCGCGACTATGGCCTTCTGGTACTGCAGCATTTTTGTAGACCTCCCCGCCTTGAGAATAAGAGAAATAAAGTTCTCTTTGTAGCGTGGGTCTAAAAGTGTCACCAACCAGTAATAAGTGCCGCCAAGATCTTGATAACGCGAGGGTCACGAGACAGGCATCGTAACATAAAGTCAGCCATGTGCGCTACACTGTTAACAGGCAAGACTTCAGGGTCCCCACTAACAGCATGACTGGCCATGCTGACCTCATCCTCCTCCTCTCCCCTGTCCTCTGGCCATCCACGCTGAACCGACGGTCTGACGGTTGTGCGTGTATTACCGTCAATTCCGCATGAAAGTAGCTCTATTTCTTCATCCTCCTCGTCATAGTCCTCCAATGCACGTTGGGATGAGATGAGGCTGGGCTGTGTGTAATCACGCAGTACGGTTTCTTGCTGTAAGTCATCGTCGTGCTCCGCCTGCAATGCATCGTTTTTGATTTCGAGCAGAGAGCGTTTTATAAGACAGAGAAGCGGGATGGTGACGCTAATGATGACATCATCGCCGCTCACCATCTTGGTGGAGTCCTCAGAGTTTTGGAGGACGGTACATATGTCGGACATCCATGTCCACTCCTGAGGTCTTATGTGTAGAGTTTGAACCGTATACCGACAGCCTAGTTGATGCTGGTACTCAACAACTGCCCTTTTCTGCTCACAAATCCTGACCAACATGTGCAGTGTGGAATTCCAACACGTGGGGACATCACACACCAGTCTGTGAGCCGGAAGCTGCAAACGCCGCTGAAAGCCGGCAAGGCTGGCAGAAGCAGTAGGTGACTTTTGAAAATAGGCACACAGGCAGCTTATTTTGACGAGCAGATCAGATAGCTCCAGGTAGGATTTAATAAACCGCTGAACGATGAGGTTGAGAACATGGGCCACGCATGGAACATGTGTCAGCTCGCCTCGCCTCAGAGCCGCCACAAGGTTCCGACCATTGTCACACACGACCATGCTTGGCTGTATGTTCAGCGGTGTGAGCCAGTGATCTGCCTGCTGTTTCAGAGCTGTCCACAACTCTTCAGCGTTGTGGGGTTTGTCACCTACGCATATTAGCTGCAGCACAGCCTGTTGCTGCTTAGCCGAGGCAGTGCTGCAGTGCTTCCAGCTTGGGACTGGAGGCTGAGGAGAATGACGTGCCAGAGCTGTACACTGTGGGTGAAACCCTGACTGTGTTAGGGCCTGCAATCCTTGGTGTCGGAAGGACGTGTTCCGTCCCAAGCTCAGACTGGGTCCCGGCTTCCACAATATTAACCCAGTGTGCCGTCAGCGAGATGTACTGGCCTTGCCCACAAGCACTTGTCCACGTGTCCGTGGTTAGGTGGACTTTGCCTGAAACTGCATTGTTAAGGGCACGTATGATGTTTTGTGACACGTGCTTATGTAATGCGGGGACGGCATACCGGGAAAAATAGTGGCGGCTGGGGACCAAGTAACGTGGGACAGCCGCCGCCATCAGGTTGCGGAATGTTTCCGTCTCCACCAGCCTAAAAGGCAACATTTCCAGCGCAAGCAGGTGCGAAATGTGTGCATTTAGAACTGTGGCATGTGGGGCGTTGGCAGTGTATTTGCGCCTGCGTTCCAACGATTGGTGTATTGATAACAGAACGCTGCACTGGGACAAGGACATGGCTGATGATGGTGCTATTTCTGTTTGTGCAAGTACAGGTGAAGGACAGGAGGCATCTTCGCCTGCAGTATGGACAGGGGATTGGCTTGCACGCACAACAGTGGAAGACGCAGCGGTGTCACCTGCGGACACTGCTCCTGGACTCTGCTGTACATCCCACAAAGTCAGGTGCTTTGCTGCCATGTGCCTGATCATGCTATTGGTGGTCAGGCTGCTAGTTTTGCTACCCCTGCTGATGCTGGCATGCCAGGTGTTGCAAATGCAAATAGAGTCTGTGGAGCCTCGTTTAGGAGTCTCAACACAGGACTAGCCAGATCTTCCTCTAGTGAAGGACCTAGCCATGATAACCACCATATTAAGTGGCCCTATGAGTCAATATCCAGCTCTTTACAAGCTTAAAGATATGACAAGGGAATACCAAGGCCAGGTATCCATCCGCAGACAGCTGTTTCGGGGTGTTGCCCCTCATCAGTGTGGAGTAGGATTCTGGCTAGGTGGGAGCAATGCCTAGTAGACCAACAAAACAAAGTATTCACTGATCTCAGGGAGACCAGTTCAAGAAAACACTGCGGGCAGCCGGCTAAAGCGCTCAACACAGTGAATTCCTAGGCCCATTGCCCCCTGGGAATTTTGAATATGCAAATAGAGTCTGTGGAGCCTCGTTTAGGAGTCTCAACACAGGACTAGCCAGATCTTCCTCTAGTGAAGGACCTAGCCATGATAACCACCATATTAAGTGGCCCTATGAGTCAATATCCAGCTCTTTACAAGCTTAAAGATATGACAAGGAAATACCAAGGCCCGGTATCCATCCACAGACAGCTGTTTCGGGGTGTTGCCCCTCATCAGTGTGGAGTAGGATTCTGGCTAGGTGGGAGCAATGCCTAGTAGACCAACAAAACAAAGTATTCACTGATCTCAGGGAGACCAGTTCAAGAAAACACTGCGGGCAGCTGGCTAAAGCGCTCAACACAGTGAATTCCTAGGCCCATTGCCCCCTGGGAATTTTGAATATGCAAATAGAGTCTGTGGAGCCTCGTTTAGGAGTCTCAACACAGGACTAGCCAGATCTTCCTCTAGTGAAGGACCTAGCCATGATAACCACCATATTAAGTGGCCCTATGAGTCAATATCCAGCTCTTTACAAGCTTAAAGATATCACAAGGGAATACCAAGGCCAGGTATCCATCCACAGACAGCTGTTTCGGGGTGTTGCCCTCATCAGTGTGGAGTAGGATTCTGGCTAGGTGGGAGCAATGCCTAGTAGACCAACAAAACAAAGTATTTTGAAGTTGCCAGTACAACTGTTAGGTCTTCCCGAGTCTGGCTGTTTTTAATTCGAAAAAGGCCATTTGCAACACCTACAAAACAAAGTATTCACTGATCTCAGGGAGACCAGTTCAAGAAAACACTGCGGGCAGCCGGCTAAAGCGCTCAACACAGTGAATTCCTAGGCCCATTGACCCCTGGGAATTTTGAATATGCAAATAGAGTCTGTGGAGCCTCGTTTAGGAGTTTCAACACAGGACTAGCCAGATCTTCCTCTAGTGCTCCCACCTAGCCAGAATCCTACTCCAGACAGCTGTCTGTGGATGGATACCTGGCTTTGGTATTCCCTTGTCATATCTTTAAGCTTGTAAAGAGCTGGATATTGACTCATAGGGCCACTTAATATGGTGGTTATCATGGCTAGGTCCTTCACTAGAGGAAGATCTGGCTAGTCCTGTGTTGAGACTCCTAAACGAGGCTCCACAGACTCTATTTGCATATTCAAAATTCCCAGGGGCAATGGGCCTAGGAATTCACGGTGTTGAGCGCTTTAGCCGGCTGCCCGCAGTGTTTTCTTGAACTGGTCTCCCTGAGATCAGTGAATACTTTGTTTTGTAGGTGTTGCAAATGGCCTTTTTCGAATTAAAAACAGCCAGACTCGGGAAGACCTAACAGTTGTACTGGCAACTTCACTCGTGTTGTTGTTCCGGGGAACCGTTGTCTGCCTTCTGCCTGCGGACACCACCCTGCTTCTTCCGGCCTGTTGTGATGCTACGCCTAATTCCCCCTGTGCACTGCTGTCCTCGCTCTGCATGTCCTCCTGCCAGGTTGGGTCAGTTACTGGATCGTCCACCACGTCGTCTTCCACTTCCGCACCCTGGTCCTCCTCCTGACTTTCTGGCAATTGTGTCTCATCATCGTCCACCACTTGTTGAGACACGTTCCCACCATTGCCTTCGTGAGACCGTGGCTGCTCAAATATTTGGGCATCAGTACATACAATCTCCTCATGACCCACTTCAACTGGAGCTGGCGAGAGGCCAGAATCTACGAATGGATAAGTGAAAAGCTCTTCAGAGTGTCCAATGTCCAAGGTCAGGCACTCGGCATGGTGGGAGGAAGGAGTATCAAGGTGTGGAATGTGCGGTCCAGTCTCACGGCTACTGACACTTGACCGTGTGGAAGACAGGGTATTTGTGGTGGTGCCAAACTGACTGGAAGCATTATCCGCTATCCAACTAACAACCTGTTGACACTGGTCTTGGTTTAATAGTGAAGTACTGCTGCGGTCCCCTAGAAATTGGGACAGGAAGGTCGAGCAAGATGATGTGGGCGTTTGTCGGGGTGCAATTCGAGCTTGCACATGGCCTCGGCCTCTGCCTGCACCGCCATCACGTCCAGTTCCTTGTCCCTTGCCAACGGCCTTGTGCATTTTCAATGTTGTGTTGACTCTGTACAGCTAAATGAAGGTGTCCTAGAAATGGTTTTTAGCAGCACACTGAGATTTGAGATTAAGGCCCTGCAGGTGGACTGGTCAGACACAAACGCTGACGAGTATACCGAGTTTTTTGGCGTATCCTAATTTACGCTGCAACCTACTGTAGCTGCACTAAGATGCTAAATGAATGCAGACAAGATTTGGTTTTTAGCACGACACTGAGATTAGAGATTAAGGCCCTGCAGGTGGACTGGTCAGACACAAACGCTGACAAGAATAGCAAGTCTTTTGGCGTATCCTAATTTGCGCTAAAGCCTACTCCTGCCTATAGAGAGCTTAATTAATCCCTAAAAGCACTGTTTTGGGATGAATGGATGAGATTTCCAGCCTGTACACCAGCTCCAGATGGGATGCAGGCTGGTACACTGGCACACCGAAGTTTGCTATATACTCTGCCTCCCTGCATGCCTGTATACAGCTCTATTAGTCCTCAGAAGGACTGTTGTGGTAATTAGACTGGCAGCCCTGCGGCTACACTGGCTGAAAGTCCACAAATCTGTCCCTCAATCAGCAGCAGCTCTCTCTACACTGACTGTCTGTGGAGCAGAGTGACGAGCACAGCGCTGTCAGGTCTTATAAAGACCTGATGACGCTGTGCTGCCAGCCAATCACTGTAATGCCACAACCAACATGGCTGTGGCATTACAGTGTCTGTCAGCCAATCCCTGCATGCGGGCTGGCTCTGTAAAGAGTGCCAACATGCAGGGAGGTGGACCCCGAGCATAGCAAGAGTATCACGAGATTACTCGGTACTCATCGAGTAACCCGAGTACCGAGATATTCGTGCGAGTACCGAGTAGTGACAAGCATACTCGCTCATTCCTAGTAAATACCTCAGGGATAAGCTTGACTTTGAGAATGGCAAAGCTTACAGATGGTCCCACTCTGGGAATCCACAAGCTCCGGGGGGTAAGGGGAGGAGGTGGAGGAGGAGGACGAGGGGGTGGTAATGGACCTACTAGACCCATCAAACCTGCCAGTCCCACTAAGCCCCATGTGCCCTCAGATCTCATGTCTGGTGACGATTTTTTATCCACCGACCCAAGCGACATGGAGGACGCACTAGACAGAGGACGAGAGGAGGAGGAAGAACCCTGACTGTGTGAAAGCGAAAGACCCCGACCTACGACAGAGAGAACAGCAACAACAAGAAATAATATCCGATTCACAGGTAATGCCTCATGATGACATGGGTGAACAACTACAAATTGTCAATTTATCATCGTATGTTTTATACTGAGACTTTGTTATGACAAAAAGGATTGTCCTTCTTCCCTGTGGCCAGCCTTGACAAATTTATGTTGACGAAGGATGTATATCTGTTCTGCAGAAAATTAATCTTTAAACTTTTGTACCATCAGCCCTCCATACTTGATTCCTTGACAGAGACTGAACACTGGGCACTGAGCTACCTCACCACATTGGCAACAGAGGATGATGTAACCATGACCACCAGATTTCCCGGACGCCTTCCCCCCCAAGCCACTCAGCTTCTATCAGCCTTCCCTGTAATTTAGCTCTTTTTTGAGAAGGTGAGTGAAAAGGTTATTGAATTAAAAGCAACACCAGGGATATACGGCAATTTAACCCCAATTGACAGAACGGCACTCTCTGGGCTAAAGAAAAATCAGGAATTTGTGATTAAAGAGACCGATAAGGGTGGGAACATTGTTCTTTAGCCCACACATCTATACCTGAAAGAGGCTAAACGCCAGCTGAACAATAAAAACAATGATCAAATTTCACCTTCGGATCCAACACAGGTCTTCAAAAGAAAATTGGACGAACTTTTATGCAGAGCATTTAGCTTGGCTCTAATCACTAAGAAGGAACATGAATTTTTGACAAGTGAACATCACTAGATTCCCACTTACTACATGCTGCCTAAGATCCATAAAGATCGGCAGGAACCCCCAGGTAGGCCCATCATGTCTGGGATTGATGGTTTGTTCGAGCGTCCTTGCATCTTCTTGGACTTTTATCTACAACCCATAGGAATGGCTTTAAAATCTTATGTAATGGACTCCACATTTTTTTCTACAACAGCTTGAACCACTGGATATACCGGAAGGCACCCTTTTGGTTGCATTGGATGTTGAGTCTCTTTATACATCCGTTTCTCACGACCTGGGTTTAAAAGCGGTTGGATATTTCCTAGACAAAAATCAGCAAAGTAATAGGTTGCATGACTAATTCCTGATGGATCTCCTGAGAATGGTGCTGGGGAATTATTTTGTTTTTGACCGGGTCTTCTATAATCAGGCTACCGGGACCCCAATGGGCGCATGCTGTGCGCCTTCTTATGCATATATTTTTCTCTGTTGGTGGGAGGAGACTCATGTATACCAACTGGAACTATTTGGCAAGCATGTTTTAAAATGGTTTAGGTTCATCGACGATGTCCTTTTCCTTTGGACAGGTTCCTTCGATGAATGTCAACATTTCATCAACATCCTGAATGAAAACTCTTGGAATATTAGACTGACCTTGGAAATCTCTGATTCCTCACTAAGTTACCTCAACCTTAAACTGACCTTAACCAACGGTAAGATAACGTCATCCTTATTCTGTAAAGACAGCTACGAATAGCCTGCTGCATTTTGATAGTTCTCACCCACTTCACCTACGGCGCAGTATACCGAAAGGACAGTTTCTACGAGTCCGATTAAACTGTAGTGACTTTCCGATTTTGAACATGAGGCACGAGAACTTACAAAAGATTTCTAGCACCGGGATATCCACGTAAAGTCATCTCTGGGGCATACCAGTTTTCGAAGGCCATAAGCAGGGAGGATGCTTTGAAACCAAAAGTTAGGATGGATAGAACAAAAATCAACATCGCCATCCCATACAACAACCAACGGGGGGATATCAGATGAATACTTGACAAAAATTGTGATCTACTTAGAAGGGATGAACGTTTGAAACCCTTTCGTTCTTGTAGACCTGGCTTGGCCACCAAAAAGGGCACCGAATCTGAAGGATCAGATCATCAGGAGTCATTACATGAGACCGGTGACAGCCATTGGAAGAGGTATTAAGCTGAAAGGCACTTATGCATGTGGGGACTGTAATGTCTACCTGTTCATGATCTCAGCCGAGAACTGTCTCTCTTCAACACCACCCTTTCCAATTACGTTGCAGATCGTACTTTAGTTGTCGCTCTCAAAATTTGCTGTACGTGATCATATGCGGCTGTCAGAAGATATATGTAGGACAAACAACTCAAGAACTATGAAGCAGAATCCAACAGCACATCTCCACGATCAATACATCCAAAAAGGAGTACAAGAAAGGTAACGCTTTAACATCAATTAAACACTTTCTTACTACACATGACAGTAATCCAATTAATATGAGAGTCCTAGGATTACAGGGTTAAGAACTAACATCAGAGGTGGGAATATTACTCTAGAGCTACTGAAAATAGAATCCAGATGGATTTACAAGCTGAAGAGCCTTTCTCCGGTTGGTCTTAATGAAGAATTACTGTATACGGGATTCTATAAACAGACATGATCCGTCTCAGCATGTTATTGTGTTCTACTCTGAGGTTCTTTAACCTGCTCCTCTTTGGTTTGTTCCAATGTCTGTTGTTTATAATTAATTATTCTACCTGCTTTCCCTTTCAGCTGAATGTGTCCCATTATGGAATACGTAGCCAAGCAAAGACTATTGGAACGGCTGAACAGGGGTTCTGCAGTATATTCTTGACAGCAACACTAATACTGGGAGGACAAAGAAGATGAAAAAGATAAAAAAAAATAATGCGATCGTGCCCGTAGTGTGGATCTGAATCCCAATGGAGCTATCCTCCTTTGACAAAAATACTGGAGATCTTTACTTGACCTGTTGGCCACTATCCTTTATGTCTCGGCCCAGCTGATGACTAATGAATGGTTGGATTCCTGGCTGATTGTTTTTTTCAGCACTTTGGATACCGCAAATCTGTTGCCTAGTGTGGTTTGGCCCTCTTTGCCTGTTTCTCAAATGATGCCAACTACAAGTAACTCTATTCCGCAAAAAGAGAAAAAATAAAAAGAAGAAGAGACTTCCGGTCTAATCTAGCCATTGACCGCTATTTTAACCTCTTGGTTCCAAAAAACTTGCCTTAAATCAGCTAATGTAGAACACTATTGTTCGTCTGCTGATCCCCAATTACAGTGTTGGCCAAAAGTATTGACACCCCTGCAATTCTGTCAGATAATACTCAGTTTCTTCCTGAAAATGATTGCAATCACAAATTCTTTGGTATTATTATCTTCATTTAATTTGTCTTCAATGAAAAAACACAAAAGAGAATGAAGCAAAAAGCAAAACATTGATCATTTTACACAAAACTCCAAAAATGGGCCGGACAAAAGTATTGGCACCCTCAGCCTATTACTTGGTTGCACAACCTTTAGCCAAAATAACTGCAATCAACCGCTTCCGGTAACCATCAATGAGTTTCTTACAATGCTCTGCTGGAATTTTAGACCATTCTTCTTTGGCAAACTGCTCCAGGTCCCTGATATTTGAAGGGTGCCTTCTCCAAACTGCCATTTTTAGATCTCTCCACAGGTGTTCTATGGGATTCAGGTCTGGACTCATTGCTGGCCACCTTAGAAGTTTACAGTGCTTTCTCTCAAACCATTTTCTAGTGCTTTTTGAAGTGTGTTTTGGGTCATTGTCCTGCTGGAAGACCCATGACCTCTGAGGGAGACCCACCTTTTTCACGCTGGGCCCTACATTATGCTGCAAAATTTGTTCGTAGTCTTCAGACTTCATAATGCCATGCACACGGTTAAGCAGTCCAGTGCCAGAGGCAGCAAAGCAACCCCAAAACATCAGGGAACCTCCGCCATGTTTGACTGTAGGGACCGTGTTCTTTTCTTTGAATGCCTCTTTTTTTCTCCTGTAAACTCTATGTTGATGCCTTTGCCCAAAAAGAGAGAACATTCTTCCAAAACGTTTTAGGCTTTCTCAGGTAAGTTTTGGCAAACTCCAGCCTGGCTTTTTTATGTCTCGAGGTAAGAAGTGGGGTCTTCCTAGGTCTCCTACCATACAGTCCCTTTTCATTCAGACGCCGACGGATAGTACGGGTTGACACTGTTGTACCCTCAGACTGCAGGGCAGCTTGAACTTGTTTGGATGTTAGTCGAGGTTCTTTATCCACCATCCGCACAATCTTGCGTTGAAATCTCTTGTCAATTTTCCTTTTCCGTCCACATGTAGGGAGGTTAGCCACAGTGCCATGGGCTTTAAACTTCTTGATGACACTGCGCACGGTACACACAGGAACATTCAGGTCTTTGGAGATGGACTTGTAGCCTTGCGATTGCTCATGCTTCCTCACAATTTGGTTTCTCAAGTCCTCAGACAGTTCTTTGGTCTTCTTTCTTTTCTCCATGCTCAATGTGGTACACACAAGGACACAGGACAGAGGTTGAGTCAACTTTAATCCATGTCAACTGACTGCAAGTGTGATTTAGTTATTGCCAACACCTGTTAGGTGCCACAGGTAAGTTACAGGTGCTGTTAATTACACAAATTAGAGAAGCATCACATGATTTTTCTAAGGGTGTCAATACTTTTGTCCACCCCCTTTTTTATGTTTGGTGTGGAATTATATCCAATTTGGTCTTAGGACAATTCTTTTTGTGTTTTTTCATTGAAGACAAATTACATGAAGATAATAATACCAAAGAATTTGTGATTGCAATCATTTTCAGGAAGAAACTGAGTATTATCTGACAGAATTGAAGGGGTGTCAATACTTTTGGCCATGACTGTATAGCAGGATGAGGGACATTAATACATAATGAAGGGGGAGAGGGGTCAATTTGTGAGTCTTTAAAGAATTTAGAACGTTACATGAGGCGCCTACATTTCATCAACATGTGGGGGAGGGAGGGCCCAGGAACACATTTCGCATCGGGGCCCGCAAGACTCTGGTTGCGCCACTGGTCAGAAGTCTACAGGCTGGCTTTTTTTTGGTCGGTCTGTGGCTTATCAGCGTCAGGAGTGATTTCACGGCGCCATCTCCACACTGGCTCCGGATCCGGAAATCGCTAATTCCATCTTGTAGGAAATTTTATGATTATCTCATCTTTCAAGAGTGTTGTTGCCCTGGATGGCCACTAGGTGGCAGAAGGTGGCTGTAGATTATGCACTGTGGGGGCTGTTTTATGAGCAGTTTAGACAGTCAGAGCAGTGGGTTTATTACACTGACTTGGATTGTCCGTTTTTTTCAAAATATATCTGCTGTGCAGAGATGAAGCTACTGTGTACATCACTGTGTTTAGGTCCTGATGGGGTTTAAATGGTGACACACAGATAGTTCAGTTGTGACAATGTGTTTCTTGTGCCCCCAGCTAGCACCATTCCATGGCCTGCTTAATCTATTATGGGGCCTGCTCTTGTACTCTTCTGTTTCGAGCTCCCCCTCCCCTGGCCTCCAGCTGATTGGGGAAGGGAGGGGGGATACTGTTTACTTTTTCCAAGTCACCTCACTCCCAGCCTGACCACCTCAGATTTCCTAATAATAGGCCACTCGGAGGAATGCAATGCTGTGAGGGCTGGAGGGAGGGGGATGTATCGTGCTGCAGCCAGGGAATTTCAGATGAAATAGATAAATTAATCTCACTGTTCTGCTTTTTCTCAATGTCCCCTGTCCTGCTGATGTGTTTCCATGCTGGATGGTAGGTTTGGAGGGTGTCTAATAGCTGGATGGCTCTGGATTTTCTGTGGCTGCCATTAGGCCACTTACATATAGCCTCCTTGCATGGTGGCCATCTTGACAGTGTCACCCCCTACTTCTTAATAGCCAGCGGTTCACGATCCCCAATAGTATAATTTTGATCAGCGGGAGAAAATCCCACAGGTGACAGACATTTCCAAAGAATATCTTTTGCAGCGACTGCCCCAGCACTGATAGAGGAGGCATCCACTTTCAGGAGAAACTGCGTATTACAATAAGAATGGTGTGGCATCAGAGCTCTCATAACAACTTTTCCCAATTGCTGTAGGTCAATAAGGTCGACTTTGGGCAGAGTCTGGCATTAGCTCCTCTCCTGGTGAAGGTGTGATGAGGAAAGAGAACTGTGGAATGAATTGTCTGAAGATATTGGCGAAACTCATGAACCACTGGATGGCATTTAAGCCTTGTGGACAAGGCCAGGAGAGAACAGCAGAAACCTTCCCCTGGGTGGAAACAATGTAGTCGAGTAAAGGCAAAGAAGGTTTTTAAATGACACATTTAGACAACTTTGCAACAAATTGTTCTCCTGTAGGAGCTGGGAAACGTGATCAACGTGTCTTTTATGGTGGAATCAGGAAACAATATCAGGATATCATCACAATATAAGACTATAGACACGTAGAGGAGGTCCCAGAAGATGTCATTATCAAACTCCTAAATGATATAGGATGAGGAAAAGAGCATAATCCCTTTAATAACCCTAATCGTGCTGCTGTTAGCCAAAGATCAAAGTCAGATCAGTCCAGGTTGATATTAGAATGATTTATTTAGCAAACCTTTTCAAAGCCACAATAAGCTCATTCCTCAGGACAAATCCTATTGTATCATATCCTGAGGATGAAGGTCGGTATGGCTTTGAAAAGCATTGACTAATTAATTATTCTAATGTCAACCTGGACTGATCTTTGGCTAATGGCAGTGTGAGATTATGTCCTTTTCCTTATCCTATATCATTTTATGCATTAGCTGTTTTATGCATTGTAAGGTAGCGGTTAGGATCGGCACGACGGAAGGCAGTGACTCAGGCAACTGTTCACACAACACACAGTTTAATGGTACAGTTCAGGTATATTACAGACCTCCAGGTTCTGGGGCACAGCTGGTACAACTCTGTTCATCCAACACACACAGTACCTCTGTACCTAGGACAGGCTCTGTCCTGGCCGGCTCCACTGGTGAGGGCCAGGTCCTCACTGCTAGGCTGTGTTATCAGCACACAACCACTCTCTCTCTGCACCGTCCGCTCACTAGTCTCATGAACTTCCTCTCTGAGAGGGCTCCCAGGCTGTGTTAGCCTCACACAGCAGTTCCTCTCCACTCCTCAGCCCAGGGCAGCTCATATCATCTCCTATCCCATCACAGGTGGGCTGAGTGCTTTCCATCAGCACTTAGCTCAGATCTCACTTCTGTTAACCCTGTGAGTGCTGCCACAGAGCAAAAGATACAATCCCCCATGTGCTGTGCATCGCTCAGGGGACACATCGGGGTCGCATCACCACAGCATTTATAGTGGCTGTAACTCTCACAATCATTCAAGGTGAACCTTCTTAAATCATTTATAACAATTAAGTCGTGAAGGTAAGACCCTATCTGTGCTTGATTTTCTCTCCAGAGTCTTGCTACTTATCGAACTCTTAAAACACAGGGGGGGGGGCATTGCATAGGCCAAAGAGCATGATTAGATACTAGTCTTGCCTGTCATGAGTACTAAAGGCCATTTCAATTTGTCACCTTTATGGACTCGGATCAAGGTATAAGCCTTTCTTAGATCCATTATGGAGAAATGCTACGCTCTCCGTATCCTGGTTAATAGTTCAGAAAATCAAAGGCAGAGCATATTTATTTTCAATGATGATCTTCTTAAACCCTCAATAATCAGAATAGGGATGTAAGGAGCCATCATTTTTTTAACACAAAGAAGAAACTGACACAGGCAGAAGAAGAGGACTTGTGGATGAATCTTTTGTTACTGCCACAGGGCCTGATGAAAAATTGTGGACTCACTAGATCACTGATGATGGTGCATTTCTCAGGGAGTTGCCAATTCTTGGGCGTCTGTTGGCTTCAGTTTTCAGCATGAGGGGTCCAAAACGCTTGGACCTCACCATGCTGATAATACCAGCCATGAGCTGGACACAAAAATATAGTGAATCCGACACCAATTTTTTTTTTTCAATTATTTATTGAAATAACTAAAGAAAAAAATAGGGCTCTTCTGTATTTTTCATTGCCAGCGAAGGTAACACCAGCCATTGGGTGTTGGCAGCCAGTAGCTGCTTAGCAATAGAAAATACAGTGAAGCACTGCATAATTTTTACCAGGAAATTAAACACTTTCACAAAATCACAGAAACAGGTTTTTAAGTAAAAATACATTCATTTACATACATTGGGAGAGAGCATGACGGGGGTGAGACTGCACAGGGGGAAGACAGCTGCCGCCCTCAGTGCCACAGAGCCCGCCCCCATTGTGATGTCACAGCCCTCCCTATGTGATAGCATTGGGCCCACAACAGGTTAAATATTGCAGGCTGGGTGCACCTGTTAGCCCCTTCTTGACCCATGATGTACATGTACATCATGGGTCATGCCCCGCACTTTGATATGAGCTCCGGCGGTGGGCTTTCATCATATCGCCGACATCTCAGCTGATCTCATGAGCTTAGATGTGGGTCTAACAGCACCGATCAGATCCGCGATCTGATCGGTGCTGTTAACCCTTTGGATCATGCTGTCATTCACTGACCGCACGATCCAAATACCCCGCGGCAAGGAATGCGCCGTTCCCCGCCGAGATAGGAGATCCTGCAATAAGATTGCAGACTCTTCGGCCATCATCTGATAGCCCGGGGTCCTGCAGTGACCCCCGATGCTATCAGGGTTCACTTCCTGTAAGTGTTTGGCAAGCACTGCCAACCACACACAGTGATCATTTGTGCCATGTACTGATGTGCTGCAGCTCATCAGGACATGGCACAAGCGATTGGACTGTGCAGCACTGTGGCGCCCTGTGGGACACTGTAAAATAAATAATTAATTAAAAAATTAAGTTTTTAAAAATATGAAAAAATAAACACAAGTTCAAATCACCCACCCTTTTGCCCCATCCAAAATAAAAGTATCAAAAAAATACACATATTTGGTATCGTCGCATTCAGAAATTCCCGATCTATCAAGATATAAAATCAATTAAACAGAGCTGTAAAGTGCATAACGGAAAAAAAAGGTCCATACGCCAAAATTATGTTATTTTGGTCTCCGCAACATTGTAATAAAATGCAATAACGGACGATCAAAACAGCGCATCCACCCAAAAATGGTATCATTAGAAACATCAGCTTAATACGCAAAAAATAAGCCACCACACAGCCCAAGATCCCAAAAAATAAGAACGCTACCGGTTGTGGAACATGGCGCAAAACATTCAATTCTTTTTTTTTTTATCAATCATGTGAATTTCTTTCACCACTTAGATAATAGTAAAATTATACATGTTTTGTATCTACTGTTAAAGGGGGTCTGATTATTATTACCATTATCATGGAGTGGCAATAATTATCCTGTGCAATGCCTATAACTATTTTGCCACTGCACAATTTTCAACACAAAGTCTTTCTGTTGCTTTCTATACCGTCCATGAGAAGACTCATGACACTTTGTTATAATAAAGTATAACAAAGTTTATTCCTCAACACAATTAAGCTACATCACAATATAACACAGTTACAATATAATAGTACTTTCACTAATAAACAATTAAACCCACAGTTTCCTAACTATACAACCCACCCACATTAACTAAGCATAATAAAACCCACCTAACTACTAAACTATTTCTATATATGGATAGATTTATGGAGGGAAATGATATGATACTCAGCCATGTTTTTCTGGTCCTTCCTCATGCTTATCAAACTTCCAAGAGACCCAATGTGTCCCAGGCACATTGGTAAAAACCCTAGGAAAAGGGGCATGTCCAACAATCCCATTCTGATTGGCTGAAAGCTATGATGTAGTAGGGGCTTGTATATGACCAGGTTTTGAGAACCCATAGTCTAACCACCCACTGGCCAGTGCTACTCCTCCCATCCTGGCCAGAGATGGCCACAAACGGGAAAACTGGTTTTAGTTTCTCTTTGTAGCTCCCCCCATTCCCAGCATGTGTTGGACTATTGATATACAGAAATACTGTATATTGTATATCTATAAAGATGCATAGGTACATATCTATATATATAGTAATTATTAATCATGCCAACAGTTCCCCCTCAACAGCTACAAACTCGTAACGACCGAAGGCATCACACTGTCATGTCAGTTTTACCATATAGTGAACATGGTGAATAAAAAACAAATGTTATTTCACCGCACTTGGAATTTTTGTTCCCATTTTCCTGTACACTATATGGTAAAATAAATTATTTCCTCTGAAATTACAACTCTGCCTGCAAAAAACAAGCCCTCATATGCCTATATTGATGGAAAAATAAAAAAGTTATAGCTCTTGGAAGCAGGGGAGCAAAAAACGGAAAAAAAAATCGCCAGGTGGTGAAGGGCGTTAAATAAAATTAGCGAAATCCATTGGATAGACAATCCTTTGGAACAGCTAAATCATGAAAGACAAACGACTTTTTCCTCTCTATCCGTTTTCTGGGGGAGCTGGAGATAACTGATTGGCTGTTATATCCTATATAATAAAAGCCAGTTTCTGGCATCCGGCCACTGTGCCTCTATTCCGGCATACACCGCAGCCGGATGCCAGCATCGCGAGCGATGGCACGCATGCGCACCATCGCGAGCCGCAATTACCGGCCAGCGCCGACCGGCACCTCACGCACACGCGCCGCGAGCGATGGCCGATCAGCCGCTGCCTCCCAGCGCGCACGCATGCGCAGTGGGCATAGAGACAAGGGGTGACCAGAATGACTGAAGGGGGGCAGAGAGACATAAGGGGGGACCCGAAAGACTGAAATGGGCCAGAGAGATGAAGGGTCAGGGCATACAGATGAAAGGGGGGTGGAAGGAGCAGAGAGGGAAGGGGGGGGCAGAGAGATGAATAGGGGGATCAGAAATACTGAAGGGGAGCAGAGACACATAATAGGGGACCTTAAATACTGAAGGGTAACAGAGAGACTTAAGGAGGACTAGAAATACTAAGGGGGAGGGAAAGAAACAAGGCCAACCAAAAAGTCTGAAGGGGGGGCAGAGAGATGAAAGGGGGGTAGCAGAGAGGTAAGGGGGGCCGAGACACATAAGGAGGACCAGAAATACTGAAGGGGAGCTGATAGACATGAGGGGGACTAGAAACACTGAAGGGGGGGGGCAGAGAGATGAAGGTGGGGCAGTGACATGAAGGAGGGAACATAGAGACAAAAGGGGGGGAGCAGAGAAGGAACGGGGGGCTGAGAGACATAGGGGGGACCAGAAATACTGGATGGGAGCAGAGAGACAAGGTGGGGACCTGAAATACTGAAGAGGAGCTGAGAAACACAAGAGGGCCCATAAACACTGATGGGGGGGCAGAAATAGGGAAGAGGGAGCAGAGAGACATAGGGGGGACCAGAAACACTGAAGGATTGCAGAGAGACGAAAGGGGAGGGACAGAGATGAAAAGGGGCAGAGATACATAAGGGGGGACCAGAAAGATTGAAGGGGGGCAGAGACACAAGGGGAGACCAGAAAGACTGAAGGGGGGGGGGGCAGAAAACAAGGGGGACCAGAAAGACTGAAGGGGGCATGGAGTCTGAAGGGCAGAGCAGAAAGAAGAAAGGGGGGAGCAGAGAGATAAAAGGGGAGAGCAGAGTAAGGGACAGAGAGCAGAGAG
Organism: Allobates femoralis; assembly: GCA_033576535.1. Taxonomy (NCBI): domain Eukaryota; kingdom Metazoa; phylum Chordata; class Amphibia; order Anura; family Aromobatidae; genus Allobates; species Allobates femoralis. The sequence continues at coordinate 16,099,287 of JARQOC010000007.1, read as the reverse complement.
ATGAAAAGAAGGGCAGAGAAAGGGAAGGGGGCAGAGAGACGAAAGGCGGTAGCAGAGAGAGGGAAGAGGGGGCAGAGACATGGGGGAGAAGAGAGACTGAAGAGAGGGCAGAGACACGGGGGAGAAGAGAGAAGGAATGGGTGGCAGAGACACGGGAAAAAGACAGAGGGAAGGGGGGGCAAAGACACAAGGCGAAGCAGAGGGTTAAAGAGAGCACAGGGTAGTTAAAGGGAGCACAGGGGGGCCAAAAAGAGCGCAAAGTGGCAGTGACACCCTCCCGATGCGATAGCATCGGGCCTATTTCTAGTATTAAAATAATCCTTTTACATTTTTCTTTTTTCACTTTTTAAGGGATTCTACAAAATTTGAATACCTAGAAGAAGTACCATCTGGAACTATCCCCACTATAGAGAAAACCACTGGAAGGAAGGTATATGACACAGGAGTATTTATTTTAGTCATGGAATATGGAAAGAATTTTTCTGGACCAGACAAAGATGTTTTCCACTATAACCGAGCTATTGGTGAAGCAAAGGCTGCATGGCGTTCCAATTTCCTGCATCCGGTAATTTACTATTACAAGCAACTTCCATCAGGTATTTAAAAAACAAAAAAGAAAAACATTTAAAGAGAATAACTCAGCTGTTATATTTTACTATGTACAGGATGTGTTCACATACAGATTATAACTGGTAGTAAAACAGAAAAATTAAAAGAAACCCATGTGGCTAGTGTTATAGTGGACCAAAGTTGACAAACACTTTTGTCAAAACTATCAGTTTTCAAAGGCTATGTTCACGCGATTAGAGGCTTTTGGGAGTATTAGATGTTGTGGAACTTCTGCAGCCAGATTTTCATGGGACCCGGGCGAAAGAGTCTCAGTGGGCCCCTTTAACATATACCACAACTCATGTTTATATATTAGAAGCTGCGGGCTGTTTATTGTGTATATATATATATATAATATATAAAGCTGAATGTGTGTATGTGTGTGTGTGTGTATGTGTGTGTATGTGTGTGTGTATATCCGGGATTGGTATCTACACCGTCGCAACTACAGCTACAAAATTTTGCACAGTCACACGTCTGGACCCCGGGAGCGTTATAGGCTATTTTGTGAGGCGAAATTTTAACCCTGCGCGTTCCAGTTCACCAAACAATTTTGCCCCTATCTACATAATGGGGAAAAAGTGAATGGAAAAGAGTTGGAGGAAAATCGACAGCTGTCAGCTATAAAGACAAAATTTTGCACAGTCACACGTCTGGACCCTGGGAGCGTCATAGGCTATGTTGTGAGGCGAAATTTTAACCCTGCGCGTTCCAGTTCACCAAACTATTTTGCCCCTATCTACATAATGGGGAAAAAGTGAATGGAAAAGTGTTGGAGGAAAATCGACAGCTGTCAGCTATAAAGACAAAATTTTGCACAGTCACACGTCTGGACCCCAGGAGCGTCATAGGCTATATTTTGAGGCGAAATTTTAACCCCGCATATTCCAATTCACCAAAGAATTTTGCCCCTATCTACATAATGGGGAAAAAGTGACAGTTACCAGCTGACAGTTGTGAATAAGAGGGGCTTAATGATAGCACCAAAGACTAACAGCACATACCAGCATATAGTCACTAAGGTGGGGCCCCAACATGAGATATTCACCACACACGGGGACATGTATACACACCACACGCACACAAAGAGTAACAGCAAGTGTATAGTAGCCAAAGTGCAGCACCAACATTGGATACTCACCACGCACCCGAACAAACACACACATACCACAAAGAGACACACATAACACAGACACACACACCACACAGAACCCCCCCCCACAGGGGCACACACACATACACACCCTATAGGGACACATGCACTCACCCCTCAGGGACACACACACACCACAAAGAGACACACACAACAAAGAGACACACACCCCCCACACAGACACCCCCCCCACAGGGACACACACACATACACACCCTATAGGGACACATGCACTCACCCCACACGGACACACACACCACAAAGAGACACACACAACACAGAGACACACACACACCACACAGACCCCCCCACAGGGACACATACACACCTTATAGGGACACATGCACTCACCCCACAGGGGCACACACACACCACAAAGAGACACACACAACAGAGACACACACCACACAGACCCCCCCCACAGGGACTCACACATACACACCCCAGGGACACACACACCACACAGACAGACACAGATGTGCACAAATCACCTCACACAACTCGCCTCATACGTGTGCTATCTTTATTTCCAAACATAAACATCCATCTGATTAAAAACAGCCAATGTGCAACACATGTGCCATATAGGGAATTAAGGCAGATGTCAGTCACATGAGCTGTCTATTATGTGTATGTGTGAGGTAACATATACTGCCTGGCCAGGGGGAGGGTTTACTGTTGGCTGGAGATTTATTAGTTTGCCTAAGCAATCAATCACAGCTCAGCTTCTATTTTCCTACAGGTCATTAATATGACATATTCAAATTCTATTTTGTTATAGCTAACATCAGTTATTTATTAACCCGGGCGTAGCCGGGTACTACAGCTAGTATAATATATAATATATATACAGTTGTGCTCAAAAGATTACATACCCTGGCATATTTTTTGCTTTCTTGGCCTTTGTTCAGAGAATATGAACGATAGCACAAAAACACATGATGACAACCAAAAACATCCAAATGACCCTGATCAAAAGTTCACATACCCTAGTAATTTGGGGCTGATGCACAGACGTTGACACAAATCGGTTTGAATGGCTAATAAAGGTAACATCTTCACCTGTGACCTGTTTACTTGTAATCCGTGTGTGTGCATAAAAGCTGAGTTAAGGTACCGTCACACGGAGCAACATTGCCGGCAAGTCAGGGGCGTGGCGAAGTTGAAGCAACATTGTTAGTGTGTTGCTACGTGTAACAGGGTGATTTCAACGGCGATAAGTTGCATGAGCGGAGTTGCCAGGTTTTCCAACATGTTGGGAAACCAGGCGATGTTGCTCAGGCGATCTGCTAGCATCGCTCTGTGTGACACTGCAACAGCGATGTTGAAAGCAACTTCCCACATTCACTACAATGTTAAATGATCACTGCCTGGGTTGAGTTTAACCCTTGCAGGGATAGTTGCTTTCAACATCGCTGCTGCGTTGCCGGTGATGTTTCCTCGTGTAACATGTCCACAGCGACCTTGGCAAAGTTCCCAAAATGTGCGCGCTCCCATGAGTTGACGGCGATGTTGCCCCTTGTGACGGTACTTTTAGTTTCTGAGATCCAGACAAGACTCTTGCATCCTTCATCCAGCCACTGACGTTTCTGGATTGTGAGTCATGTGGAAAGCAAAATAATTGTCAGCAGATCTACAGGAAATAGATATCCAAAGAATTGATAATGCCTGTCAGCAGTGTTCAAACTATGATTAACGAATGGAAAATCAGGGACTCTGTAAAAACCAAACCATGATCAGGTAGACCAACAAAAATTCAGCCACAACTGCCATGAAAATTGTTCGGGATGCAAAGAAGAACACACAAATAACATCAGCTGAATTACAGAACTCACTGAAAACTAGCGGTGTAGCTGTTTCAAGATGCACAATAAAGAGGTATATGAAGCAAAATGGGCTGCATGGTCAAGAGAAGAAAACCATTACTGTGCAAATGTCACAAAGTATCTCACCTACAATACACCAAACAGCACAGAGACGATCCTCCAAACTTCTCCAAACTCCAAAGTTGGAGTGATGAGACTTAAAAGGAATTTTCTGGCAACAACCGTAAACATTGCATTTGGAGAGCTGTCAACAAGGCCTATGTTGAAAGAAACACCATTCCTACTGTAAAGCATGAAGGTGAATCGCTAATGATGTGAGAATGTGTGAGCTACAAAAGCACAGGAAACTCGGTCAAAGTTGAAGGAAAGATGAATGTAAAACATCAGCAAATATTTGAGGCAAATTTGCACTCATCTGCCTGGAAGCTGTGTATGGGATGTACTTGGACGTTCCAACGTGACAACGATCCAAAACACAAGGCCAAGTCGACCTGTCATTGGCTACAGCAGAACAACATGAAAGTTCTAGTGTTGCCATCTCAGTCTACTGACCTCAGTATCATTGAGCTACTCAGGGGAGAACTCATGCACGCAGTTTATGCAAAAATGCCCAGGAATTTACATGAACTGGATGCTTCTTGCCATGAAGAATGAGCAGATTTACCATCTAAGAAAATAAAGAGTCTCATCCACAACTACCACAAAAGACTTCAAACTGTCATTGATGTTAGAGGGGTATGTGAACATTTGATCAGGATCATTTGGATGCTGTTGGCTGTCATGATGATTTAAAAAGAGAAATCACAGTACATTGATAATAAATGGCTCCAACAACCACTAACCATGAGTGAAAAAGCAAAAAAAATCTGCTGGTGTATGTAAACTTTTGAGCACAATAGTGTGTGTCTGTGTGTGTGTATATATATATATATGTGTATATATAAATATATATATATTATTATTATTATTAAGTATTTATATAGCGCCATTAGGTTACGTGGCGCTTTACAAGTGAGAGGGTAGACAAAGACAAGTAGTAAAACGACGACAAATCAGTCATACTGGTAAAATAGGGCAGAGGATCCTGTCCGCTAGGGCTCACAGTCTAGAGGGAGTGGGGAGGGAGACAGTATGAAGTATATATACCATACATACAACACCTGGCAAAAATTATGGAATCACCTGGGCTCGGAGGATGTCCATTCAGTTGTTTAATTTTGTACAAAAAAAGCAGATCACAGACACAAAACTAAAGTCATTTCAAATGGCAACTCTCTGCCTTGAAGAAATACTAAAAGAAATCTTGAAAAAAAATGTGCTAGCCAATAACCGTTACTTTTGTAGACCAAGCAGGGGGAAAAATTACGAAATCACTCAATTCTGAGGTAAAAAATATGGAAACACCAGGTAAATTTTCATTCCCAAAACTAACACCTGCATCAAATAAGATCTGCTTGTTAGTCTGCATCTAAAAGGAGTGATCACATCTTAGAGAGCTGTTGTACCAAGTGGACTGACATGAATCATGGCTCCAACATGAGAGATGTCAATTGAAACAAAGGAGAGGATTATCAAACTCTTAAAAGAGGGTAAATAAACACGCAATTGTCACGCTCTACAGACGGACCTGATGTGAGGACCCACTGGACCGCAGGCAATGCTGATGCTGATACCAAGATGAGTGAGAGAACCAGACAAGGAAGGTAAGTTCAAGATTTATTGCACACATCAACAGCAGTGGGCAAACACCCCAAGGGAAGGCCACAGGGCCACCTCACCGGAAACACCTCCGAAGGAGTCCAGCCAGAGTGACCCCCATACAGGGATTTCTCCTGGACGAGGCTAAGGAGGGCCCGAGAGAGGCAGACACCCGTGTTGAACCGACCCAAGGGAAACAAACCAACAGAAGGGAAACACGAAGGTGCAGGAAACAGGCACGGAGGTATCCAACTGAAAAAGAACAAAACAAGGGTAAGGAATAGCACAAAACAGGAGAACCTAACAAGACCTGGACTGGCAGCTTCTAGATGGTAGAAGTTGCCCAGGCAATGTCCAGAAGTGAATGAGGACATTATATCCCCGCTGCCTCTCAGTGATTGGCTGAGAGGCGGGGCAGGGCAGACTGGAACCCTGGCCCTTTAAGAGTGGCTGAGAGCACGCGCCCACCCCCTACTGAGAGCTCAGGGAGGAAGTGAGGCAGCAGGAGCCCCAGGAGGGCGGTGCAGCAGCGTGGAAGCCGAACCCTGGCCCCTTGACAAGCGGCGATGCACTCTGGAGCCCTGGGGCCGCCGCCGGCCGGCTGGGACCCTGAATCCCCGGACCAGGGCCGGTGATGGAGCGATAGGTAAGTGGGCAGGGGGGACAGCAGAGCGTGCAGTGGAGGCACCGTGCCACAGGGACGCAACAGTACCCTTCCCTCCACGCCCCCCCGGAAGCAGACCGGCATAAAACCTGCGCAGGAGGCGCGGAGCGTTGATGTTCTCTGCAGGCTCCCTGAACCGTTCCTCCGGACCGAACCCCTTCCAGTCAACCAAGTACCATGTAGAGCGATCCCTCCTCTTCATATCCAGGATGGCGCTGACCTCCCACACGTCGGATGCAGAGGCTGGCGGAGGTTGTGCAGTCGTGCAGTCATATCCTGTGAGTAGCGGTTGAGAACCAAAGGTTTGAGGAGAGACCGGTGAAAAGAGTTGTGAATACGTAGAGTAGGGAGTAGCCTTAACTGGTAGCACACCTCATTCAACCTGCGAATGAACTCAAAAGGACCGATGTATCGAGGATCCAGCTTGTAAGAGGGAATTTTGAGGCGGACGTATTTGGAGGATGCGTCCATCTCCAGATAGAATTGTTTATCCGCCATAGGCCTGTGGAGGGCAGCAGCTGTGGAGAAAGCGCTTTTGAGCGACAGGAAGGCGGATTCGGCCTCTGGGGTCCATACCTTGGCTGGTGTCCCTTTCAGCGTCAACGCGGTGAGGGGTTTGACCAGATCAGAGAAATACGGGATGAATTGCCGGTAGTAATTGGCGAAGCCCAGGAATCTCTGGATGGCCTTAAGTCCCACTGGTTGAGGCCACTTCAGGACGGCGGATACCTTCTCTGGATCCATCTCGAGACTGACATCGGAGATCACGTATCCCAGCAAGGGCAAGGAAGTCTGCTCGAACAGGAACTTCTCGTACTTCGCGTACAACCGGTTCTCCCGTAACCGGAGTAGGACCTGCCGCACGTCTCGCCTGTGTGTAGGAAGATCAGGGGAGAACACCAGGATGTCGTCTAGGTAGACTACGACACAGACATAGAGGAGATCTCTGAAGATGTCATTCACAAGTTCTTGAAATACCGCAGGAGCGTTGCTCAATCCGAACGGCATTATCTTGTATTCATAGTGCCCAACCCGGGTGTTGAAGGCTGTCTTCCATTTGTCTCCTGCTCGAATCCGGACAAGATTGTAAGCACCACGCAGATCCAACTTCGTGAAGACCCGGGATCCACGCAACCGGTCGAAGAGCTCGGGAATGAGGGGCAGCGGGTACTTGTTCTTCATGGTTATAGCATTGAGACCCCGATAATCAATGCATGGCCTTAAGGTCCCCTCCTTCTTCTTTACAAAGAAGAACCCTGCACCCACGGGCGAAGTGGATTTCTGGATGAAACCCCGCGCAAGGCTGTCTTTAACGTAAACGGCCATTGCCTGGGTCTCGGCGGGGTTCAACGGGTGGATGCAACCTTTCGGACAGTCGTACGGTCTGTGAGGAGGAAGGGTCTCTGCCTCCTTCTTATCGAAGACATCAGCGTAGGACCAGTAGGCTGATGGTAGACCGGGCAAGGCCGCCGGTGAGGGAGGCATCTGGACGGGATGAACCGGGAGCAGACACCGACTGTGACAAGCCTGACCCCACCGCAGGACCTCTCCTGTACGCCAATCCAGGACTGACAGCAGAGTGTGCAGTGGAGGCGCCGTGCTGCAGGGACGCAACAGCAATGTTGCAAAAGATGTTGGTTATTTACAGTCTGCTGTGTCTAAAATCTGGTCCAAATACAAACAAGGTTGTTAAAGGGGAACATAGTGGTAGACCAAGGAAGAGATCAAAGTGTCAAGTCCGGAAACTTAAAGCAATATGTCTCCAAAACAGGAAATGCACAACAAAACAAATGAGGAATGAATGGGAGGAAACTGGAGTCAATGTCTGGGACCGAACTGTAAGAAACCACCTAAATGAAATGGGATTTACATACAGAAAAGCTAAACAGAAGCCATCAAGCAGCAATGAGTGAGGTGGCTTACACAGATGCTCTCGAGGAGTTCTATATCTTCATAGTGTGTGCGCAAAAGCAGAAGCTGACGGCATTCTGCAGCGTGGCAGCAAAGGACCAGGTCATACAAACTCTTGTGAGGCCAGTGAGTGCTATCCCAGGGAGGTTGCTGGATATGCTGTGAACTGGTTCATGAGACTGTCATTGGGTTTGCACAGAATATAAACCCAACCCATAAGGGAGTGGAGTCCTAAAAAGAGGTGGTTGCAAAATGGGGGTGGAGCCCTCAAAAAGTTGCCCATAATGGGACTGAGTCCCAAAAAGGGGTGTTTGCCCAAAATAGGGCAGGGTCCCGAAGAGGAGTATTTGCCTGAAATAGGGTAGAGTCTCAAAAGGGGGTGGTTGTCCAAAAGGGGGCAGAGTCCCAAAAGGGGAGGTGGCCCTAAAAGCGATAGTTACCCAAATAGGGATGGAGCATCTCAAATCCAAAGTGGCAGTTGTGCCATTGGAGTCTGGTGTGGACTTATTCTATGAGGGATGTCATGTTGCAGGACATTTAGCATACTTATGCCCCCGGATGAGGGAACAATTTGGTTCATTTTTTGCGTGTCCGATCTACAATAAAGACTGCACAGATGATGGGGCACAACGTCCCTGTGCCATGTGGTTGAATGGAGAACGCATGATGGGACTGATAAACCCAGGGAACTGGGTGCCTTTGATAATGGCTATACCTAAACTTGGTGGCATACATGAGGACCTTAAGGGTTTCCCAATGCTCATAGTCCACATTGACACGGCCGAGGTTTTAAAGTACCACAAGGCTTGTGTAATACCAGGCCTATTCTATGGAAATACGCCAGGACTTGAAAGCACTATGGGGCTTGTGGATGAAGGGTGAAGTGTCCGTTTATTGGGGTAAAAGCAATGCAGGCCTTGAGAAAACCCCTGTATAGCGAAAAACAAAAGGGTTTCCTCTTAGTAAGATGGTATGTGATGAGGAGTTAAAATGTTCTAAGGTTGACTGGTCAGAGTTAGGGATGACCATAGAGTTATGAGTCTACCAAATGTAGTGATCTGACATCGCCTGAAGTGTATCACTGGTAGATATGTGTAGCTCCAGAAAAAGGATAAATAGGGAACGCACATAGGGCGTTATTGTCTTAATAAATAGTCCAGTCCTCCCAATCGGTGTGACTTACCTGCGGTGGTTGTGAGAGCCACAACAAACTGAGAGAGCCTGGTAATGGTCGCTGCAGGAGCCCACTGAAGATAAATGATTTCCACCGAAGAAAAAGCTGGGCTTTGTAGTCTGCGCTGACCTCAAGAAACTTCCAGTTCAGTAAAGGGTTAATCAGCCACTTGGTGCATGCAACGTTCTTATTAAAATAATGATTTTGTAATAGTTTTATATTTGGTAATAAACATAGATTTAAATTTTATGGAGAGAGTTTTAAAAAATATAAAATATTTGATTGCATTTATGTGTTTTGTGTTGCATGCACCAAGTGGGTGTTTCCACAGGAACCACCTGACACTGGGCGTGGTATGACAACAAAAGAGTATATATACTTGTGTCACGGCAAAATGCCTGATTCTTATCTGGTTAATGGACGGAGGAATAACAGACACCGAGTCTTAGATTTCAATATCAAAATATTCCTAAGGAGAGGTGCCCCAACAGGTTTATTATATAGACAGATGCTGATGCATAAATTAATCAAGCATTAAAGTCATTGGTTACATTCTTACTTCTTTTACAATGATTGGTTCCCCAACATTATTTGCTTCATGGTGATTGGTTCTTTATCATGTAAACATTTGGCAGAGGATATAGGGACTTTCCATGTCCCTTAATAACCCTTGGCAGGGTGTGTGTCTCTACCCCCTTATCTTATCTTGACCAGATGGGGGTCCCTGTAGACATGTCAGAGACATGTCTTTTCATGTTCTTGAAAACAACTTACATAAAAGCTCTGGACGCCATCTTAGGAGTCATACATATAATTGTGTATATGTATATTCTTCAGTAAATCAAACAATTACTCATTAAAACAATTATTCAGCAATGTCAGGTGATTGCCCTGACACTTCTAATGTGGACATTGTATGTAATAGCCCTGATGAAGTGGCAGATTTAACCCCTTCCCGACATAGGACGTTGCACAACGTCCTGTGTTTCTGCCCGTTCCCGACACAGGACGTTGTACAATGTCCCGGCAGATTTGAGCTGCTGCAGCTCCTGTGAGTGGGGTCACTCAGGTGTCACAGATGCTGCTGCTCTGTGACAACCTGTAGATGACCCCACAGGGGGTGGATTAACCCCCCCATGCCCAGGACCCCTCCGATCGGCAGTTTAAAAGTGAAACTGCCGATCGGAGGAAATCATAGGGATTCACCCCTCCAGATCTGATTGGAGCTTTCCAATCAGATATGGAGGGGCGGATCGGCATGTGTCTACCCCTCCTCACCCCCCTCCTGCTCCAGGACTCACAGGGGCCCCCCCGCCATTCACCCCAACCGCCCGCCCCCCTCTATTATACATATACCCGGCGGGCTGCACCCGCGTGCGCCTGCTGGTCACAGTACCTGGCCCCCCGCTCCAGTGCTCCCCCCCAGGCTGCCCCCACCTCCGGACCCTGTGTGCCCCCCCTCACCTCCTGCGGCGGGATGCACACCTTGGTGCACCCGCCGCTGCAGCCACCCTGCCGCTGCCGCTGCTGCGCCTCCTCTGCCCTCCGGTCTTTGGCCCCGCCTCCTCTCCCGGCCTCCTGCTCATCAGTGGATCGAGGGCGGTAAGTATGTATGTATGTGTCTATTTATGTATGTGTCTATGTATGTATGTATGTATGTATGTGTCTATGTATGTATGTATGAATGAATGAATTGATGGATGGATGGATGGTGGATGGGTGAATGGATAGATAGATGGGGGGTGCATGCGTGGACGTGTGCGTGGATGTGAGCATACATGAGCATGCGTGGACGTGTGCGTGCGTGTGACGACCCCGCTGTAAGGCTGAGCTGCTGGTAAGGCAGCACCCCGAGAACCCCGAGACCCTTAACCCCTATACAGGGATCTGGAATTATAGCGGGGCCCCGGAGGTAGCTACCTATGGGAGCAGCAGAGCAGGGAGGTCGTCTGGGAAGGGAAAAATCAGGAAGCGAAGAACGTAGTCAGGAGTCCGAGTCAAAACCGAGAGGGCAGTGAAGGTACAAAATCGTCAGGCGGTACAGAGTCGAAAATCCAGGCAAAGGTCAGAGTCAAAACCGAGAGGGCAGCGAAGGTACAAAATCGTCAGGCGGTACAGAGTCGAAAATCCAGGCAAAGGTCAGAGTCAAAGCAAATACACACTATGTCACTTGGGGAACCAAAACTATATCTGGCGGCCTGCAAGACAGGCTCCAATGTATTTGAAGGGTGCGGCTACCTCCCATAGGCTGGAGCTCACAGCCTGATGACCTCATCCGGACCGCCCCTAGAGCCAGGCCAGATGGAGATGCACGACTGGCTCCACCCATCCCACCTCTGACAGAAGAACGCAGGCTGCGCCTAACGGACACCTCTGCAGGGCCCGCTCTTCTGCGACCAACACCACCCAGAGGGGAAACGCAGCGGCGCTCAGCGACAGAGGCAGACGTCGCTGGAGCTGGTCCATATGTGGACAAGGCCCTCCTATCACCAGCACCACCAGACGAAGGAATCCGGCTCCCCCCAGCGGCCGCGGCAGGAACACCGGCCACTGTGGACAAGGCCCTCCTATCACCAGCACCACCAGACGAAGGAATCCGGCTCCCCCCAGCGGCCGCGGCAGGAACACCGGCCACTGTGGACAAGGCCCTCCTATCACCAGCACCACCAGACGAAGGAATCCGGCTCCCCCCAGCGGCCGTGGCAGGAACACCGGCCACCGAGTCCAATGGCGATGTGACAGTGCGTAGACGTGTGCGTGTGTGGACACGTGCATGGGCGTGTGCGTGCATAGATGTGTGCGTGCGTGGATGTGTGCATAGATGGATGTGTGCGTGGACGTGTGCGTGGATGTCAGCGTGCGTGTGTGGATGTGTGCATGCGTGGTTGTCAGCGTGCGTGCGCGGATGTCAGCGTGCGTGAATGTCAGCGTTCGTGGATGTCAGCGTGCGTGGATGTCAGCATGTGTGGATGTCAGCGTGCCTGGATGTGCGTGCGTGGATGTCAGTGTGCGTGCGTGGATGTCAGCATGCTTGAATGTCAGCGTGCGTGATTGTCAGCGTGCGTGAATGTCAGCGTGCGTGCGTGGATGTCAGCGTGCGTGGATGTGTGCGTGCGTGGATGTGTGTGTGGATGTCAGCGTGCGTGAATGTCAGCGTGCGTGGATGTCAGCGTGCGTGGATGTCAGCGTGCGTGGATGTCTGCGTGCATGCATGGATGTCAGCGTGCGTGCGTGGATGTCAGTGTGCGTGGATGTCAGTGTGCATGCGTGGATGTCAGCGTGCTTGAATGTCAGCGTGCGTGCGTGGATGTGTGCGTGCGTGGATGTCAGCGTGCGTGGATGTCAGCGTGCATGCGTGGATGTGTGCGTGCGTGGATGTCAGCATGCTTGAATGTCAGCGTGCGTGGATGTGTGCGTGCGTGGATGTGTGTGTGTGGATGTGGATGTGCGTGCGTGGATGTGTGTGTGTGGATGTGGATGTGCGTGCGTGGATGTCAGCGTGCGTGCGTGGATGTGTGCGTGGATGTGCGTGCGTGGATGTGGATGATGGGTGCATAGGTGAATGGATGGGTGCAACAAGGGATCAAGTGTCCTCTTGTTGTAGTCTCTGGGATCATAGTCATGGTGCATTGTATGACAGATCATTGTCATACAGTGCACCATAACTCTGACCCCAGAGGCTGTAGGAAGAGGACACTTGATCCCTTGCTGCAGTCTCTGGATTGAGCAGAGGCGATCGAGCGTCGTGGGACCTTCGTTGTGGACTACGTCGGAGGCGATCGAGCGTCGTGGGACCTTCGTTGTGGACTACGTCGGATCTTTATAATAAAGATGGAGTCCGAATTTTCTTTGTGTTATTTTTTTCAATAAAAAGATTTTTCTCTGTGTGTATTTTCTGACTATTTACCAGAGATTCCTAATGGCGGGTCTAACATTGGCCCTATATTATGAATCTCGGGCTTAGTGCCAGCTGCCAATAAAAAGCTGGCATTAACCCCTTTATTACCCAGTTTGCCACCGGCACCAGAGCAACTGGAAGAGTCTGGGTACAGCGCCAGAAAATGGCGCTTCAATGAATGCGCCATTTTCTGTGGGGCTGCGGGCTGCAATTCGCAGCATGGGGGGCCCAGAATGCTTGGGCCTCTCCATGCTGCGGATTCCAGCCCCCAGCTGCCTAGTTGTACCTGGCTGGACCAAAAATATGGCGGAGCCCTACAACATTTTTTTTCTAGAATTAGTCCTAGAAAAAAAATAAAAATGGGCTTTGCTGTATTTTTGGTTGCCAGCCAGGTACAATGAGGCAGCTGGGGGTTGCTGGCAGTCCGTAGCTGCCAAGTTGTACCTGGCTGGACCAAAAATATGGTGGAGCCCCACGTCATTTTTTTTCTAGAATTAGTCCTAGAAAAAAAAATAAAAATGGGCTTCGCTGTATTTAGATGCATAGTGAACACTTTGAACCCCCAGGTGCTTCAAAAATTGATCCATAAAAATGAAAAAAGAAAATTTGTGTTAAAAAAAACTACTTTTTCCTTATTACGGATCAATTTGTGAAGCACCTGGGAGTTCAAAGTGCTCACTATGCATCAAGATGCATTCCTTGGGGGGTCTATTTTCCAAAATGGGGTCACTTGTGGGGGAGCTCCAATGTTTAGGCACACAGGGGCTCTCCATACACGACATTGTGTCCGCTAACGATTCCAATAGTTAGCGGACACCATGTCGCGTATGGAGAGCCCCTGTGTGCCTAAACATTGGAGCTCCCCCACAAGTGACCCCATTTTGGAAACTAGACCTCCCAGGGAACGTATCTAGATTGGTTGTGAACATTTTGAACTCCCAGGTGCTTCACAAATTCATCTGTAAAATTGAATAAGCACTTTTTTTTCCACAAAAAATTTCTTTTTTCATTTTTACAGATTATTTTGTGAAGCACCGGGGTGTTCAAAATGCTCACCACACATCTAGCTAAGTTCCCTGGGAGGTCTAGTTTCCAAAATGGGGTCACTTGTGGGGGAGCCCCAATGTTTAGGCACACAGGGGCTCTCCAAACTCGACATGGTGTCTGGTAACAATTGCAGCAAATTTTTCAGTCAAATTGTTAGCGGACACCATGTCGCGTTTGGAGAGCCCCTGTGTGCCTACACATTGGAGCTTCCCCACAAGTGACCACATTTTGGAAACTAGACCCCCCAGGGAACTTATCTAGATGGGTGGTGAGCATTTTGAACCCCCAGGTGCTTCAAAAAATTAATCCGAAAAAATGAAAAAGTACTTTTTTTTTCCATAAAAAGTTTATTTTTTAATTTTTACAGATTAATTTGTGAAGCACTGGGGCGTTCAAAATGCTCACCACCCATCTAGATAAGTTCCCTGGGGGGTCTAGTTTCCAAAATGGGGTCACTTGTGGGGGAGCTCCAATGTGTAGGCACACAGGGGCTCTCCAAACGCGACATGGTGTCCGCTAACAATTTGAGCTGATTTTTCAGTCAAATTGTTAGCGGACACCATGTTGCGTTTGGAGAGCCCCTGTGTGCCCTGCCGTGCGCCCAAACAGCGGTTTATGACCACATATGAGGTATCGATGTACTCAGGAGAAATTGCCCAACAATTTTTAGGATTCATTTTATTCTTTTGCCCATGTGAAAATGAAAGAATTGAGGCTAAAAGAACATTTTTGTTGGAAAAATTAAAATGACCATTTTTTCCTTCCACTTTGCTTTAGTTCCCGTGAAGCACCTGAAGGGTTAATAATCTTCTTGAATGTAGTTTTGAGTAGCTTGAGGGGTGCAGTTTTTGGAATGGTGTCATGTAAACCCCTCAAAGGGACTTCAAATGTGATGTGGTCACAAAAGAAAATGGTTTTGTAAATTTTGCTGGAAAAATGAAAAATTGCTGATGAACTTTGAACCCTTATAACTTATGAACAAAAATTTTTTTTTTTTTCAAAAGTGTGCTGATGTAAAGTAGACATGTGGGAAATGTTATTTATTAACTATTTTGTGTCACATACCTCTCTGGTTTAGCAGAATAAAAATTCATAATTTGAAAATTGCAAAATTTTAAAAAATTTTGCCAAATTTTTTATTTTTTCACAAATAATCGCAAAAATTATTGACCTAAATTTAACACTAACATGAAGCCCAATATGTCACAAAAAAACAATCTCAGAATCGCTAGGATCCGTTGAAGCGTTCCAGAGATATTACCTCATAAAGGGACACTGGTCAGAATTGACAAAAATGGCCTGGTCATTAGGGTCAAAATAGGCCTGGAGGTGAAGGGGTTAAAGCCACGAAACGCGTAAGCAAATAAACCAGAACCTGATTAACCCTTTACTGGACTGGAAATTTCTTGAGGTCAGCG
Organism: Allobates femoralis; assembly: GCA_033576535.1. Lineage (NCBI taxonomy): Eukaryota > Metazoa > Chordata > Amphibia > Anura > Aromobatidae > Allobates > Allobates femoralis. The sequence continues at coordinate 16,083,889 of JARQOC010000007.1, read as the reverse complement.
CGGACTACAAAGCCCAGCTTTTTCTCGGTGGAAATCATTTAGCTCCAGAAAAGGGAGCTGACACCAAGCTTGCTAGCAGTTTGGGGTTTCACCGTACCATAGGGAGTGACACAGACTCTGGAGCTGACTGTGACTCTACTAGAAAGGTAGTGCAGTCAGGAAGATTCAAACAAGGTGAGAGAATTCCATCTCTTTAGCGAAGGCGCTAGGGCCACAAAGAAGCTGCACAAGTGACCCTTACTGAAGAGTTAATGGAAGGAAAGATGGTGTCATGTACTTCTATTCCATGTGTGGGTCTTCTTCGAGAAGCTGAGGAATCCAGAAAAGAAGATGAAGTGACATTGCCATTAGCCACCGCCGGGGCTGAGACAGATAATAAAATGATGCAGGTGGAACTGTCACAGTATCACGACAGCGGTTGACAAATGAGGACAAGGAGAAATATCAGGCCCAGAAGACTGTAGGGGTGTCATCTCCAATGTCTAAACAGGTAGCTGATGGACTGTCAGCAGAGATCTTCATAGGAGTGTGTGGCACCATGGCCAAGAAGGTGTCACGGAAGATGTCCTTGCTGTATGGAAGTGCTCCTGCTGTGGGTTAAATGAAGCCTTTTTTTTGTCTGCTTTGCAGAGTGCGGCTGTACAGGTGAGGTTGCTGCAGGTGTGTGTGATGGATATGACTCATGCTTAGGTGAGCTGAGGGGCGTGCCTGGGCTGGCTGCTCCCTGCCTCTTAGCCATACATGGGTCAGCTGACATCCACCTGTTGTCGTTGATTCAGTTCACTTCTCGACTGTGACCTGTTGTGAGCAGACGCTGATCTGAAGCTGCTGTTTTTCTTCCCCATTGGAAGCTGCTGGGTTCCGTGGTCCGTGGCTGGAGGTAGGAGCTTATGCTTAGAGCTTCTCAGGAGCTTTAGGGACTTAGGCTGGTGGCTCGGACCTCCTCACCTTTAGAGGTACCTCCGAGATCAGGGAGAGCCAGGGACCCCAGTTCAGGGCCAGAGTAGGCTCCCTGACCCCCCACGTCCAGCTCCTTGCTACCCTTGCCTCCCAAGTGTGACATAATCAGCGACCTACTATTTTTTTCCCCGAAGCTGCTATGTCAACACAAAGCTTTTGCACTCCTGGTGGAGGAACTCTCTCAGGAGGTGTCTACCCTGCGAAACCAGGTGGTGCATCAGCTTCGAGAAGTGGTTGGGTATCTGGCTGCAGTTCACACGCTGGCTGTACCAGAACCCAATATCTCACTTCCTAACCGATTTTCAGGAGGGAGAGATACATTTTTTTTGTTTTTAGAGAAGCCTGCAAGTTACATTTCAGGCTGCGCCCTCGTTCTTCGGGGAGTGAGGAACAGCTCTTGGGGGTTATACTCTCCCTTCTTAAGGGGGATCCCCAGGCTTGGCCCTTCTCTCTGCCGACCGATTCTCCATCTATGCGGTTGGTGGATGAGTTTTTTGCATCGCTTGCCCTGGTGTGTGGTGACCCTGATGCCTTCTCCCTTGCTGAGTCTAAACTACGTAAGCTCAGACAGGGGACACGACCGGTCGAGGAGTATTGCTCTGAGTTCAGGAGGTGGGCCACTGACACTCAATGGAATGACCCTGCTTTGAGGAGTCAGTTCTGTCTGGGGTTGTCAGATCAGTTACAGGATACCATGACTCAGTACGCTGCTCCGGAGACACTGGAGACTGCAATGGCATTTGCTATTAAGTTGGGCAGACGCCTAAGAGAGAGACCTGATCTGACCCTGCCCCCGGTGACCATCCCTGCTGTGGAGGTTACATGTGTGGGTTCTGATGTTGCTAAGCAGTTGGGGACTGCGGAGTCTTGTACCAACCCATCTGCAGGTCATCAGGTTGGGCAGTCTTGTTTCTTTACGGTCAACCTGATCACTTCATTAGGGTCTGTCCATGCCGTGCTAACCCCGCTTCTCAGCTGCACACGTCCCATGTGGATAAGCGCGAGAGTGCTGCTGTGTCTGTCATGTTGGTCAGGCCAGCTCCTGTGTCTCCACCAGTGGTGGTTAATCTCCCACCGAAGTATAGGAGTAAAACCCTACTGGCACCTCAGATCGACACTGGACTCTGGTGTTATCCGGAGAAACGTGTTAAAGGGAAGGTGGTTACCCCCGCTAAGCCCTTGGTGAGTAAGGTCCCCAAAATGAAACCGAGAACCATGTCTGCCATTTGTTTCCTTTGAGAGTGAACCTTCGGTCTGTAACCGTGTGACTGGCAATAAATGTTCAACTCCAGACCTAAGTGTGGATGACTATCTGTGGGTGATGTCAAAACACGTAAGGTGGAAGTGTGCGGCTGGAGCTCCTACTACTGGAGTAATTGGTCCGTTTAAAATTGTGTCCGTTTGCAACCCGTGTTGTTCCAGCTAGCCATCCCCCAGTGCTTTGTACCCGTAATATTTTCCATAGGTCATCGCTCAGTAGGTTCAGACCATTGCCGGAAGTGTCCTGTTTGGAGTCCGGAGGCCTCTCATAAAGGCGGGGGTACTGTCACGTATTGACTGCCTTGCTGTATGGAAGTGCTGCTGCTGTGGGTTAAATGAAGTATTTTTCTCTCTGCTTTGCAGTGTGCGGCTCTGCAGGTGAGGTTGCTGCAGGAGTATGTGATAGATATGACTCATGCTTAGGTGAGCTGAGGGGCGTGCCTGGGCTGGCTGCTGCCCACCCCTCGCCCATAAATTGGTCAGCTGACATCCACCTGATGTCGCTGATTCAGTTCACTTCTGGACTGTGACCTGTTGTGAACAGACGCTGATCTGAAGCTGCTGTTTTTCTCCCCTTTGGAAGCTGCTGAGTTCCGTGGTTCATGGGTGGAGGTAGGGGTTTATGCTTAGGGCTTCTCAGGTGCTTTAGGGACTTAGGCAGGTGGCTCAGACCTCCTCACCTTTAGAGTTACCTCCGAGATCAGGGCGAGCCAGGGACCCCAGTTCAGGGCCAGAATATGCTCCCTGACCCCCCTACGTCCAGCTCCTTGCTACCCTTGCCTCCCAAGCATGACAGAAGGTTGAAGTCTCCAAAGACTCAGAGATTGGAGAGATGGAGACAAAAACCTGCTGAAGGTGACAACATTGAGACCTAAGAGAAGGTTGGTGATGATGCTGCCAATGCCCAAGAGAAAGGGGATGTGGCAGAGGTTTAGGATGACACACCTGAGACCCTGGAAAAAGCAGAAAGAGAAGCAGTTGAAGCAAGAGAAGCTTTGGAGACAGGCTATTGAGAGGCAAATGGGTGCATTGAAGAAAGAGATATCTAAGAGGGCTCTGCTGATAGAGAAGCAGTTGAAGCAAGAGAAGCTGGCTGTCGATAGGCGATTAAGCACACTGGAGAGAGAGATGTTTGAACTCAGAGGTTACTGGGTAGACTACCAGTCAACAAATAAAGTGGCCATGGAGAATATGGAGCAACAGGTGTCTATCTTGGCCAAACGTATTAAAGCCGTCGAGTCTCAGAGGAAGATAGCTCTGAGATCTGAACCAGACAGTCATCTGATAACAGCAAAGGAGACTTTACTGTTCAAGTGCACGATAGACATACCTGAATACTTGAGAGAAGCCTGTGCCAATGAGTTTACGCATGAATAATTAAAGAAAGCTGTAGGAGTGTGTAGGGTGTACTGGGCTCCGAAGATTAAACCGTTAGTAATACTGTCTACAACTGAAGCCACAGTGAAGCAGGCAGCTCTCCTGACTGACATGCACTGGAGAAGTATTTGTACAAAGTGAGTTATGTGGTTGAGCAATGAAGAGGTTGCTAGTCAACTGGAGCATACCAGACCAGCTCAGAGACTTCAGGAAGATGTCACCCAGGTGCCTTATGCTCTGAAGAGAAAAATCGTTGGGAAAAACAGATGCGTTCTACAGGAAATGGTCAATAAATCTGAAGGGGCGAGTATGAGATTCCCAAAGTATGACGAAGCCTTAATGCCCAGGGAAGAGGGTATGGATTCGTTCTGTATAATAGGTATGGTAAAGGCTATTGAAAATATGCGGAACCTGCTAGAATATTGTATGGCATCCTTTAGAGAAGTGGAGTCGTTAAGGCATGATAATCTGCAATTTGAGCAACAGCCTCGCCAAGGTGGCAGAAGATGGAGGCCACCTTTAACCCAAGGTGTAGAAGAAAGAAGAGGCCCTACCAATAGTGGAATTGCCACAGCGGAAGCTAGAGCCAAAATAAGAGGCAAAGGATGTAGCCCGTTATTGGCCTCCTTCTAGTCGCTCATTCCCCTCTTTTCCACTTCTAACTACACTACACCTCACCCTCTTCCCCTCACCTATCTTTCGCCTATGTCATCAGTCCTTCACCTTATACTTTCTACCCCTAAATACCTTATAATTTTAAGTATAGAATTACCGTATATACTCGTGTATAAGCCGAGTTTTTCAGCCCAAAATTTGGGCTGAAAAGTCTCCCCCTCGGCTTATACACGAGTCACTACGGTATTGTGCTGTGGTGGGGGCTGTGGGGCCGGGGCTGTGGAGGCTGGAGGAGGCGGGGGGAGGCTGCTGTATGAGCGGCCCCATCACGTGGGGCCGCTCATTATATATGCACTGCTTCCCCCTGTCAATCAGCGGCAGGGGGAAGCAGTTCATATATTCCCCCCAAAAGCTGGCACTCACCCCCCCTTGTAAGGCCCCCCCCATCGCTGCTTATACATTACCATTCCGGTGTTCTGATCCGCGCCGCTCCTCGGTGCTTCTTCATGCTCCGTCTTCGCTGGCTGCATCCGGGGATCTCCGGCTGTCGCAGCGATATGACGTCATCGCGCGACGGCCGGAGAATGGAGATCCCGGATGCAGTCAGCGAGGACGGAGCATGAAGAAGCAGCGAGGAGCGGCGCGGATCAGAACACCGGAATGGTAATGTATAAGCAGCGGGGGGGGAAGCCTTACAAGGGGGCCGAGTGCCAGCATTTGGGGGCTGTTGGTACCCCCAGGGGGCTGCTGGGTACCCCCTGGGGGCTGCTTGGTACCCCCAGGGGGCTGCTTGGTACCCCCAGGGGGCTGTTGGTACCCCCAGGGGGCTGCTGGGTACCCCCTGGGGGCTGTTGGTACCCCCTGGGGGCTGTTGGTACCCCCAGGGGGCTGCTGGGTACCCCCTGGGGGCTGCTGGGTACCCCAGGGGGCTGTTGGTACCCCCAGGGGGCTGCTGGGTACCCCCTGGGGGCTGTTGGTACCCCAGGGGGCTGTTGGTACCCCCAGGGGGCTGCTGGGTACCCCCTGGGGGCTGTTGGTACCCCCAGGGGGCTGCTGGGTACCCCCTGGGGGCTGTTGGTACCCCCTGGGGGCTGTTGGTACCCCCAGGGGGCTGCTGGGTACCCCCTGGGGGCTGCTGGGTACCCCAGGGGGCTGTTGGTACCCCCAGGGGGCTGCTGGGTACCCCCTGGGGGCTGTTGGTACCCCAGGGGGCTGTTGGTACCCCCAGGGGGCTGCTGGGTACCCCCTGGGGGCTGTTGGTACCCCCAGGGGGCTGCTGGGTACCCCCTGGGGGCTGTTAGTACCCCCTGGGGGCTTTTGGTACCCCCATGGGGCTGCTGGCTACCCCCTGGGGGCTGTTGGTACCCCCAGGGGGCTGTTGGTACCCCCAGGGGGCTGTTGGTACCCCCAGGGGCTGCTGGGTACCCCCTGGGGGCTGTTGGTACCCCAGGGGGCTGTTGGTACCCCCAGGGGGCTGTTGGTACCCCCAGGGGGCTGTTGGTACCCCCAGGGGGCTGCTGGGTACCCCCTGGGGGCTGTTGGTACCCCAGGGGGCTGTTGGTACCCCCAGGGGGCTGCTGGGTACCCCCTGGGGGCTGTTGGTACCCCCAGGGGGCTGCTGGGTACCCCCTGGGGGCCGCTGTATAACCCCTGGGGGGTGCTGTATAACCCCTGGGGGGTGCTGTATAACCCCTGGGGCTGCTGTATATACTGCTGAGGCCTGTATACCACTGGGGCTGCTGTATATACCACTGGGGCTGCTGTATATACCACTGGGGCTGCTGTATATACCACTGGGGCTTCTGTATATACCACTGGGGCTGCTGTATATACTGGTGGGGTCTGTATATACCACTGAGGAGGCTGCTGTATACCACTGGGGTTGCTGTATATACTACTGGGGCTGCCTGTATACTACCACTGGGGCTGTATATACTACTGGGGCTGCCTGTATACTACCACTGGGGCTGTATATACTACTGGGGCTGCTGCTGTATACAGCACTGGGGCTGCTGCTGTATACGACCACTGGGGCTGCTGTATACTACCACTGGGGCTGCTGTATACTACCACTGGGGAGGCCTGTATACCACTGGGGGGGGCCTGTATACCACACTGCTGGGGCTGTATACCTCTGCTGAGGTCCACCCTCGGCTTATACACGAGTCAATAGGTTTTTCCAGATTTTTGGGGCAAAAGTAGGGGGGTCGGCTTATACACGGGTCGGCTTATACACGAGTATATACAGTAGTTTAACTTACGTTAGCTGGTAGATACTCCGGACATACACGACCTGGAGTCTTGCATGCAAGCAAACTTAAATGGACATGATATTTAATGGGATTTAAATCTTATTAACTATATCTATGAACCAGGGTTTAAGTGACTCCAAGGCAAGAAGCTATGGCCCAGACGTCCATTCGAAGGATTTACAAAGCTGCTTGATGATTCATGTATCCTGCCATGTTACTTAACCTACACCTATTAAGACTCTTGGCAGTCCTCCAGATAGTAAGAGGCTTTACTGCATATCTGTTGTATTATTAAAGGAGTTTTCCCACAAATAAAGTTCATTTTAATCAATAGATCTTGGAATAATAATAATTTCCACAATTTGATGTGTTTAAAAAAAATGTTCCTGTGCTCAGATAATCTTATACACTGTATTTTTCGCTTTATAAGACACCTGATTATAAGACGTACCCCCAAATTTGGTGAAGGAAAAAGAGAAAAATAATTTTTAATGTTAAATGGGGTCTGTCTTTTAATACCAGTGTCTGTACAAATCATATAGGGTATATGTCCCTCATAGCCCCCTTATCCTGGTATATGGTCCCTCATCCTGGGATATAGCCTCCCATCCTAGAATTAGCACCCTTAATCTGGATATGGCCCCCTTATATTGGATATAGCCAGTTTGTGCTGGCACACATCTCCCAGTGATGGCACACATCCCCCAGTGATGGCACATGGCTCTCAGTGATGGCACATGGCCCCCAGTGATGACAGACGTCCCCCAGTGATGGCACATGGCCCCCAGAAATGACAGACGTCCCCCAGTGATGGCACATGGCCCCCAGTGATGACACACGTCCCCCAGTGATGGCACACATCCCCCAGTGATGGCACAAGTCCCCCAGTGATGGCACACGTCCCCCAGTGATGGATCATGGCTAGAGATGAGCCACCACCCTAGTGTTCTAATTCGATTCGGTTCACCGAATTGGGCGTTTGTTTGTCGAATGTTCGGTCGAACCCCGTCGAATCCCATTGAAAACAATGGCAGCCAAACACATACAAACACATAGAAAGCACCTTCTAAAGTGTCCAAAAGGTGACAAACTACTCAGAAGATACAACAAACATGGAAAAGTGAAAACTACATATAAAAATGCGAAAAGAAAAGAGATAGACGAGTAAAAGGGGGAGGAGACACAGATATAGGCATGTCATGCCCTTCCAAAATCAGTTTTTACTACAGTAGTTGTAAGGCATCATGCACACGATGAGTAGTTGTTGAGTTCCACTTCAGTATGTGTAAGGCCATGTGCAGATGATGATTATTTGGTGCGTTTTACTTCAGTATATGTAAGGCCATGTGCAGATGATGATTATTTGGTGCGTTTTACTTCAGTATCTGTAAGGTCATGTGCAGATGATGATTATTTGGTGCGCTTCACTTCAGTATCTGTAAGGCCATGTGCAGATGATGATTATTTGGTGCGTTTCACTTCAGTATCTGTAAGGCCATGTGCAGATGATGATTATTTGGTGCGTTTCACTTCAGTATCTGTAAGGCCATGTGCAGATGATGATTATTTGGTGCATTTCACTTCAGTATCTGTAAGGCCATGTGCAGATGATGATTATTTGGTGCGTTTTTCCTCAGTATCTGGAAGACCTTGTGCAGGCGATGAGTATTTGGTGCGGTTTTTAATGCAGCATCTGGAAGTCCTCATGCACACACTGAGCATTGTGTCACATTTAGGCTACTACAACAAGAGTCTCCATATTTCCCAAAAACGTAGGCCCAGACACCAGTGGCATCAATTGCCCCACAGTTGCAAGCTGAAAATGGTTGGTGAGGTGACTTTCATGCAGCACATTCCAAAATCCACAAGCCTTTAGTCTCCCCATGTTATCTGTAAGATTTATCACCAAAATGTAAGTAGCGCCCAAAAAATCTGGGTAACTATGAAGACAGCAGGAGAAGGGGCTGCTGTCCAAGTCTTGCCATCCCCACGAGTTGTTCCTCCACTGCTTCTGCCTCCTCAACCTCGTCTCGGTCCTCCACCTGCACCCAAAGCCTGTCTGGTAATGCCACCCGCATTCTAACTGCACACAAGAAATCCTGCACACCTCCTTACTATGATGGCAGCAGGGCTCAACACCATCAGGTGGTCTTTACCTTGAAATGTATGGGAAATGTGAGTCACGCAGCTGAGGAGTTGTGGTCTGCTGTGGAGACCGAGTTTCATCAATGCTTGTGTCCACTGAACCTGCAGCCAGGGAAGGCCGTGTGCGACAATGCTGCAATGCTGGGTGCAGCCCTCCGCCAGGGCAATGTGACACACGTGCTTTGCATGGCTCACGTCTTAAACCTGGTTGTCCATTTTTGCACACTATCTGTCCCCTGATGGTCTTCAGCAGAGGGCACGGTCGCTGTGTGCTCACTTCCTCCGTTCACATCCCGTAGCTCAACGCCTTGCATCTCTACAGAAGTCGTTCGGCCTGCCAGTTCACCGACTGAAATGTGATATGCCGATGTGGCACCCTGGCACCCTGGTTGGGGCACCACAGAACTCTTGGTACACAAATGGAGTGGAAACAGCAAGGAGCACTCACAACAAATAAAACACCTTAGAACACCTTGTTTCACCCCAGGCCTCTAGGGGGAGCTCCACTGGTCACCTTAAGCCAGTTTCCCCTATAAATAGGGTCCTGAAGGGAGAGACACCAGAGTGTGCAGACGCTAGGAGAGCTGCAGGAAGTGTGCAGTTACTGGTTCTGGAGCCACATTAGGCCCAAACCAGCACACCCAGCAAGTGAGAGACCCTTGCAATTGGGGTCAGAGGACAGGACGAAAGCACCTCTCAGGGACAGCAGAGTTATCCTAACTCTCCCAATAATCCGGTTACTGGAACCGAGCTGTGGGAACTATCACGTACACCGCAGAGAACCCAGCACCACGACCAGGGAGTCTAGCCCCCTGTACACCTGAAGCACTCACCTTTGAGAGCCCAGGGAAGGAGTAGCAGCTGTACTTCACCCCTTTTATAGTGCCCTCAGTGCAGTTAACCCAGGTGAATCACGTTGCACTGAACGTACAACCCGGTCCGGCAGGATTCCATATCCACCCGACTTCACCAGAATAATAGAGGAGGAAGCCTACACACTGCTTGCTGTGAAAACTCCACGAGTGTCAACCTCATCACCCGGTCCGAGTGTACCTGTTGCCACCATTAAAGGTACCTAAAAGACTTTGTGTGTGTCTTCGCATTATTACTGGATCTAGCACTCTGTACTTCAGAGCTGCCATACACCACCAAGCGCAGCTCCTGGCCCAGGGGACTCCCGCTCGTCCTGTGGGGAGCGTCCCATCTTGCTGCCGTACATCCCCCGGAGGCCCAAGCAGCGCCGGTGAAATCACCGGAATTCCCGCAGGTGGCGTCACGACAACTACGAATTAACCCTTATCTGTTCAGCCAACCACTTTTGATCTGGACCATCGGGCCCCACAGCCGCAGGCGCGGAACCGTGACAGGAGAAGCAACGCCTGCGACGTGAAGACCCGGCTACGGTGAGTCACCGACACGATGGAATTCAACTCTGCACATGTTGCAGCAACTGTGGCAGCACCGACGAGCCCTGGTGCAATACGTCATGACGTATAACCTGGGCCTACAAGATCCAGAGGTGGGGCAAATGACACTGCTGGAGTGGTCTGAAATGAATGACCTATGCACCATTCTGTACAGTATTGAAATGTCGACAAAGATGTTTAGTGATGATTATGACATTATCAGCCTGACTATTCCCGTCATTTCCATACTGGAGCACACTTTAAACAGTATTCAGAGTCAGGTGGTGGCACTAGAGGAGGGGGAGGAAGTACAGGAGGAGTCGTATGAGGAAGGGCTCACAAGATCTCCAAGGTGCAGTTGACACTTTATGAATGAGGGTCTACATTATGCTTGCTCAGAACCTTCTTTATCTAGGCCTTGATCCGACACCAAAAGCTTCCGGGCATCAGTGCAGATCATTACCTCGTCTTGTCTCACAAAAGCTTTTGAGCAGACCTCTGATTCCCAGGCTATAGTATGAGTGAAGAGCGATGCATAGTCAACCATCTGTCTTACCTCATACTCAGAAGGGTGGCTCGAGACTTGGGAGCTGTGCGGAAGCAAGTTGCATTGTGGTGACACCTCTGAGGACTGGTGTATTTGTGAAGTAGAAGTTGAGGTGGAGGAGAGCCCACTTGCTTTAGCGCTTGCTATCCATTCAAGCGCCTCCTCTTTTTGTGCCTCATCTAGAATTGGTATCGATCGTCGTCTGAGTCGTGTCCGTATGAAAGGGATCATTTCAGAATCTCCAAGGAAAGAAGTAGACATCTTACTTTGGCTGGAAGATGCTCTTTCTCCAGCAGATGTTACTCATGCTTTCCCACGTACCCCACATACACAAACTGTTTTTCCCTTTCACCATGCCTATTCCCCCTTCCACCAGCAGCAGGCCTTTTGCCACTCATTTTGTTTGTGAACAAATTGGCAACTCTGCAGTTGTTGGCAAAAAATATTCTGAAGGAAATCGAGCACAGCTGATTGGCCAGACAGTGGTACTAGGCACAAAAAATTACGTTTGCTTGTTCCAGTAAAAAATTATTAGAATGAACTACAGTCAAGGTGTATTTAGTTGTATTAAACGTGGCCTACATTGAATGTTTAGTGAACACTGCTTTTAAGCAAAAATGCAAATAATCAAGGTATCCAGATGATTGAGCGCTCCCAAGGAGATTTACCTTATGATAAGGACACTGGCTCCTTTTTCCTTCTTGGAGATTTATTTCAAAAGGCTTCACAGTAGTAAACAGTCATAAAAAGTCATAAAAGCATAATTAAAACAACGCGTTTCAGCTATAAATGTCATAAAATAGCCTTCCTCAGGTATATGACTGAGGAAGGCTATTTTATGACATTTATAGCCGAAACGCGTTGTTTTAATTATGCTTTTATGACTTTTTATGACTGTTTACTACTGTGAAGCCTTTTGAAATAAATCTCCAAGAAGGAAAAAGGAGCCAGTGTCCTTATCATAAAGTAAATCTCCTTGGGAGCGCTCAATCATCTGGATACCTTGATTATTTGCTTCATTCCACGGGCTCATAGCTGGGAGTTCCGCTCTCTGGAGGATAGCAGCAGCATACCAAGGAGACAAAGACCCCTGTAAGACCCCCAGTGGGTTGATATGCGAAGAAACAAGACACAATAAAGGTGAGTTCTCTTGCCCAGTGTGCTTCTGAGAAATATTATACTTTTACATTTAGATCTGCGCCTGTTTTCTCGCTCCCCACCCTTCTCTGACCTACAGCCTCGAGGTCTATTGTGTGCAATTTAAGCAAAAATGACAAGTTTGCTTGTTGCAGTAAAAAAGTAGTAGAATGAACTACACTCGCGGTGTATTTGGTTGTATTAAACGTGGCCTACAGTAAAGGTTTAGTGAACACTGCTTTTAAAGAGGACCTGTCACCAACCACACATGGTGATCTAATTACAGCACTGAATGCAGCATGTCTGCTGCATCCAGGCAAGGGGTCCCCCAGCCCTTGAGCCCCCCTGTTCCCCGAGATAATACACTTTGAAAACTTACATTGTGTAGCCAAACAGGAGGTGGCTTGTGGCTGGAGCCAAAGGGCAGTTTCACACCCACTGTATGGTTAATCTGCCCACCGCTGCCTCCCTGATGCCAATCATTGTCTCCCTCGCCTGCAGCATAACACAGAGTTTATTGCAGTGATGGCCGCTTTGCCCCGCCCCCTGCGGGATGTCACCGCTTATATCCGCCCTGCTCCATGGTTAACATGGAGGAGGGCGGGGAAAGGCGATGATGTCAGAGCAGGAGGCTGGCCGCCCCCCTCCTGCAGTGACATCACCGCTTATACCCGCCCTGCTCCATGTTAACCATGGAGCAGGGCGGGTATAAGCGGTGACATCATCGCAGGGGGTGGGGCAAAGCAGCAAGAACCGCACAACTCGCTCTGTGTTATGCTGCAGGCGGGGGAGACAATGATTGGCATCAGGGAGTCAGCGGTGGGCAGATTAAACATACAGGGGGTGTGAAACTGCCCTTTGGCTCCAGCCACAAGCCACCTCCTATTTGGCTCTACAATGTAAGTTTTCAAGGTGTATTATCTCGAGGTACAGGGGGGCTCAAGGGCTGCGGGACCCCTTGCCTGGATGCAGCAGACATACTGAATTCAGTGCTGAAATTAGATCACCATGCCTGGTTTGGTGACAGGTCCTCTTTAAAAGCAGTGTTCACTAAACCTTTATACAGACACTAGCTGTAGAGCGCGGCGTTGCCTGGGCATAGTAACTGTTCTTAGTTATAAGCTGTGTGTATGTCTGTGTGTGTGTATATATATGTCCATTTATACGTATCAATCCTGCCCCCCCCCAACCCGCCCCATCCACTCACGCTCCCCCCCAAAGGTGGCTTGTGGCAAACTTCAAACGAGACTTTTAATTGATATCTTTGAGAAATGGCTTTCTTCTTGCCACTCTTCCATAAAGGCCAGATTTGTGCAGTGTATGACTGATTGTTGTCCAATGGACAGACTATCCCACTTCAGCTGTAGATCTCTGCAGTTCATCCAGAGTGATCATGGGCCTTTTAGCTGCATCTCTGATCGGTCTTCTCCTTGTTCGAGATGAAAGTTTAGAGGGACGGCCAGGTCTTGGTAGATTCGCCACAACAGTATCTCGGACTTGCCTGGTGTGTTCCTTGGTCTTCATGATGCTCACTGCACTTGAAACAGAACCCTGAGACTATCACAGAGCAGGTGCATTTATATGGAGACTTGATTACACACAGGCTATTTATCATTACCAGTCATTTAGGACAACATTGGATCATTCTGAGATCCTCACTGAACGTCTGGAGTGAATTTGCTGTGCTGAAAGTAAAGGGGCTGAATAATATTGCACGCCCCTCTTTTCAGTTTTTATTTGTTAAAAAAGTTTAAAATCTAATATATAAAGCTGAATGTGTGTATGTATGTATGTATGTGTGTATATCCGGGATTGGCATCTACACCGTCGCAACTACAGCCACAACATTTTGCACAGTCACACATCTGGACCCCGGGAGCGTCATGGGCTATGTTGTGAGGCGAAATTTTAACCCTGCGCGTTCCAATTCACCAAACAATTTTGCCCCTATCTACATAATAGGGAAAAAGTGAATGGAAAAGTGTTGGAGGAAAATCGACAGCTGTCAGCTGTAGCCACAAAATTTTGCACATTCACACATCTAGACCCCCGGGAGCGTCATAGGCTATGTTGTAAGGCGAAATTTTAACCCTGCGCGTTCCAATTCACCAAACAATTTTGCCCCTATCTACATAATGGTAAAAAAGTGACAGTTACCAGTTGACAGTTGTGAATGAGAGGGGCTTAATGATAGCGCCAAAGACTAACAGCACATACCAGCATATAGTCACTAAGGTGGGGCCCCAACATGAGATATTCACCACGCACGGGGACATGTATACACACCACACGCACACAAAGAGTAACAGCAAGTGTATAGTCACTAAGGTGCAGCCCCAACATTGGATACTCACCACTCACCCGAACAAACACACACACACCACAAAGAGACACACACAACACAGAGACACAAACACCCCCAAGGGGACACACACACACCCTATAGCGACACATGAACTCACCCCACAGGGACGAACACACACACACACCACAAAGAGACACACACAACACAGACACACACACCTCTCAGACCCCCCCACAGGGACACACACATACACACCCTATAGGGACACATGCACTCATCTCACAGGGACACACACACCACAAAGAGACACACACAACACAGAGACACACACACCCCACACAGACACCCCCCCCACAGGGACAGACACACATACACACCCTATAGCAGTGATGGCGAACCTATGGCACGCGTGCCAGGGAGGGCACGCAGAGCCGTCTCCGCTGGCACGCGGCCTCGCCTCACTGCCGCTCTGTACTGCCGGCATTATGGCGCCGGCAGTGCAAAGCTGTGTCAGAGCGGAGGGAGAAGACTTCTTCTCCCTCGCGTCTCCAACAACTCTCTGCTAGCTCCGCCCAGCCGACGTCACGTGACCGCGGTCATGTGACGCGCTCGGAGTCCTGTGACGGCTGGACAGAAGACGAGATGAGAGGAGCAGCGATGGAGGCGGGAAAACTAGGTGAGTATGATTTTTTTTTTTATATTAAGCTATAACGCGGGGGCATATGGAGGAATGTACACAGGGGCATATGGAGGAATGTACACAGGGGGCAATGGAGGAATGTACACAGGGGGCATATGGAGGAATGTACACAGGGGGCATATGGAGGAATGTACACAGGGGGCATATGGAGGAATGTACACAGGGCATATGGAAGAATGTACACAGGGGGCATATGGAGGAATGTACACAGGGGGCATATGGAGGAATGTACACAGGGGGCATATGGAGGAATGTACACAGGGGGCATATGGAGGAATGTATACAGGGGGCATATGGAGGAATGTACATAGGGGGCATATGGAGGAATGTACACAGGGGGCATATGGAGGAATGTACACAGGGGCATATGGAGGAATGTACACAGGGGGCATATGGAGGAATGTAAACAGGGGGCATATGGAGGAATGTAAACAGGGGGCATATGGAGGAATGTACACAGGGGGCATATGGAGGAATGTAAACAGGGGGCATATGGAGGAATGTACACAGGGGGCATATGGAGGAATGTACACAGGGGGCATATAGAGGAATGTAAACAGGGGGCATATGGAGGAATGTAAACAGGGGGCATATGGAGGCAATGTAAACAGGGGGCATATGGAGGCAATGTAAACAGGAGGCATATGGAGGTAATGTAAAAAGGAGGGGGCATATGGTGGCATTGTAAACAGGGGGCATATGGTGGCGTTATAAACAGGAGGGGGCATATGGTGACGTTATTAACTGGAGGGGGCATATAGTGACGTTATTAACTGGAGGGGGCATATGGTGGCATTATTAACTGCAGGGGGCATATGGTGACGTTATTAACTGGAGGGGGCATATGGTGGCGTTATTAACTGGAGGGGGCATATGGTGGCGTTATTAACTGAAGGGGGCATATGATGGCGTTATTAACTGGAGGGGGCATATGAGGGCGTTATTAACTGGAGGGGCATATGGTGACGTTATTAACTGGAGGGGGCATATGATGGCGTTATTAACTGGAGGGGGCATATGGTGACGTTATTAACTGGAGGGGGCATATGATGGCGTTATTAACTGGAGGGGGCATATGGTGACGTTATTAACTGGAGGGGGCATATGGTGGCGTTATTTACTGGAGGGGGCATATGGTGGCGTTATTTACTTGAGGGGGCATATGATGGCATTATTGCAAGGAGGGGGCATTTACTACAAAGAGGGGAGGCATGAGGGTGCCTTTACTACAATGAAGGGCATTTATTACAAGGATGAGGCATGAGAGGGCATTTTCTACAATGAGGCAGAAGCATGGGGGGCATTTATTACAAGGAGGGGGCATGAGAGGGTATTTACTACAAGAAGGGGGCATGAAAGAGGCTTTACTACAAAGAGAAGACATGATGGGACAATACTGCAAGGAGTGGACATGATGCAGCATTTCTGCAAGGAGGGGGCATAATGGGGCATTACTACAAAAAGGGGGTGTGATGGGGCATAACTGGGTATTTACTCCAAGGATGGAGCATTACTGCAGTGAGTGGACATGATGCAGCATTTGTCAAAATGCATGTGCGTTTGCAAAAACGCAAAACGCATGCGTTTTTGCAAGCGCAGCTCAAAACGTGGCAAACAACGTTTTGGGCTGCGTTTGCAAAAACGCATGCGTTATGCGTTTTTGCAAACGCACATGCATTTTGACATGCGTTTTTGCATGCGTTTTTCATGCGTTCCCATTAAAATCAATGGGGACAAAAACGCATGCGTTTTCATGCGTTTTTTGCGGTAAAAACGCGGAAAAAACGCAAGTGAAGCAAAACGCAGCAAAACGCAGCAAACGCAGAGATGTGAAAGGGGCCATACATAAATAAATACATACATTCATTCATTTCCTAATTCTTACCTCCCTTTCTTCCATGGCCCTTGAGAAAGCAGCTCTTGCCTCCCTTTCTTCCATTTCTGAACTTATTTCTGTAATTCTTGCCTCCCTTTCTTCCATTTCTGTAAATCTTGCTCATTGAGGCAAAATACAGCATTTCTCTTAGCGTGTGACAACAATCATCCAGTCAGATTCTTTTTCTTAGGAGTCATAATATCAGAATGATCAGGTAGTGACATGACACAGAATTTTATAAGCTAATATTCTACATTCTACTGGAACATCACAATGGGGGTGTGGCTATGTGTAGTGGGCATGGCTATATGAAATGGGATGTGACTATCTGGAGTGGGAGGGGCTTGCCACACATGGGCATGGTCATGTGGAGTGGATGTGGCCATGTGGAGTGGGTGAGGCTTGCCACATACACATGCACTCACACACACACACACACACACACACACACACACACACACACATATATACACTCAACTTTATGCATTAGATTACAACACGGAATCACAGCTGATTATTTTTATGAGGCAAAACATTGCTCTGCCTGTTTGTAAAAAATGTTTACTTCAAAGAAAGAATTATTTGTGATCCTGTGCTGTAATGTCTGTATACTCTTGTTCATCCTACCCTGCTCAGAATCAGACCAATGCTCCGTGCACGGTCAGAAACAAAGATGAAACTGTACATAATACGAGCACATATATAAGATTATCTCAGCACAGGAAAAAAATTTTAACACATCCAATTGTGGAAATTATTATTATTCCAAGATTTATTGATTAAAATTAACTTTTAAATTACCGTATATACTCGCGTATAAGCCGAGTTTTTCAGCCCAAAAATTGGGCTGAAAAGTCCCCCCCTCGGCTTATACGCGAGTCACTGTATACTGCAGGGGTCTCAAACACGCGGCCCCCGGGCCGCAAGCGGCCCGCCAGGCTTCCCACTGCGGCCCGGGGCACCTTGAAGAAATAACATGCCCCAGGCCATTGTGAAGGGAGCCGCCGCGGTACCCGCTTTATAGCGACAAGATGGAGACCAGGGCGGGGGCATTACTACAAGACGAGGACCAGGATGGGGGTCATTAATATAGGATGGGAACATTACTACATATAGGGACCAGGGAGGAACATTACTTTAAAAAGGGCACCAGGATGGGGACATTACTACAAGACGGGGACCAGTTTGGGGGACATTAATATACAATGGGGACATTCCTACATAAAGGAGATTAGGGTGGAAACATTCCTACAAGAAGATCAGGATTTGTACTTTACTAGATTGAGCAAAAAATTCTGGTATTGCTAAAATGTCACTAAGGGTACCATTACACGTCGCAACATTGCAGGCAGTTTCACAGGCAATTTGCTGGTTGCAGTGAAATCATGGACACATTGTTCCATTTGTACACGGCCACAAAATAGAACAATGTGTCCATGATTTCACTGCAACCAGCAAATTGCCAGTGAAATTGCATGCAATGTTGCGATGTGTAACGGTACCCTTAGTCTTACAAGCAATGCGGCCCCCCGATACCAATTTTTTTCTACATGCGGCCCACCAACCCAGCTGAGTTTGAGACCCCTGGTATACTGTATAGAATGTATACAGTATACAGTGCCCCCCCCCCATATCAGTATACAGGCCCCCCCCTTGGGTAGCAATCCTGTAAAGGAAGAGATTAGTATACTTATCCCTCCGCTGTCCCGCTGCCGCTGTCCCGCCGCCGCCATCGCGCTCTTCCGTCTTCATCCAGCGTCTTCCGTCTTCTTCCGGCTTCCTCCGGTGGGCGCAGGCAATGATGTCATTGGGGGGGGCCTGTATACTGATATGGGGGGGCTGCTGTATATACCTCTGGGGCTGTATATACCTCTGGGGCTGCTGTATACTACCTAAGGGCTGCTGTATACTACCACTGGGGCTGCTGTATACTACCACTGGGGCTGCTGTATATACCTCTGGGGCTGTATATACCTCTGGGGCTGTATATACCTCTGGGGCTGCTGTATACTACCTAAGGGCTGCTGTATACTACCATTGGGGCTGCTGTATAAACCTCTGGGGCTGTATATACCTCTGGGGCTGCTGTATACTATCTAAGGGCTGCTGTATACTACCACTGGGGCTGCTGTATATACCTCTGGGGCTGTATATACCTCTGGGGCTGCTGTATACTACCTAAGGGCTGCTGTATACTACCACTGGGGATGCTGTATATACCACTGGGGCTGCTGCTGTATATACCACTGGGACTGCTGCTGTATACTACCACTGGGCCTGCTGCTGTATACTACCACTGGGGCTGCTGTATATACCTCTGGGGCTGCTGTATACTACCACTGGGGCTGCTGCTGTATATACCACTGGGAGGCTGCTGTATGCCCCACTGCTGGGGGCTGTATACCTGTGCTGGGGTCCACCCTCGGCTTATACACAAGTCAATAGGTTTTCCCAGGTTTTGGGGGCAAAAGTAGGGGGGTCGGCTTATACACGGGTCGGCTTATACACGAGTATATACGGGTAACTTGGTGGGAAAACCCCTTTAACTCTGCATATTTGCTGTGTTCTGAACACTAACTTTTAATAAAAGGAACATTGAAAACAAAACAGTGCAAGTACAACAAGCTTGGCCTTGAGCTGAGTTACACAGGCACTGCAGGAGCAGACCAGAGCTGGACGGTGCAAGCACAGCACAGTAGCACAAGCACAAAGTAGTAGATGCTCAGTAGGAACTCTGGACTTCAACTTCAAAAGATGAACCGAGGTTTATTCACAAGACACAGGATACAGGAAACTCACAGTCTTTAGGTTCAGGGTATAAGGCACAGAAGGATTTCAGGAATATCACACAGCAGGATTCCACATTCAACTCAAGGGCACTGGTACCAGGATAGACACAGACAGGACAGGGACAAAAACAGGCAGGCATCCTCTATCACAGGACTGATTGCAGGCAGGACTGGAGCTGGAGAAAAAGGCAGACCAGGAACAGAAAGCTGGATCAACACACATGATTAGGTTCTGCAACCTAATGTGTGAAGCTCTGGCCATGCCCAACAGGGAAGGGGAACTTTAAATAGGAGCTGTCTATCAGCAGTAGGCTGGAGACAGCAATTCAAGGCACACACTAATAAAAGTGGGTAAGGTGTGGCTACGCACACCGTAGGTACAAACAGAAACCAGTATACACACACAAAAACACAAGAACAAAGGCAGTAGCTGCTAGCCTGTACACACCTAGAAAGTCATAAACCAGCAGAAGGGGACCTCATAACCTGCAGATAACTTCCACAGCAAGACAGCCAGGGACCACACACGCGAATGGTCAAGCAGTTCAGCAAAGACTTTGCTGCAGAAGAAATTGTTATATTGTGGATTTCAAACATGCACCGCAAGTCAATTTCTGCGGAGTTAAAAAAAAGACACAGTGGACATGCTTTAACTGTACGATGCTGCCTTTTTTTGTGTCTAAAATAGTAGATGACAGGTCAATTTCTTCTTTTCTATAGACTATAATATATGTACAGCTGTTACAGGAATAACAGGGGGACTGGGTCTCCTAGACTAACCCTCAAGCTAGGTGATCTTAGTTGTCCTTTATCCCAGAGTTACCTTTGATGGTGAGGATGTTTGAGCTGCCACCCTTGTCTTTATCCTGACCAGTCCTGGTCTAATACCCCCTTTCCCCATTAGACGCAGCACTTTGGTCCGGCTCTCCCGCTTCCCTGGTGCATTGGCAAACACCAGGGTAATGGTATTTGGAGTTGATGCCAGCTGGGTAATGTCAGATGACAGCAAGCCCAGAAGTTAGTAATGTTGAGGTGTCAGTCAGATACCTGAGAATACTAACCAAGTCAGTAAGGACACAAATAACCACACCAATAAATATTTTATTTGAAAATTAAGCCCAATACATTTGTAATGTATTGTAAGGATTTACTCAGGAATCTAATAGCAATGGGTGCAAAGACACACTAAGACCTAGTTTTTAAAGGTGGACAAGTCTGTATTGCACACACATGGCAGAAAACAAACATGAGATGCAGAAAAGTGTGCAAGTTTATCAAACATGCAATAAACAGAAAGGTCTCTTGAAATAATTCTTACACAGTTTAGCCAAAATGGGAAGTCTCTCAGAAGCACTACATATAGGGAGATTCAAAAAGCAGAAACAATCTGAGTATTATTACACCCAGGAAGGCCTGGAAATGGTGGTGACAGAGAACAAGTCCTGAACTTGAAGCAGTTCAGTATAGTTAAAGAAAGTCCAGCGCAGTCCAGAGAACTACTGCATGATATAAACTGATAAGCTACAAAATCTAACAAGCACATAGGGCTTACATATCACAGTTGATGATAGAAATCCGGCACCAGACGTATCTCCGTATTTTCAAGCCTTTATTCTAAGTTTTAGGTGAGTATAAAATCAAAAAATGGGAACGCAGTCCCCGCTGGACGCGTTTCCGACAACGTCCTTCTTCCGCAGCATAAAGCACAATAGTGACCACATTCATTAAATACATGTTAAAAACACCACCCACCTAACACATGTGGTAATTAATTAAACACAGAGGCTGCTTTGTTACCAATGTCACATAGGTAGGAGGATACTAGAGGCTCCATTGGCCTAGCAGTTAACCCTTTGATTGATATAATAAGAGATGAGATTTAAAACAAAATACTATAAAACCTAAGCAGATAGCAGAGCCATCTTATATCACATAGAAAAAAGCAATGTTTCATTGTGTGCCTTTCTTTAGGAAATGTGCTGATCATTGATTTTTGCTTTGTGTTGGCATAATCCCAATGTGCCTATAAAGTTATTAATAAAAATATGTGCAATCAGATCTATAGTTGAGACCTTCGGGAGACCTAGAATTCAGGGTCATGATCCAAAGAAACTCTTTACTGTGTACCCCAATCTCCTCCTCTTTTCCGCTTACAGATCCTATCAATGCCCTGCACTCTCAGATTAGACAGGTTCCCATCATGAATCTCTTTAAAATGTCGTGAGAGACCAGACAGGTTTCTGCTGATTGATCTGCTCCGGAAATATGTTTCCCCAGGCGCTTTTTAATGTTCTAGTTGTGCACCCAATGTAATCCTTTCGATAGGCTACACAAGAGGCCATATATACCAGGTGGGTGGTGTTGCAATTAATGTACCCCCTGATATCATAATTTTTGCCTGTTACTTTATTTGTGAAGGATTTCGTTTTAACCATGTAACGGCACAGTCCACATCTGTTGCCGCCACATGGATAATTGCCCCTCGTTGTCAACCATGTCGGCAGATGGGTGACTGATGTAAATTCTGAGGGGGAAAGAATATTACCCAAGGTTGTCGTTTTCCTGGGCACACATCTGTAGCCTTTGGAAAGGATTTTGTGGAGAATGGGATCCTCATGGAGTATAGGAATATACTGGTGCACAGCTTTGACTATTTCATTATAGTCCTGGTTGTAACTTGTGGAAAAGGAAGGTATAAACTCTCTGTTATTATATTTTATCCTGCGCCTGGCATGATTATCATATATTATTCCATCTGAAGAGGCCTGTGAGTGATGTTCCTCCAAAAGGGAATCCCGGGATACGCCTCATGCCTCAACCTATGGTGAACAAGCACCCCCTCACTATAATCCGCCATCAAAAAATGGAGGACGAAAAGAGGGGGCAGGAGGCAGAGGAGGAGGTCATCCCTACACGCTAAGAAAGAGACACTAGGTATGAACTGCAGTGATGTTTTTTCAGTTGTTAATTTATCTGCATCTATTATCTCAGAATCTGAACTGAAGGTGCTTGGTAAGGGGTTAAACTATGCTCCCACATGTAGGGGCAACTATGTTAAAACACTGTGTGATATAAATAAATTTGTCAGAGCACTCACTGTCAAACATTTTTTCAGCGAAAACTCTGACAACACAATAAATGAAACAGGCACAGGTGACATAGTTAACAACAATGACATACCATTGTCAACATTATTGAGAGACCAGATAGCGATCCGGGACCTCAATACTTTGTCTGCTACCCCATACACAAGTATAGGACATAGTCCCAGAAACATTAATATACCTAACTCCCACTTCTACCCCATCAATTCAAGAGCTCCTGCAATGGACAACTTTCAACAGGTTCTAGAGAGAGAGAGATTAAAACAATACTAGATTCTAAGAACACTAAAAGTAGGAATTTGACAGATATTGAAACAGTGGCAGTACAATCATTGAAAAACAATCCCAACATAGTAGTGCGAGCGGCTGACAAGGGGGGGGGGTCCATAGCATATTGGACAATCTACTATATAATTGCCGTAGCACGTTTTCTGTCGGACCCTGGCACGCCGTGGCTTTGTCACTATGTGACGTCACCACGCCGTGCGAGGCATTGCCCGCGTAGCGGGCATTGCGACCGCCGCTGTCATCCCGCCACTCGGCATGAGGGGCCCATTGCCTCCACCCCCTGGGGGGCCCCGTGCTGACACCAGCCGCCCGCCGTGCGCCCGGAGAGGAGGGAGGACGGAACTTCCTGTCCGGCAGCTCTGCCCGCCCCTCCTCTCCTCCTACAGCACACGCACGCCGGTGGCGGTGAGTCTGCACTCCCCCCGGCCCTCACATCTGTCTGACAGCACCCCCCCCTCCAGCCTCCGCTCTCCCCTCCAGCCTCCGTTCTCCTCTCCAGCCTCCCTTATGCCCTCCAGCCTCCGCTCTCCCCTCCAGCCTCCGTTCTCCTCTCCAGCCTCCCTTATGCCCTCCAGCCTCTGCCATCCAGCCTCCGCTCTCCCCTCCAGCCTATCCCCTCCAGCCTCCGCTCTCCCCTCCAGCCTATCCCCTCCAGCCTCCGCTCTCCCCTCCAGCCTCCGCTCTGCCCTCCAGCCTCCGCTCTGCCCTCCAGCCTCCGCTCTGCCCTCCAGCCTCCGCTCTCCCCTCCAGCCTCCGCTCTCCTTTCCAGCCTCCGCTCTCCCCTCCAGCCTCCGCTCTCCCCTCCAGCCTCCGCTGTCCCCTCCAGCCTCCGCTCTCCCCTCCAGCCTCCGCTCTCCCCTCCAGCCTCCGCTCTCCCCTCCAGCCTCCTCTCTGCCCTCCAGCCTCCGCTCTGCCCTCCAGCCTCCGCTCTGCCCTCCAGCCTCCGCTCTGCCCTCCAGCCTCTGCCCTCCAGCCTCCGCTCTGCCCTCCAGCCTCCGCTCTGACCTCCAGCCTCCGCTCTCACCTCCAGCCTCCGCTCTCACCTCCAACCTCCGCTCTGACCTCCAGCCTCTGCCCTCCAGCCTCCGCTCTGACCTCCAGCCTCCGCTCTGACCTCCAGCCTCCGCTCTGACCTCCAGCCTCCGCTCTGACCTCCAGCCTCTGCCCTCCAGCCTCCGCTCTGACCTCCAGCCTCCGCTCTGCCCTCCAGCCCCCACTCTGCCCTCCAGCCTCTGCCCTCCAGCCTCCACTCTGCCCTCCAGCCTCCGCTCTGCCCTCCAGCCTCCGCTCTGCCCTCCAGCCTCCGCTCTCCTCTCCAGCCTCTGCTCTGCCCTCCAGCCTCTGCTCTGCCCTCCAGCCTCTGCTCTGCCTTCCAGCCTCCGCTCTGCCTTCCAGCCTCCGCTCTCCCCTCCAGCCTCTCCCCTCCAGCCTCCGCTCTCCCCTCCAGCCTCCGCTCTCCCCTCCAGCCTCTGCTCTCCCCTCCAGCCTCCGTTCTCCCCTCCAGCCTCTGCCCTAAAGCCTCTGCCCTCCAGCCTCTCCCCTCCAGCCTTTCCCCTCCAGCCTCTCCTTTCCAGCCTCCAGCCAATCCCCTCCAGCCTCCAGCCAATCCCCTCCAGCCTCCGCTCTCCCCTCCAGCCTCCGCTCTCCCCTCCAGCCTCTGCTCTCCTCTCCAGCCTCCGTTCTCCCCTCCAGCCTCTGCCCTAAAGCCTCTGCCCTCCAGCCTCTCCCCTCCAGCCTTTCCCCTCCAGCCTCTCCTTTCCAGCCTCCAGCCAATCCCCTCCAGCCTCCAGCCAATCCCCTCCAGCCTCCGCTCTCCCCTCCAGTCTCTGCTCTCACTTCCAGCCTCCGCTCTACCCTCCAGCCTCTGCCCTCTCCTCCAGCCTCCGCACTCCCTTCCAGCCTCCGCTCTGCCCTCCAGCCTCCGCTCTGCCCTCCAGCCTCCGCTCTCCCCTCCAGCCTCCGCACTCCCTTCCAGTCTCCGCTCTGCCCTCCAGCCTCCGCCCTGCCCTCCAGCCTCCGCTCTCCCCTCCAGCCTCCGCTCTCCCCTCCAGCCTCCGCTCTCCCCTCCAGCCTCCGCTCTCCCCTCCAGCCTCCGCTCTCCTCTCCAGCCTCTGTTCTCCCCTCCAGCCTCTGCCCTCCAGCCTCTGCCCTCCAACCTCCGCTCTCCCCTTTAGCCTCTCCCCTCCAGCCTCGCTCTCCCCTACAGCCTCTGCCCTACAGCCTCTGCCCTCCAGCCTCTGCCCTCCAGCCTCCGCTCTCCCCTACAGCCTCCGCTCTCCCCTACAGCCTCCGCTCTCCCCTACAGCCTCCGCCTCCCCTCCAGCCTCCGCTCTCCCCTCCAGCCTCTGCTCTGCCCTCCAGCCTCTGCTCTGCCCTCCAGCCTCCGCTCTGCCCTCCAGCCTCCGCTCTGCCCTCCAGCCTCCCTGCTCTGCCCTCCAGCCTCTGCTCTGCCCTCCAGCCTCTGCTCTGCCCTCCAGCCTCCGCTCTCCTCTCCAGCCTCCGCTCTCCTCTCCAGCCCCCTCCCTCCAGCTCCTCCGTTCTCCCCTCCAGCCTCTGCCCTAAAGCCTCTGCCCTCCAGCCTCCCCTCCCTCCACCCTCCCCTCCAGCCTCTCCTTTCCAGCCTCCAGCCAATCCCCTCCAGCCTCCAGCCAATCCCCTCCAGCCTCCGCTCTCCCTTCCAGCCTCTGCTCTCTCCCTTCAGCCTCCGCTCTCCCCTCCAGCCTCTGCCCTCCAGCCTCTGCTCTGCCTCTCAGCTCTGCCCTCCCCTCCAGCCTCGCTCCACCTCCAGCCTCCGCTCTCCTCACCCTCCATATGCAATGTACATATCTACTAATAATTGCCGTAGGCACTTTCGTGTCGGTCCCCGAAAAGACCGTGGCTATGTCACTCTGTGACGTCAGCACGGCGAAGCATTGGCCGCGTAGCGGCCAATGCGAGTCGCTGGCCTGCGCGAGCAATGGCCGCGAGGCCATTGCTCGTGCAGGCTGAGACGAGCTATGCGAGTCGCTGGCTTGCGCGAGCAATGGCCGCGAGGCCATTGCTCGCGCAGGCTGAGTACGAGCAATGGCCGCGAAGCGGCCATTGCGAGTCGCTGCCGAAAATCGAACCAGAGGCTCGGCCTCAAAGTTAACGATTTACCGGTCAGGTAGCGCGAGCAATGGCCGCGAGGCCATTGCGAGTCGCTGCCTGAGCCGCGCTTCTAATTGGTCGGCGCCAGCGAGTCGTTACACTTGCGGCGCGCTTGCGGTAATCCTCATACAAAGTATAGTATTCTAGACACCCGATGCATTTGCATCGGGCTCACAGCTAGTTGTATCATAAAATGGTCTCCTCCATGCTGTCTGACCGCATTACTTATAAGCTTTTGCCCTCAGATCCAACTACCTTCATATAGCAAGAGTTATATCAATTACTTGTAGAAGGAGAACATCTGGGGGTATTTACAGAGAAAATGAGGGAATATTTATATGTTGACAAACCTGTGTGCCCTGTATTCCATGGTCTGCCCAAAGTACTCAAATCAACATTTCCTCCCCCA
Organism: Allobates femoralis; assembly: GCA_033576535.1. Classification (NCBI taxonomy): domain Eukaryota; kingdom Metazoa; phylum Chordata; class Amphibia; order Anura; family Aromobatidae; genus Allobates; species Allobates femoralis. Next base: position 16,057,590 of record JARQOC010000007.1, on the reverse strand, counting down.
CTGAAGCCAATCGTGGCCGGCATTGGAGAGGTTAATGAAAGGCTGTCAGGTTGGCTTGATTCAATGCTACAGCCACTGCTGAGCTCAATTGGTTTCATTAAAGATTCTAAACAATTGCTGAGGGAGGTGCAGAACCTCCGATGGGGAGAGGGTTACCACTGGGTGACTTGCGATGTAGTCTCTCTGTAGTCATGCATCCCCCACAATCGTGCTGTTGAAGTGCTAACTGATGTCCTAACAGACATCCGCATGTACTCACAGGATGAGTAGTCTTTTATGATCTTGAGCTTAATGCATTTATAAAAAAACAATTATTTTCAGTTTGATACAGATTACTATGTGCAGCAGTGCGGCTGCCCAATGGGGTCTAACTTCTCACCCTCGCTTGCCAACCTGTACATGATGGCTTGGGAGTGTGAATACATTCATCATGAGAACAACCTCTTCCTACCGTGTTTCCCCGATAGTAAGGCCCCCCCGATTGTAAGGCCGCCTGGGGGTAAAGGGGGGGCCTGCCAATGTAAGGCCTCCCCCGATTATAAGGCCTTACAATCGGGCGGGCCAATATAAGGCCGCTAGCGGAGGGGGGGGGGGAGCGGGAGCGGGTCGCACGTCACGTGCGCCCGCTCATTACATATGCACTGCATCCCCCTGTCAATCAGCGACAGGGGGAGCAGTGCATTATACAGTATATATGGGCCCCCTATTGCTGGCACACTCCCCCCTGTTATGAGGCCCCCACCGCTGCTGCTGCTGAAGAGATCTTACCCTCCAGGGTCTTCTTGCAGCAGCCCAGCGCGTCCATCCGTCCTCTGTACTCGCTCGGCGGTCTCCCGGATCATGTGACCCGTCGCAGCGCATGACGTCATCGCGACTGCGACGGGCCGGTCACATGATCCGGGAGACCGCCGAGCGAGTACAGAGGACGGATGGACGCGCTGGGCTGCTGCAAGAAGACCCTGGAGGGTAAGATCTCTTCAGCAGCAGCAGCGGTGGGGGCCTCATAACAGGGGGGAGTGTGCCAGCAATAGGGGGCCCATATATACTGTATAATGCACTGCTCCCCCTGTCGCTGATTGACAGGGGGATGCAGTGCATATGTAATGAGCGGGCGCACGTGACGTGCGACCCGCTCCCGCAGTGTCCCAGCAGGAGGGGGCCTGTAGGCCACACTGCTGGGGCACCCAATGTAAGGCCCCCCCCGAAAGTAAGGCCGGGGGCCACTTTTGGCCCCCAAAAGAATGTAAGACAGGGCCTTACTTTCGGGGAAACACGGTAGATCATGTGATATGGTGGGGAGGTACATTGATAACGTGATCCTCATTTGGAGAAGTGACACAAATGTACCTCCCCCAGCCAGCCCGGAGTTCGGCAGCTTCATTCAATACATTAACAACAATGAATACAATTTCCGCTTCACACATGAAGTGCATGGGGTGAGTGCAGCATATCTAGACATCATATTAACAGGATGCACAGCCACAGGCACTGTTAGCACATCTCTGTATTGCAAACCAGGTAGTGGCAATACACTGTTACAGGCAACGAGCTGTCATCCGCCTCATGTGATCAACAACTTACCTATGGCCGAATTAATCAGGGCCAAAAGAGCGTGCACTACAGAGCGGAGCTTCAAGGCGGAAACATCTAATATAAAAAAAACGGCTGTTTGACTGAGGCTATTCTGTGCATCCTGTGAACGATGCTGTAAACAAACTTAAATTGAGATCCCGGGATTCCCTTTTGGAGGAACATCACTCACAGGCCTCTTCAGATGGAATAATAAATAATAATCATGCCAGGCGCAGGATAAAATATAATAACAGAGAGTTTATACCTACCTTTTCCACAAGTTACAGCCAGGACTATAATGAAATAGTCAAAGCTGTGCACCGGGGGGGCGTGGCCTGGTCATGGCGGAGAACAGAGGCTGATTGCTAGGTCTCCTGCCCCTTGATCACTCCCGGCTGAAACAGCCGGTTCAAACCCTGATGATAAACCCCTATGCTGTCTAAAAAGAGGAGCAGCCGTTGCCAGGAAGCCCGGGAGCCGTCTATACCCCCCGCAGGGAGGATTTCACATTACCTCCGGAGGTCAGCACAGGAGCCGGAGGTGGCCGCAGGGAAGATGGCGGCCGGCACTTCCACAAACGCGGCAGATCACCAGATCATCAGAAGGCCGCACCAAGCTGCAGAGGGCTGGAGAAACATGGCGGAGACCCCCCACAGCGCGAGGGATCGCAGACTCCGGTCCGGGAGCAACAACAGAGTCTGGTAACGTGTGCCCCTCTACCCCCTCTCCTGATGTGCGCAGCACAAGATGGAGGCTCCGCTGCTGGGGTGTCGCTGGCCTCAGAGCTTATCCCACCATCACACCAGGCCAGTGGAGCAGGGAATGTATATGAGGACCTGACCCATAACGTGCAGCCAGTGCCCCATGATGCTGGGGACACCACCCCAACAAATACAAGAGACTCTATTGAGGCCCAGATATATCATCAGGCTGCTGTATATGATGGCACCGTTATGGGGGAATTCAGTCAGCAAGGACTAACTAATTTCCCAGTGGAAGTGAGGCGGACTGATATTAAATCTCCCCAGAGAGGGGCAGTGGGGGAGGGGAATACACAAACCCCCTTGATAAGGGAACCAACAGTGGAAAATATGGAGAGACTCCCCCGCAATCTAGCGAACACGCCGCTACAGAATCCTACCTACACCAGATCCCCCTTATCTCCAGGTCAGGTTCTGATGCCCAGCGCACCAAGAGGACAGGGGGTATGGGATGATCTCAGGTCACGTATCCAGTCTATCCCTACCAGGGAGGAAATGAAGGGCTTTATAGCTCGGATGGAAGCATCCTTTAAGGCCGAAACTACCGAAATTCGGAGTGAAGTCCATAAGCTCAACATGAGAGTATCCTCTACTGAAACATCCTCCCAGAACGTAGACGAGAGGCTGCGGATATTAGAAGACAAGGTCTCTTCACAAACCTCTCAATTAGAAAGAATGTTAGACTCCATGGAAGACGTGGAGAATCGGGAGAGGAGGAACAATATCAGGATCAGAGGTCTACCCGAAAGTGTAGGTCCTAAGGAGCTGGACTATGCTCTTAAAAACATATTCAATTCAATTAGGGAGGTATCGGCAGACTCAGTCCTGGAATTCGATAGGGCACATAGATCTCTGGGACCTCCGCCTATGGAAGGAGATATGGATCCTGCACACCACGTCCCGGGGCCTAAGTATAAGATCAAAGAGGCGATCTTTACTAAAGCCCGATCTAAAGGACAGATTAAATACAAGGATTATTCCCTTCAACTACTGGCAGACCTGTCGAGGCGTACCTTACAAAAACGGAGGGCGTTTCGCCCCCTCCTGGAGATCCTAAGACAACAGGACATACCATATACTTGGGGCTTTCCATTTCGCCTCCAGGTGCGGAGAGAGGGAGTGCTTCACTACGTCACTCATCCTAGAGGAGTACCGGAGTTCACGGAGGTGCTGGGGCTCCCTCCGGTCGCAATTTCGCCAGAGGAATGGCCGGGACATTATGAATACCTAGATTGGATGCCGATGACCAAGGAAGCGTTTAGAGGAAACAGGGGGAGGGGAAGGGGGGCTTCACAGAGAGGGAGGAATAGAGGGTGGAGAAGGGGTTCATTTAATAACGGATGAGTAGTTTTTCTCACGTCCTGAAGGGCACGCTGGTAATCCTCCTACATTTCAGTGGTTTTTCTTTTAGGGGAGATAGTAGAGATAGTTTCCATAAAGACTCTTCTCTCCCTTTAAAGACATCTGTATACTAAGGTTTTTCATGTTTCTTCAGTTACATCTACAATGCACTAAGTTAAATTGCCTTTTTGACGCGGGGTCCGTAGAATTCATACCGGCTCAGATGTTTTATCCATTCCTCATATTAGCCCTACATAATTTACCCAGGTTTAGCTGTTAATATTTGGATATGTTATTTTTAAATGGTATAATTTTTTCAGGTTTATAAATGTGGCCCGGGGTGAAGGGGGTAGCTGCTAAGTGGACAGGCTACACCTCACTGGGATAAAGTCACCTGTTTTAAGGAAGACTGGTCGAATAGACCACCCCAAACCGCTATCCCAGATTATTCTGGGAACTTTCTTTGTCCTCAATTTTTTTCTGGTTTTCTTTCTTCTTTTTGCTTCCTTTTTTCTCTCTTACACTAAATATCTCAGTATTTTTCTTTACTCTCCCACTTAAGGTCCTCTGGTCCATTCCTTCTATCTTTCCTCCTTTCTATTAATCCCCCCTTTACCTGTCTCCCAGTTTCTTTCCTTCCCTACCCTACCTCTGACCCCAGTGCTGACCATGTCAACCTTAAAGATTTGCTCGCTCAATGTAAAGGGATTCAATACTCCCCAGAAGAGGTCTCAGATCTTATACTCTGCTCATAAGCAGAAGTGTCAGATCCTGATGTTACAGGAGACTCACTTCAAATCAGGTCATGTTCCGAGTCTCCGTAACAGATACTTCTCTGACTGGCACCATAGCACGAATCCAGAAGCGAGAACGAAGGGAGTGTCCATCGCGATACACAGGTCACTGACACACGAGATTCTTGATACCTGTATAGACCCACAAGGCCGATACATTTTTCTTAAGATGAGGATTGCTGGATCTTTGCTAGCTGTCGTTAATTGGTACTTACCTAATAGGTTTCAAACGAATACGTGCAGGTCATATATTTCGGTTGACAACCTTTGCGGAAGGATCAACCATTATCGGTGGGGATCTCAATTTCACCCTGGACCCGGCGGCAGACTCATCCTCTGGTAAGAGATCTATCCCAAATAAATGGCTTGTCTCCATAAAAAAGCTCTTTCACACTCTGAGGCTTATAGACATCTGGAGGACCCTGAATCCACAAGGGAGGGATTTCACATATTTCTCACCAGTACATGACTCATACAGCAGAATAGATCTATTTTTCGTTAGCCATAACTTACTATCTTGGAACCCTAAGGCAAACATAGATGATATTTTAGTATCGGACCATGCTCCCACCTATTTGACCCTTACTTTGCCAGATACCAGTAACAGACTCTGGACCTGGAGACTTAATGAACATCTATTGAAGGATGAGGTGTGTATGACGGAGGTTAAGGAGACTATACAGTCCTTTGACCGAGACCATGCTTCTGATCCCACCCCTTCTCCCACGAAATGGGAGACTCTGAAATGTGTTCTGAGAGGGGTGTTTATAAAGCACGGCACTCGGTTGAAGAAAAATAACACAAAATTGATGGAAGAATTACTTTCTCAGATTCATATATTAGAAACGGCACACAAACAGACCTTATCTAGAACGACCCTCTCCGACTTGACCTTAAAGAAAAAAGAACTTAAGGATTTTTCAGATCAAAAATATCGTAGATATTCGGAGAAATCTAGGAGCTATTTTTACTCCAATTCTGATAAATGTGGGCGCCCCCTGGCCAGACTGCTCCATCCTCAGTTAAACCCGACGTTTGTCCCAAACATCTCCACTAAAACGGGAGGTCGCACATCCCTGCCGAATGAAATAATGGAGGAATTTAGACAGTATTATTTAGATCTCTATAATATCAAGGGACATTTGTCCGATGTACCTACTACGGAATTATCAGAGAGAATTAAGAGATATATGGATAAAACAGCGATTCCAACACTAGCTATGGAGACTATTGCAATGTTAGAGGAGAAGATCTCAGGGGAGGAACTGTTACAGGCCATCCAGTCTACCCCGTCTGGGAAGTGTCCAGGTCCAGACGGATTCTTGCCCAACTTTTATAAAATACTTCAGACCCAGCTGTCTCCCGCAATGTTGGAGGCCTTTAATTCTGTGTTGAGGGGCTCCGATTTCGTGCCTCAATCTTTAGAAGCCCATATCAGCGTCATACCCAAACCTGGGAAAGACCCATCTTCAGTATCAAACTACAGACCAATTTCGTTACTGAACGTGGATGTCAAATTATTTTCAAAAATTTTAGCTGATCGCTTAGCCCCGCTTCTCCCTTCCGTGATTGACTCGGACCAGGTGGGCTTTGTCAGAGGCCGGGAGGCTAGGGATAACACTATTAGAACCCTCCTCCTTATAGCTAAGGCCAAAAGCTCTTCAGCTCCACTTGGTCTGATTTCTGTGGATGCTGAAAAGGCCTTTGATAGAGTTGACTGGGGGTTTATGAAGGAGGCGCTGATTCAACTTGGCCTGGGCCCACGATTTCTACACGGAATCATGGCTCTATATTCTTCTCCGTCTGCCAAGGTGAAGATTGGGGGAGCCCTGTCTTCCTCGTTCAAAATCGCAAATGGGACCAGGCAGGGATGTCCATTATCACCCCTGTTATACATTATTGTAACGGAGCATTTAGCCACAGCAATGAAGACGGCACTATTTGCTGACGATCTCCTCCTTTATGTGTCACAGCCCTTGATCTCTATCCCTTCAATATTGAAGGAATTCAAACAGTTTGGGCGGTTGAGTAACTTTAAGGTCAATTGCTCCAAGACCGAAGCACTCAATATCTCTTTACCTGAAGATTTGGTATCTCATTTATCCATACAGTTCCCATTCAAATGGAAGGAGGAAGCTATTAAATACTTGGGAGTTAATATCCCAAAAGATCTTAAGCAATTGTTTAAGTTAAACTATCATCCTCTATTATCTGGCATAGAAAAGGCTTTCTCATCATACCGTCAATTAAAGCTATCCTGGTTCGGGAGAATGAACGTCATTAAAATGGATGTTCTACCTCGAATCCTGTATATCTTTCAAACAGTACCTGTCCCCCAGACAGAATGTTCTTCGCTAGATTACAATCTCTTATTATTAAATTTACCTGGAGCGGGAAGAGATCTAGGTTGGGGATTGATATTCTTTCCTTACCTAGCTCTAGAGGAGGGGTTGGTTTACCTAGCATTCAAAGATACTTTTTAGCTTCTTCTCTCGCCAGAGCCCTAGACTGGCACTATTGTGCGTCCTCCAAGAGATGGGTTGCGGTGGAGCAGGATGGCCTGTAGATCCCGCTGAGACATTTACTTTGGATTCCTTCAGGGAACATAAAAGAACTTCCCCCCTTTCTGACATGACCAAGTCCACTCTACAAGTGTGGCATACAGCGACAAAATCACTCTATACAGATGGCAAACTCAGTCCTCTCGCACCCATTTTTTCCAGTCCCGCTTTTCCACCTGGGTTCGGAAGGCAAAGATTTCTGTGCTGGCAGAGTGCGAACGACACCTGATTGGGACAGACTCTACCCAAAGGGGATTTACCCTCAATGAGGGAGATCCAAGCTATTGACCCTACCAGACCTCTTAGGTGGTTTGAATTCCTCCAATACAAATCATTTCTATTCCCGACCGGCCGTGGGTGTAGGGTGAGATTGACACCAAATTTATTGGAGAGATTATTCCAACAGGATTCCCCCCCGAAGCGCAAAATTTCGGCCTTATATTTGGCTTTAGGTTCCCTGCGTAACCAGGATTCCCTACACTTCCAGCGGTCATGGGAGAGAGAATTGAACAGGACCATCACAGACAACGAGTGGCAGAAAAGCTTTTTATTTACACACAAATTAGCTACTGCCTGCATCGCACAAGAAAGGAGCTACAAGGTGCTCACCCGATGGTACTTATGCCCTGTTGCCATGCACCGTGTATTCCCTGAAATCTCAGATAGTTGTTGGCGTTGTGGGGCAGCTCCAGGGACGATGCTCCACATTTGGTGGAGTTGTGGTGAAATCCAGCGGTTCTGGTCTGGGGTGTTCGGCATTTACACACGAATAACAGGTAAACAGGTTAAGTGTTGTCCTGAAGTAGCTCTATTATCCATCTTCCCAGGTCCCATTGGGCTTCACAAGCAGGATATACTTTGCTTCTGTGTCTCAGCCGCCCGTGCGCTAATTCCGAGATTCTGGAAAACTCCTCTGGTACCTTCCCTGCTTGACTGGTTCAAGGAGATGACGGACCTATTTAGAATGGAGGAATTGGCGGCTGATGCTTCAGGTTCTCGTGACAAATTCTCAGTGACCTGGACTGAATGGATTCTATACCAAGACTCGATTGAATTTGGGAGAACCTTCTCCGAGGATGATTAGCTGGTATGATTAAAGGTCGGCACGGGGTCGAGGTACCCCCTATCCCTTATTCCGCTTCCCTCTTTGGACCTACTCTCCTCTTATCCTGAACCCGATTATTTTAGTCCAATCCCCACTTTCCCTTCTACTATCTCTATCTAATTTTCTTCCTCTTTCTTTATACCTACTTTGTGTCATTTAATAGTCTTAGTTTTGAGAATTATTATCTTTTTCTACTGGTTTATCCTTTTATGAGGCTCCAGCAAAACTGAAAGGAGCAATTTACCTGTTTCCACGAGGAACCCTGAGAAGGCAAGCCTACTTCAGATGGACTGGACTTAACAAAGGTCCTATAAGGCTTAATTTTCACTGATGCACTATAACCAGTGAGGAGTTAATGAGTAAAACTCCAATACTTATTCGTTCGATTTTGACTAATCTGACAAGGGGGAGTCTGTTACTATAATATTTTTAAAGGGATTACCAACCCCCTTCAATGCGGTAGATCTCGTGACTGGGATGGGGGTCTTTTAATCCCCTTTTTGTGGTTTACGAATACAGGAATTGATCGCCTTATATCTGAAGAGGATACATAAATCTGAGATTATACATTGAATTTACTTTGTAATGCTGTTCCTACTGTGAATTCCTCGTTTAACTTTCTGATCTATACTCACTTGTATAACTTGTAATGTTTTTCTTTTCTATTTTAAAAATTAATAAAAAAGAGATTAACCATAAAGCTGTGCACCGGTATATTCCTGTACTCCATGAGGATCCCAATTTCCACAAAATCCTTTCCAAAGGCTACAGATGTGTGCCCAGGAAAACGACAACCTTGGGTAATATTCTTTCCCCCTCAGAATTTACATCAGTCACCCATCTGCCGACATGGTTGACAACGAGGGGCAATTATCCATGTGGCGGCAACAGATGTGGACTGTGCCGTTACATGGTTAAAACGAAATCCTTTACAAATAAAGTAACAGGCAAAAATTATGATATCAGGGGGTACATTAATTGCAACACCACCCACCTGGTATATATGGCATCTTGTGTAGCCTGTCGAAAGGATTACATTGGGTGCACAACTAGAACATTAAAAAGCGCCTGGGGGAACATATTTCCGGAGCGGATCCGCACTCAAGATCAATCAGCAGAAACCTGTCTGGTCTCTCACGACATTTTAAAGAGATTCATGATGGGAACCTGTCTAATCTGAGAGTGCAGGGTATTGATAGGATCTGTAAGCGGAAAAGAGGAGGAGATTGGGGTCGTGAGGTACACAGTAAAGAGTTTTTTTGGATCATGACCCTGAATTCTAGGTCTCCCAAAGGTCTCAACTATAGATCTGATTGCACATACCGTATATACTCGTGTATAAGCCGAGTTTTTCAGCCCAAAAATTGGGCTGAAAAGTCACCCCCTCGGCTTATACACGGGTCATACGGTATGCTATGGGGGTGGGCTGCACCGGTGGCTGGAGGAGGCAGGAGGGGGCCGCGGTGACCGCAGGCGGTCACGTGGGGCCGCCTCATTAGTGCAATGAATATGCACGGCATCCCCCCGTCCATCAGCAGCGGGGGGATGCCGTGCATATTGCACTACACAGCCCCCCCTCCTTATTATGGGTTCCCCAGCAGTAATAAACATCCCTCCCCCTCCTTATCATGTCTCCCCCAGGCTGCGGCAGCTGTCAAAATAACAAACAGTTTATACATCACCTTCCGGCGCAGCTCCTCCGGTCCCGGCTTCTTTTTCCTGCTTGTGTCGGTGTTATGTGACCGGGCGCAGGAGATGACGTCATTTCCTGCGCGCGGTCACAGAAGCCGGCACAAGAAGGAAGAAGAAGCCGGGACCGGAGGAGCTGCGCCGGAAGGTGATGTATAAACTGTTTGTTATTTTGACAGCTGCCGCAGCCTGGGGGAGACATGATAAGGAGGGGGGACATACTAAGGAGGGGGGGCTGTGTGTTACTGGTGGGGGCCAGTATACCACCACTGGGGGGCCTGTTTACTACCACTGGGGCTGTATACACCTCTGGGGCTGCTGGATACTACCACTGGGGCTGTATATACCTCTGGGGCTGCTGTATACTACCACTTTGGCTGTATATACCACTGGGGCTGCTGTATATATCTCTGGGGCTGCTGGATACTACCACTGGGGCTGTATATACCTCTGGGGCTGCTGTATACTACCACTGGGGCTGTATACTACCTCTGGGGCTGCTGTATACTACCTCTGGGGATGCTGTATACTACAACTGGGGCTGCTGTATATACCTCTGGGGCTGCTGTATACTAACTACTGGAGCTGCTGCTGTATATACCACTGGGGCTGCTGCTGTATACTACCACTGGGGCTGCTGTATATACCTCTGGGGCTGCTGTATACCACACTGCTGGGGGCTGTATACCTGTGCTGGGGTCCACCCTCGGCTTATACACGAGTCAATAGGTTTTCCCAGGTTTTGGGGGCAAAAGTAAGGGGGTCGGCTTATACACGGGTCGGCTTATACACGAGTATATACGGTATTTTTATTAATAACTTTATAGGCACATTGGGATTTATGCCAACACAAAACAAAAATCAATGATCAGCACATTTCCTAAAGGAAGGCACACAATGAAACATTGCTTTTTTCTATGTGATATAAGATGGCTCTGCTATCTGCTTAGGTTTTATAGTATTTTGTTTTAAATCTCATCTCTTGTTGTATCAATCAAAGGGTTAACTGCTAGGCCAATGGAGCCTCTGGTATCCTCCTACCTATGTGACATTGGTAACAAAACAGCCTCTGTGTGTAATTAATTACCACATGTGTTAGGTGGGTGGTGTTTTTAACATGTATTTAATGAATTTGGTCACTATTGTGTTTTATGCTGCGGAAGTAGGACGTTGTCCGAAACGCGTCCAGCGGGGACTGCGTTCCCATTTCATATGTTTGATTTTATACTCACCTAAAACTTGGAATAAAGGCTTGAAAATAAGGAGATACGTCTGGTGCCGGATTTCTATCATCAATTATCGTGGACTTGCAGTACGTCCTTTCCAGGCACCACCGGCCATAAAGAGAACTTGGTGAGCACCTTCCCTTACCCTTTCCCACACTAACACTTACATATCACAGTGTAACACTTATGCAGATACTTAGGTATCTTATGGACAAATAGAAGGAAAGCTGGCACATTGATCCAATTCCAACGAAAATTCTTCTTTATTAGAAGCTCACACACATTAAAATATGCATCTTGTCAGGCATGGAGCCAGGTTAGACGCGTTTCGGTTAAAAACCTTTATCAATGCCGAAACGTGTCTGACCTGGCTCCATGCCTGACAAGATGCATATTTTAATGTGTATGTGAGCATCTAATAATGAAGAATTTTCGTTGGAATTGGATCAGTGTGCCAGCTTTCCTTCTATTATTTGTCCATGGACTTGGTGGATACCAGCCACTGCACTTGAGGCGAGGGTGAGCTATCTACTTCCCCCCTTCCCACTCATTATACTTAGGAATTAGATAGGATGAGATATAATGAAACTGAGACCATGGATTTGGGTAAATAATTTACATTGCAAATAATAATCTGATTAATAAACAGAAATTAACAAGGTAAATACTAAAATTAGATGCACTAATATGTGAATGTTCAGAAATAACATGCAAGCAGCACAAATATGTAATTGCCCAGAAATAATATGCAGGAGTCCAACCAGCACTAACACGTGAAATGTCCAAAAATAATATGCAGGAGTGCAAACAGCAGTATTATGTGAAGTGACCAGCAAACAAATGGTTATCAGTATACTTCTTATGGTACCTTTACACGCCGCTACCGAAGGTAGCAACAGGTAGGGACCGCACGTGCACGCGCGCGGTTTCAACGGTTGCTAACGGTACCTGATACCGCAAATACATGCCGCCATAAGGTGCTCCACAGAAGGTATTTTCGTTCCCTGGAAGTGCCGACGGGTGCCGCAGATTACCATCTGTGGAGCACCTTCCCTGATTTACACGCCGCTACCACAAGGGAATCTTGGCGTACATATTGTGCGCCGTAACTACATAGGCGTGCCAGAGTTGTGTATTACGCGACGCTCGTACGGTGATTGGACAATGCAATAACATCATGATTGGCCAGCCAGCGGCAGGGAGGCTGGCTAATACATGACGCTATAGCAAATGTGTCATGTGACTGGTCAGATCGTTAAATATGCCGCCCTGTGCAGGGACAGCCTATGGGTACACAGTAGCCCCCACCAATGATAGCTGATGGGGCGTGGTATACATGACGCAGTGGCACGCCCCAGGGAACTCAAATACCGTACCTGTGGCCCGATTACACGCCGCTACCATAGGGATTATACCTGCTTGTTTTTCAGCACAGCTGAAAGACAGGTATCCAAAGAGACGGGAAGGTACAACCTGAATTACACGCCGCCACTTCGCGGTGTTTTGAAGGTAAAAGGTACAATTGTCTCCGATACCTGCCGGTTTCTACCTTTCGGTAGCGGCGTGTAAAGGTACCATTAGTGTTAAAAACATATCGCACACAGCCCGCACTGATTTAGTCCTAGATTAGGTATACTGATAATTTAAACAGGGAGTCACAAGTTCTTACACACCCAGGAAATCCAGATCCAGAGGTAATAGAGGTCTTGAAGGGAGGAACACAACAGCCAAGATCAAGGATAATGCACCATGGACTGCAGGCAGGTGAGAAGAAATGAGTCAGAGCACAAAGCTAACAAGAGGCAGCAGGAAATCTAGCAGCAACCAGGAGACTCAAACCAGCTAGCACAGAATACTCAGGAAAAGAATAAAGCCTGGAACTAGACTTATAAGCAGGACTGACAGGAAATTCAAGGGCAAGGCACCAGACTCCATTTTGGAAAAGGGTATGAAGATACAGCAATACCATGGAATTCCTGGAAACCTTACACACAGGCAGGCTTGAAGCAAAGTCAGAGACTATAGTATCAGAAGGGAGTTTGCAAGAGAAGCACTGAAGCAGGTGTGGTAGCAGAAGATGAAACTGCAGACACTGGAAAAGCTGCAGCAGATTTTGCAGGAGGAGGAAATTGAGAAACGCAGGGAGCAGGAAGCCAGGAATTCAAACTGAATATTAATAATTTTGTTTATATAGCGCCAACATATTCCGCAGCACTTTACAATTCAGAGGGTATACAATACAATACAATACAATACAAAACAATACAAGAATATAATTCAATACAATAATAATATGATAAAATACAATAAAGACAATATGAGACAAAAAAATTCTGAAACCATGATGAGTGAGGTTCTTGCTCACAAGCTTACAATCTATGAGGAAATAGGGGAGGAAATAAAGGTAATGGTAAAAAGCGCCATCATATATGGTCCAGCCATCAATATAATAAATAGGGGACTCACATAATGCTGCATGAACCGGTCACACCTGGATCTGTACAAGTACAGATAAAGTGCTATGTAGTGCATGGGGGCTATAGAAAGATGACACAAGAGGCCAGATTTGGAGGACAGAATGGGAATAATTAGACAGATGACTTGAGGAGATAAAAATACATCTCTTTAGATTAGCCTAACGCTCGCTTAAAACTATGGATATTTGGAATTGTTCTTAGTAGTCCGTTCCAGAGAATTGATGCTGCTCGTGAGAAGTCTTAAAGGCTAGAGTTGGAGGTTTGGATTGTAGCTGATCTCAGTCTTAGGTCACTTGCAGAAGACGTGTAGGGCAATAGACTGAGATTAGGTAGGAGATGAATGGCGATGCAGAACTGTGGAGGTCTTTGTGGGACAGAGTGATAATTTTACATTGTACTTTGTAGCAGATGGGCAACCAGTGCAATGAATGGTACAGGCATCAATGAAGCGGTTGGAGAGGAATATGATCCTGGCTGCTGCATTCAGGGTGGATTGGAGAGGAGAGTTTAGCAAGAGGGAGACCGATTAGTAGAGAATTGCAGTAATCCAGATGAGAATGGATAAGTGCAACAGTTAGGGTACGTGCCCACATACAGGTTTATGGTCGGTTTAGCAGCGAAAACCGCCGGCGGTTTAGCATAGGTTTTATTTAAATTTATGTAAATCCTAAGCAGCGTTAGGAATTACAAGTAACCCTATGTAATTTGGAAAACACTGTGCACACAATGTCGGTTTATGTGAGCGGATCTGTCAGAGGTTGAGCGGTTTCCTCGCGGTTTAGGAGCATACAACATGTCAATTCTTCTCAGCGGTTTGAGATCGTTTCTGAGGCACCCTTCGTACCCTTCCATGAACAAAATCCTCCATAGAAAACCGCTTTTAAAACTGCCGGAAAAAACGACTGTAAAACGCTGTTCAACAGCTCTTAAAACCGCTGGGAAACCGCTGAGAAACTGGTGGAAAACCGCTGGAGACTTCTGAGCTCAGGAGTCTAGGCTCCTTCAATTTTCCACCGGTTTACTGACGGTCTGAACGTCCATAAACCTCTATGTGGGCACGCATCCTTAGAGTTTTTGCAGAGTCAAAGGTAAGAAACGTTCGAATTCTAGAGATATTTTTGAGGTATAGGTGACACGAGTGAGCGAGTGATTGGATGTGGAGAGTGAAAGAGAGATCTGAGTCAAATATGACCCCAAGACAGTGAGGGTCCTGCTGGGGAGTAATGGTAGAACCACATACAGAAATAGCAATATTAGGTTTCGTAAGATAGTAAAGGGAGGAAACACGAGAAGTTCAGTTTTTGACAAATTCAGTTTAAGGTAGAGAGAGGACATAATGTTAGAGACAGCAGACAATCACTGGTATTTTGTAGTAATGTGGGGGTGATGTCAGGAGACAATGTGTATAATTGGGTATCGTCAGCATAGAGATGGTACTGAAAACCAAATCTACTGATGGTTTGTCCAATGGGGGCAGTGTATAGAGAGAAGAGAAGGGGACCTAGGACTGAACCCTGAGGAAGCCCAACCATGAGGGGAAGAGAAGAGGAGGAGCCGGAGAAAGATACAGTGAAGGAGCAGTCAGAGAGGTATGAGGAGAACCAGGAGAGAGCGGTGTCCTTGAGCCCAATAGAGTGGAGCATAGAGAGGAGGAGCTGGTGATCGACAGTATCGAATGCAGAGAGGTCCAGGAGAATCAGTAGGGAGTAGTGACCATTAGATTTAGCTGTTAGTAGATCATTAGAGACTTTAGTGAGGGCAGTTTCAGTAGAGTGTGAGGTGTGGAAGCCGGATTGTAGAGAGTCAAGAAGTGAATTATCTGAGAGCTAGTGTGGCGCCCCTGCGACCAGGAAGCCACATAGGGAACTGCAGCCAGGTAAGATGGGAAGACAGTTGCACCACAACACCCTCACAGACAGCCCACAAACCACTATAGGGCAGCACCCAACCCGGAGCCCGGGACTCTAGGCGGGCAAGGGGTGGTGGGTTTAGAGAACAGTGGGTGGGACAGCAAGCAGGTCAGGTGATAGATGGTAGAAATAGAGAAGGGGAGGAGGAAGGAGTCAGTAGGCCGATGTAGGCTGAGCAGAACAGATCAGAGGCACACGTCCTAGAGGGGGTGTAAGGAGCGCAGAATCTGGAGAGCCAGCGCAGCCACAGAGAGAAAGCCCATCCGAAGCCAGCACCCCAGGAGTGTGAGGGAAGAGAGGACCAGTGATACTGGGTCCTAGAAACACGGCTGAGACGACCGACTGCAGGCGGAGTAGCCCTCCTATGGAACCTGAATCACATGGCAGAAGGGAGCCTGATAGAGCCTAGCACAGCAGAACTATTGGAGGCTAGGCTAGGCTAGCAGCAGAGTGTCGGCTCTGAAGGGGACCGGCGATTTACCCGGTTTCCCCAGATTAACCGACGGGGAATTCCAGCTTTACGTTAGAGTTCCTACCCCAAAGGACAGGCAGCTCAGTGGCAACCACGAGGACCCACAGGGGTCCGAGCCACCGCCATACTGTCTGGAGACGCGCACAGCGAGAGGAGAGAGAGAGTAAAAGCCTGGAAAGGACAGAGAAGGAGTAAGGGGTCACAGAGAGGAACAACCTGGCTGCAGGGAGTAAAGGAACCTGGAGGGGAGAGGTGTAACCCGTGTAAAGACTTGTACTGTGAACTGTAACTGAGCTGTTATGCTGAACAACTTGCTAAGTAAACACGGTGAAACCTGCCTCTGACTCCCTTGCATGATTCTCTGTTGCTTGCACATGATTCCCTCCAACAGGACTGTAGAGAGATCCAGCCTGGAGAGCCACAGCCTGTCAGCTCTGGACGCTGGAGAAAGGAAAGCTGCAGCAGCAGGACAGTAAGTGTATTGCATCCACTACAAGCTTACACTACACCATAGACTCTAACATCATCACTGCCCCGGGGAATCCCGGTTCTACCCACGGAGAACTATTCCATCTATAGCTGCTATAACATCATCCCTGGAGGTTCTGCAGCAACGGTGGTCCCACTATTGACCACAAGCCGTGGGTGGCGTCACGACAAACATTTAATCCCCTGTAAATATTCCCCTTTTACTTGCCAGGGCCCGGGACACGGTCCGGACCAGGACCTCCATGACATCCCCCAGTAGCAACCCCGGTCCGGTACCGAGTACCCTGTCCCAGTGGGCTCGACAATAGCGGGTCAGATGGGAGTGGAAAATTTCCTGTTGTATCTGGTCAGTTTTGTCTTTAAAATAGTTGGTCAGATCGTCAGCACTGAGGCTGGTGTTTGGGGTCTGCGCTCTTGGACCGAGGAGGCGGTGAAAAGTGTCAAAGAGAAACTTAAAACTCAAATAAGGCTAGAAGATAGACTAAGGTTTATAATGGCAGGGAAGGAGGATCACATGAACAGGAGCAAAGCAGCAGAAGCTATCTTGGAAAAGGGCTAGGATGCACAACTGGACGATAGAAGATCTGGAGTCCTGACAATATTCCTCTTTCATCATTTTTAAAAGAAAAATTAAAATCCATTTTTAAGTCCCCCATTCCACCCAACCCCCCCCCCCCCCCCACCCAAAAAAGGATGTAAAAAAATGAAATCCAAATAAATGCTGAAGTCATCTCATCATATACATCATATGGGGGGACAAGATCAGTGACTGCATACCCCGTATGGTGGGACATCAGGCACTGCACAGCTTCCAGCAGTATGACAAGCCATGACTTCCCTGAGGTTTCTCAGGTTACACAGAGGATATCACACAGAAGAGAATCCTGCAGTGTGACTTGAGATATCCTCAGTGGCTTCAGCGCTTGGAACATGTGTCTTGCGAGAGCTGTGATATCGCATGAGATGTAGTGGGCATATCTCACCGGTATCATGAGGCAGCATGTGTTAGGCATTGTAACGTCAAAGAGTGCAGTGCAGTTCAAACTTGCAGGTTAGTCCCTGTGTGACCCCTCAAGACTGAACTGCAGTAAGTTTTGTGATGTTTGTGATGGTACCGCTTATCACACTCACTCACCAGTGCCTGCTCTCACAGCATATGGGGATGCTTTCCGAATAATTGTACAGCCCTAGGCCCACGGTACATTGATGTTTTTTTTTAGCAGATTTTGAGAATATGTATGTCTATCCTGAAGCCAGCAAATAATATGAGAGCTCAGAAATGCAGTGCTAACATTGTTTTTTTTCCTTGCAGATTTTAGGGCAGAAAAACAAAATCTGAACCACATCTGCAAGTTCAAAGAGATAGGTTCAGTTCAAAAAGAGTCTATACAGTAAAATTTCTGTATGCTCCGGGTAAAAAAGGGGAAAAGTCTTTCAAAAGTCCATATTTTCAATACATATTTTCAAACCAACACATTTCCCTATGGGTGTCTTGACTTAGGAGACCTGGTACCCCCCCCCCACTCCAGGCACTTTCTGTTCCTAACTTTGTGTGCATGGGGCTAGGCCCAGTTCCTTCACCCTTCTGTGCACTACTATGTACAGTGCTATAGCTGCTATTTACATGTTACTGCCTCTGTTCATTGTACTTCCGACTTTACTGTGCCCACTCTCCATACCTAGACGGGGGTTGACCTTGTGTGCTCCTCTGACTTGCGCACTACAGGTATCTCTGTCTCAGGTGAGGTTTCTAGTGACTGGTATGGTGCAGGTATGTCAGGTAAGCATCTGCGTGGCCTTAGTCTCACTACAGGGCTAGCGGTGTACCGATTGCAGCATCCTCAGATCCTCTAGCAACGGGTATTTCTTCCTGATTCCTTTGTACCACTTCTTGGGGCTGGTAGAAATTCAGTAAAGACACTAAGATGACTCCATCTTGCTGAGGCCAATCTTCCAGGAAATCTCCTAGGATCATTGAGATTACCTTCTCCTTTGGACTTTCACATGGACTGTATTCTTTTTCAGGATCTGGTTCTTCTTTTAGTTGTGTTGGGGGATTCTGGTTTTCCCATTCAGTTGGACACTTCTTGATATGGTTCATTGACACTGTCTGAGTGGTCTTTCCACCTCTTTTACTAATGAGACATACTTTGTCATTGTCAAATCCAGAATCTAGCAGGACATAGGGTTCTTGTTCCCACTGGTCATCCAATTTGTGTTGTTTTCTCTTTCTCTTCAAGACAATACTTCCAGGTACAATAAACTCTGCTGGAGCATGTTTGTTGAAGTCCCTTTCTTGTTTCTCACGGGCTTTCTCCAGGTTGTCTTCAACACAAGGTTGAACCATTCTGTATTGCTCGAGGCAGTTTTCGTTCCAGTTGGGGGTTGAGCCATCTGCTTTGGGGTCAACTACTCCGGGTTCCAAGTCTACGGGTAACCTTCCTGTACGGACTCTCATCAGGTAAGCTGGTGTACAGTTTGTAGAACTTACTGGAATGTGGTTATACATGTCTACCAAGTCTGGTAGTTTCTCCGGCCATTGGTTCCTATCTTCCAAGGGTAGGATCTTCAACATGTCAATTATGATATTGTTCATCTTCTCACATAATCCATTGGTTTGGGGATGATATGGGGTTGTCCTAATCTTCTTACACCATTATATGTGGCAGAACTCTTGGAAGATCTCTGCTTTAAAAGCTGAACCTTGGTCTGTTAGGATCTGCTCTGGACAACCTAATGGTCTGCAGAAAACGTTTTGGAATGTTTTGGCACCGGTGGCAGCTGTCAAGTCTTTCACGGGGGCAACCATCAGGAACCTTGAGTAATGGTCTACAATGGTCAATGCGTATGTGTAGCCAGATTTACTTGGAGTCAGTTTTACGTGGTCCAGGGCTACTATTTCCAGGGGCTGCTTCGTCACTATGGGCTGGAGCAGTGCTTTCTGGCTCTGTAAGTCTTTTCTTCTAAGGCTGCAGGGTCCACAATTCTTACACCACCTCTCAATGGATCCACGCATGCCTACCCAAAAGAACCTATCTTTCATTAGCATCTCCAACTTCTTCCACCCAAAATGACCAGTCTGGTTGCGGTAGGCGTTTAACACCATCTGCACTTCTGACTTCGGCAAAATGATTTGCCAGACCATCTCGTGAGTCCTTGGGTTAATGTGTCTTCTGCAGAGCTTCTCCTGATAAATGAACAGCTTGCTCCTCTCGTTCCACAGATGTTTGATTTCTGGTAGGGGGTTTTCTGGTAGCTTTGCTGCCTCCTGGGTTATCAGATTCTTTACCAAACTGACAGCCGGGTCATTGTCTTGTACTTCCTTCCAAGCAAAGTGTGGCAATGGGTTCACCATTCTCACAGGAGGGTCTTTATGGGTTTTCTGGCACTGAGTTACTCTTAATTGATGGAATGCAGGTAACTCCACTTCTTCTAGCTCATCTTCATCCATGCCCACGTCTGGCAGGTGAGGCATTCTGGACAAGGCATCTGCGTTTCCATTCTTGTGCCCAGCCCGGTACTTTATGGTAAACTGGTAGTTGGACAATCTAGCCATCCATCTCTGCTCCATGGCTCCCAACTTTGCAGTCTCCAGGTGGGTCAGCGGATTGTTATCCATGTAGCCTGTAAACTTGCTAGATGCCAGGTAGTGCTTAAACCTTTCTGCGACGGCCCAGATCAAGGCCAGGAATTCCAGCTTGAAGGAACTGTATTTTTCCGGGTTCTTCTCTGTGGGGCACAGCTTCTTACTGGCATAGGCAATCACTCTTTTTTTGCTCTCTTGCCTCTGAGAAAGGACGACTCCTAGTCCCACATTGCTGGCATCCGTGTACAGCAGGAATGGCAGGTTGTAGTCCAGGTAAGCAAGGATTTCATTTCCTGTCAGGGCTTCCTTCATTATCTGAAACGATTCCTCTTGTTCCTTGCCCCACTCCCACAGAGAATCCTTAGACTTTCTCTTCTTGGGCTGGCCTAATAAGAGGTTTTTCTGGGGAGCAGCCTCCTTCGTGTACTCCTTTATGAACCTCCTATAGTAGCCCACCAGTCCCAGGAATTGACGTACTTCCTTCAGGGTCTTGGGTTCTGGCCATTCCTTGATAGCTGTCACCTTGTCTGGATCAGGGGCTACACCTTCAGCACTGACTATGTGTCTCAGGTACTGTACTCTTGGCTTTAACAGGTGGCATTTGGATGGTTTCACCTTCATCCCGTATTTGGCCAGAGCTTCATACACTTCTGCTAGATGGGCTATGTGTGCCTCATAGGTCTTAGAGTACACAATCATGTCATACAGGTAGAGAAGTACCGTCTCAAAGTTCTTATGCCCCAGCCAACTCTCCATCAATCTCTGGAAGGTTCCGAGTGCATTACATAGTCCAAATGGCATGCTGTTAAATTCACACAGGCCCATAGGTGTTGTGAAAGCCATCTTCTCATGGTCTTCCTCTGCTACGGACACCTGCCAATACCCACTAAGGTGGAAAAGTAATTGGCAGACTTCAATGCAGCTAAGGATTCCTCTATACGAGGTAACGGGTAAGCATCCTTGTGCGTTTTGCGTTTTATTTGCCTATAGTCTACACACATCCTCATACTGCCATCTTTCTTCCTGACTAGGACTAATGGGGCTGCCCAGGGACTACAGCTATCTCATATAACCCCTGCGTCCTTAATGTCCTGTAACATTTCTTTGGCTTTCTGGTAATGTGCAGGTGGAATAGGCCTGTACTGCTCTTTGATTGGTGGATGTGTACCAGTGGGGATATGATGTTGCACCCCCTTATCTTACCAAAGTCAAGTGAATGCTTACTAAAGACTTGATTAACTTTTTGACTACCCGGTAAACACTTTTCTTTTCATACACAGGAGTGGTGTCAGTTCCTACATGGAGCTGCTGGCACCAGTCCTCCAGTGGCCCTGTTGTATCATCAGGTTTTGCCCCTTTGGCATGGGGTAAGGGTCCCACTGCTTGGATCTCGTTGTTTACTGTGTACAATTTAGCAACGGTTGTATACCGGGGTAACTTAACCTCTTCACTGCCACAGTTTAAGATGCGAACTGGTACTCTCCCATTGTGTACATCAACCACCCCTCTGGCTGTCAAAAATGTAGGTCTGTGCTCTGTGCTGATGGGCTCCACTCATGCCTGGTATTCCTTCCCTCTCAAACCTATAGCTGCTCGACACCATATCATCATCTCACTCATTGGGGAATCACAATAGGAAACGGGTCTGTCACCCGTGCAGCACCAATTTCACCACCTGTAATTGTTACCTGTTGATGGTGCAGGAGGGCTCTGATCTCACACTGAAGGACCTTCCTCTGACCAGGTTTGGCAGTATCTGCAATCTGTTGAAGCAAAGACAAAACGTCTTCCATGCAATTGCTAACAACATTTATACTAAGTATTATATACGGGTTAGGGATGGGCGAATCTACTCGCTAGGACTCGTTACTCTGCGAGTAGTAAGGGACTCGCAGGACTCAGTACTCTGCGAATTTCCAAGCTTTTACTCGCACAGTAACGAGTCCAATGCAAATCAATGGCAATCCTAGTTTTGTCAGAGACTCTGACAAAACTAGGGTTGCCATTGACTTGCATTGGACTCGCTTCTGTGCCAGTGATAGCAGGGAAACACGCAGAGTAAGAGCTGTCTGCTCTGTGCAGCTCCAGGGTCCTAGAGCCCGCCTGCTGCCTGATGTAGCAGAGCTGAGATTGTTCTCAGTCTGCTCATTCCCTGTGCATAGACATCTATATCTATGCACAGGGGATGTAGCAGAGAGGACATCGCGTTTTGGACTACGTCGGACGGAAGAGGATTTTTTAAATTAAAGATGGCGTCCCTAATGGCTTTTTTTTTTTATTTCTAATAAAAAAATTTCTCTGTGTGGTGTTTTTTTTAACCCTTTATTGGAGATTCTTAGTGGCCGGGTCAAACCTGGCCTGACATTAAGAATCCCGGGCTTAATACCAGCTTGTATAACAAAGGTGGTATTAACCCCTTTATTACCCAGCGTGCCACCGCCACCAGGGCCGCTGGAAGAGCGGGGTTCAGCGCCAGAGGATGGCGCTTCAATGTACGCACCATCTTCTGGGGCGGCTGCGGGCTGCAATTTGCAGCGGGGGGTGCCCAGAAAGCTTGGGCCTCCCTGCGCTGCGGATTCCAGCCCCCAGCTGCTTAGCTGTACCTGGCTAGACATAGAAATTGCGTGGATCCCCACGCATTTTTTTTTAATTATTTCATGAAATTCAAGAAATAATAAAAAAAGAGGGCTTGCCTATATTCTTGTGTCCGGCCAGGTACAAATAGGCACCTGGGGTTGGGGGCAGCCCGTCGCTGCCTGCTGGATCCGGCTGGTTCCAGAAATACGGCGAAGCCTACGTCATTTCTCCACTGCAATTGGGTATAAGGCCTCCTCAGGTTCCCTGCTGTCACTGAAGCCCTGTCTGTATACAACATGACTGGCCTCCTCACTTTCTCTGGTCCTTTCTCTCTCTCCTCCTGCGCGGTACACGGGTTACTCTCTCTGATCACTGCTGTGTTATTCCACATTACGGTGTCTGGCTCCCTTTTGCTGGGTACGCAGGGGGACCAGGTGACTAAAGTCTCCACGGTGTGCTGAGGTTTTCTGCAGTCCTAGAGTGATCCTGCAGGTGCGGATCCCCAAAGTCCAGTAAGTCTTGGGCAAACTTCCACTAATTTTCTGCTCCCTTGGTTAAACTCCGTGCCTTCTGTCTCCACTCCTAGGCTTGGCTGAACAGCAGAAGGGCCACTCCGGGTCACTGGTTCAGGCCGATCCGCGGCACCAAACACCAGTACGTCTTCGCAGCTCTCCTAGCGTCTGCACACTCTACCTAACTCCTCCCCCAGCAGCAGTATTTATAGGAGATCTCACCTAAAGTCAGTGAGTCTTGCTCCCCCTACTGTGCTGGGGTGGAAGGTGTTGCATGTTGTAAGTACCTGCTGTGTAAACCCAGCTGTGAAGTAGGGAAAGCTGTGGCTATCTGTGTGAGCAGGGCGCCACAGTGTCACATCTCATATAGTGTGACTTCGTCCTGATCACATGGTCTCTGATGGAAGGAAGGGCTCTGTGTGTTTGGAAGTGGCTGGGACGCCATCTTCCTGGAGACACACTAGAGAAATGCTTCAGGTGTTTGGAGTCTGATGTAGTCCCTGGAGCCAAACCCTGTCTGGAGACAGAATGAGGGCTACTTTTGTCACCTCCTGGATGTCAAGAATGGCAGAAGCCTGTATGAACTCTGCTAAGCTGCAAGAGCAGGTAAATCCAGAGTGGGACATTGTGTGTGCTGACTGAGTTCAGTAAATGAACAGTGCGGGATATCCGCAGTAGAAACGGACTTTAGGTCATGAACGTTTCCCTAATGTGTGCAGCTTACCCACTGAAGTTAATGGACTATATGTTGTTCCTGTTATAAGTGCCTAATGTTGGCATATGGTTTAGTTTGCACCTAGAAGTTTATGACTTATAATAAATCAGGTGGACTATCTGTTATAAGAACTGTTGCGGTGTTTCTGAATATTGTGCAGTAAGCGAGTGTCCCCCAACACACTCAGTAAGCGCTACCTTACATTTGGTGGAGAATGCAGGCAATGCAGCCTTGTTGTTAGCGGCAAAAGACAAGGTGCGCGTGTGAAGATTCAGCAACACTGCAGCCTGGTTGCTAGCGGCAATGGTAAAAGTGCACGTGTGTGGATTCAGCAACCCTGCAGCCTGGTTGCTTATAACAATGGTAGTGGTGCAAGTGTGAAGATTAGAGCATCTAGCTGTAACTCGGCAGGGTTACGAAAATTGTCATCTCACTCAAACCAGGTTTGCTGTGGCTTGGTGAGGCCACAAAAATTTTTCTGTGAACAGCTGTGCAAGTGCCTGGTGTAAACAGCATACAGCGATGTTCATCAGTGGTTCAGTATTCCCAGACGAAATGGAGAAGGGGGTTAGATGACCAGCTGCAAATGCTCTTCAGCAAAATGGTGTGTTCTGAAGAAATGCAGGCGCTGATAAAAATGGCTGTGAAGAGAGCAGCAAATGAAACTGAAGCTGATGAGCAATTAAAGTGCCTGTTACAATCACAGCAGCAGGCATTTGAGAAGCAGCAACAGGCATATGAGACATGGCAACAGGAGTTGCTGCAGGAACATCAGGAGATGGTGCAAGAACGGCAGGAGCAGTTGGCGTGCTACAACATGGAGGCAGTGGACCTTTTTGGCAGCTCTCTTGTGGGGCCGGTACTATTCCAGGGTTCCCAGGGAGATGGCAAGATATGCTGTGAACTGGGTCCTAAGACTATCGTGGGGTATCTATGGAATGTACCCGCTACAGATAGGGGTTGCAAAAAAGGGGCGGAGGCCCAAAAAGGGGTGGTTGCCCAAAAGGGAGTGGAGTTCCAAAAAGGATTGTTGCCCAAAAAGGGCAGGGTCTTAAAGAGGGGTGGTTGCCCAAAAGGGGACAGAGTCCCAAAAAGGAGTGGTTGCCCAAAAACGTTTTTGAAAACTGAAAAGTGATGAAAGCCTAGCGCAAACTTAAGGAACTGTCTGGTAATGATAGTACGAGAGGTTTATATGGTTAACCCTTAAGCGGGATGTTTATTAAAACACACAAAAATATAATTTTAAAATTTGTACACTTTACTCATTTAATTTCCCACGCTCTTGGCTTGTAGTTAAAGGACTGAAAAAAATGTATATACCGTTTTTCCCCGATAGTAAGACCCCCCCGAAAGTAAGACAGGGTAGGGGGAACGGGGCGGGTGTCTGCTAATATAAGGCCGGTACCTGTCCCCCGGTGTGTCCAGGCTCCTCCAGTGTCCTGCAGGTGCAGCCACGCTGGAGCATATGGGGTTAATCACAGCCTAACTTGCTGTGTGCCCTTGCTGAATTCTGCCCAGCCTGATGTCACAACAGCCCGGCTCGAGCTCTGATTGGCTCCCAGGAAGCAGCGGGCGCAACCAGATGACGTTGTGAGCTCTGATTGGCTCATCATCTGGCCGCGCCCGCTGGTTCCTGGGAGCCAATCAGAGCTCGAGCCGGGCTGTTGTGACGTCAGGCTGGGCAGAATTCAGCAGGGGCACACAGCAAGTTAGGCTGTGATTAACCCCATATGCTCCAGCGTGGCTGCACCTGCAGGACACTGGAGAAGCCTGGACACACCCGGGGACAGCGAGGACAGCAGGGAGCCACACCGAAGGCCGGGGGAGCCGGTAAGAAGCGGTTTGCATGTGTATGTGTATGTGTATGTGTGTGTGTGTATGTGTATGAGTATGTGTGTGTATGTTTGTAAGTGTATGGGTGGGTGGGTGTGTGGTGGATAGGAGGCTGCAGTGGCTGGGGCTGCCAATATAAGACCCCCCCAAAAAATAAGACAGGGTGCCACTTTTGGCGCCCAAAAAAATATAAGACACGGTCTTATTTTTGGGGAAACACGGTATAATACTAGTGTAAGTATTTGTGGCTACTGAGGTAAAGATAGGTCTGGAAATGTACTACTTATCTTACCCTTGGACAATGGTGCTTGGAATTTGTAGCGTAATATTTAGTTCGGTGTCCCTGTATCTGAATCTATAAATCGTTTAAAATGTTATTTGAAAAACCGCATATAAAACCTATTTATACTATATTTAACTATGCAAGAGGCACTGATAAAGACAATGTTAATTATTGTATGTGTTTTTTTTTTTTAAAGAAAAAGGGAGATACCTTGTAGGGGTCCTTGCTTAATGCTTCTCAAGGTGGTGTACAGAGTTGTTGTGTCGCTTATAATCACTTGGAGCTGGGCTAGTTTGGCAATCTTGCATACTCTATAACAGGGATCCCCAACCACCGGGCCGTGGACTGGGCCGCGGGGGTCTGCATGCTGCCGGAGACCAGCACTAGACACAGTGTGCTCTGCGGCAGCTCAGAGTGGTGGATGCTGCCCGCCTACTGGGGAGATATCACCGCCATCCCCCCGCACCTGCAGTATTACGTCATATCTCTGGTCTTTTCCTCAGCTGTGTGCATAGATGTATGTGAGAAGCTCTCGGCCAATCACAGTGCAGAAGCTGGGCCAATCACGGTGCAGCCTCCAGGCCCTCATTGGCTATTGGCTGTTGCACTGTGATTGGCCCGGCTGCTGCATTGTGATTGGCTGATGGCTTCTCACGTACATGTGTGCACACAGATGAGGAAGAGAACAGAGAGGCAACGTAATGCTGCAGTTGCAGCGGCGGACCGGTGACCAAACTGTGTGTATGGGGGCTGGAAGAGGAAGATGGTGGGGGCTGGAAGAGGAAAATGGTGGGGGATAGAAGAGGAGGATAATGGGAGCTGCAAGAGGAGGATGATGGGAGCTGCAAGAGGAGGATGATGAGAGCTGCAAGAGGAGGATGATGAGAGCTGCAAGAGGAGGATGATGGGAGCTGCAAGAGGAGGATAATGGGAGCTGCAAGAGGAGGATAAAGGGAGCTGCAAGAGGAGGATGATGGGAGCTGCAAGAGGAGGATGATGGGGCTGCAAGGGGATTATGATGGGGGATATGGTATTGGGGGCTGCAAGGGGATGATATGGGTATTATGGGCTGCAAGGGGATGATGGGGATATTGTGGGCTGCAAGGGAATGACGGGGATACCATATTGGGGGCTGCAAGGGGATGGAAAAATAAGACATCCCCTGAAAATAGTACGTAACGCATCTTTCGGGGAAACAGGGTGCTAAACTCCACCCCTTCTCCATAGCCCCACCCCATATGACCAAAGCCCCACCCCCCACAGGGCCATGGAAAAATGGTCTTGCATGAAGCCAGTCCCCAGTGCAAAAAAGGTTGGGGACCACTGCGCTATAACACAAAAGTGTGTATTCGGGTTAGTCCCAGGCCAAAACACAGCTGAATTCACCTAGGAGCCTCCCAGCACACCACAAAGTCAGGTTAATTTTTTACCTGGTATAAGCGTTGTTGAACTTCCCAGTGGAGCTGGTATTTGATGAATTTAAGTGGAGTTGTTCCAGCTATTCTGTGTTATATGAGGAAGGCTCTGTGTTTTCAGCCTGGAAAGGATGTGTTATTTATAAAGGAGGAGAATGAAAAAAACAGGTTCCAATTCAGTGCTGACCACCAACGAAGAGGGGTTGTATATAAAAGCCAGTTTTATTGAGCCTACGCGTTTCGCAGCAGGACCTGCTGCTTCATCAGGGCAAAACCTGGGTTTTACAACCCCTCTTCGGTGATGGTCAGCGGGGAGATGGAACCTGGTTTTTTCTTTCTCCTCCTTTATATGTAATTTATCCTCCAACCAGGTGCACGCAGCGACCATTGTATTGAGGCGCCAACAGTTTGTTGTGACTCACACAACTACAAAAGGTGAGTTGAACTAAGTGTGGGGCATTGATTTTGCAAATCACAGATAAGACCCTATGTGCGCTCCCTTTTCTCCTTTCTTTTGGAAAGGATGTGGGGATTTGCCTTTTTGGCTTCTTTGTCGTGTACCATATCTGTGGTTCCTTGGTTACTGTTTATAATAGTGCATAGAGTTAATTAAGGCTTGTGTAGTGAACAAGTGTTATATGGGAATGCACATTATATTATTACCTGTAATGGTCCTGGTAGATTCACAACCAGTAGAAGATGGCGTTTACATTGGCCTCTAATGTCATTACTTACTGGGTGATGAAACTGTAAGAGATTATAAATATAATGTAAGTAGCTATTGTATGTGTGCTAACGCCCATGTGTTGCAGGAGAGGCCTTTAGGGGGAACTCCAATGAGAGAAAACCTTTAGTACAGTTCCTGCCCTGCTACATGATGAAGCAGAGCTGTACACTGCAGTTCTAGGATCTTTAGATCTTTTTATAATTCAATAAAATCATACCTGCTCCTATGCTATGGCCCCCAATCATGATGCTTATACCACTGGGAAGTTAAACAATGCTTATACCAGGTAAAAAATTAACCTCACTTTAGTGATGAGAACACTTTAGTTTCCTACAGCTGTTAGATCGGCCCGACTGCTTGCATTGAGACTCTGCCTTAGACCGATGATACCCCGCCCCACTGACACGCCACAGTGATGAGTAGCGTGACGCGTCAGGAAGCGAAAGCTCCAGCACAGCAGAGGAGCGGACCGCACGGCAGCAGGTGGTCAGGGAAGGAGACACCGACACCGAGTGCGAGGAGAAAATAAGGCGGGAACACAGACAACAGAAAAGGTGAACCAAGCAAGCAGTATCAAAGTGATATGCAACTAACTAAACCGAAATGGCCACTTTACACGCAGCTACAGGTAACAGGTTTTCCACAGGTAACTTACTGGCTGCAGTGAAATCATGGAGACATGGTTCTATTTTGTTGCTGTGTACAAATGGAATTATGTCACCATGATTTCACTGCAGCCAGTAAGTTACCTGTGGAAAACCTGTTACCTGTAGCTGCGTGTAAAGTGGCCAAAAGGGATAAGGAGATCTATAATTGAGGGACACAGGGAAAGGCAAAGTATCATAGGAAACAAAAAGGAGCGCTGATGTCGCGCCCAGGCTATGGGGTACTCAGGTGTCAGCGGAAAGGGTTAACTGCGGTCACGGGGAGTGGCTGCCGCGCCTGACCCCGTGTCCTGGGCCTATCTTCCAAAAAGGGGTGATATTTACAGGGGATTATGTACAATGTTTGTCGTGACACCACCTGTAGTATCCAGGGTACATCCGGTTTTACTGTGGATGTGCTGTGTTAACCCTACCCGGAACACAGGGAGTTAGCAGCTGAGAGAGAATGCTGTAGATCTGACGCATTCATGAGCCTAATGAGCGGCTGAGAGCAATGTGTGTACTGATTGCCTAGCAGCTCAGGTGGGGGTGTCAGTGTGGGTGTGGTAGGCAAGATAATAGCTAGCCAGGTGTGAGTTGTGAGCAGAGAGATCAGATAAGACTGCAGAGGAGACCAGAGACTGCAGACATCAGATCAGACTGCAGAGGAGATCAGACTGCAGAGGAGACCAGAGACTGCAGAGATCATATCAGACTGCAGAGGAGATCAGAGATTGCAGAGGAGATCAGACCAGAGACTGCAAAGTCCAGAGAGAGACCGAACATGATCCTCTGAAGGAGAGGACATGTTTCAGGGGTCCAGTCCCCGTTGGGGGGATGAGGCAGGACACCTGGCTCTCCCTGCTGGAGACGCCAGCCCCTCTGAGCCTTGTGGAGCCTGTGGTCAGACCGAGAGGTTAGTGGAGCACCTTGGTGTAAGGGGGGTCCTGGCTGAACTTATAAGGGGCTCACTCTGTCCATGGTGGTGAGGCTGCCATCCAGGATCTCTGCCTGTGTTGGTAAGGCTTGGGGGCGGCTGGGCATCATGGGCAGGGTAAAGAGACCTTGGGGGATGCTTTGACTTCCCTGAAGCTCAGGTGGCTCACAACCTGGTCTGGGCCTAGAGGGCTGAAGTCCATGCCGGACTGCGCTGGTGTGTGTGGTCTGGGTCTGACAAGGCTGATGTCCATAGGAGTCCATGACGGACTAGGGAGGTGTATGACGGCTGAAGGAAAAGGACCGTGTTTGATGTGGGACCGTGAGGTCTGTGTTTGTGAATGGAGGCAGAGCAGAAGCCTCTGTGGGAGAGAGAAGACCAAGTCCTGGGAGAATGGAGCCGTGAGGCCAGACGACAGGGGTTGGTAGAGGACCGGGAGTTGGGAAGTGGGGCTGACTCTGGAGGGGCTCGCGAGGGCGTGTTTGGTGCAGCCACTTGCCTGGAGGTCTGGCCCTGGTGATGGCAGACTTGGAAGCGGTTGGCGACCTGGAGACACATGCCAAGGAGTTCTTGGGGGCCGGACTTGCCCTGCAGCTCCGGTGACTACAAGCAGGTCGGGGCCTGGTTCAGAGCACCAGAGCGCTGTGTAGAGGGCTGGGAACAGTTAGCAGCCTGTGGAAAGGGACTGGACTCTCCAAAGGGGAATTAGGCCACGGAAGAGCCTGGCCGTAGGGTAGATACCGTCAGGTGTGAATAGGGGTGAGCCGACTATGCCTGGATCCCTAGGGGACGGTGTATTACCTGTGTACTCTGTGTGTACCGGTACTGTAAGGTAACCAGGTGTTAGAATATGTGCAATATAATTGATGTACTGTGGAATGTAATGTAATATGGTGTTATTTATAATGTTATGTGATGTGAGTGTACTGTATGTATTTTATATGAGAGGGGACGTTTGAACCTAATAAATTGCTACCTAAAGTAATGGTTAAAACATGTGTTGGTGTAATTTACGCTGTCAAGCGAACCTCCAGGAGTATGCAACCTCACAACAATTAACCGCAGTAATTTAAAGTTAACAGAGGTCAATCCACAGAAAACAGTCTGAGTCACATGTTTTCATATTGACAATTCCATGTGATTACTACAAACCACTACTTGGTGCCATGAATTTCATTACATGGTAATGCAATTGGCATACAAAATTAGAAGCTCACTGAAGTGGGGTAACAACTAGATATAAAATGTGGAACCACATAAGACTGCATTGCAAAACCCATAATATATTTTAGAAGGGCATAGGGGAGTAAATATAAAGTGCAAAGTGCTCTAGAATTACTAATAGCAGCCAGCATAATGTATTCCCCTAGACCAGAGGTCCCCAACTCCAGGCCTCAAGGCCCACCAACAGTGCAGGTTTTCAGGATCTCCTTAGTATTGCACAGGGCTTGGAATCATTACCTGTGCAGATGATCACATGTGCAATACTAAGGAAATCCTGAAAACCTGCACTGTTGGTGGGCCTTGAGGCCTGGAGTTGGGGACCTCTGCCCTAGACCACAATATTTCTTCACACCAAGGGTTAATTGCAGTTACAGTTACAGTGAGTTTCTCTCATCTATCGAGGTTACCAAGTCAGCCCAGTGTAGGGAACCCCTACATGTTTCGTGCCCCAAAGGCACTTCGTCAGGAAGTGTGGCTAGTGTAATAAGACGTGTGCTATTTATATATGCCTTACCCAGCTGATGGCCATTGCACTATTACAGGCGGAGGCAGCGTCAGGGAGCAGCTGTGACTGTCAGCACTTCCCCTCCGGTGAGGAGAACATCCTCTATGTGATATTGTATCGCCGGAGGAAGTGTTTGAAGAGCGCACCACATCACATGCTCCCGGCGCGACTCACGCATGCACAGTTCACAGAAGCGCCAACTTTAGACTGGGCACAACTAAGGGCAACCATAGCCCTAACTTTTAAAGTATAAATCGCAACTATATAATTATTATTATTATTATTATTATTTATTTATATAGCGCCATTATATTCCATGGTGCTTTACATGCTAAAAGGGCAGACTAGGACACGTAACATAGTAACAATATAAGTAACAATAAATGTTGACAATTCTGTTGTACAGATACAAGAGGGGAGAAATCCTGTCCGCGAAGGCTCACAGTCTACGAGGGGCGGGTGGGGATACAGTGGGAGGGGGAAATTCCAGTCATGAGGCGGTGTCGTGGACCGCGTCATATTGCAGGTGGTAGGCTTGGTGGAAGAGGTGGGTCTTCAGGCTTCTTTTGAAGGTTCCCAGGGTAGGAGAATGTCTGATGTGTTGGGGCAGAGAGTTCCAGAGTATAGGTGAAGCACGGGAGAAATCCTGTAGTGCGAAGAGGAGATGAGGGGGGAGTAGAGGAGAAGCTCTTGGGAGGATCGCAGGTTGCGTGAGGGTAGGTATCGGGAGACCATGTCAGAGATGTATGGTGGGGACAGGTTGTGAATGGCTTTGTATGTCATGGTTAATGTTTTAAACCGGGATCTCTGGGAAGTAGGGAGCCAGTGAAGGGCTTGGCAGAGGGGGGAAACAGGGGAGTAGCGGGCAGACAGATGGATTAGGCGGGCAGCGGAGTTCAAGATAGATTGGAGAGGTGCAAGGGAGGTATTGGGGAGGCCGGTGAGTAGGAGGTTGCAGTAATCGAGGCGGGAGATGATGAGAGCGTGAATTAGGGTTTTAGCAGTGTCGTGGTCAAGGAAAGTGCGAATCCTATAGATGTTTTTGAGCTGGAGTCGGCAGGAGGTGGCGAGGGCCTGAATGTGGGGCTTGAAGGAGAGGGAAGAGTCAAGGATAACCCCGAGGCACTTGGCATGGGGGACTGGAGAGAGAGAGCAGTCGTTGACGACGATGGATAGGTCAGGTAGTGAGGGGGAGCGTCTTGGGGGGAAGACTATGAACTCGGTTTTGTCCATGTTCAGCTTAAGGAAGCAAGCAGAGAAGAAGGATGAGATGGCGGACAGGCAGTGTGGAATTTTGGATAGAAGGGAGGCGATGTCAGGGCCAAATAGGTAGATTTGGGTGTCATCGGCGTAGAGGTGATATTGGAGGCTATGGGACTCAATGAGTTGCCCTAGGCCGAAAGTGTAGATTGAGAACAGTAATGGTCCAAAAACCGAACCCTGGGGGACCCTGACAGATAGGGGGTAGGGCGAGGAGGATGTGTGGGAGTGGGTGACGCTGAAGGTGCGGTCCGTTAAGCATGAGGAGATCCAAGAGAGGGCAAGGTCCGTGATGCCAAGAGATTCCATGATCTGTAGTAGAAGGGAGTGGTCAACAGTGTTGAAGGCGGCGAACAGGTCAAGGAGGAGGAGAACAGAGTAGTGGCGCTTGCTTTTGGCAGTCAGTAGGTCATTTGTGACTTTGGTCAGGGCTGTTTCAGTGGAGTGGAGGGGTTGGAAGCCAGATTGCAGGCGGTCAAAGAGGGAGCAGGAGGAGAAGTGAGAGGACAGCTCAGAGTGGACATGCTGTTCAAGTAGTTTAGAGGCGAAAGGGAGGAGAGATATAGGGCGGTAGTTGGAGACAGTTGTGGGATCGAGGGAGGGTTTTTTGAGGATGGGTGTGATCAAGGCGTGTTTGAAGGCTGAGGGGAAGGTGCCAGTGGTAAGTGATAGGTTGAAAAGATGAGTTAGGGCTGGGATGATAACGGAGGTGAGGTTGGGAATGAGGTGGGATGGGAGCGGGTCGTGGCCGCTGGTGGTGAGGTGTGATTTTGACAGGAGGGAGGAGAGCTGGTCTTCAGTTATGGGGGAAGCAGTTGATGGAAGTAGAGGGCAGTATAGGTGAGAGGGGAGGCTGTGGGGACAGTGGATCAAAGCTGTCTCTGATTCTGTCAATCTTTTCTTTGAAGAAGGAGGCAAAGTATTCTGCAGAGATAAGGGGAGAGGGAGGGGGAGCAGGCGGGCAGAGTAAGGAATTGGAGGTTTTGAAAAGTTGCTTGGGATTGTTGGACAGGGAGGTTATTAGGGATAAGAAGGAGGTTTGTTTGGCGGTGGCAAGTGCAGTCTTGAAGGCGATGAGGGACTGTTTGAACAGCGCAAAATGCTCAGTGGAACGTGATTTTTTCTATCGCCTCTCGGCGACCCTGGATGCCAGTCTCAGGTCTTTAGTGAGGGTGGTGTGCCAGGGTTGCCTATTAATGCGTGGAGCGTGATTTGTGAGGGGGGGCTGCTAGGTCGAGGGCCTTGGTTAATGTTGTGTTGTAGAGGGTGGTGGCAGTGTCTGTGTCACGTATAGATGTTATGTTGGCGAGAGGGAGGAGGGATTCTGAGAGTGAGTGTAGATCAATGTGTTGTAGGTTCTGCGGGGATGATCAAGTTTGCAGAGAGGAGGTGATGTAGTAAGGGAGGTGAGGGAGGAGAAGGTCAGCAGATTGTGGTCAGACAGGGAGAGGGTTGAGTTTGTGAGATTAGTAAGGGAGCAAAGACGGGTAAAGATGAGATCCAGCGTGTGGCCATCTTTGTGGGTGGCAGAGGAGGACCATTGGGAGAGCCCGAAGGAGGAGGTCAGGGAAAGAAGTTGAGAGGCGGTTTGGTGGGCAGTGTCAATGGGGATATTGAAATCGCCCATAATGACGGTGGGGATGTCAGAAGAGAGGAAATGAAGTAGCCAGGTGGTAAAGTGGTCGAGGAAGGTGGGGATGGATCAAGGGGGTGGTAGATGACGGCTAGCTGGAGGTTACAGGGGAGAAGATGCGGACAGAGTGGGCTTCGAAAGATGGGAGAGTTGCAGAGGGGGGTAATGGAATAGGGGCGAAGGAGCAGGTGTCGGATAGGAGTATGCCGACACCTCCGCCATGTTTGTCAGAGGGGCGGGTGTGTGGGAAAGATTGAATCCGCCGTAGGATAATGCAGCAGTGGTGGCCGTGTCGGAGGGGGTGAGCCAGGTCTCTGTGATGCCAAGGAATGAGAGCTTATTAGAAATAAAGAGTTCATGGATGTCTGTGAGCTTATTACAGACTGAGCGGGTGTTCCAGAGTGCGCCTGGCAGGGAGATTAGAGGAGCAGGGGCTGGGGAATGGGTCTAAGGTTGGTCAGGTTGCGAGGGTGGTTGATGGTGGGGTTATGAGAGTTGGTGATGGGACGTGGGGGTGGGGTGTAGGTGGCTGTGGGGATGTGGCGGGTGGGGGCCGGGATTAGGGGAAATGTCGCCAGCGAGTAGGAGGAGCAGGGATAATAAGAATAGGAATGTTTGTACATAAAAAAGGACCTATTGCATTAGTAACAGTGTAACATCCAGTTATTTTACAGCAACAGAATATTCATCTTTCATGAACCAAAAAACATTCCAATATTATCTTCGTCTTTTAAGTTTCGATCCAATTTTTCTTTATATAAATGTTGTTCTTTGAGCCAAGACATAAAAAGCAATTTGTCGATAATAATATAACTCTGTGAATATAGAACATAATAAAGACACAAAAACAGGACACACATAATGCTGCAATAGAGGGCTTATATATTAGTGAGCTCAATAGTAATCCATCTTCATATAATGGAGATGCAAAACTCCCTATACACACCGTAAGAGAATGCTCAATGTTGCACAGCAACAAATAAACTACATATATATTTATTTATAGTCACTATTTCAAATCCAAGAACATATCGAGAGAGATGTCAGGAGGAGGCGTTTAATTGGAGAATTTTCACTTGTCCGTGTATAAAAATTGTGTTTTTGCAAAATTGTCAAAAAAATTTAAAAAAGACCCCTGTTTTTCATTATTTTTCACTCTGGAGTGTCTTTAGAATGTTGGTCTGGCATTTGCATCACGCATTGTTAGGAGTTATTTTGTTAGGAGTTATATTGGAGTTATAACCACTTAAAACCACTTACCGTATATACTCGTGTATAAGCCGACCAGAGTATAAGCCGACCCCCCTACTTTTGCCCCCAAAAGCTGGTAAAAGTTATTGACTCGCGTATAAGCCTAGGGTATGAAATGCAGCAGACCCCCATCCTATTATGGTATATAGCCCCCCGTCACTGGTATATAGCACCCCTCAGTAATTGTATACAGGCCCCTCAGCAGTGGTATTGTACAGGCCCCTCAGCAGTGGTATTATACAGGCCCCTCAGCAGTGGTATTATACAGGCCCCTGTGCAGCAGTGTATACAGGCCCCTGTGCAGCAGTGTATACAGGCCCCTGTACAGCAGTGTATACAGGCCCCTGTGCAGCAGTGTATACAGGCCCCTGTGCAGCAGTGTATACAGGCCCCCTCTGCAGTGTATACAGGCCCCCAATGGTGGTATACTGGCCCCCAGCAGTGACACACAGCCCCACTCCTTATTATGTCTCCCCCAGGCTGCGGCACTGGTCAAAATAACAAACATTTTATACATCACCTCTCCGGCGCAGCTCCTCCGCTCCTCAGGTCCCGGCTTCTTCTTCCTGCTTGTGCTGGCTTCTAGTGCTGTGACCGCGCGCAGGAAATGACGTCATCTCCTGCGCCCGGTCACATGACACCGGCACAAGCAGGAAGAAGCCAGGAGCGGAGGAGCTGCGCCAGAGAGGTGATGTATAAAATGTTTGTTATTTTGACAGGTGCCGCAGCCTGGGGGAGACATAATAAGGAGGGGGGCTGTGTATTACTGCTGGGGGCCAGTGTATTGCAATATGCACAGCATCCCCCCGCCGCTGATGGACGGGGGGATGCCGTGCATATTCATTACACTAATGAGGCGGCCCCACGTGACCGCCCGCGGTCACTGCGGCCCCCTCCTGCCTCCTCCAGCCCCCGGTCACAGCCCCCATCCCCCACAGCATACCGAGTGACTCGCGTATAAGCCGAGGGGGGGACTTTTCGGCCCAATTTTTGGGCTGAAAAACTCGGCTTATACGCGAGTATATACGGTATATTTTTAGGAGTTATATTGGAGTTATAGCCACTTAAAAACTCATATTTTTTTGTGTAAACTATACAACATGACATTGTCACCAAGCCTCGGGTGAGGGTACAAATGAAACCATACTGTTTACCCGAGGCCCGAAGGCAAGCCATCGCGGCCAAAGTGAAACAAATGCTCAAACTAGGAGTAATCGAGGAATCCAGGATTGAATGGGTTTGCCCCATTGTGCTGATTCAAAAGCGAGGCGGGTCGCTAGTCGCTACGATTCTGTAATGATTTCCAGAATTTGAATGAGGTATCAAAATTTGACCTTTATCCAATGCCCCGGGTGGACGAGCTAATTGAGAGACTGGGGCAGGTCCAGTACTTCATAACGCTTGATCTAACCAAGGGTTACTGGCAGGTGCCTCTGACTGAATCGGCCAAGGAGAAGACTGCCTTTATTACACCGGAGGGCCTCTATCACTATGTCGTCTTGCCTTTTGGGTTACATGGGGCCCCAGCAACATTCCAGAGGCTGATGGACATAGTGTTGGAGCCCCATCAGAAGTACGCATCTGCTTATTTGGATGATATTATCATCTTTAGTACTGATTGGTAGACCCACTTGACCCAGGTACAGGCAGTAGTGGATTCACTCAGAGCAGCTGGATTGACAGCGAATCCAAAGAAATGTGCACTAGGTCTCGAGGAAGCCCGGTACCTGGGGTACGTGATTGGCCGAGGGGTCATCAAACGCCAAATAAACAGGATCGAGGTCATTCAATATTGGCCCAGACCTGTGTCTACCAAACAGGTGAGAGCATTCCTCGGCATCGTTGGGTACTGCCGCCGATTTATACCTAACTTTGCTGGGAGAACAGCGGCCTTGACCGATCTGTTGAGGGGTAAGAAGTCAGTTATGATACTCTGGAATCCTCAAGTTGAGGAAGCGTTTCAATCCATGAAGTTAGGGTTGTGCGGACAGCCGGTCCTCATCAGCCCCAACTTCAAGAAGACCTTCATTGTGCAAACGGATGCCTCAGAGGTAGGTCTGGCTGCTGTACTATCGCAAGAGGTTAACGGTGAGGAACATCCGGTCACCTACTTAAGCAGGAAACTTACCCCGGCAGAGAAAAATTATAGCGTAGTGGAGAAGGAGTGCTTGGCTATTAAATGGGCCTTGGAGTCCCTACGCTACTATTTGCTCGGGCGACAATTTCGGTTGGTAACGGACCATTCCCTCGTCTGGATGAGGAATATTAAAAAAAGAAATGCTCAGGTCACACGATGGTTCCTGTCCCTCCAAAATGTTAGTTTTTCGGTGGAACATTGGGCTGGGAAGTCGCAGGGTAATGCGGATGCCTTGTCACGGGCACCCTGTATGGTGTCAGGTGTTCAACCCCACAAATTTGGACGGAGGATGGGGGTATGTGAGGCAGTGAGGGTAATCATATGCGAGGGACGATATGTATCCCCCCGAATGTGCACTGCAACATATTGAATCCACTGGAGTGCATTGCAATCACAGGCAAGCCTGTGAATGCAGGATAGCGGGTCGGTCCATTCCCTCCAGCCCGGGTCTTGCATGTGGCTCATGGCCACAGATTCCATTTAAAATCCCTCAAAGGTTTGGGTGTGTCAGTGGTTTGTTTGCAAGCTGCAGAGCTGGAAGCTCTGTGCAGGGCAGGTCTGTGTGAAGTCACAACACAGGCCTGTGAAAATAAAGTACCTGGCGCACTATAGAGCGAAACGGTGCGGCTGTCTCCCATGGCAACAGGCTATATACGGACTGTGTGGATTACCTGGCTGCGACCCAGAGGACGTTTTGGCATTTAAGTTGTGAGTTATACCAATAAAGCCATTTAAGTTGAACTTTCCTTGGGTCACTGTCTCATTACCGCACGGTGGGAACACCACTGCACTACAGAGGAGATACAACTTACAACAAATACTCCAGCAACAAGGAGCATGCCACTTCCCAAGAGAGAGAGAATATACATCAAATGAATACAGGTATTATTTATATCAATGTGGGAATCTACTCTATAATTGCCGTAGGCAAAATCGTGTCGGCCCCCGAAAACGCCGTGGCTATGTCACGCTGTGACGTCACCATGCGCGAGCAATGGCCGCGAAGCGGCCATTGCGAGTCGCTGTCCGAAAATAGAACCAGAGGCCCGGCTACACAGTTAGCGATTTACCGCTGAGGTAGCGCGAGCAATGGCCGCGAGGCCATTGCGAGTCGCTACGTCAGCCGCCGCAATTCCCTTTATACTTTGAATGGGGATCCATGCGAGTCGGTGTGTAGTGCGAGCAATGGCCGCGAGGCCATTGCGAGTTACTACTACTACTACTACTACTACTACTACTACTACTACTACTACTCGCCCCCCCCCTCAATGGCCGCACAGACCCCCCCCCCCAATGGCCGCACAGACACCTCCCCCCCCTCAATGGCCGCACAGACACCCCCCCCCCCCCCTCAATGGCCGCACAGACACCCCCCCCCCTCAATGGCCGCACAGACACCCCCCCCCCCCCCTCAATGTCCCAAAGTCAGCTGTGACCGCCTGGCCCTTGGACACTGGCTGCCATGCACACATCAGCTGGTAGGCTCCCATCACTTACCCACTGAGGACGGATCACTTCCAGCACCTCTTCACATGGCAGTGCTCTGAACTTCTGAATCGTCCTCTCCTCACTCAGACACCTGGCAGGTTCCTATCCAGCCTACTCACTCCCAGCTGCAACCCAGTGAGTCAATCAGCACATCTTCACTCACACACAGACCTGACATGTGATTAACCCCCTGTGCACCATTCAGGTTTAGCCCAGCAAAGCACTCATCCCCACAGGTTCAGCCGCTCATTAGGCTCATGAATGTATCGGATCTTCAGCACTCACACTCAGCTGTTTTACTCAGCGAGTCGCTGGCCGAAAATAGAACCAGAGGCTCGGCCACAAACTTAGCGATTTACCGCTGAGGTAGCGCGAGCAATGGCCGCGAGGCCATTGCGAGTTGCTACCTCAGCCGCCGCACCTGCCGCAAGTACCCCTATACTTTCTATGGGGATTACCGCAACCGCGCTGCAAGTGTAGCGGCGCGGGTTGCGGTAATCCCCATAGAAAGTATAGGGGGACTTGCGGCAGGTGCAGCAAGTGCGGTTTTTTAACTTTAATAATAATAAAAATACTAAAAAAAAAAAATAAATAAATAATATAAATAATACACAATAAAATAAAACATAATAATAAAAAACAACAAAAAAAATAATATATAAAATTAATATATTAATTACATTAACTAATTAAATTAAAAAAATTAATCTAATACCCCCCCAAACAGTATTCAACACCCCCCAAAAAGTATTGAGCACTAGGGATGGGCGAATTACTCGCTACTATTCGGGACTCGCCCGAATAGTAGCGGACTCGGGGGACTCGCTACTCGCCGAGTTTCCTTAGGAATTACTCGGTGGTAGCGAGTCCCTGTACTTTTGCAGTGTATCTATACAGATACACTACAAAAGTACCCTAAAAGTTAATCTAAGGGGTTAAAAACAATAAACATTCATACTCACCTTCTGTGGGGCCTGTACCTTATGTACCGGGACCGGTACCGAAGACCTCCGGACGTCACAAGACCTCAGATCACCGGGAGAAGATAAGCTGAAGGACCTGTGAGATTTCAGCCAATCAGCATGCGGAAGAGCGGTCACATGGATTTGTCACATGGCCGCACTGCCAGCCAATCAGATTGGCCAGATCGCTCATTGGCTGGAAGTGCGGCCACGTGACAAACCCATGTGACCGCTAGCCGCATGCTGATTGGCTGAAATCTCATAGGTCCTTCAGCCCATCTTCTCCCGGTGATCTGAGGTCTTGTGACGTCCGGAGGTCTTCGGTACCGGTCCCGGTACATAAGGTACAGGCCCCACAGAAGGTGAGTATGAATGTTTATTGTTTTTAACCCCTTAGATTAACTTTTAGGGTACTTTTGTAGTGTATCTGTACAGATACACTACAAAAGTACAGGTTACTATTCGGACTCGCTGGACTCGCAATGAGTACCGAGTCTCGGACCCGGACTCGTTAGAGTCCAGCGATTCCGAGTATTTCAGGATTCGCCCATCCCTATTGAGCACCCCCCAAAAAGTATTGAACACCCCCCAAAAAGTATTCAACAACCCCCAAAAAGTATTCAACACCCCCCAAAAAGTATTCAACACCCCCCAAAAAGTATTCAACACCCCCCCAAAAAGTCCTCACACACCCCCAAAAAGTACTCAGACCAGCTATAACTATTATAAGCAAATTTATGCACGTTTTAGAATCCCGATGCATTTGCATCGGGCTCACAGCTAGTGTAGATATAAAACTATAACATACGATTCAAGTTAATAAATCTAAAAATAATCCCTAAATGGCCACTTTACACGTGGCAACAGGAAGATAGAAACGGGCAGGTGTCGGAGACAATTGTACCTTTTACCTTCAAAACACCTTGAAGTGGCTGCGTGTAATTCAGGTATCTGCAAGGTGTTTTGAAAGTAAAAGGTACAATTGTCTCCGACACCTGCCCGTTTCTATCTTCCTGTTGCCACGTGTAAAGTGGCCCTAACAGCTAGAAGATAGGAGTAAAGATTCAAAGTGCCAAGAAAGCCTCTAGTGAAGAGAACACATAGAGGTAAGAAACTACAGTGGTTCAGGTGTATAACAAACCACTTAACAAATATATAGAAATGTATATATTAAAAATATATATATATATATTTTAGGACATAGTATACGGACCTAGAGAATATCCAACCAAATATGAAATGGGACCTAACATAGAAGACCACATAAGGATCATATCTAGAGGAACAGATTGTTTTATACAAGATAGATTTAATGCATGCACAATTTTTAAAGATTTTATGTTTTAATTTTTTTAATAGATATTTGATTTTTCCAATAAATATCTGGCATACGGTTAAACAATACGACTTGCATTCATCTCTAGAGGTATTGTATAGGGAAACATTAAGCCATTGATAAAGGGTGTTTGTGCTGGGCCTCTACAATTATAAATTATACCTATTCTCAGGGAGAATTATGCACGGAAAACTCCCCGCAACTTTCTAGCAGCAACATCTATACCCGCGTTGACTAGCTCCAGTGTATAACCTAATAATCAGTGTTGTCATCTGGCCCTGGTTGCTTTGCTCATCAAAGGTGTTATCCTTAGGCCCCTGCAGCAACTCTCAGTTGATGGTATCCACAAACCTAATGTCTTCTAGAAATGAGATGGGCCAGGGTGGTTCCTGCCTAATAGAATACTTGTTGGGAGGGGGTATGGGTCCCCAATTGGCATTCACACAGTCGAAGGTCTCTGGTGGGGGTGCTACACAAGGCAGGGAAATGGGCTTCTGTCACTACTACATCCTCCTCATCCTGGATTTGCCAATCCACAAGCTGCAGGTGTTATAAGGCTAGGCATGCTGCAAGATCCTGACTTTTACCTGTGCTAGTCCCGGCTGGCACATGGAACAGCTGACCTCCTGACTTTGAGCTGCGTTCTACTGGGACCTCTTTAGGCATGGGAGAATAGCACTGGATTCTGACCTGGCTGCAATACCAGGCCCAATGTGGGTAGTGTGGTCATACTCAGATATGTAGAATTCATCATCTCCTCTGCAGGCTGAACAGGTTCTGGTGAAGCACCTTCAGTCCCTAGGGTGGTGAGGAAGATCACATTCTCCAGAGCAGGCATATTTTGGGGTGGAACCATCACGTCTCCAAACTGCGGTATCACAGTGTAGCAATCCCAAGATGGCGACCGCCTTCTCTGTGAAACATCTTTCCTTTGCCTAGGGCCCCGCCTCTTCCAGCGCCAGTACACAATCATTTAGGCTACTTTCACATTACGGATTTTGAAAATCCGATGCTGTCCGATAAAAATCGGACAGCATCGGACCGATTTTGGGCCCCATGCAGCCCTATGGGCATCGGTCCGATCTGATTCTGTCCGATTTTTTTATCGGTGCAAAAATTGGAGCATGCACATCCGATTCGGTCCGATCAATTTAGCATGGGGCCCTATGGAGTGGGTTCCGAGGAAACATCTGATGTCTCCTCGGACCCGATTTTACTGTACTGAGCATGCTCAGTACAGTAAAACTGCTCCAAACTGGAAGGCAGGGGTTAAAAAAAAAAAAAAAGTTTATGCTCACCTGTCCCCGAGCCCCCGCCGTCTCCCGCCGTCTCCTGCAGGCTCCCGGTGTCCTTGCGCTGTCTGCAGAGGTCTTCTACTGCAGTACAGGACCTGCCGTGATGTCACAGTCACGTGACCGCAGGTTACCATGGTGTAACCTGGGGTCACGTGACTGACATCACGGCAGGTCCTGTACTGAGTAGAACACCTCTGCAGACAGCGTGAGGACACCGGGAGCCACCAGGAGCCGAAGGGAGAAGGCGGGGGCTCGGGGATAGGTGAGCATAAACTTTTTTTTTTTTTTTTAGCACTGAGGCTACGATTTTATGCTGGAATCGGATGCCTATTTGGCATCCGATTCCAGGCATCAGAAGGGAGCCGATGCTGTCCGATTTTATCGGACAGCATTGGCTCCCTTAAAAATCGTAGTCTGAAAGTAGCCTTACAAGATATTATTGTTTGCCCAATCTTGTTACCTAGCTCCTCATTAACCCCTCCATGGGGTGGGCTGCAGAAGGCACCTGACCTACAAATCGCATTCCCCATGCATCAGGTAACACCTGGGCTTGCAGTTGGAGGGAGTGATTATTGAAGCCTGACATATTTGGAGAAGAAATAAGAAAAAGGAAATAGATTTTTTCAGCACACCACCAATTCATCTAGAATGTTGAATAAGGCTAGTGAGCAATTCACGTATAGCTTCAAGATGAATGCTATAACACACTTGTGCACATGCAAGAAATCTGTATTCAAAACATACGGAATGAAAATAGATAAACGGACATTTTCAAGAAGCAATATCCATAGTATGTTTTGTCATGACTGTGAACTCACCTATAAGACGATGTATGTTAATCATATAATGGACATACAGTGGGTACAGAAAGCATTCAGACCCTTTAAAAATGTTTACTCTGTTTCATTTCAGTCATTTGGTAAATTCATTTTTTTCTCATTAATGTACACTCTGCAACCCATGTTGACTGAAAAAAACAAATGCAAATATTTGTGCAAATTTTTTACAAAAGAAAAACTAAAATATCACAGTTGTAAGTATTCAGACCCTTTGCTCAGACATTCGTATTTAAGCCACATGCTGTCCTTTTCCTTGTGATCCTCCTTGAGATGGTTCTACTCCTTCATTGGAATCCAGCAGTGTTTAATTAAACTGATAGGACTTGATTTAGAATAGCACGCACCTGTCTATATAAAAACCTCACAGCTCACAGTGCATGTCAGACCAAATGAGAATCATGTGGTCAAATGAACTGCCCAAGGAGCTCAGAGACAGTATTGTCGCAAGGCACAAATCTGCCCAATATTACAAAAGAATGTCTGCAGTAGGCACGGTTCCTAAGAACACAGTAGCCTCTATAATCCTTAAATGGCAGAAGCTTGGGACCACCAGAAGTCTTCCTAGACCTGACCGTCCAGCCAAACTAAGCAATCGTGGGAGAAGAGCCTTGGTGAGAAAGGTTCAAAAGAACCCCATGATCACTGTGGCTGAGCTCCAGAGATGCAGTAGAGAGATGGGAGAAAGTTCCACAAAGTCAACTATCACTGCAGCCCTCTACCAGTCGGGCCTTTATGGCAGAGTGGCCAGACGGAAGCCTCTTCTCAGTGCAAGAGATATGAAAACCTGCATAGAGTTTGCAAACATGAAGGAATCCCAGACTGTAAGAAATAGGATTCTCTGGTCTGATAAAATGAAGATAAAACTTTTTGGTGATAAATCTAAGCAGTACATGTGGAGAAAACCAGGCACTGCTCATCACCTGCCCAATACAATCCCAGCAGTGAAACATGGTGGTGGCAGCATCATGCTATGGGGGCATTTTTCAGCTGCTGGGACAGGATGACTGCTTGCAATTGAATGA
This sequence comes from Allobates femoralis, assembly GCA_033576535.1. Lineage (NCBI taxonomy): Eukaryota > Metazoa > Chordata > Amphibia > Anura > Aromobatidae > Allobates > Allobates femoralis. The sequence goes on along the minus strand of JARQOC010000007.1, from coordinate 16,013,012 downwards.
AACATGAAGGCAGCCAAGTACAGAGATATCCTGGATGAAGACCTCTTCCAGAGTCGTCTGGACCTCAGACTTGACCAAAGATTCACCTTCCAAAAAGACAATGACCCTAAGCACACAGCAAATATAACAAAGGAGTGGCTTCAGAACAATTCTGTGACCATTCTGTTTTTTTTCAGTCAAGATGGGTTGCAGAGTGTACATTAATAAAAAAAAAAATAACTTTTTTGAATTTACCAAATGGCTGCAATGAAACAAAGAGTGAAAAATTTAAAGCGGTCTCAATACTTTCCATACCCACTATATGCTATTTTTATCTGAATTGTTGGGTGTGAGTTCAGGAATAACACTGCTGCAGCAGGGCATGACCTCTGAAAGCCAGAGGAGTGTCTGCTCCAGTAAGGGGGAAAATAGGAGAGAAGGGCAGGCCAGACAGGTGCTGGTAGTGGGGGCTCAATTATTAGGGGAACAGATAGGCCAATCTGTCACAAAGACAGAGATCATCGAACAGTGTGCTGCCTACCTGGCGCACGAGTATGGCACATCGCTAATCGGGTTGACAGATTACTGGGAGGGGCTGGTGAGGACCCAGCTGTCATGGTACACATTGGCACAAATGACAAAGTTAGAGGTAGGTAAAAGGTCCTTAAAGATGATTTCAGGGAATTAGGCTGCAAGCTTAAGGCAAGGACCTCTAAGGTAGTATTCTCTGAAATACTGCCTGTACCACGTGCCACACCAGAGAGGCAATGGGAGATTAGGGAGATAAATACGTGGCTCAGGAATTGGTGTAGGAAGGAGGGGTTTGGGTTCCTGGAGAACTGGGCCGACTTCTCTGTTGGCTACAGGTTCTATGCTAGGGACGGGCTGCACCTCAATGGGGAGGGTGCAGCTGTGCTGGGGGAGAAAATGGCTAGAAGGTTGGAGGAGTGTTTAAACTAGGGATTGGGGGGAAGGGTATTCATTGTACAGGAGGGGAAGATAGTGTAAATAGTAACCTGGGCACAAGTAATGAAATTAGGGGTGGCATGGGGGATGGGGTTAGAACAGTCAATATAGTAGGAAGAAATAGAGGTAAAGAGAGATGCATAAAGTGCATGTACACTAATGCCAGAAGCCTCACCAACAAAATGGAGGAATTAGAATTGATTTTGTTGGAAAATAATTATGACATGGTGGGGATTTCGGAGACATGGCTGGACAAGAGCCATGACTGGGATGTTAATTTGCAGGGCTATAGTCTGTTCAGAAATGACCGTACAAATAAGCGATGAGGAAGTGTATGTTTATACGTAAAATCATCCTTAAAACCCATCCTGCGTTATAATATAGGTGAATCTAATGGAAATGTAGAGTCCTTGTGGGTGGAGATAAGGGGAGGGGGAAAAAATAATAAATTACTGATAGCGGTTTGTTATAAGTCCCCAACAATAATGGAAGTGGAGAATATCTTCATAAAGCAAATAGATGAAGCAGCGACTCAGGGAGAAGTCATTATTATGGGGGACTTCAACTACCCTGAAATACATTGGGGATCAGAAACCTGCAGTTCCAGCAAAGGTAATATGTTTTTGAAAACTATGAGAGACAATTACCTTTCACAACTGGTACAGGACCCAACAAGAAGGGGGGCACTGTTAGACCTAATATTAACCAACAGGCCGGACCGCATATCAAATATTCGGGTTGGAGGTCACTTGGGTAATAGTGATCATAACATAATAAATTTTCAAGTATCCTTTACTAAGATGTGTAGTAGAGGGGCTACAAGGACACTAAACTTCAGGATGGCAAATTTCCAACGGTTGAGAGATGATCTTAGTGCAATAAACTGGGACGATGTTCTGAGACATAAAAGTTCACAAAGCAAATGGGAGACGTTTATTAGCATCCTGAATAGGACCTGTGCACAATATATTCCCTATGGGAATAAGCATGCTAGAAATAGGAGGAAACCACTATGGCTAAATAAAGCGGTAAGAGGTGAAATAACTGACAAAAAGAAAGCATTTAGGGAATTAAAGCAAGTAGGTAGTGATGAAGCATTAAATAAATACAGAAAATTAAATAACATCTGTAAAAAGCAAATCAAGGAAGCAAAGATTGAGACAGAGAGACTCATTGGCAGAGAAAGTAAAAGTAATCCCAAAATATTTTTTAACTACATAAATAGTAAGAAACTAAAAAATGATGGTGTTGGCCCCCTTTCAAAATAGTCTGGGTGAAATGGTGGATGAGGGTGAGGAAAAAGCCAATATGCTAAATGACTTTTTTTCAACAGTATTTACACAAGAAAATCCCATGACAGACAATATGATCAGTGATAACAAAAACTCTCAATTAAATGTCACCTGCTTAACCCAGCAGGAAGTACGGCATCGTCTACAAATCACTAAAATTGACAAATCCCCGGGCCCGGATGGGATATACCCTAGAGTGCTGCAGGAATTAAGTACTGTCATAGATAGACCATTATTTTTAATATTTAAAGATTCCATAATAACAGGGTCTGTACCACAGGACTGGTGTATAGCAAATGTGGTGCCAATATTCAAAAAGGGGACAAAAACTGAACTTGGAAATTATAGGCCAGTAAGCTTAACCTCTACTGTGGGTAAAATCCTAGAGGATTTTCTAAGAGATGCTATACTGGAGTATCTGAAGAAAAATAACCTCATGACCCAATGTCAACATGGTTTTATGAGGGACCGTTCCTGTCAAACTAATCTGATAAGCTTCTATGAAGAAGTAAGTTCTGGACTGGACCAAAGGAATGCAGTGGATGTGGCGTTTATGGACTTTTCAAAAGCTTTTGATACGGTGCCACACAAAAGGTTGATACATAAAATGAGAGCAATGGGGATAGGGGAAAATATGTGTAAGTGGGTTAAGAACTGGCTCAGTGATAGGAAACAAACGGTGGTCATTAATGGAACACACTCAGAATGGGTCACAGTTAATAGTGGGGTACACAAGGGGTCAGTGTTGGGCCCGCTTCTTTTTAATATATTTATTAATGACCTTGTAGGGGGCATACAGAGTAGAATCTCAATATTTGCAGATGACACTAAACTCTGCAGGGTAATCAATACAGAGGAGGACAATTTTATATTCCAGGAGGATTTATGTAAACTAGAAGCTTGGGCTGATAAATGGCAAATGAGCTTTAATGGGGATAAATGTAAAGTCATGCATTTGAGCACAGGAAACAAAAGGTATAATTATGTACTTAGTTTTTCCCAGTGTTTTACAATTATCACTGAAAAAGACCTGGGTGTATGGGTACATGACAAACTCACATTTAGTGGCCAGTGTTAGGTAGCTGCTGCAAAGGCAAATAAAATAATGGGATGCATTAAAAGAGGCATAGATGCTCATGAGGAGAACATAATTTTACCTCTATTCAAGTCACTAGTGCGACCACACTTAGAATACTGTGTACAATTCTGGTCTCCGGTATATAAGAAAGACATAGCTGAACTAGAACGGGTCCAGAGAAGAGCGACCAAGGTTATTAGAGGACTGAGGGGTCTGCAATACCAAGACAGGTTATTAAACTTGGGGTTATTTAGCTTGGAAAAACGAAGGCTTAGGGGTGATCTTATAATAATGTATAAATATATGAGGGGACAGTACAGAGACCTTTTTAATGATCTTTTTACTCTTAGGTCTCAGACTGGGACGAGGGGGTATCCTCTACGTCTGGAGGAAAGAAGGTTTAATCATAATCACAGACGCGGATTCTTTACTGTAAGAGCAGTGAGACTATGGAACTCTCTGCCACATGATGTTGTAATGAGTGAGTCACTACTAACATTTAAGAAGGACCTGGATGCCTTTCTTGAAAACTATAATATTACCAGTTATATATACTAGATTCTTTGATAGGGCGTTGATCCAAGGAACTAGTCTGATTGCCTTATCTGGAGTCAGGACGGAATTTTTTCCCCCAATGTGGACCTTAGTGTTGCCACATAGTTTTTTTTTTTGCCTTCCTCTGGATCAACATGTTAGGCTATGGGTTGAACTAGATGGACTTAAGGTCTTCCTTTAACCTTAAAAACTATGTTACTATGTTACTATGTGTTACTATGTTATCGGATAAGTGTAGAAGAGGTGTCCTCAAATGCTTTTGACCCTCTGCAATAAAAATAGTTTGCTCTGTGCAGAAAAAACTAAAACCGCAATAAGACCACAATACTGCTATTGCATTTCCTGATGAAGAAGCAAGGAGATGTTTCAAAACGCATGGAATAAACCACCATATGCTGTGATGATTAGTTTGGATTGGATTATTTGACAGCAGCGCGATCCTGGTACCACGTTTTCCCTGATACCCTGTATGACTTACTTACCTTGGTGCATGGGTTTACTGCAGCAACTGCCTTTAATGCTTTCATTTGGTTTTGGGTCTCAATCTTATAAGGTGAGCAATATATCGCTTCTCTGCTATATCTTTCTCTTGCTGGGTAAGACCCCTATTACACATTTTCTTTCCACAGTTTATTGTTTAATCAAATAATGGACATGTGCTATTTTTATCTGAATTGGTATATGATATTTGTAGAAGAGGTGACCTCGCTGTCATGGTGTAATGAGAATGCTGATGAGGGAATGGCCGTTATGGGCAGGATGACCAGGTAAGACTAGTCTGACCCTACTCTGGAAACCCTGAATGGCCAGGATCCCGAAGGTATCTCTGGTGGTGAGAAGGTTGGAGCCTCCAGCCTCTCCTAAAACTCCTCCACTGCGCTATTTCCCCCTCACCTCCCTCTATAGAACTGGGATACAGTAACTCCAAAGGAAAGGACATCAGCCACACAGACACACAGGTCAGCACAGCACGGCGTCCAGGCATAGAGTGAAACTCTATCAGCAGCACCACCTGGTGGAAGGAGAGGCTACTAAAAGGCTAGGGGGAGGGCAGTTCAGGTGAGTCACACATTAACTCCTCAACCAGCAGTTGAACCTAATAGTGAATGCAGTTCTGGAGCACAACACAGGAGGCAAAGACCTTCACAACTATCAACCTTGCAGCTCTTAAAGACAAACACATACACAGCAGCATCCAGCAATGTTAGCGCCATCTAAGCGCGTGACAGTACCCCCTCTTTTAAGAGAGGCCTCTGGACTCGACTACGGCACATCCGAAATAAGTCCACATCACCTGAGCGACGATATATGAAGGACATAACGGGTTGCCAAACCTGGGATAGGTCAAGGCGGTACAGCACAGGATTATAAATGGCCGATATCCGAAATGGTCCTATAACTCCAGAACCAGGAACTCCAGCAGCACACCTCTACGTGACGTGTTTGGATAACACCCACACATAATCATGAACTCTCAGGTCTGGACCTGCACGTTTATTTCCAAATCTGCGGTCACAGTTATAGGGCACACATCCAGGACGGTAAACTGCAGCAGCATCCCCCCCGGGGCCCAGGGCTCCCTCCCCTGGAGTGCACAGCAGGAACCACAGTCCCTCCCCGGCCCCTCCTTCTGGAATGACGCCTAGACCCACCATTAATCTGAGGCGTAAATCACTATCAAAATTCTAGAGTCCATAATAATACATATATTTTTAGCCGCATAATCTCACTATACAATCCATGTATTCAAATAAAGATTAACGGCAATTTCAACACAATGTTTGTATATAAATGCATTTATTTTTATTATTTACTTGGAAAACCATCACACATAATAAAATCCTTTCCCATAAAAACAACTCCAGACAGTGTGAGTGCAAGTATACATATATACTTCTCAGTTACAGGTTATATACCATCAACACTAACATCATTTAGTCTGCACAGGAGGGGATATATTTAAGATCACCATTGTATCTGTTATCACCTGGCTTATCTAGGAGACAGGTTACACAAGATATCCACATTACAGGTTATTGCCCCTCTCATTATGCATTATCCCCAAAGTGGAAGTGTTCATACCGCACCACACTGCCCAGCACCTCAACGTTTTGCTTTCGCTTCGTCAGGAGGTGCTGGGGCAGTGTGGTGGTCACCTTATGTAGCCACATCCATCTGTCATCCCGATTAACAGCTGATTAGCGGCGCACGGTGTCTGCGAGTGGCCGCATCTGCACACGCCCCGGCGTCCCGGATATGCCGTCTGCGCATGCCCAGTGCGATTGCTATTGGACGCCAGGAGCATGTGAGGAGGCGGAGACATCGCACAACACCGCGCACCACAGCTGCGGGATTTTCACCATCTTAAGTGTGGGCACCATGCCCATACTGCATACATTGCTATTATTTTACTGCAAATCTACCCATCCTCTGTTTGTCCATACTGAAAGGAGATGCCAATATCTTTTTTGCATATAATCATGACTGTAACCATTTACATAGATATATATGAATATTGGTTTTGTATACACATTAGTTGTATCGGACCCTCCTGACAAAACGGCAGCGTGGTGCTGGGCAGTGCTGGACAGTGATCTCCATCTGTAATGCTGCTGGCACTTGAATCCCATATACTTGTCATATTCACGGGTAAACACATGGACTACTACAACATAAACATAAAAAACAGTTAAAACCAGTGACCACCAAAGTGAATCACAATGATATGCTCGGTGTGGCCAGCGTTGGTGGCCGTATTTCAATTAACAATTGTATTTAAAGGTGTATCCATTATTTATTTAGACTTTTTCTACACAGTGTCAGTTAAACCACAGGACAAATATGGATTCACTGCTTATAGATATCATAAGAAAGGTTTGAATGAGATGGCATAATTTAAGCCCCCCGGCTTTGTTGTTTCTAGCAGGGTGATCCACTTCACCTCTTTTTGTGCAAGTATTTGCTTCAAATTGCCACCCCTCACACCCAAGTGTACTCGATCTATCCCCCTAAATTTAAGAAGCCGCCAGTTACAGTTATGGGCCTCTTTGAAATGCCTCGGGATGTTTTTCAAAGCCGCTATTTTTTCATCAGTGGTAGCTTCCGCTGCCTTTCTGATATCCCTAAGATGTTCCAGAATTCTTACCCGCAATTTGCGGGTCGTCATCCCTACGTATATCAGTTCACAGGGGCATTTTGCCCAATAGACTACCCAACTTGTGCGGCAATTGATTGTATGTACAATTTTGAACCTTTTACTTCCATTATAATTGTGGAACTCGAAAACACGCTCCACTTGGGTGCACGCTCCGCAATCACCACATGAAAAGGTTCCCCACCCCACCTCACTCCTCTAGCATTTCCCAAGAAAGTGGATGGTGGTGGCACATATAAACTACGTACCACCATATCCTTAAGATTTTTAGATCATTTCAAAGAGGCCCATAACTGTAACTGGCGGCTCCTTAAATTTAGGGGGATAGATCGAGTACACTTGGGTGTGAGGGGTGGCAATTTGAAGCAAATACTTGCACAAAAAGAGGTGAAGTGGATCACCCTGCTAGAAACAACGAAGCCGGGGGGCTTAAATTATGCCATCTCATTCAAACCTTTCTTATGATATCTATAAGCAGTGAATCCATATTTGTCCTGTGGTTTAACTGACACTGTGTAGAAAAAGTCTAAATAAATAATGGATACACCTTTAAATACAATTGTTAATTGAAATAGGGCCACCAACGCTGGCCACACCGAGCATATCATTGTGATTCACTTTGGTGGTCACTGGTTTTAACTGTTTTTTATGTTTATGTTGTAGTAGTCCATGTGTTTACCTGTGAATATGACAAGTATATGGGATACAAGTGCCAGCAGCATTACAGATGGAGATCACTGTCCAGCACTGCCCAGCACCACGCTGCCGTTTTGTCAGGAGGGTCCGATACAACTAATGTGTATACAAAACCAATATTCATATATATCTATGTAAATGGTTACAGTCATGATTATATGCTAAAAAGATATTGGCATCTCCTTTCAGTATGGACAAACAGAGGATGGGTAGATTTGCAGTAAAATAATAGCAATGTATGCAGTATGGGCATGGTGCCCACACTTAAGATGGTGAAAATCCCGCAGCTGTGGTGCGCGCGGTGTTGTGCGATGTCTCCGCCTCCTCACATGCTCCTGGCGTCCAATAGCAATCGCTGGCACTGCGCATGCGCAGACGGCATATCCGGGACGCCGGGGCGTGTGCGGATGCGGCCACTCGCAGACACCGTGCGCCGCTAATCAGCTGGTAATCGGGATGACAGATGGATGTGGCTACATAAGGTGACCACCACACTGTCCCAGCACCTCCTGACGAAGCGAGAGCGAAACGTTGAGGTGCTGGGCAGTGTGGTGCGGTATGAACACTTCCAATTTGGGGATAATGCATAATGAGAGGGGCAATAACCTGTAATGTGGATATCTTGTGTAACCTGTCTCCTAGATAAGCCAGGTGATAACAGATACAATGGTGATCTTAAATATATCCCCTCCTGTGCAGACTAAATGATGTTAGTGTTGATGGTATATAACCTGTAACTGAGAACTATATATGTATACTTGCACTCACACTGTCTGGAGTTGTTTTTATGGGGAAGGATTTTATTATGTGTGATGGTTTTCCAAGTAAATAATAAAAATAATTGCATTTATATACAAACATTGTGTTGAAATTGCCGTTAATCTTTATTTGAATACATTAATCTGAGGCGTAGTCTGGACTCCACCCCCTTTTCCAGGCTCACTCCCAGTCACTTCTGGAAGCGGGGTAGGAGTCGGGGCAACCAGTACGGTAGAAATAGTTGTAGCTAGGCAATTACACAGAAAGCCCCCCAAGTTACAACCTTTCTGGCCCACCAATCAATCACTGGGTTGTGTTTCTCCAGCCAGGGAAGGCCCAATATAATGGGAGTGGGCAGGTTCTCCAAGAGGTGACAAGACAGAACCTCCTGGTGGAGAGTTTCCTATGCTCAAGTTCACATTACGCACCACTTGGGAGTGGGACCTTCTGGCTGAGTGGAACTGAGTCGATCGAGGTGATGGGAATGGATCTCACTAAAGCACTGCTGGTGAGACCATGAGCCCCAGCAAAATGAGAATCCATTAAATTGACCCCCGCTCCTCTATCGACCAGAACTGGCAAAGTCTCGGTTTTACCATCCACCACCACCTTGGCAGACAGTGTGAACGGAGACTTAGCGAGGAAGGAAAGATAAACTCTCTGGTCATCTCCTTCTAAACGACCCGAAGTAGGCTGCTTCTGAGACTGCTTGGTCTTGGAGCGAAGTGGACAAACCTTAATAAAATGGTCAGATTTTCCACAGAAAAAACATGCTTCGCCCACTTGATGAACAGTAGCCACAGGAGGTTTAACACGTGAACCTACTGCCCCCAGCTGCATGGGTTCATTGGGTATAGTCTCCTCAGCAAGGATAGGTACAGGAGACATAGTAGGTTTTGGTCTCTCCCTCAGGCGTCTGTCAACCCGTATGGCTAGGGACATCGCAGCCTCCAATGACTCAGGTGCGGCGTGCTGAACCAGGGTGTCTTGCAGTCTAGCTGACAAACCCAAGCAGAACTTACTCCGAAGGGCTGGGTTGTTTCACTGGGTGTCAGCCGCCCATCTCCGAAACTCCGAGCAGTACACCTCCACTGCTCGTGTGCCCTGCTTGAGTTTACGGAGATTAGACTGTGAGCCCTTGTGGACAGGGTCCCTGCCCCTCCTGTACCTGTACGTCCTGATCGCCTAGATTTAGTGTACTTGTTCTTGTCTCCCTCATCCTCATGTAAAGCGCCATGGAACCTAATGGCGCTATATAAATAAATAATAATAATAATAATAATAAATTAGACTCAGCAAAGGTCACCCTATCAGGTTCGCCATACACCTGAGCCAGAGCAGCAAAAAAAACCATCCACCGACCGCAATGATGGTGAGTCGGCTGGGAGGGAAAAGGCCCAGGTCTGGGGGTCCCCTTTAAGGAGGGAGACTATAATCCCCTCCCTCTGTTCCTCACTTCCCGATGAACGGGGCCAGAGCCTGAAATAAAGCTTACAGGCTTCACGGAAAACAAAAAATGTGCCTCTTCTCCCAGAAAACCTATCTGGAAGTGAGACTTTGGGTTCTGGCATGGCCTGAGCCGACGCCAGGTAACTCATGACTTGCTGCAGCTGTTGCACTACCTCTTCAGAGATGGTCTGCATCAGGCGAGAAAATGTATCAGTTAAAGATAATTGTTTGTACACTGGAGTCAGCCCTAGTTGAGTAGCAGCTAAATATCCGTGTGTGTATAATCTTCAAGAGTTAATAATTAGTATGTAAAAATGGAGATCTAGCGCTTACTGTAATTTTATGACCAACTGGGATTTAAAAACCAAACAATTAATTAAAAAAATTTACATTTTATTTTCATCAGTTCTAAAATCGATTTTTTATACAATTTTCTTATACAATTTTTTGTATACTTTTAGGTATAAAAACCTCAATTTGTTAAAATTCAATAACTGTTTATAAATAAAATTCTGCGGTGTTTCCCTTGATGGTTTCAATGGTTTACTGGGTCTTTGCTTGTGGATACTGTGTTATTCTTTCATTTTGGTGCCTTTATCTGTAGGCGATAACGTATAATAAATTTGATTTAGCATGCAATCTTTGTATGGATTTGCTTGATTAGTGGAACTCCAGAACTCACCTGTTGTTTACTATTGTTGCTCTGAAAAAATGTTTCCTATCGTGGTCATCAATGAATAAACCTATGGATACACCTTTTAATTAGTTTGCTTAAACAGCTATGCACAAATTCGTTATAGACACTTCATGGAGTGTTTTTTTTTAAATATTTTGTACACACCTTGTATGTTTCCTGTGTATCTTTGGTTCTGTTGTTTGTGTGGGTGAGCTTTTTTGTCTGTTTAGAAAAACACGGTATGATTACAATTTGTTTGCTGTAGTTATTCCAGCTTTAGGCTGTGTTCACACATTTGCGTATTTTGCTGCGCTTTTTTGCGCGCGCTTTTTGCCGCGTTTTTTGGCCGTGCAAAAAAGCGCAACAAAATACGCAGGGGCTTTCACACACTGCGCTTTCTTTACTCCAGAAAGCGCAGTGATGTCACAGAGGGGAGGAAGAATCCTGTTTCCTCCTCCCCTCTGTGACAGCCCCATTAGATTTCACAGTGTATTAATACACACTGTGAAATCTAAATTAAACAAAAGCAAGTGAATGAAAAATAAAAAAGAATGAATACTTCACCTGTCCGACGCCTTTTTCCACTGTTCGATCTCCGGTTCCAAGTGAGAGGTCTTCTACCAGGACCTGTGGTGACGTCAGAGGGGCGTTCCCGGGGCATTCCCAGCGCTGATTGGCTGCTCGCGGTCATGTGATATGTATCACATGACCGCGAGTGCCCGGGAACGCCCCTCTGATGTCACCACAGGTCCTGTCAGAACACATCACACTTGGAACTGGAGACCGGAACCGGGAAAAGGCGTCGGAGGGTAAGTATTTCATTATTTTTTATTTTTCATACACTTGCCTCTGTTTAATTTAGATTTCACAGTGTATATTAATACACTGTGAAATCTAATGGGCGGCCACAGCTGTCACAGAGGGGAGGAGGGAGCAGGATTCTTCCTCCCCTCTGGGAGAATACGCAGGAGCAGCTGCGTAAACAATTGACATATCAATTCTTTACGCAGCTGCGCTTTCTCCCTGAAAACGCACTGCGTATTTTTGCGCAATGTCTGCACTGCAAAGTGAATTTCACATTCACTTTGCTAGCAGACAAAAGGCACATTGCGTATTTTGAAAAGCGTGCGTAAAAAAGCGCAGCACAATACGCAATGTGTGAATGCAGCCTTAATTGTTAATGTGATTACCTCTGTTTGTCTTGTCAAGACCCTGGTGTTGTATTTGTTGAGGTTACACTTTTTTTCAGTTGTAGTCTGCAATTATAATGTAATATATTAAGGATTCAACGCTGCAAACTTGTTGATGTCTTATGCTTTCAACTAGTTACCATGGGCTAGTGCTATGGTGTGCATAATGGCCATTCGCTACTGCAAACCTATTTTTTGGCTTATGTCTGCAGCTGATTTAACACAAAGGCTAATCCTGTGGTTTGTAAATCATATGTATTTGTACTCACTCTTTGGCGGGCTTGTATATAATCGTATCCTTTGGAGCAACTTTCAAGTCTCCCTGCATTGCTGACAGGCAAGGTTCGCGCTCACTGCGGCCGACAGTGACGCGCCCGGCTTCCTGGTTTGCTGACGTCAGTGTGCGTCCGCGGTCATGGTACTAGTTGCGTGCATATGATTCCAGCTTTTGCTGGGAACTGTCTCTGCGTCCGTCGGTCAGGGCTGATAGTGGATGTTGTTTGCATAGGATGGGCGGGGTCTACGCGTTTCGTAGGCGTCACACTACTTCATCAGGATACCCGCCCACCTATGCTTGTTTCTTTTATATTCTGTGTCCATCTGCAGCCCACCCTCTAAGTTAACCCTTTTGGTGACACTTTGTTACTTTCATTCATTGTGTCATTTAACCAAAAGTATCTCCATGTATGCTGGATGCCCCAAATATCTTATTTGTACTCATAGACTGATTATTCTTCATATTTTTCTGTCAAGTTATTGCTTTAGATTATCTATTTGTTTTCATTGCTCTTTCTTTGCAGCTCTTGCTAAAGTAATGTGAATTTTTTTTTTCTTGTATGTTGGATGCTGCGCTTTCTTTGCAGCCCTTGGTAATTGAATGGGTTTTTTGTATGCTGGATGTTGCTCTGTCTTTGCAGCTCTTGCTAATTGAATGCTTTTTTTGTATGCTGGATGCCGCTCTGTCTTTGCAGATCTAGCTTTTGCTAATTGAATGTTTTTGTTTTTTTTTTCTTGTATGCTGGATACTGCGCTTTCTTTGCAGTCCTTGCTAATTAAATGGGTTTTTTGTATGCCGGCTTAGCCGGTCGACTCCCGCCCACGGGCCGCAGGCCGGAGGCAGCCGGGAGACGACCACCAGTAGTCTCCCGACTGCCTCGCTACTACCCGGAGCTCAGCCGCGGCTACTTATGGCACGGAGGGCCGCGCCGAGTCAGCCGGGAGATGACCGGCATTAGCCGGTCATTTCCCGGCTGGCAAGCCGCTGAGCTCCGTGCTGTACATAGCCGTGGCTAAGCTCCGCCCAGCCGCGAGCCAACCGGCATTTTCCGCCGTACAGCGAGCCGCGATTGTGATTGCGCGTGCTGCTATTCTGATTGGTCGGCACGCGCTATGCCGCCATATTTGAAATACACTGTACTCAGTGTATTTGAAGTATGGCGCCATATTGCACACCGCTATCCTGATTGGTGGCTTGCACCTTGCGGTGACCAATCACAATCGCGCCTCGCTGTACGGCGGAAAATGCCAGCTGGCTCGCGGCTGGGCGGAGCTCAGCCACGGCTATGTACGGCACGAAGCTCAGCAGCTCGCCAGCCAGGAAATGACCGGCTAATGCCGGTCATCTCCCGGCTGACTCGCCGTGGACCTCCGTGCCATAAGTAGCCGCGGCTGAGCTCCGGGCAGCCGCCAGCCAGTCGGGAGACGACCGCACTCGCTCCGGCTGCGGGACCGTGGTGTGTGGCGGGCGGGAGACGTGTGTGTGTTTTTGGGGCACTATACAGGCGGCTGTAAGCGTGGTGGGGCTGCCTGAGACCCGCTCCGCTTAGGGCCGCCATGTTGGTACACCCGTTCAGGGTGTAGCACTGTCGTGACGTCACTTTGCCGATGACAAAGTGACGGAAGTGCTGGCCAAAGTGTCGGAAGTGAGCCTTCGGGTTTTATATATTAGATAAACTGTATATGGATTCTAGACCACCCGATTCTTTAGAATCGGGCCGCCAGCTAGTTACATTATAATTGTAGACTACAACTGAAAAAAGTGTAACCTCAACAAATACAACACCAGGGTCTTGACAAGACAAACAGAGGTAATCACATTAACAATTAAAGCTGGAATAACTACAGCAAACAAATTGTAATCATACCGTGTTTTTCTAAACAGAGAAAGAAGCTCACCCACACACACAACAGAACCAAAGATATACAGGAAACATACAAGGTGTGTACAAAATATAAAAAAACACTCCATGAAGTGTCTATAACTAATTTGTGCATAGCTGTTTAAGCAAACTAATTAAAAAGTATATCCATAGGTTTATTCATTGATGACCATGATAGGAAACATTTTTTCAGAGCAACAATAGTAAACAACAGGTGAGTTCTGGAGTTCCACTAATCAAGCAAATCCATACAAAGATTGCATGCTAAATCAAATTTTATTTATAAACAGTTATTGAATTTTAACAAATTGAAGTTTTTATACCTAAAAGTATACAAAAAATTGTATAATAAAATGATATAAAAAATTGATTTTTTAGAATTGATGAAAATAAAATGTACATTTTTTAATTAATTGTTTGGTTTTTAAATCCCAGTGGGTCATAAAATTACAGTAAGCGCTAGATCTCCCATTTTACATATTAGAGAAAATGTATCAGCTGAGGCAGTCTGAGACATAGTGACTCAAGGGAAAAGGTATAGGCTGCTGATAATGTCACAGTGCAGTGAGAATGCTGATGAGGGAATGGCAGTTATGGGCCAGGTGACCAGGGAAGACTAGTCTGACCCTAGTCTGGAAACCCTGAATGGCCCTCATCCCGAAGGTACCTCTGATGGTGAGAAGGTTGGGGCCTCCAGCCTCTCCCTAAAACTCCTCCACCAGCCCTCACCTCCCTCCACAGAACTGGGATACAGAAACTCCAAAGGAAAGGACATCAGCCACACAGACACACAGGTCAGCACAGCACGGCTTCCAGGCATAGAGTTAAACTCTATCAGCAGCACCACCTTGTGGAAGGAGAGGCTACTTAAAGGCTAGGGGGAGCGCAGTTCAAGGTGAGTCACACACTAACTCCTCAACCAGCAGTTGAAACTAATAGTGGAGGCAGTTCTGGAGCACAACACAGGAGGCAAAGACCTTCACAGCTATCAACCATATCTTAAAGACAAACACATACACAGCAGCATCCATCAATGTCAGCGCCATCTAAGCGCGTGACACTCGCATGCTGCTGACCCTCTGGAATAAAAATAGTTTGCTTTCTGAACAAAAAACTTATAAAATTAAAAAAAAATTAAAAGCCCTCTTAAAGGGATGTTTAAAGGGGATTTTAAGGTTCCTGGATTTCACAGTGCTACCACATCTGGCACTGCACCAAAAATTCAAAGCCTGCAGGTCTCCCAACCCCTGCAAACTCAAGGAAGCTTAAGAACGTTTTTTTACACTACATTCAATTCTACAGGTTGAAAGAAACCGGTAGATCAAAGGATGTGAACAACACCTTATCTTAAATAGGAGTGTTCTTAGCCACCGGGTCTTCTGGCTAGCCTCTTGGCCCCAAACCTTCAATAATTTTCAAACTTTTCTCCCAAACAAAGCCGCATTCGCCGATTTTTCATAGTAAATTGCTAGGGTTTCCAATCACGATCTGAATCTGCAATGCTCGTACCGAATATGAAATTGGCGAATATGTTTGGGGAAAGTTCAGTCACCTCTACTCACCACTTCTCATGGCAGCCTGTTCCACTTGTTGATCACCCTGTCAAAAAGTTTTTTTGCATATATAGAAAGGAGAGAAGTCCGGCTTTCAGGATCGCGCTGTTCCAGTCCAAAGTTCACAAGGAGTTAATCCAAGGACCCAGCAGTGATTATAACTTTCTTTTTATTCTAGAAAACTCTGCGCGTTTCGTGTACACGCTGTACACTTCCTCAGGATCAAAGTTACCAAAGGTAACTTTGCTCCTGAGGAAGTGTACAGCATGTACACGAGGTAACTTTGCTCCTGAGGAAGTGTACAGCGTGTACACGAGGTAACTTTGCTCCTGAGGAAGTGTACAGCGTGTACACGAAACGTGTAGAGTTTTCTAGAATAAAAAGAAAGTTATAAGCACTGCTTGGTCCTTGGATTAACTCCTTGTGAACTTTGGACTGGAACAGCGCGATCCTGAAAGCCGGACTTCTCTCCTTTCTATATATGCAATTCTAGTGACCGGCTGATTACTACAGTTCATCGGATCCTACCCATTTGTACTTATGGTTGTTGTGTTCCACACAACTGAACCAAGTGAGTGGATCCATATCTGTGAAACGATTTTAACATTAGATAAGACCCTATTGTGCACTTCTGTCTCCCCCTTTTTTAAAAGTTTTTTTGTAATATCTGTCTTCTCCCTTTCAGTTTCATCCCAGTGCTTCTTATCTTTCCTTGTGCAAATAAGAATAAAGCTGATCCCTCTACAGTGTGACCGCCCTTGAGATATTTGTAGAAAGCTATTAAGTCTTCTCTGTCATCTTGTTTTGTAAGTTAAACATCCCCAAATCCTATAATTGTTCTTCATAGGACATGGTTTGCAGACCGGTCACCATTCTGGTCGCTTTTCTCTGAACTTGCTCCATTTTTTTTTTTAAAACATATTTTATTGATTTATGAGCATATACAGTAATGAAAAACGACAATTCCCAATGTTAAAATCCCATACATTACAATGACATATCAGCATAAGGAAATCGTCATAACAGGAACATTGTAATAAACTTGAACTCCATTTCTGATCTCTCCAGTTAGCGATTTCTTGTAATTATGATATTGGGGAGGTGCCCCCAATCCTCTCAAGAAGATACCATTGGGTGGTCTCTAACTGACCTCTGAGCTGACTCCTAACCTCTTCAGTTAACATCGGAAGAAATGCCGACCAAGTATTCAAGAATCTCCCCACCAGTTTCTCTTTATCTGTCAGTGCATTCAGCCAGTCCATACGGAAAAGGAACATTAACTTGGACTGTACCATGGCCCTGGTCGGTGGTTCTGGACTTAGCCATTGTTGTAGGCTGCTTTTCCTGACCGCTGATGCCCACATTATCAGTATGGCCTTAACATTTTTTGGGAGTTGCTTGAGTTATCGTCTAAGATATTAGTGGTCGCGTGTTGCGGAGTCAATGGAAATTGTACTTCACACTTCCTCTGGATTTCATCATACATTGATCTCCAAAGTCTATTAATTTTTTCACATCCCCACATATGATTCAGTATGTCTGTGTTCTCTGTGCTTCATTTTGCACAGCTGAACTGTTCTAAGGGGGACATTTTAGATTTAATGAGTGGTGTAATGTAGGCTCTATGTAGGATCAACATAGCCATATCTGTGTAACTGCTAGATCCAACAATTTGTCTTTGTTTGTTAGTGGCGCTCATTATGTCATCAATTGTTATATCTCCCAGTTCCGTCACCCACTTTTCTAGCCCTGTAGTGTCTCCCTCCCATGACCACTTTCGTTGCAGTAATGTATTGATGCAACTGGTCAATATTGGTTGTGTTATAGCACTTCTGAGAAAGCTATTCATTTTATTTCCCCTTCCACCTATCTGATTGTTTGGTTTTCCTTTTTGAGCCAAACTTCTTGCCTGTAAGAATAGGAAAGGTCTGTTCGTAAAAATAAGGAAACGTTGTTTTGCTGTATTGTAAGTAATTATGGAGAATTTATAGTCCATCAAGTCTACTGCCATTGTACAACCTTGTGTTGCTAGATCACTGTACAACGGGGATTGTTTTCCTCCCAGAAAGTCTGGGTTATCTAGATATGGCATGAAAGGCGACACCCCAGCACCCACACTGCACATTTTCCTGGATTTCCTCCATGCTTTTATTGTTTGCCATATCATAGGGAAGTGGTCTATGTTGGCAGGAAGCTTTTCATTACTTAGGTGCATCAATGCAGTCAATGAAATAAGCAGACTTTGGGCCCGGTCCAGTTCCACGTTGGTGTAGTGAGACGTCCCCTTCATCCAGTCTATAGTGTATCTTAAGTTTGCTGCCAAATTATACCATCCTATATCTAGGAAATATATGCCCCCCTCCTCTCTCCGAGCTTGCAGTTTCGTCAGCCCAATTTGTGATCTCTTCCCAGTACCGCATATAAACATTCTAAAAGCTTTATTTAGCGTGTGTATGTCTGCCCTACATAATAATAAGGGTAGTGTTTGAAAAATGTACATTCATTTAGGGAAGATGACCATTTTAATTAAGTGACAACATCCTGAAAATGACAGTGAAAAGTTTTTCCATGATGTTAGTAATTGGAGTATTGAAGCTATAAGGGGCTTGATGTTTAGTTTGTATAAAGTGGATAAATCTGCCGGGATATGAACACCCAAATACTTTATGGATGATGTACACCACTTGAAAGGGATTGATTGAGTTAGTTTCCCCCTCTCCGAGAGTGCCAGAGCCTCTGATTTGTTGTAGTTTATTTTAAAACCAGAGCATCTGCTGTAATTCTCTATGATTTCCATTATTATGGGGACTTCTACCTCTGGATTTGAGATAAATAACAGGACATCATCCCCAAAGGCTGTTTTTTAAGCTACCCCTGAGATCTCTATGCCTCTATATCCTGCGGAGTTTTGTAGGGTTCTGACCAGTGTATCTAAGGCTAAATCAAACAGGAGAGGCGATAGTGGGTATCCCCTGTCTTGTACCTAATTTGATCCGGAAGGGCGACGTAAAGACACCGTTTATGGCCGGCCTGGACACCGGTTCACGGTATACACTTTTAATAGCATTATAAAACCATGGTCCAAACTCTCTCTGGGTCAAGACTTCAAATAACCCCCCCCGATCTTCCCATATGAAATGACTTCCAGCGCTGTGCGTATATTGTAAGTTATAGATTTTCCGTGAACGAAGCCAATCTGTTGGGGTGATATAATTAAGGGAAGTATCTGTTGAACTCTTTGCCAATAATTTTGTGAGTATTTTAAAATCTGAATTCAGTAGTGAGATCGGTCTATATAATTCTACTTTTAAGGGGTCTTTGCCTAGTTTCGGGAGTACTATCATATCCGCATCTGTAAATCCATCCGGAGCTCGCCCTCCCTCCACCACCTGGCTAAAGATGTCACACAGGTGTGGACTAATCACTCCCCCCATGAGTCTGTAGTACTCATTACTATACCCATCCGGGCCTGGAGCCTTAGAGATCTTCAATGTACTAATGGTCTGCGTCACCTCTGCTACCGTAACCCGGGAGTTAAGTAAATGTCTCTGCTCCTCCGTCAGTTTGGGCACTGTTTCAGGTGTCAGAAATTCAGAGATAGTATTAATTGTTTCCGGCTCTGCTCTATAGAGTCTCAAAGATTCCTCTTTAAACCCCTCACCACTAGTCTGGACAATACCCTTTTTGTTTAATATTTTATGAATTCTAGTCGCTTTGCGGTATGGCCTTGTGATAGACACTAGTAGTTTACCTGGTTTGTTACCCCATTTAAAATATTTTTGTTTCTGGAAGTCCAAGAAGTAAACAACTTTCTCATGGGCCAGAACCTCCGCTGCCTCCTTTGCCTCCAGGTATTGCTTCTTTGTGAGTGTTGTGTTGTTGGTTTTAAACTGTTTGTATGCATTCATGAGTAGTGACTGTGACTCTAAAATTCTTTGCATCAAGTTTTCTTTTTATTGCTCACATAATGATATGATGTGTCCTCTCATTACCACCTTTTAGAGGTATCCCAAAAAAGCCGAGGTGTTTCTATGTGTTCCCTATTATTTGTTTTAAATGTGTTCCACTCTAGGTGTAGATAATTTTTACAATCTTCAGATTGATATAGGTGTGAGGGGAATCTCCATCTCTTGTTACCACTTATGGGCTGTCTCAGCCTAAGATGCAGCGTGATCGGTGCGTGATCAGAGATATATATATATACAAAATTTTTGTTCGTTGGACGGCGGGTACCAGAGCAGCACTTATTAGCTGATAGTCTATCCTGGCATGAAAGTCCTGAGCATGTGAGTATGTGAGAAGTCTCTCTCCAATGGATGTTGTGCTCTCCAAACACCCACCAGTTCTAAATCGTTCAATAAGGATCGCAACAACCTCCCCGAAACTAGTGTCGTTGGCATTTGAGGGTTGGACGAATCCATAACATGGTCATATATTTCATTAAAATCTCCTCCCACAATCAATGAGTATGTGCCCCAATCTGCAATTTGTTCCAGTATGGAAGCCCGGAATCGAGTGTCTGGAATATTTGGTGCATAAATGTTAACCACTTTATATGCTGTCCCCTCAATTACAAGATTAGCACACACAAATCTGCCCGCGGGGTCCGCCACCACATCCACCACCTCATGCCTGATGTTATTATTAATTAGGATGACAACCCCTCGTTGTTTTTTGGAGTATGAGGCCTCTGCACATACCATAAATTTTTTACTGCAAAGTATTGGATGATTACCCCTGATCCAGTGAGTCTCCTGGAGAAGGACTAAATGAAAGTTTTTTGGTGTAGGTAATTCAAGACCTTTTTTCTGTTTATTGGGGAATTCAACCCGTTGACATTCCATGAACACCACTGGATTGACGTCAACTCATCCACACCATTATTTTGTTTAGTGGTCATTAAACCACCCCTGTCTTAGGTAATTTAAATAGGACAAATCTATTCAATCGGTTTAAGTGGGACCCCTACCCATCCCAGTGAGTAAGCCGATGGGTCACCAGGGTTGGTTGATACCTGTGCCGGCTGCAGAGAATTTCCCCCCCTCCCGCAACTTCCATGATAATAACATTGTAAACATCAACCATGAAAACATTGAAAATGACATGAACCTTGAAGACCGTCCAGACTCATCTGGACATCACGTTTCTGGGTGTGCAATAGGTTCCAGCCACATTGGCCAGTATTTCATAATTTTTTGATAGCCTCCTGCAAACAACTCAGAGCCCTTTGGGGGTCAGTGAAGACCCTATTTTTCCCTGCTAAAGAGAAATGCAGTGTTGCAGGGTAGTTTAGGCCAAAATGGATATCATTATCTATCAACATTTTACATGCCGGTTGAAATGCTCTTCGCTTGGCCGTCACCACCGCCGAATAGTCCTGGAACATTAGGATTCAATGATTTTGGTAAATGAGTTTTTTCTTCTTCCTGTAGGCGGTGAGCAGACAGAGCTTGTCTTGATAGTCCAGGACTTTAATTAGAACAGGTCTCGGTCCGTCTTTCTCTCCTGTCTTTGGTGGACCCAGTCTGTGTGCTCTCTCGTCTGCGATCTTTGCAGAGTCTAACGGGATATCCAGAGCCTGCGAGAGCCATATAGATGTTAGCTGTAAAAGTTCTGCAGGGTGGATCGACTCTGGCAGGCCCACCAGCTTTAAATTATTACGACGAGACCTGTTTTCAAGATCATCCATCTTATTATGTAGCTCTGTGATTGTCTTGTCCCTTTCCTCCAGGCTTTCCTTCATGACACTGACCATAGCCTCTAAGTCAGAAATATGTTGTTCAGCTTCTGACAGTCTAGTGTTCTGGGTTGTTATCTGGGAGAGTAGGGGGTCCAGTGCCTCCTGAAATATATTAAGTCGGGCATCTATTTCGGGCATAAGAAGTGCAATAATAATCTCTACTATAGATTGTAGTTTGTCATTATCTAGAGTTGGAGCTGAGGTGGGCGATGGCGGAGCTGTCTGACTACTGGAGGATGCACAATTGCCCTTCAGCTGTTTGCCCACAAACTTCTCCATTATATCAATGTCTAGGAGGCTATCAATGTGGTCGGTAACATAGTAACATAGTTTTTAAGGTTGAAGGAAGACTTTAAGTCCATCTAGTTCAACCCATAGCCTAACATGTTGATCCAGAGGAAGGCAAAAAAAAAACCCATGTGGCAACACTAAGCTCCACATTGGGGGAAAAAATTCCTTCCTGACTCCAGGTACGGCAATCAGACTAGCTCCCTGGATCAACTCCCTATCAAAGAATCTAGTATGTATAACTGGTAATATTATAGTTTTCAAGAAAGGCATCCAGGCCCTTCTTAAATGTTAGTAGTGACTCACTCATTACAACATCATGTGGCAGAGAGTTCCATAGTCTCACTGCTCTTACAGTAAAGAATCCGCGTCTGTGATTATGATTAAACCTTCTTTCCTCCAGACGTAGAGGATACCCCCTTGTCCCAGTCTCAGGCCTAAGAGTAAAGAGATCATTAGAAAGGTCTCTGTACTGTCCCCTCATATATTTATACATTATTATAAGATCACCCCTAAGCCTTCGTTATTCCAAGCTAAATAACCCCAAGTTTAATAACCTGTCTTGGTATTGCAGACCCCTTAGTCCTCTAATGACTTTTGTCGCTCTTCTCTGGACCCGCTCTAATTCAGCTATGTGTTTCTTATACACCGGAGACCAGAATTGTACACAGTATTCTAAGTGTGGTCGCACTAGTGACTTGTATAGAGGTAAAATTATGTTCTCCTCATGATCATCTATGCCTCTTTTAATGCATCCCATTATTTTATTTGCCTTTGCAGCAGCTGCCTGACACTGGCCACTAAATGTGAGTTTGTCATCAACCCATACACCCAGGTCTTTTTCAGTGACAGTTTTGCCCAGTGTTTTACAATTAAGCACATAATTATACCTTTTGTTTCCTCTGCCCAAGTGCATGACTTTACATTTATCCCCATTAAAGCTCATTTGCCATTTAGCAGCCCAAGCTTCTAGTTTACATAAATCCTCCTGTAATATAAAATTGTCCTCTTCTGTATTGATTACCCTGCAGAGTTTAGTGTCATCCTCAAATATTGAGATTCTACTCTGTATGCCCCCTACAAGGTCATTAATAAATATATTAAATAGAAGCGGGCCCAACACTGACCCCTGTGGTACCCCACTGTTAACTGTGACCCATTCTGAGTGTGTTCCATTAATAACCACCCTTTGTTTCCTATAACTAAGCCAGTTCTTAACCCACTTACACATATTTTCCCCTATCCCCATTGCCCTCATTTTATGTATCAACCTTTTGTGTGGCACCGTATCAAAAGCTTTTAAGAAGTCCATATGCACCACATCCACTGCATTTCCTTGGTCCAGTCCAGAACTTACTTCTTCATAGAAGCTTATTAGATTAGTTTGACAGGAACGGTCCCTCGTAAAACCATGTTGATAATGGGTCATGAGGTTATTTTTCTTCAGATACTCCAGTATAGCATCTCTTAGAAAACCCTCTAGGATTTTACCCACAGTAGAGGTTAAGCTTACTGGCATATAATTTCCAAGTTCAGTTTTTGTCCCCTTTTTGAATATTGGCACCACATTTGCTATACGCCAGTCTTGTGGTACAGTGATGTCTGTAATTATGAAACCCTACATAGTCAGCAGGTTATACTGTATATGGAACCGTCCCCTCTGGATCTCTGTGCGCCCTTTCCAGAGTTTCAGTCCACCAGATGGCGGTGTTGTATCAGAGTTGCAATGTTCTACAGCCCGAGATCTCCCAGCAGCTATTTCACAAGTGGCATAGCAAGGGTTAATTTCCTCCTTCCATGAGTTTCTGTGAGATTAATGTCACCCTTTTTGCTTGATGAACAATCTTAGAGAGGGATTTCTATTGCCCCGTAATCATGATTGTCAGCTACTCCACCATGTGATCTCCAGGGCTCTCTGTCACTAAATCTTTCTCTGGACTGCTCAGCAGCTAGTCATTTAAGTAGTGTTTCAGGGGTTAACTTCCTCCTTTTGAGGTTATCAGGGGGGTCGATGCCTCTCTCTTCGTGGAGCACGGCGTTTCAGAGCGTAATCTCTATAATGGTGTAGCTGTGATTATTGTCCGCCGCACAATGAGTCCCTCAGAAGCAGGAAGCCGTGGAGTGTGTCGATTCCCCCTCTCCCCTCTCTCCTGTCTACCGCTTTCCGTGTGCAGCGATTTACCTCCAAAGCTCCGGTGCTCAGATTTCGTTGTCCAGCTCCCCCCGTGGTTGCTCCCGCCTCTCTTTCACCTCTCCTTATTGCCAAGGCATGTCGGATCTCCCATCTCACAGCATGCTGTGCCTCTTGAGATGTCTGGCGCCCCTGAGCCTCAGCGATCCTCGGCGCTCAGATAACTCTGCACCCTCCGGTCTCCGGTATTCTCCTCTGCTCTCCGCTGTTGGCCACTCGGTTTAAGTGTCCTGTTGTGCGGGCTTTTCCTCCGCCTGCACGCTGCAACAGTGCGTCTGAGGCCTCTTTCTGCTCACAGTGTCCGCAGCCTCGTGGTGCCTGTGGCCACAATTAGGGCTTTTTGCCCAGATCCTCTTGGGGTTTCGGTACCCAGATGTCTCCTGCTGGGTCTCCGTGGTGAGCTTCTTTCCAAAATAAAAGATTAGGGGCCCGCCACAGTCCTGATGGCCTTAGATGGTGTTAGGCTTGGGGGAGCTCTGTAGCAAGCGGCCATTCTACAGCCCTGCCTCCCGGAAGTCCAATTTACTCCATTTTGTTCATGTCTTCCTTAAAATTCTGTTTTAGGGTCACGAATCTAAGTTGGCTGGTCATATGAATA
This sequence comes from Allobates femoralis, assembly GCA_033576535.1. NCBI lineage: Eukaryota > Metazoa > Chordata > Amphibia > Anura > Aromobatidae > Allobates > Allobates femoralis. Next base: position 15,988,689 of record JARQOC010000007.1, on the reverse strand, counting down.
TCCACAAGTCCACTGAGCTAATTGCTTGCTGCTTCTGGTGGCCCTCTCTGGTAAAGAATGTCTGGAACTTTGCAATTTTCCACAATGCTTCCAAAACAAGCCCGCTCTTCTGCCATTACCGGTTCCTTCTGCCCCCAGTTAATTCATTGGCATGGATTCCTTTACTGATCTGTCTCTGTCTGAGGATTGCAATACCATTTGGGTTGTTGTGGATCGGTTTTCCAAAATTGCTTATTTCATTCCTTTGGTTGGTTTTCTCTCCACTCTTAAAGGCAACCTGTCAGATAGTTTATTCCTCTCCAGCTATCACTGTCTGTAGCTGCAGCTTTATAATAGCAGTGTAATCATCCCTGTCTGAGCTCAGTGTAATGTGAAACGTGAATAAAAAAGCATTAATATACTTACATTTCCTTATGTAATGAGGCAGTCAGTCTCCAGCTTGGAGGACAGAGACTGTTTGGCAGGTTAATAGTTAACATTTCAGCCTTATGTTAGAACATGTTGGGAGACCTGATGTGATGTTATAACCATGTGACTACAATAGGTGGAGCTAAGTCCCTATAACATGAGTTTGCTTCCTTAGCTCAGCCCACTATAGTCGCATGATTGTTACATCACACAAGTCCTTTAGCCATGCATGTTAATAGTGAGTTAACTATTATCCTGCCAGACAGTCCCCTTCCTCCAAGGTGGGGACTGAAATGTAAGTGTATAAATGCTTATTTTCCCCTTTAACATTACACTATGAGCTCAGACATGGATGATTAGAATAGTATTATGAAACTACAGGTACGGATAGTGATAGCTGGGGGGGCATAAACCAACTGACAGGTTCCCTTTAAGCTTGCCATGCAGTTCTTTCAGCAAGTGTTTCATCTCTATGGCCTTCCTCTCCACATAGTCTCAGATTGTCAAGTTCAGTTCACTTCTAGATTCTGGAGAGCTGTTTGCAAGCTGCTGAATATACAGCTGGATTTCTACTTCACGTGCCCTCAGAGTTCAATGGGCAAGTGGAACAGGTGCATCAAATTCTTAAGAACTACCTTCACCACTTCATCTCTGCTCGTAAGGATGACTGGGTACAACTACTCCTCTGGGCAAAGTTTTCTTACAACAACCACAGTAGGGAGTCCTCCGGAGCATCTCCATTCCTTGTTGTTTATTCCAAGCATCCCCAAGTGCCCTCCTCTACGTCTGCTTCCTCCAGTGTACCACCTGCTAATTTTTTTGATAACTTCATTGAGATCTCTCAGCAGATCCAGGACTCCCTCCTTGAGGCCATATTCTGGATAAAATGTCCTGCAGACAAGAAAAAAGGTTCTTTGCCCTATTAGCATACCTGAGATAAAGTTTGTCTTTTGTAACGTAACATTTGCTTGAAGGTGCCTTTTTATAAGCTCACTCAGTATTTTAGGCCATTCAAGGTTCCTAGACAGATCAATCCGGTGACCTACAGACTTCAGCTCCCGGTGAGTATATGGATCCCTCCTATTACCAGTGGTGCTTAATCACCTCTCTTAGCCCCTTGCTCCTACTTTCATGCCTGTTCTTAAGGGTCCTTTGAACGTGTTTCAGCTAAATGGCATACTGGATTCCAAGAAAGTTCAAGAGAGAATCCTCTAATGGTACCTTTACACGCCACTACAGGATGGTGGAAACAACCGGGTGCTTCACGTGCACGAGCACGCACAAACGGTTGAAAACGGTACCCGCACCACCTTTACACGCCGCTACAAGGTGCGCTACAGTAGGTTACATCTATCTCTGGATACACCACCGGGTGCCACAAGTTACCTTCTGTAGCTCACCTTACCTCATTTACACGCCGCTATAACAAGGTAATATGGGCGGAACAAAGGCAGCAGGGACTACACATAGGCGTGCCACAATTGTGGATTATGAGAATTCCGTACGCTGATAGGACAAAGCAATAACATCATGATTGGGTAGCCAGCACAGGAGGCTGACTAATACATGACGCTCGAGCAATTGTGTAGTGTGACTGGTCAGCTCCTTAAATATGCCGCCCTATGCAGCGTCTACCAATCGTAACGCAGGAGCTTCCACCAATGATCACTGATGGGGCGCGGTATCCCGGAGCCTGTGTCACGCCCCAGGTAGACAGCAAGGTGTCGAAACAACCCTCCTGTTCCTTATTTACACGCCGATAACCATCGCCTTGAAATCAACCTGTTTTTGAGCTCTGCTCTGAAACAGGTGCCTCAAGTGACGGGTGGCAAGAACCGTCTTTACACGCCGTGACAGCGGGTTGATTTGGCGGTGCAAGATACATTTGTCTCATCTACCCGGTTGTTTCCACCATCCTGTAGCGGCGTGTAAAGGTACCATTACTGGTTGATTGGAGGGGTTTCGGTCTTGAGGAGAGGTAATAAGGTTTAATGAGTGGACATAAAAAGTAGTGACTGCAGCGAGGAAACTGTTAAGTATAATTGTTTTGCTTTTTAATCCTTATTTTGCTTTCTTTTACAGCCCCTTAGCCCTTTCCACCACCATTTTATAGCACTAAAGTCCTGAACTGGATTTTTTTTTTTTTTTTTTTTAGTCCAGTCAGATCCAGCAGATACAAATATCTGCAGGTTTGCCCATCTCTAGTCGTGATCGTACCTCTGTCCAGCAGATGCTATTTTTCAAGCCAGCCCCCTCTGCCATCTGTGTTATCATCAAATGAAGTCTTGCTGTCCAAGATCAAAAAAAATTTCCTCTGAATGACTTGTCACGCTTTTGGAGTGTACAGGTGTTTCCTTCTTTTCTGGGACATCTAACTTTCCGTAATTACTGATGCCTGGATCAGGGAGATTGTCTGCACCAGTTACACGACAGAATTTTCATTGCTTCCTCAATGCCGTTTTTTCAAATCTCATCCTCCAAAGGACCCCGTCTTGGTTACCTGTTTTTTTTCCTCTTCCAGTCAGGTGTTTTCATTCCCATCCCCTCCCAGAAGCTCTTCTCATGTTTTTATTCAAACCATCCTGGACATCAAGCTTCTGAATAAGCGAGTCTGTCTGTCACTTGAGGATGAAGTCCCTCCAATCAGTAAGAGTCTCCATATAACCCAAAGAGTTCCTCTGCTCAGTGGACATCCAGTATAGAATATAATCACTGCACACTTATAGATTATGCTAATTGTAGGTTTTTCTTTGTGGTTCACACACGACACAGTTGACGCTTCTTGTGCTATTTGAAACAAATAAAGAAAAACCTACACTTTGCAAAATCTATGAGTGTGCAGTGATTGTATTCTATACTGACTCAGGCTCACCAGACCCCTTCACTGGCACCTCAGAACTCCCTACAGTGTGCACGTCATTTACCATTACCAACAGTGGACATCTAGGACACCTATCTACACTTTCCGATCTGTGTGTTGCATCAAAAATTCCTGCAGGTCAGTACTATAACCCAGATACCAAACAGTAATAGCTTGTTTTTTATTTAAGTGGTGACGTTTTTACTGATTCTATTTTGGAGTAGATACAATGTTTTGTTCGCCTCTTATTGTGTTTTATTGCAATGTTGTGGCTTTTACAAACCCTGCAATACCAGATATGTGTTATTTTTAATGGGGCAAAGGGAGTCGGGTGTTTTTATTCCATTTTCATTAATAGTCCCCTTAGAGGACTGGTGACATGCAGCTGCATGATGTGTTGGACAATCATTCTGTGGGAGGACCATCATACTGTGTGTAGGGCTGTGAGGGGTCCATCATACTGTGTGTAGGGCTGTGGGAAGACCATTGTACTATGTGGGGTGCTTTAAGGGGATCATCATGCTGTGTGGGTATGCTGTGGGGCAACCATCATTCTGTGTAGGTGTGCTGTGGGGTTCACTACACTGTGTGTAGGGCTCTGGGAGGGGACCATCGTACAGTGTAGGAATGCTGAGAGGGGGACCATAATACCGCTTGTGGAGGTTTGGGGGGGCATCATGCTGTGTAGGGGCTGTGTAGACTGTCTTACTATGTGGGATTTGTGGGGCCATCATACTGTGTGTGGTGCTGTGGTGGACATCAAACTATGTAAGAAGGTGGGAAATTTATTCTGGGTCAATGAAGAGGTAACATGGTGAGTGAGAACACTAAGGGACTTCAGTACAAGCCAAATAACTGTGTTTTCTGAAATATGTATCCTTCTCTTTGTAAAGAGCTGGGAGGTTTGCCCCTTTTGTGACTTCACCTATTTGCTGTGGTATCATGATTTCTTTGTGCTCCCTTGCATTATTACATTAAAGGTATCCTGTCGCCTCCAAAAAGCTACAAAATCATGTCCCTGCAACATCCTATCACTATTCTCACACTCCTTTTGTCTCCTAAAAGCATCCTGTCAAAGTAGATAAAAAACGATTTTATACTCACTCATTAGGCATTATAATTAGTAGGGGCTATATTCTTTAGCCCTTAGGGCGTGTTGTTTTGCTGGCTCCAGGATCCAGCCCTCTCTGTGTTGCTTCTGCTGTGATGTGGAGCTGAAGGCAGGACTAATGATTTGCATTCTGTGAGTGACAGAAAAAATAGTTTTTCAGTATGAATTCCATGCATTCTTTCATAAACTCCTTCTGTTTGATGGGGATACGTGTATCCTCATCTATAAAAATTCCAAAGCTGCATAGTCCCAAATCGTGTCTGGAATGCATGGAATTCATACTGAAAAACAATTTTTTTGAATTTGAGGAGAAAATGTACCACCAGCAACTTGGTACCGCGATGGGCTCGAAGGTGACACCAACTTATGCAAATATATTCATGGCCACCTTCGAGTACATCTATATTGAAAATTCTGCTTACTCCAGCAATGTTATATTCTATAAAAGATATATAGATTATTTAATTATCATCTATAACAATGAGTGTGAGAATGTACATGAATTCTTGGAAAGTTTACAGAACAACAATTGGGGTCTTTCTTTCGCCTGGGAAGTGAATGCAAACTAGATTGATTACCTAGATCTGACCCTATTTCATTCCTTGGGGAGAATCTCCACCAAATCATTTTTTAAAAAATGTGATGCAAACAGTTATCTGGACTTTAACAGTGGGCACTATAGGAAATGGTTGACAAACATACCTGCCAACCAATACAAAAGAATAAAGAAAAACTGCAGTTTAGAGACTGATTTTAGGTTACAAGCAGGGATGTTAAAAGAAAGGTTTTTGGAAAAAAACTATTCCAAAAAATTGCTACAGAAAGCTTATAATGATTGTCCAAATTTATGTCAGGAAGATTTGCTAGCTCCCAAACAGAAGTTGGAAGGGGGAGGAAAGGATTTTTCTATCAATTTCCTCACCAAATATACAAAACAGCACCAAAAAATCAGGAGTATTCTGCAGAGAAATTGGCTGATCTTTATGAATGATCCGATACTGGGAGACATCCTGCCAAATAAGCCGGGAGTAACAATTAAAGGGAGGGTTTCCTCCCTTAAAAATATGCTGGCACCAAGCCGCCTAAAGAAAGTTATAAAAAGCTCTGGAAAAGAACGATCCAATAGGGGTAAACTGGGATCTTTCGGCGTAATTTGAATAGGTATCTATGTTGTACTATGATAGGGAATAATGTCGATCAATTTAAATCAAACCAGAACAATATGACATTTGATATAAAGTTCTTTCTGACTTGTAAGACTTCATATGTTATCTATCTGATCCAATGTGAATGTGGACTACAGTATGTCGGGAAAACGACACAGGAGTTGCACAATCGTTTAAATTCACATAAACATAATATAAAAGAGGGCTATTTGTTCCATAGCCTTGATCAAACACGATAAGAGAAACTGTGTATCATGGTGGTCCCAATTGATCATGTGCTAGAAGGTGCTGCCAATAGGGACATTGCATTGATGAGGAAAGAGATCTATTGGGTCCATAGGCTGCGGACCCTGCAGCCTTATGGTCTAAATGAGGTCTCAGATCTCTTCAAATAGGAGTGCCAGTTCTCACGAAATTAAAACTGATTCAACCTCTAAGATGCTAATTTTGGAATCAATTGTGTCTTTGTGGTATTCCAAGATCATGCCCAAGAGGTTGGCTGATCTGATCGAGAAAAACACGATAGCCGATAGTATTGGTCTATGTGTTTTCGGGTGAGATGTGGAGAAATGATAAGGTGCTGCTTGATTTCAAGTTTGAAAGAGGAGCATTTGTGGGAGCATTTGTGGGAGGGTCTTTTGTGTCAACACACCCCCCTTGATAAACTGGACCAATCACAGGAGACTGAATGATGAGAGCAGTAACATTTGGATGGAACGTGCTAATGAGCATTATCTTTTAAGAGTTTGTAATATTTAAATTGAAAGATTGTGATTTTACTGCTTGGTTTTATAGAGGGAGGTATGTTTGATTGATGTGTATTGTTTTATATTGATGTGTTTTGTACATTTGTGTGGTGATGGACATTTGTGATTAAGATTTAAAAAAAAAAAAAAAAAAAAAGAGATTTCAGACCTCATTTCCTGCCAAGGGCTTTATTTAACATGCTTGATACATGGTGGCTGTGTAATTCTTAAACTCCTGAGGAAGTGTACAGTGGGTACATGAAACGCGTCGAGTCTGTGGAGGAATAAAGATCTTTGTCTAAAGATCCGAGGTCCTTGGAGTGATTTTCTTGGCCAAATCTTCGAATAGCGCGATCTACAAGCCGGATTCCTATATTAACGCATATGATGTATAATCGGGGTGAGACAGTTCACATAAGAAGTGTCAAAAGTTCATTGTCCTCTAAATGGAGTCTGTTGGAAGATGTGCTATCCCTAAATGCCCTTTCATCTATTATATAATTGCTGTAGCGACTTCCGTCGGAGCGGCGCTGCTTCCGGTCGCTTGGTTAGCGAGTCCGAGCTGCTTCTCCTGGACTCTCCCCGTGGCATTGCGAGTCGCTACACCGCTAACCAAGCCACCGAAGCCCATACTACTGTAGTGTACACCGCTATAGTATACTACAGTCCCATGCCCATAAGCGCCATGGGACTGTAGTATACCATCGCGCTGTACACTACAGCCATCGCGCTGTACACCGTCGCACAACTCCCACTACCCTAAGCCCATACTACTGTAGTGTACACCGCTATAGTATACTACAGTCCCATGCCCATAAGCGCCATGGGACTGTAGTATACCATCGCGCTGTACACTACAGCCATCGCGCTGTACACCGTCGCACAACTCCCACTACCCTAAGCCCATACTACTGTAGTGTACACCGCTATAGTATACTACAGTCCCATGCCCATAAGCGCCATGGGACTGTAGTATACCATCGCGCTGTACACTACAGCCATCGCGCTGTACACCGTCGCACAACTCCCACTACCCTAAGCCCATACTACTGTAGTGTACACCGCTATAGTATACTACAGTCCCATGCCCATAAGCGACATGGGACTGTAGTATACCATCGCGCTGGACACCCCAGCATCAGCCCCTACCCCTAAGCCACTACCCCGACCTCTGCCGCAAGCCCCTACCCCCTGCCGCCCTAACCCACTACCCCGCCGCGGCAGCCCCTACCTCTAAGCCAATACCCCGCAAGCCCCTACCCCCTGCCGACCCCGCCGCTCCCGCCGCTGCAGCCCCTACCCCTAAGCACTACCCCCTGCCGCCCTAACCAGCAGCCCCTACCCCTAAGCCACTACCCCGACCTCTGCCGCAAGCCACTACCCCCTGCCGCCCTAACCCACTACCCGCCGCCGCCGACCCCGCCGCAGCAGCCCCTACCCCCCCTACCTCTAAGCCAATACCCCGCAAGCCCCTACCCCCTGCCGACCCCGCCGCTCCCGCCGCTGCAGCCCCTACCCCTAAGCACTATCCCCTGCCGCCCTAACCAGCAGCCCCTACCCCTAAGCCACTACCCTGACCTCTGCCGCAAGCCACTACCCCCTGCCGCCCTAACCCACTACCCCGCCGCCGACCCCGCCGCAGCAGCCCCTACCCCTAACCACCCTAACCCCTAACCCACTACCCCGCCGCCGAAGCCCCTACCCCCTGCCGCCCTAAACCCTAAACCACTACCCCGCCGCCGAAGCCCCTACCCCCTGACGCCCTAATCCACTACCCCGCCGCAGCCACTACCCTCTGCCGCAAGCCCCTACCCCCTAACCCGCACCTAACCCCCTACCCCCGATTCCGCACCTAAACCCCTACCCCCCCCTGCCCCCTAAGCCCCCGCCGCACCTAAGCCCCTATCCCCTAAGCCCCGCCGCCTCCTAAGCTCACACCGCTAACACCTAAAGCCCTACACCCCAAGCCCCCGCCGTCCCCTAACCTAACGCCGCTGTCACCTAACGCCCTACACACCTAAGCCCCCGCCGTCCCCTAACCTAACGTCCCGTCGATCACTTACATGCCTTCAAGTCATCTGATCGTCCGTCCGATCCACAAGTCCTCCGTCCGGCCAGGCGTCCTCTTCCTCCGGCCCCGGGGGTCTTCTCTCTTCTTTCCGCCATCTCCGCCTCTTCGTCCGGCCCCGGGGATCTTCCACCTCATTAAGATAGAATGGAAGAAAAATCCCCCATTCTACCTCAATGAGATCTCAGGCCCTCTTCTGATTGGTCGCTGTATACTGCCCTCAGCCAATCAGAAGAGCCCCTCAAAACTGAGACGCAGTTCTCATTCAGGTCCGCCTTTTTTTTTACCCATTGACATACATTACCGGTGTGTCGGCGATTTTATGGCCGCCCACCTGGTTCTATTTGTCGGCCCTAAAATCGCGGACACACCGCTAATGCATCTCTATGGGCAGTCAGCCCGATTTCGGATTGAACGCCGACCAATCAGAATTCGAGCTGACTGCCCATAGACATGCATTAGCGGTGTGTCCACGATTTTAGGGCCGACAAATAGAACCAGGTGGCCGGCCATAAAATCGCCGACACACCGGTAATGTATGTCAATGGGGAAAAAAAAAGGCGGACCTGAATGAGAACTGCGTCTCACTCTGACTTAAAAAAATAAATAAATTAAATAATAAAAATAATAATTTAAAAATAATTAAAAAATAATAAAAAAATAAATAAAAAATATTAAATAATTAAATAAAAATAATAATAAAAATAAAAAAAAAATGCGGACCTGAATGAGAACTGTGTCTCACTCTCACTTAAAAAAAAAATAAATTAAATAATAAAAAAAATAATTTAAAAATAATTAAAAAATAATAAAAAAATAAATAAAAAATATTAAATAATTAAATAAAAATAATAAAAAAAAAAAAAAAAAAAATGCGGACCTGAATGAGAACTGTGTCTCACTCTCACTTAAAAAAATAAATAAATTAAATAATAAAAAAAATAATTTAAACATAATTAAAAAATAATAAAAAAATAAATAAAAAATATTAAATAATTAAATAAAAATAATAATAAAAAAAAAAAAAAAAGGCGGACCTGAATGAGAACTGCGTCTCAGTCTGACTTAAAAAAAATAATAAATTAAATAATAAAAAAAATAATTAAAAAATAATAAAAAAATAAATAAAAAATAATAAATAATTCCATAAAAATAATAATAAAATAAATAAATATATGCTAATTATATCAGCCCTTCCAGCGGACCTGAATGAGAACTGGGTCTCAGCCTAAATAAATAATTTAATAATAAAAAAAATAATTAAAAAATAATAAAAAAAATAAATAAAAAATAATAAATAATTCAATAAAAATAATAATAAAAAAAATAAATATATGCTAATTATATCAGCCCTTCCAGCGGACCTGAATGAGAACTGGGTCTCAGCCTAAATAATAAATTTAATAATAAAAAAAATAATTAAAAAATAATTAAAAAATAATAAAATAAAAAATAATAAATAATTCAATAAAAATAATAATAAAAAAAATAAATATATGCTAATTATATCAGCCCTTCCAGCGGACCTGAATGAGAACTGGGTCTCAGCCTAAATAATAAATTTAATAATAAAAAAAATAATTAAAAAATAATAAAAAAATAAATAAAAAATAATAAATAATTAAATAAAAAATAATAATTAAAAAAAAACATTCTAATAATAATGATATTACTGCTAAGAATAATGCTATTAATGCTAATAATTATGCTATTAATGCTAATAATAATGTTATTAATGCTATTATTAATGCTAAGAATGCTATTATTAATGCTATTAATGCTAATAATAATGCTATTAATGCTATTAATAATGTTATTAATGCTATTATTAATGCTAATAATGCTATTATTAATGCTATTAATGCTAATAATAATGCTATTAATGCTATTAATAATGTTATTAATGCTATTATTAATGCTAATAATGCTATTATTAATGCTATTTATGCTAATAATAATGCTATTAATGTTATTAATAATGCTATTAATGCTATTAATGCTAATATTTATCCTATTAATGGTATTATTAATGCTATTAATGCTAATAATAATGCTATTAATGCTAATAATAATGCTATTAATGCTATTAATAATGTTAGTAATGCTATTATTAATGCTAATAATGCTATTATTAATGCTATTAATGCTAATCTATACTAATGCTATTAATGCTATTAATAATGTTATTAATGCTATTATTAATGCTAATAATGCTATTATTAATGCTATTTATGCTAATAATAATGCTATTAATGCTATTAATAATGCTATTAATGCTATTAATGCTAATATTTATCCTATTAATGGTATTATTAATGCTATTAATGCTAATAATAATGCTATTAATGCTATTAATGCTAATAATAATGCTATTAATGCTATTAATAATGTTATTAATGCTATTATTAATGCTAATAATGCTATTATTAATGCTATTAATGCTAATAATAATGCTATTAATGCTATTAATAATGTTATTAATGCTATTATTAATGCTAATAATGCTATTATTAATGCTATTTATGCTAATAATAATGCTATTAAATGCTATTAATAATGCTATTAATGCTATTAATGCTAATATTTATCCTATTAATGGTATTATTAATGCTATTAATGCTAATAATAATGCTATTAATGCTAATAATAATGCTATTAATGCTATTAATAATGTTATTAATGCTTTTATTAATGCTAATAATGCTATTATTAATGCTATTAATGCTAATAATAATAATGCTATTAATGCTATTAATAATGTTATTAATGCTATTATTAATGCTAATAATGCTATTATTAATGCTATTAATGCAATAATAATGCTATTAATAATGCTATTAATGCTATTAATGCTAATATTTATCCTATTAATGCTATTAATGCTAATAATAATGCTATTAAATGCTATTAATAATGCTATTAATGCTATTAATTATGCTATTAATGCTATCAATGCTAATATTTATCCTATTAATGGCATTATTAATGCTATTAATGCTAATAATAATGCTATTAATGCTATTAATAATGTTATTAATGCTATTATTAATGCTAATAATGTTATTATTAATGCTATTAATGCTAATAATAATGCTATTAATGCTATTAATAATGTTATAAATGCTATTAATAATGTTATTAATGCTATTATTAATGCTATTAATGCTATTATTAATGCTATTAATGCTAATAATAATGCTATTAATGCTATTAATAATGCTATTAATGCTATTAATTATGCTATTAATGCTATTAATGCTAATATTTATCCTATTAATGCTATTAATATTGCTATTAATGCTAATAATAATGCTATTAATGCTATTAATAATGTTATTAATGCTATTATTAATGCTAATAATGTTATTATTAATGCTATTAATGCTAATAATAATGCTATAATCTATTAATGCTATTAATTAATGTTATTAATGATTATTAATTAATGTATATTAAATGCTATAATTAATGCTAATAATGCTATTAAGTTATTAATGCTAATTATTACCAATAATAATGCTTATTAAATAATGCTATTAATGCTTTAATAATGCTAATCATTTATCTTAATTAATGCTATAATGCTAAATATTATAATGCTATTAATGCTATTAATAATGCTATTAATGCTATTAATATTATGCTATTATAATGCTATCAATGCTAATATTTATCTATTAATGCATTATTAATGCTATTAATGCTAATAATAATGCTATATATGCTATTAATATGTTATTAATGCTATTATTAATGCTATTAATGCTATTATTAATGCTATTAATGCTAATAATAATGCTATTAATAATGCTATTAATGCTATTAATTATGTATTAATGTTATTAATGCTAATATTTATCTATTAATGCTATTAATTTGCTATTAATGCTAACAATAATGCTATTAATGCTATTAATAATGTTATTAATGCTATTATTAATGCTAATAATGCTATTATTAATGCTATTAATGCTAATAATAATGCTATTAATGCTATTAATAATGTTATTAATCTATTATTAATGCTAATAATGCTATTATTAATGCTATTAATGCTAATAATAATAATATTAATGCTATTAATAATGTTATTAATTCTATTATTAATGCTAATAATGTTATTATTAATGCTATTAATGCTAATAATAATGCTATTAATTGCTATTAATAATGTTATTAATGCTATATATTAATGCTATTAATGCTATTATAATGCTATTAATGCTATTAATAAATGCTATTAATGCTATTAATAATGCTATTAATGCTATTAATAATGCTATTAATGCTATTAATAATGCTATTAATGCTAATAATAATCTATTAATGCTATTAATAATTCTATTAATGCTATTAATTATGCTATTAATAGCTATCAATGCTAATATTATCTATTAATGGCATTATTAATGCTATTAATGCTAATAATAATGCTATTAATGCTATTAATAATGTTTTAATGCTATTATTAATGCTATTAATGCTATTATTAATGCTATTAATGCTAATAATAATGCTATTAATGCTATTAATAATGCTATTAATGCTATTAATTGCTATTAATGCTATTAATGCTAATATTTATCCTATTAATGCTATTAATATTGCTATTAATGCTAATAATGCTATTAATGCTATTAATAATGTTATTAATGCTATTATTAATGCTAATAATGCTATTATTAATGCTATTAATGCTAATAATAATGCTATTAATGCTATTAATAATGTTATTAATCATATTATATAATGCTAATAATGCTATTATTAATGCTATTAATGCTAATAATAATAATATTAATGCTATTAATAATGTTATTAATGCTATTATTAATGCTAATAATGTTATTATTAATGCTATTAATGCTAACAATAATGCTATTAATGCTATTAATAATGTTATTAATGCTATTATTAATGCTAATAATGCTATTATTAATGCTATTAATGCTAATAATAATGCTATTAATGCTATTAATAATGTTATTAATGCTATTATTAATGCTAATAATGCTATTAATAATGCTATTAATGCTAATAATAATGCTATTAATGCTATTAATACTGTTATTAATGCTCATAATACTGCTAATAATGCTATTAATACTGCTATTACTGCTAATAATAATGCTATGGCTTATATTATTGCTATTGATGATGCGATTATTATTTAAAAATGTTTAAAAAAACAATAAACATATTTTAGATACCCGATGCATTTGCATCAGGCTAACAGCTATAACTACTATAATCAAATTAATGCACGTTCTAGAATCCCGATGCATTTGCATCGGGCTCACAGCTAGTTTTATATAAAGACGCATGTATCTGTGATATCCCCAAATGCCCTTTCATTTAATATAAAAACGCATGAATCCATGTGAGACATTTAATCCTGTTTTGAATGAGAACTTTGCAATGTCCACCTCCTTTTATGGTATTGGAATGGCTGTGAGGCGGACCAGTAAATGTGATGCACAGTGTGGCTTTACTCTTTCTGTCTTATGTTCCAATAACAGGAAGTGGCATAGTGACTGTGGAGAACAGAGCCAGACTGCAGATATGACTTTTTTAATGGGTATTCCCTTTCCCCCCATTCACCCACATAGAAAATTACAAAGTTAAGGCTTTGACAATAAAGTGATGCACAGAGGGAGATACATTTCTATTACCTGCTGTTTTTTCTGACCTTATGTGCAATGTGCAGAGGCCTCCTCTCTTTTCATGTTTTAATACATTCCTTTTATTTACAGAAGAACAAGTAGAGTTTCGGCCACAAGGTTGGCCTCTGCCGCGTCCTGACCATATTCATCATGTTGTTGAAGATTTTCTCACTGACTGGACTGGTCCTAACTCTCATATGCTCCCATTACGTCGCTTCCTTGAAAATTGTTTGCAAAAGGACCTTAGAAATTTTTATGCAGGTAATCCATATTTAATACTTTATTATTATTAATATTATTAACACCATAAACATATAAAACAGCTGAGAGGACAAGAAAACAAAATAGATTTTTAACAATTTTATAATTTGTTTTGAGAGGAAATGGTGTTTATTTTTATCTTCTTCCTTATATCTAATCTAAAGATTTTACTTCATAAAACATTGATCTCTGCTCATGTTCACATTGTGGAAAGTAGTTTGTTTTTTTTACATAAAACCTTCCTATCAGCCTGACATTTCCAACTTAAATATGGTGGCTGACACAGCCTATTTCTTAATTCCTTTGTAACACCGGCGCCGACAAACCCTCCTGCTGCCCTGTGCCGTCTTTACCAGGTCCCACTCCTGCTTCCTGCTTCTGGGGCTTGTACAGGTCCTTATGGGTAGTGCTTAAGATGCAAGCATGCACACTCCCCCCTCTTAAAGGGGTAGTGTGCACACTCAGTTTTGTCCACATCCAATGGCTGGAGGTCGCTAGGTAATTTAGACACCCTCCCCTTAAGGTAGGTGCCTGAGCACTATTAAGAGACACGCTTGCTAGTTGTCATATCACGTTCCTTGTATCCTGTGTTCTTGACTTGTGCCTTCTAACCTGTACCTGCTTGAACCTGATGTACTCACCATTTCCTGCCTGAACCTTCCATAACTGCCAGTAACTACCGTACCTGAACCTGTCCATCAGCCAGTACTTGCCTGCCTACTATTACCAGCCTGCCTGTCAGTTCCAGCCACCCTGCCTGCAGCTAAATTTGTGCCTGCACTCCTGACTTATTGGGTCAGCTGCTACAGTTCTGAGAGTTCCCCTGGAGTAGTACTTGCTGGCTACCTGCAGCAGCAAACCTATCTTCACCACCACAGGCTCTAGAGAAGAATAAGGTAGTCACTTAGTTGCAATCCTCCAGGGTGAGCCTGGTCCCGTTGCTCAGTGGATCAACACCCCACAGCGTGACAGTTTGCTGAAACCATGTACCCAACTGGGTCTGGTACCAACTAACTCACAGGGCTGCAACAAGAACTGACTTATCACTTTGATGGCATCTGAGTTCAGTGCAATGTTTTACACGTAAGACTCGTATGGGTGTGTGTGATCCGCAACTCGCTGACAAACGCAGCATGCTGCTATTTTTTTTCTCATGCTGAGTAGGCATATGTAAAAACTCGCAGATGGACACTGCCTTATTGTTTAACAATGGTGCGAGTGCAATCCAGTATTTTACCAGATTGTACTCATCCAGGGGCGTAACGATCGTGGTCGCAGGAGTCACGGCTGCGACGGGACCCAGACGTACATGGGCCTATGCCACCCACTGCCCCAGAGACCGACGATCCCTGAGCTGGGCGCCCGCTTCACATAGATGTGCTGCATGCAGCTATGGGGCCTGTGTGTCAGGAAGAGGAGAGGAGGGGAGGAGTGGGGTGGAGAGGAGCCTCCTGCTTCCTACTGCTTCCCCTCCTCCCCCCACTTCCTCTTACCACTGCCTGTTTTCCATCTGCGTTCCACTGTGGTATGCATTTATCAGGCTGGTGCCGCCCCCTCCTCGCACCTCCTCCTTCTGAGTCTTCTCTTCAGTTTTTGGGAGACTGGAGCAACGGGGGAACCAGGAGAGGTAAGTACAGATTTTTTTTTAATACGTGAATACAAGGTTGCCAGAGGACTATGGGAGGAGGAGGGGGGGTGCATGATACTATATGGAGAGCTGTGACGCTGCACTATATGGAGAGCTATGAGGCTGCATATATGAGATTGCACTATATGGAGAGCTATGAGGCTGCATATATAAGGCTGCACTATATGAGGTTGCACTATATGGAAACTTATGAGGCTGCACTATAAGGAGAGATATGAGGATGCACTATATGGAGAGCTATGAGGCTGCATATATGAGGCTGCACTATATGAGGCTGCACTATATGGAGAGTTATAAGGCTGCAGTCTATGAGGCTGCACTATATGGAGATTTAAGAGGCTGCACTATATGGAGAGCTATGAGGCTGCATGTATGAGGCTGCACTATATGGAGAGTTATGAGGCTGCATATCTAAGGCTGCACTATGAGACTGCACTATATGGAGAGCTATGAGGCTGCATATATGAGGCTGCACTATATAGAGAGATATAAGGCTGCATTATATGGAGAGTTTTAAGGCTGCACTATATGGAGACCTGAGCCTGCAATATACTCTATAGAGGGCTATGAGGCTGCATTATACTATATGGAGAACTATGAGGCTGCATTATAATATATAGAGAGATATGAGGCTACATTATACTATATGGAGAGATATGAGGCTGTATTATACTATATAGAGGGATATGAGGCTGCATTATACTATATGGAGGTATATGAGGCTGCATTATACCATATGGAGGGCTGTGTGGTTGCATTATACTATATGTAGGATTGTGAGGCTGCATTACACTATATGAAGGACTATGAGTCTGCATTATACTATATGGAGGGATGTAAGGCTACATTATACTATATGGAGAGATATGAGGCTGCATTATACTATATGGAGGGCTGTGAGGTTGCATTATACTATATGTAGGATTGAGAGGCTGCATTACACTATATGGAGGACTATGAGGCTGCTATAAATACTATATGGAGGGATGTAAGGCTGCATTATACTATATGGAGAGATATGAGGCTGCATTATGCTATATGGAGGGATATTAGACTGCATTATACTGTATGGAGGGCTGTGAGCCTGCATTATACTATATGTAGGGTTGTGAGGCTGCATTACACTATATGGAGGACTATGAGGCTGCATAATACTATATGTAGGGTTGTGAGGCTGCATTATACTATATGGAGGGGCTATGAGCCTGTATTATGCTATATTGAGTTTGAAGTGTGAGGGGGCGTAAATGTAGGATGATCCTGCAGTTCCCAGCATCCATACCCCCGACACAATTCCTTTTCTCACAAGCAGCATGAAGCTGAAATTCTATGTGTCCGAAGGTAGGGGTGAGAGCAAAGAAGCAGAACTGATTTTATTGAATTATAAGCAATCTATAGATCCTAAAACTGTGGTCTACAACTCTGCTTCATCATGTAGGAAGACAGGGACTGTATTACAAAGGTTTCTCTCCCCGGAATTCGCCTTTAAGTCTATGTTAACTGGCTGTAATGGTGATCTCACAAATACAGCACATATTAAGGCTAGTGATTGGCTGCAGTGGTACTTTACTATAATTGTAATGATGTCACTGCCTTCAGCCTGTCTAAAATGTCTGGGGGAGTGGCAGAGAGGTAGCACTGGAGCAGTAATGTGTAAGTAAAGTTTAGTTTGTATATTTTTACTCTGAACAAGTCTGTGGGCAAATAAAAGTTAATCCTGGAAATCCATTTTAATAAACTTCCAAATTGCTGTTATGAATAATTTGAAAATTTGAACTTCTTTAAGGAAGTGGAGAAACTCCAGTGCCGCATTTAAGCAGCTCCTCAAAGTCATAATTGCTTTCCAACAAGCTTTTAATATGACTAAGGGATTTGTGCCAGATCAGAACCCCAAACTACAGACGTTGCGTTTCGGGGTACCTGCCCCTCATCAGTGTAGTGTGTGGGATATTCTTATCTGGCTGTGTGAGTGGGCTAACACAAGGTCTGGGAACTTGCTATCTACCTTATGGAGACAGCGAAGTAGGTGAGGAGATTGTAGCCAAATCCCTCCTCTCAGATATATGCAAATTTGCACTTCTTTAAGGAAGTGGAGAAACTCCAGTGCCGCATTTAAGCATATCCTCAAAGTCATAATTGCTTTCAAACAAGCTTTTAAAATGACTAAGGGATTTGTGCCAGATCAGAACCCCAAACTACAGATGCTGCGTTTCGGGGTACCTGCCTCTCATCAGTGTAGTGTGTGGGATATTCTGATCTGGCTGTGTGAGTGGGCTAAGGCTGGCTTCACATTAGCGTTCCCCTCCGCAGCGTTCTGCGGAGGGGAATCGCCATGTGTGCGCACCGGCCGCCAGCTCCTATCTTTATAATGGGAGCTCACGGTGCTGCGCTTGACAGCGCATGACCGTGCGCACCCATTCACTCCCATATGTGATCTGTGCGCAGGCGGATAGCCACATCCCTCCTCTCAGATATATGCTTAAATGCGGCACTGGAGTTTCTCCACTTCCTTAAAGAAGTGCAAATTTGCATATATCTGAGAGGAGGGATGTGGCTACAATCTCCTCACCTACTTCGCTGTCTCCATAAGGTAGATAGCAAGTTCCCAGACCTTGTGTTAGCCCACTCACACAGCCAGATCAGAATATCCCACACACTACACTGATGAGGGGCAGGTACCCCGAAACGCAGCGTCTGTAGTTTGGGGTTCTGATCTGGCACAAATCCCTTAGTCATATTAAAAGCTATATATGTGAAGTTTCTAAGATACGTTATGCACTGTACACTTTACATTATTTCCCCAGCAATTTTTTTTAACATTTCAAAGTAGCATACATTTTTCTTTGCTATCTGGAGATGCTTCGGGATCAGCTGCACCATATGGGAGTGGGGCGGTTCTATAATGCATTCTCTTTCATCCTTCGCGTTTAGTCATGACCTGGTTTGTAAAACACTCTACGGAACGCACTCAGCGCCTGATTCCATACTGCAGCTTAGACAAGGGTCTATCTCTGTTAGACTTTATGCCACCTGTTCCAACTGCTGTCTGCTGTAAACCTGTCATGGTATTGCATTTCATTCAGGGCCGTATTTGATGTTGCTGCCGCCCTAGGCGCTTTCAGCGGTCGGGCCCTCCCCCCGATCAATCAGACTAGACTAAGCGTATGTAGACACAGCATTTTATTTTTCAGGCAGATCTACTCAGTATTCCACCTGAAAATGCAGCAAATAAATGCTAAAAGGAATGAACTCATGCACGGCAATGTAAAAATGAATTACTGTTCATATGTTCAGTCTTTTGAGGTTTTCCTTTTTAACTGTGTGTCCTATCTTTTATCTGAACTCCAGCACTCAGGGGTTCACAGACATCAGTGCCCATAGCTTTCAGATAGTAGTGAAGACCTCCATACACATGAGACTAAAGTTGGCTAAACCTGTGCGGAAAGTCTAATGTGTATAGGGGCTCTAATTGATGATTGGTCAAGTGACATAAGGATCCAGCATGTCCGATTACAGGCTGAAGATCCTTTTGTCCTCTAAGTGATAAGACGCAGCCAGAGACGGCAGCCAGAGACGTCTAAGACCCCTTTCACATCAGCGGTTCTGTCCGGATTCGGTCAATCCGGCAGATTTACCACATCTGCCGCCTTACGGCTGACTTGCGGTACACTCGCAACAAGTCCCCATTCATGCTCTATGGGGCTTGTGGCAATTGCGGTTAGCAGAGGTTTTTTTTTGCTGCAGCAAGTGCCGGATCCGGCAGAACAGCACTTGCCGCACCTGACCGCAAGCCCCATAGACAAGGCATGGGGCTTACTGGATAGATCCGGCACCATCTGGTGGATCGGCCGGAAACATCAGCAAACCGCTGATGTGAAAGGGACCTAACAGCAGCTTCCATACAGTATACAGGAACACTGGGAAGAATGAGTGCTCATGTATATGGGAGAGACGAGCAAGCTCGCTGCTGGCTGAGCGATCGAACACCTATCTATAGCGCTTGGGGGCTTTAGTCAATTGTTTTGCTGACATTCAGCTGTATTTTTAGTCAAGCACACTTGCCCTATAATGTTTTAGGATCAAGTCTGTTAAGTTAAAGATTACAACATCCACATGACTACATCACCAGAACCACCGGCAATACAATAATACCTCACCAGAACCATTGTCAATACAGTCATACATCAGCAAAATCAGTCAATACATCACCAGAACCCGCATCCATACAATAATATCATCACTATAACCCCTGTCAGTACATCACCAGAACCACCAGCAATACAATAATACATAATCAGAACCACTGTCTATACATCACCAGAACAGTACATTCCCTATATAAATGTGTATGCAGATTAAATGTCCCATACTGCTCATCCTCATCCCACATGTCCCATACTGTTCACCCCCATACGTCTCATGCAGCTCATCCTTCCCCCAATCCCCGTACCATGTTCCATGCAGCATCTCCCCTCCCATGTTCCAAACAGCCTCTGCCTTCCTATGTTCCACGTAGCCTCTACCCTCCCATGTTCCACACAGCCTCTGCCCTCCCATGTTCCACGCAACCTCTCCCCTCCCATGTTCCACGCAGCCTCTCTCCCCTCCATGTAGCTTTTCCCCTCCCATGTTCCATGTAGCTTCTCCCCCACATTCCATGTAGCTTCTCCCCCCACGATCCATGTAGCTTCTCCTCCCCATCTATCCATGTACCTTCTCCCTCTATCCGTCCATCCATCCATGTACCTTCTCCCTCTATCCCTCCATCCATCCATGTACCTTCTCCCCCATCCACCAAACCATCCATGTACCTTCTTCCCCATCCATCCATCTTCTCCCCCCCTTTTCCATGCCACCCCCCATCCATCCATCTTCTCTTCCCTTTTCCATGCTGCCCCCCACATCCATCCATCCAGCTACTCTCCCCTTTTCCATGCCACCCCCCATTCATCCATCCCATTCTCCCCCCAAGCCGCCCTATCCATCCATCCATCCATTCCATTGTCCCCCCAGGTTGCTATCTTCGGCTGTAATAGCGCCTTACCTGACTCCACGCTCCTGATCCCGGCAGCTTCTTCCTCTGCCATTCCTGGTCTCCCACTTGCCATCACCACCCGGCACCCTGCACCAGCCAGCACCCGGCGGCAGCCATCAGCACCCGGCACCAGGCAGCCCCCATCAGCCGACACCTAGTGGCAGCTGCCAGCACCCTACAACTGGCATCAGGCAGCATCCGGCAGCCGCCAGCACACGGGAGCCAGCACTTGGCAGCCGCCACCAGGCAGCAGTCACCAGCAGCCGGCACCAGCCGCCTGCACCCAGCACCAGGCAGCACCTGGCAGCAGTCGTCACTCGGCACCAGGTGGCAGCCGCCAGCACCAGGTGGCAGCCACCAGCACCTGGCACCAGGTCCGGCAGTTGGCACCAGGTGGCAGCTGCCAGCACCTGGCAGCCGGCACCAGGTGGCAGCCACCAGCACCCGGCAGCCGCCACCAGGCGGCAGCCGCCACCACCCAGCAGCCAGGAGCTGACGGTGATGTGCTGCATGGTGGCACAGGAAATTCAAATCTCCTCACTCCTCTGACCTTGTCCCTTCAGCGGTCTGTGATGCGAGATGCAGCGGCAACAGGCCTGGGCTGGCCGGGCTAGATGACTAAGGTGGGGGTGGGACGGCCAAAAAAAAAAAAAAACACGCTCAGATGCCGCCCCCTCCCCCTCGAATTCTGGTGCCCTAGGCACATGACCTCAGGTGCCTAAGGGCAGATACAGCCCTGATTTAATTAATTACCTTAATAGCCTTGGTCGATCATATCTGCACTCGCTGTGGTTCAGCTATGTCTTTTATATACACCGGGGCACAGTATTGTACACAGTATTCTACGTGTGGTCGCACTACTGATCTGTATAGAGGCAAAACTTATTCTTGCGAGCATGATTTTATTTGCCTTTGCAGCAGCTGCCTGGCTGTGGTCACTAAAGTTGTCGACCACCCATACACTTATGTTTTTGATAGTTTTACCCAGTGTTTTACCATTTAGTACATAATTATGCATATTATTTCCTCTGTCTCTGCATCTTTATGCGAAAAAGTAAAATAAGTTTCGACTTGAGGAGGGTTTTTTTTATTGTTTTTGTAACAGTACTCTTGATTATCCATTTGACGGTTGATATTTCTTTTGTTTTGCAGATTCCTGTTTTGTCTTTTCATTGACACATCAGAAGTTGCCAATTTTTTGCCAGCAGGTATATCTGCAGAGCCAAGAGCTCAAGAAAAAAGATGAACTAAGGAAATATAATCATCCTGAATTTATAATGGAAAGGGAAGTTAAGACCGATATATCATATAGCCAGATTAACAAGAAAGATGAACTATGACATTTCAATTGACTAGATATCCACTTGACTAGTTGACTCCTTTTATTGCACTTTTGCCACAAAGAAACACATTTTTAGATGAAGGAAACATTAGGTTATGTTCCTACAATGAGTATTTGAATTCTACAGAATGAAATAAATGAGGTTATTGCATTTTTTTATTGTGTTTGAGTGTATTTTTAATTGCGTTTTTGACTATTGTTGATATGTTTTAAAAAATGCTGCCATGTTTTTGATAGTTCCTGGTATTTGGCTTTGACAAAAATGTTATTGATACACTTACCGTCATAGCCGAAAGTGTTGGTGCCCTTAAAATTGTTTCAGAAAATGAAGTATTTCTCCTAGAAAATCATTGCATTTACACATTGTGTTACACACGTTTATTTCCTTTGTGTGAATTGAAACAACACAAAAAAAATCTGAGAAAAAAAGGCAAATTGGACATAATTTCATATAGAACCCCAAAAATGGACTGGATCTAATTGTTTCACCCTCTACTGAATATTTGGTTGCACACCCATTTAAATATATAATGGCAAATGCTTAATATAACCATCACAGGGATGATGCAATAGTAATATTAAGAGCTAAAAAGGAAAAAGAGCGCAATAGGGTCTTATCTCAATGAGGATCGCAAAGTGTAAATGATCACTGCTCACCTGGATAGGTTGTGTAGCACACAACCGGCATACACGTAATATGGCTGCTGCACGTTCCACACAATAACGGAAAACTGTGGTACACGAGGCAGAAATAGGACTGTGTTCACCGGACCCGCATTGCTGACAGAAAGGACGTCCAGAAAGTTGTATAACCCCCCCCCCACACAAACATGCTGCCCCCTGTATAACCCCCCCACAGACATACTGTCCCCTGTATAACCTCCCCCCCCACACAGACACACTGCCTCCTCCCTGTGTAACCCCCCCCACATACACAGAAGTACTTCCCCCTGTATACCCTTCTCACGAAGACAGATGTGCTGCCCCTTGTAGAACCCTCCACACACAGACATACTGCCTCTTGTATATCCCCTGTGGCAAGATGACTTGCTCGGCTGCCGTCAGAAGTAGACACAGGAATGGTGTTCAGCTGCAGGTTAATTGGTACAGCATAAACCCAGCAGACCTTGGCACAAAACAACGTAGCCTCACTGGCTTGAAAGGTAAAACAAAAAAAAAAACACAACAGGTATACACAGCCCGATCCACCTGTATTGCCTGGCAGCAAACTCCAGCTACCCCTCAGCTGAACTCCACAGTCTGGAGGCTGCGCACTCCAGTCTCTCCAACAACAGGAAAAAAAAACAGGACTGAGCTTTCAATGTGGCTTCACCACGCCCTCAGGGGAGGTAAGGGGAATGATCTCCCACCCTCTTAGTTATTCCCATAAAACCACACACCGTTTTGAAATTAACCCCGCAACACATACCATGCTGGGGAACTTTTACAGGTTTTAGGTCACACAGGCTAGTAACCTGCGTGACAGATACCTCCCCTCAACTACAAGGCCAGTGACCCCATCACACATTCCCCCCCCTCTGCCCAATGCCGGGCGTTTGGGCACCTACTGAAACCAGGCAGGGAAGTCTAGACAGGGCATCAGCATTACCGTGCAACTTCCCCGGCCTATGGTCCACCTGAAAGTCGAAGTCCTGAAGGGCCAGGAACTACCTAGTGACCCTGGCATTGTGTCCCCACTTTTCCCTAAGCCATCTCAATGGGGCATGGTCTGACACCAATTTAAACTTCCGTCCCAGTAGGTAATACCTCAGTGTATCTTTGGCCCACTTTATGGCTAGACACTCCTTCTCCACTACTGCATAGTTCTTGTCACAGGATGAAAGTTTTCGGCTCAGATAGACAATGGGATGCTCTTCTCCATTTATCTCTTGAGAGAGCACGGCTCCCAACCCCACCTCCGAAGCGTTTGTCTGGACCACAAACTCCTTTGTAAAGTCTGGCGCGACCAGGGCCGGCTGTTGGCACAGTGCTAGCTTCAACTGTTGGAATGCGGGCTATGTTTCCTCCGTCCATTTCACCATGATAGATCTGGTGTCTTTTAGGAGATCTGTCTGTGGCATGGCCATCATGGCAAAATTCGTGATACACCACCGGTAGTATCTCACCAAGCCTAGGAATGCTCTCACTTGCTTCTTGGTGAGTGGTTATGGCCAGGTCTGGATTGCCTCCACTTTTTTGACTTGTGACTTTATCTCACCTCTCTCGACAACATAGCCCAAGTATTTGGCCTCCTCCTTCCCAATGGCACATTTCCTGGGATTTATAGTAAATCCTGCCTTCCTAAAAGCATCCAAAAAGCCTGAAGTTTAGGAAGATGACAAGCCCATTCTGCGCTAACGACTATGATGTCGTCAAGGTAGGCGGCTGCATATTTCTTGTAGGGGACTAGGACCCGATCCATAGCCCTTTGGAAGGTGGCTGGGGCCCCCTGGAGTCCGAACGGCATCCGGGTGTACTGAAAACATGCCTCCGGTTTTGAGAAAGCAGTTATCTCCTTAGCAGTCTGGGACATGGGGATCTGCCAATAACCCTTCATCAAGTCAAGAGTGATGATGTATCTCACTGGTCCAAGCCTCTCAATGAGTTTGTCGACACGGGGCATCGGGTATGCGTCACACTTGGACACCTCATTCAGCCGACGGTAGTCGTTACAGAACCACCACTCCCCGTTGGGTTTTGGCACAACGATGGGGCTCAACCATCCGCTCTTAGATTCATCTATGACCCCCGAGGTCTAACATCCTCTTCACCTCGGCCGCGATCACCTCCCGGCTTGCTTCCGGAATCCGATATGGTTTTAGATTCACTCTCACCTGTGGATCCGTGAGCACGTCGCGCTCTATCACGAGTATGCCCTGGCAATTCTGAAAACAGCTCCCGGTTCCGCTGTAGTAGTTCTTGACACTGTTGCTTCTGGGCTGGCAATAGGGTCTCTGCAATAGTGACTTCCTCCACCATGCCTTGAGGAGCTGCCTCCAAGCAAGAAGTTCCCACTGGCTCCCAGTCCCGATACGGCTTGAGCAAGTTCACGTGGTATACTTGATACGCCTTTCTGCGGCCAGGCTGGTGGACTTTATAATTAACGTCACTGATTTTTTCCACTACCTCGTATGGCCCTTGCCATTTGGCCAGGAACTTGTTTTCGACGGTGGGGATTAGCACCAACATCCAGTCCCCAGGCTGGATCTGTCTTAAGGTACCTTTACACACAGAGATATATTGCTTGCAACTCACTGGTTGCAGTAAAATCATGGACGCATTGTTCCATTTTGTACACGGCAACAAAATGGAACAATGTGTCCATGATTTCACTGCAACCAGTGAGTTGCAAGCAATATATATCTGTGTGTAACAGTACCTTTAGTCTCGCCGATCGGTTATACACCCTAGCCTGGGCTTCTTGTGCCCGGAGGAGATGTTCCTTCACAATGGGCATCACCTGTGACATTCTTTCCTGTAGCTGGGAGAAATGTTCAATGATACTCCGGTGCGGCGTTTTGCTGGACGATTTCCTTAGGGGTACTGCTTCGGGGTACCGGGTCGCATAGTTAATGATCAGTAGGATGTATTGGTGACCCCGAGCAGACTTCACTAAGGGACCCACCAGGTCCATGTCAATTCTCTCAAACGGAACCTCTATCACCAGTAGTGGAACTAAGGGGCTTCGGAAGTGGGGCGAGGGAGCGGTTATTTGGCAGGTGGGGCAGGACCTACAATAATTACATAGTAACACATAGTAACATAGTTTTTAAGGTTGAAGGAAGACTTTAAGTCCATCTAGTTCAACCCATAGCCTAACATGTTGATCCAGAGGAAGGCAAAAAAAAACCATGTGGCAACACTAAGCTCCACATTGGGGGAAAAAATTCCTTCCTGACTCCAGGTATGGCAATCAGACTAGTTCCCTGGATCAACGCCCTATCAAAGAATCTAGTATGTATAACTGGTAATATTATAGTTTTCAAGAAAGGCATCCAGGCCCTTCTTAAATGTTAGTAGTGACTCACTCATTACAACATCATGTGGCAGAGAGTTCCATAGTCTCACTGCTCTTACAGTAAAGAATCCGCGTCTGTGATTATGATTAAACCTTCTTTCCTCCAGACGTAGAGGATGCCCCCTTGTCCCAGTCTCAGGCCTAAGAGTAAAGAGATCATTAGAAAGGTCTCTGTACTGTCCCCTCATATATTTATATATTATTATAAGATCACCCCTAAGCCTTCGTTTTTCCAAGCTAAATAACCCCAAGTTTAATAACCTGTCTTGGTATTGCAGACCCCTTATTCCTCTAATGACTTTTGTCACTCTTCTCTGGACCTGCTCTAGTTCAGCTATGTCTTTCTTATACACCGGAGACCAGAATTGTAAGCTGGCTTCTTGGCTTTTTTATTCAGAATTATACACAGTATTCTAAGTGTGGTCGCACTAGTGACTTGTATAGAGGTAAAATTATGTTCTCCTCATGAGCATCTATGCCTCTTTTAATGCATCCCATTATTTTATTTGCCTTTAAATGTGAGTTTGTCATCTACCCATACACCCAGGTCTTTTTCAGTGACAGTTTTGCCCAGTGTTTTACAATTAAGCACATAATTATACCTTTTGTTTCCTCTGCCCAAGTGCATGACTTTACATTTATCCCCATTAAAGCTCATTTGCCATTTAGCAGCCCAAGCTTCTAGTTTACATAAATCCTCCTGTAATAAAAATTGTCCTCCTCTGTATTGATTACCCTGCAGAGTTTAGTGTCATCCGCAAATATTGAGATTCTACTCTGTATGCCCCCTACAAGATCATTAATAAATATATTAAATAGAAGCGGGCCCAACACTGACCCCTGTGGTACCCCACTGCTAACTGTGACCCATTCTGAGTGTGTTCCATTAATAACCACCCTTTGTTTCCTATCACTAAGCCAGTTCTTAACCCACTTACACATATTTTCCCCTATCCCCATTGCCCTCATTTTATGTATCAACCTTTTGTGTGGCACTGTATCAAAAGCTTTTGAAAAGTCCATATACACCACATCCACTGCATTTCCTTGGTCCAGTCCAGAACTTACTTCTTCATAGAAGCTTATTAGATTAGTTTGACAGGAACGGTCCCTCGTAAAACCATGTTGATAATGGATCATGAGGTTATTTTTCTTCAGATACTCCAGTATAGCATCTTTTAGAAAACCCTCTAGGATTTTACCCACAGTAGAGGTTAAGCTTACTGGCCTATCATTTCCAAGTTCAGTTTTTGTCCCCTTTTTGAATATTGGCACCACATTTGCTATACGCCAGTCCTGTGGTACAGACCCTGTTATTATGGAATCTTTAAATATTAAAAATAATGGTCTGTCTATGACAATACTTAATTCCTGCAGCACTCTGGGGTGTATCCCATCCGGGCCCAGAGATTTGTCAATTTTAGTGATTTTTAGACGATGCCGTACTTCCTCTTGGGTTAAGCAGGTGACATTTAATTGAGAATTTTTGTTATCACTGATCATATTGTCTGTCATGGGATTTTCTTGTGTAAATACTGTTGAAAAAAAGTCATTTAGCATATTGGCTTTTTCCTCATCCTCATCCACCATTTCACCAAGACTATTTTTAAAGGGGCCAACACCATCAATTTTTAGTTTCTTACTATTTATGTAGTTAAAAAATATTTTGGGATTCTTTTTACTTTCTCTGGCAATGAGTCTCTCTGTGTCAATCTTTGCTGCCTTGATTTGCTTTTTACAAATGTTATTTAATTTTCTGTATTTATTTAATGCCTCATCACTACCTACTTGCTTTAATTCCCTAAATGCTTTCTTTTTGTCACATATTGCACCTCTTACCGCTTTATTTAGCCATAGTGGTTTCCTCCTATTTCTAGCATGCTTATTCCCATAGGGTATATATTGTGCACAGGTCCTATTCAGGATGCTAATAAACATCCCCCATTTGCGTTGTGTACTTTTATGTCTCAGGACATCGTCCCAGTTTATTGCACTAAGATCATCTCTCAACCGTTGGAAATTTGCCTTCCTGAAGTTTAGTGTCCTTGTAGCCCCTCTACTACACGTCTTAGTAAAGGATACTTGAAAGCTTATTAAGTTATGATCACTATTACCCAAGTGACCTCCAACCCGTATATTTGATATGCGGTCCGGCCTGTTGGTTAATATTAGGTCCAGCAGTGCCCCCCCTCTTGTTGGGTCCTGAACCAGTTGTGAAAGGTAATTGTCTCTCATAGTTTTCAAAAACTTATTACCCTTGCTTGAACTGCAGGTTTCTGATCCCCAATGTATTTCAGGGTAGTTGAAGTCCCCCACAATAATAACTTCTCCCTGAGTCGCTGCTTCATCTATTTGCTTTATGAGGATATTCTCCTCCACTTCCATTATTGTTGGGGACTTATAACAAACCCCTATCAGTAATTTATTATTTTTCCCCCTCCCCTTATCTCCACCCACAGGGACTCTACATTTCCATTAGATTCATCCATAATATCACGCAGGATGGGTTTTAAGGATGATTTTACGTATAAACATACACCTCCTCCTCGCCTATTTGTACGGTCATTTCTGAACAGACAATAGCCCTGTAAATTAACAGCCCAGTCATGGCTCTCATCCAGCCAATTCTCCGAAATCCCCACCATGTCATAATTATTTTCCAACAAAATCAATTCTAATTCCTCCATTTTGTTGGTGAGGCTTCTGGCATTACTGTACATGCACTTTATGCATCTCTCTTTACCTCTATTCCTTCCTACTAGATTGACTGTTCTAACCCCACCCCCCATGCCACCCCCAATTTTATTACTTGTGCCCAGGTTACTATTTACACTATCTTCCCTCCTATACAATGAATACCCTCCCCCAATCCCTAGTTTAAACACTCCTTCAACCTTCTAGCCATTTTCTCCCCCAGCACAGCTGCACCCTCCCCATTGAGGTGCAGCCCGTCCCTAGCATAGAACCTGTAGCCAACAGAGAAGTCGGCCCAGTTCTCCAGGAACCCAAACCCCTCCTTCCTACACCAATTCCTGAGCCACTTATTTATCTCCCTAATCTCCCTTTGCCTCTCTGGTGTGGCACGTGTTACAGGCAGTATTTCAGAGAATACTACCTTGGAGGTCCTTGCCTTAAGCTTGCAGCCTAACTCCCTGAAATCATCTTTAAGGACCTTCCACCTACCTCTAACTTTGTCATTTGTGCCAATGTGCACCATGACCGCTGGGTCCTCATCAGCCCCTCCCAGTTTTTGAGAATTGAGAATTTCCCGGTAACACCCCGGCCAGTAAATTCTCCTCAAAATCCTCTCCTGCGTTTTCTCGACCCCTAGGTGTCCTCCCTGCACATGTGAGTGAGCCATATCTAACACTCCTTCTGTATGGCCTCGGCACTAACAGCTGTTCTACTGTCTCACCGCCCCTTAGTTTACATAGTAACATAGTATTTAAGGTTAAAGGAAGACCTTAAGTCCATCTAGTTCAACCCATAGCCTAACATGTTGATCCAGAGGAAGGCAAAAAAAAAACATGTGGCAACACTAAGCTCCACATTGGGTAAAAAAAATTCCTTCCTGACTCCACATACGGCAATCAGACTAGTTTCATGGATCAACGCCATATCAAAGAATCTAGTATATATATAACCGGTAATATTATATTTTTCAAGAAAGGCATCCAGGCCACTCTTAAATTTTAGTAGTGAGTCACTCATTACAACATCATGTGGCAGAGCGTTCCATAGTCTCACTGTTCTTACTGTAAAGAATCCACGTCTGTAATTATGATTAAACCTTCTTTCCTCCAGACGTAGAGGACGCCCCTTTGTCCCCGTCTCAGGCCTAAGAGTAAAAAGATCAATAAAAAGGTCTCTGTACTGTCCCCTCATATATTTATACATTATTATAAGATCACCCCTAAGCCTTCGTTTTACCAAACTAAATAACCCCAAGTTTAATAACATGTCTTAGTATTGCATACACCAACACATAACATGCTGGGGAACTTTTACAGGTTTTAGGTCACACAGGCTAGTAACCTCTGTGACACGTATCTCCCCTCAACTACAAGGCCAGTGACCCTGTCACCCCCCCCCCAACACTTACTGTCCCCTGTATGAACATAAACACACACACACTGCCCCATACCCCTTCCTCAGGAAATGACAAGATATAGGCTCTTCAGCTCCTGAATGGAGCGCACGTGACCCACCCCAAGGCCGTGGTGACTCGGTACCCCGGTGGTTACTGTGTCGGGGTCGTTGCGACAATACAATACACTCCTTCACCAGTCACTCCAAATTAAACTAAGGGCATGGGGTACCCGAGTAAGAATGAGTCAGACAAAGGCATCTGGTTCAATCTCAGTGCATGCCCATGCCTCTACAAGCATCAGCAACGTTCACAGCAACTGAGGTTTATTTCCGGTTACACTACATTATATACTCTAGAAGAAAGGCGTGCAATAACCGGGGTTAGGCGGGGTTAAGCAAATATATCTAACATCTAATGTTACTGGTTAGTCATTTAGTCTTCTGTTGATTCCTCCTTCTTCTTGCTCAGATTTCATTCTTGAGTCTCTGGAATCCAGGAAGTAGATTAACTCCAGCAATCTTCTTACAACAGATTTTTATATAAGCAAACAAAGGAAGAACTTATTGTTTAATATATATAAAAGTATAAAAGATATATATATATATAAGTATAAAAATGTATGAAAATATGTCCTCTCACCCTGACAATTCCCCCCTAAACACTAAGTTTTTCCCTAAAGATCCTTCGAGACTGTCCATGTGATGGGAAAGGGAAGGGGATTTCTTCATCCAGACACCTTAGAGACTCCTTCCTTGTGAAGGGCCCCCAGGCACCTGAACCCTACACTAGCCTCACATGGAGTTCTCCCACAGTCCCTAAATTAGCTCCCTTGATCTCTTTGACTTCATCTGAAAAATAGGGGGTATCCTTTAACTTTGTGAGAGGGACATCTTTGGGAATATCTCCTAAATCTAATAGGTCAACTTCTTGACAGAGATATGTGTCAATTGAAGTTGCTTTGGTAATAGTCTTTATATACAGGGGAATAACACAGCAGAGGGCCATCAACCCAACTAGGATTAGAGTAACTAGTATTAAGCAAGCCTGTTGAAGAAATCCCTTAAGTCCACCCAGCCAACTGGAAAAGAAAGATGTATCCACCCCAGCATTAGTTTTCAGCTCTGTTGCTAACTCAGTAATTTTCTTGAGGGCTATCATGGCTTTCCCATTTACCCCTGAGTTTTGGGGGATATAAGCACAACATTCTTCCTCCACCATTCCACAGAATCTGTTGACGGGAAAAGAAACCTCAAAATATATTAAAAGCAGTCTGAGAAATTGTATATCAGTTTTTGGATTATTGATAACATAAGAAAATACCACAAAAACAAAGAATAAAATCTTCAATAAGGATTATTATACATAGATATTACACATAACCTTAAAAGTACAAGTCACCCCCCTTGATGATATCTCATATCACCATCATTAAGGAAAATATATAAAGGATATAAAACTTTTGAAGTATCTGCAAATAAGCACAATTATTCACAAGAGAAAATACACAACAAAAATCATGAACCATTGATTTGTAAAGAAATAGTACATAAAACAGGAACATGAAATATACAGCCCTTTGACAATTGACCTGACCACTCATAATAGTCAAACAGATATAATAATATCAGACAATATAACTATACTTTAAACAATATAAGTATACTTATCAATGGTCATCCAACTTTCCTGAAAAACAGGTCAAAAGGGAAATAACAAAACAGCCTAGAAAAGAACATAGAGCTATTCACATGTCATAGTATGATTAGTATACAGTTGAGCAGACAAGAACCATATTATTTACTCATTCATTTACTTACTCTACTTCAGAACATTTTAACCAGGGTATATTTGACATCTTATAATACTTTGGATAGGAGAAAGAGATTTACACATACCAGGATATTTTTATACAATTTTTCTTGGTTTCCTTGTCCGCTCACTACTTGCAATTTCCAAAACCCATGGAACGGTCAACGATTGAAACTTATACCTTTCTGAGTTGTGTTGTGTGTAGGATTAATGCAGGATGATATACACAGCTTACCTGTACCAGGAGCGAACTAGGAGGTACTCACCTGATCACACCTGTGGCCTATTTGAGGCGTTAAGTGAGGCCAAGCCAAAATCTTCCTAACTTTTGCTGAAAAACAGAGATGTCATGGCCTACCTTTTCCCCTCTCATAACATGGCTCCCATTTTATTACTAACAGTTGTTCAGTCGGTCCCTAAAGGGCAGTCCATTATCGAGAGGGGAAGCTCAGGTAGCTAGAGCAACAAGGCTGGGATGGATGACCTCCCACCATTACCTTTCCTACCTTTAGTTGTAGCTTGCCTTCTACCTCCGAGAGGACAGAACACCTGTGGTGATTGTCAGCATTATACCATCCCAGACTGGTAACATCACCGTAATATACCAATACTGCATTTAGTAGGCTTACCGTGTTGTTAGAATTTTTCAATCCGGAAACCGCTCCATTTGCTCATAAAGTGCAAGTCAGAACCAAGTGTTCTGATGACCTCATATGAGGATCCTACCATTATCCAGCATAAAATCTCTTTCATCTATAGATACATCTGCAATAAAAAAACTCAAAGAAATTTGTATTAATTTCAGAGATTAGAAAATCCTTATTCAACAATATAATTGCAATTTTCTACTAGTTATTTTGATTACATTTTTATTACTAGACAATAAATGGTAAAACACTACAGAATATATGGGCGCTATATATCAGAGCAGACATGTGTAACACTGCCTTGATTCAAAATTCTTGCTACGGTAATTGCTACGGTAACAGCAGCTTCTGCAGATAACCTCCCCTCTCCCCAAAGATAACGGACTACAAGAAATATTTTCACACATTAAGGAACAAAGACTGCTTTAAGAAAGATCTTAGGGAGGTGTGGGGGTGGTTTATTTTTCACTACAATATATTGCCAAACAACTTGACCTTGAGCTACAAGTTAATGCCTACGAAGCAGCTCACCTCCCCCCCTCCTTCAAGGCTCCAATAAAAACTTTAGTTATTCATCTAAGGAGAGGACCTCAATATTACGAAAAGCTGGGTGACTGCTGTCAGCATGTAAAAAGGAACGCAGCCTCGCTCCTACCCCCTCCCAGAGCTGAAGACACAGGAGCACAAGCATTCGGAGACATCTTGTAACCAAACTCGGGTTCTGCATCATCTGATCCTCCCTCTCCATCAACCTCTTTCCATCCCTTACTCTTCAGGCTCCGCGCAACTCGCAGATGAACTTGCGCTTGTTCTAACAATCCTTTGTCTTTCAATCTGCCTTTGTCTTTCTGAATAGTATCATGCCACATAGATGGCTGTAATCTCCCTGACGAAGGCAATCCTACATACTTGTACAACCTATCCACATTCTTAACTGCCTTCTTACCCTCCCGTGACTCTACTAACATCTTAACTTCCACAGCATCCTCATCTAGCTTGTGGGATACGGACTTCTTCTGTTTTAAGAGACGCAACATGACTCACAGAATACTACGCCCTGCTGCAGCTCAGGCCGCTGACAACGACAATCAACACTGTGCCCCTAAAGTACGGAACCTTGCGTTCAGCGTACTACGATAGAGCCTCGCACGGAACCTCGCGTTCAACGTACGACGAATATAGGGAGCCTCGCGCTCACTCTACTGGTTCGGAGCGTGGCACTGGATCACGTTTGGTCTCACCACTCGACCGATCACCCCCCCAGACCCAAAGGACACCTTCAGATTAACCAATAGCGACTGAAACACTGTAAGGGTGACACACATAAAAATGCGATCTCCACTTACCGTGCTTGGAGGGTGATCAGTGCTCTGGGTCAGCCGATACGGGCATCAACCGGGGGCATTGAAACACGGGTCCGTGGGGGTCTCGGATCGCTGGCAACGCACCACGTTGGGCACCAAATTGTCGGGGTCATTGCGACAATACAATACACTCCTTCACCAGTCACTCCAAATTAAACTAAGGGCATGGGGTACCCGAGTAAGAATGAGTCAGACAAAGGTATCTGGTTCAATCTCAGTGCATGCCCATGCCTCTACAAGCATCAGCAACGTTCACAGCAACTGAGGTTTATTTCCGGTTACACTACATTATTTACTCTAGAAGAAAGGCGTGCAATAACCGGGGTTAGGCGGGGTTAAGCAAATATATCTAACATCTAATGTTACTGGTTAGTCATTTAGTCTTCTGTTGATTCCTCCTTCTTCTTGCTCAGGTTTCATTCTTGAGTCTCTGGAATCCAGGAAGTAAATTAACTCCAGCAATCTTCTTACTACAGATTTTTATATAAGCAAACAAAGGAAAAACTTATTTTCAATATATATATAAAAGTATAAAAGATATATATATATATATATATATATATAAGTATAAAAATGTATGAAAATATGTCCTCTCACCCTGACAATTGTAAAGAGATGTCACTGGTGGCCTGTCCGGGGCCGTGGCTCTGGTGGTCGCTAAAAAAGTTGGGGAGTAAAAATAAAAGAAAAAGAGTTAAGTCTCGTGACACCACCTACGGAGACCGGTGATGGCACCGGCGCTGCTGCAGACCTCCGGGGGAACAGGCAGCCAGATGACAACGCTCCCCGTAGGTGGAGCAGGGAGTCCCCAGGGCAGTGATGCGGTGGTAGGGATTTGCACAGGGAGGTGGCTCGGCAGCCGGGCTGCTGCTACAGTCTCTGGGCTGGACAGGACAAGGGCTGAAATGACTGACACACATGCTGGGAGTCGTTTCCGTACCTTTACTGATGTTATGGCAGGCACTGTCCAGGGTACACTCCAGGTGGTCGGGAAGCACTGAAGGATTTCCACAGTGAGTGGGTTGTAAGGCCTCCTTGTCTCTTTCCCCATGGTGAAGCCCCTGACCTGTGTAGAACTAGGCCTGGCCTCCTCTGTGTCTCTCTCTCACCTGTATTGTAGTGTTGAGAACCTTTTGGTGGCTACCGCTATTACTTCTCCTGCGGTTCCTGGCTCTCTAGTTGGTTGCGCTACAGGTGTCTGGGAGATGGAGTCTCCTTGGTGAACCGGTGTTTTCTGCTGGGCTTGATGCTCTCCTGCAGACTTGGACTCCGGTGTCCGGGTTGCTTCCTGGGGTGAACCGGTATGGCTCCTCTGCCTCCAATCTGCTCTTTAACTCGTCTTTTGCCTTGCCTACAACCCTCACTCTCGGGCCCTCACACTGGCTAGGCTGGTCCCTGGTACTGGCCTAACGCAGCACCGTTCACCAGATGGTCTTCACAGTACTGCTCCGTACTGCACGGACTGACTAACTCCTCCCCCAGTACCTGTAATTATAGGGGATCTTGATTAAGGGCAGCAAGTGGAGCTCCCCCTTCAGGCCTGGGGTGGAAGGTGTTGTGTGTGTAAGGGTACCTGTTGTGGAAATCCCTCCATGCCTTAAGTGGTTCTGTGGCTACCTGTAAAGACAGGGTGCCACACACGCTTACTACTCCCACCGACCGCTGTGTCCTGACTGTGATGAGGTCGCAGTGTGATGACCTCACCATGGTGTTGCAAGCTGGGCAGTGGGAGTTTAAAAGTACAAAAGTACAGTGTTCCGGCAGCCGTAAACAGCAGCCTAGGGACCAGCAGGGCAGACTGCCACACAGTTACATGGATGTGTGTCCTAGGGGGGACACACATCCATGTGAAGTAAGTGCGGGGTTCGGCGGGCTGTGGACCTGGGCCCCTGTACCTCCGGGCCCAGTACCGGTAGCAACGTCTGCAATCCTGGTTGTTATGCCCCTGCATCTCAAGTACTTAGACAGTTTTCTTTTCCTCTTTCTGTTCTCCATGCTTAGTGTGGCACACACAGACACACAATGCAAAGATTAAGGCTGAAGGCACACTGTCATGCATCAAAAACGGAGCGTTTTTGATGCACGACAGTGATGCGAGTGCTTTGCGTGTGGTAGTGCGAGTGTGGTGCGAGTGTGGTGCAAGTGTGGTCCGAGTGTGGTGCGAGTATGGTGCCAGAGTGATGAATGTGGTGTAACTGTGGTGTGAGTGTGGTCCGTGTGCAATGCGTTTTTAACATGGTCTTTCTCATGCTGTATAAGGTGATAGAATAGCTAGATCAGGTTTAATAGTCTCCCGCTGCTACTTCCGGGGCCACCTATTAAGCTAATTACATATTCACTGCACTGTCAAACAAACAGCCAATCACAGGAGCTCACACTCTGTGAGAGCCTCTGTGATTGGTTGTTGTAATCAGACTGGATTTTCTCAATCTGGACAGTGATTCTGCTTGATTGCCATACACATTAGTTTATGGCAACCAACCTGGCGTTATAGGGTGTTAAATAAATAATTATTTAAAAATAAAAACGCGTGGGGCTTCGCAGCATTTTTAAGTCGAGCCCGATGAAAGCAGGCAAACTCCGAGCTGCCACCCTCAGCTGTCTAATTTCCCCTTGGCTGACAAACAAAAGTGTGGGCTCTGCCCTATTTTCAATGCCAGCCAAGGTAAAACTAGGCAGCTTTGGGCTGGTATTCTCAGCGGGGTGAGGGCCCATTGTTATAGGGCCCCCCCACTAAAGAATAGCAGCCCGAAGCTGCCCCTGAAAATGACGCATTAATAATAAGCGCCATTTCCAGGCGCCTTACCGGACTCTTCCAGCGGCCCTAGTGGCGGTGGCACGCTATGTAATAAAGTGGTTAATACCAGCTTTGTTTTTTCAGCTGGTATTAAGCCCGAGATTCTTAATGTCAGGCCAAGTTTGACCCAGCCATTAAGAATCTTCAATAAAGGGTTAAAAAAAGGCACTACACAGAGAAAAAATTATTTATTAAAAATAAAGAGACAGACACCATTAGGGACTCCATCTTTATTACCACCACGTTTCCCTCCAAAGATCCAGGTCTTCTCTCTTCTTTCATCTCTCTTCTCTCTTCTGTCTTCCTTCTTCTTGTTGAACTGATTCAACACTGCTTCATCACACAGCAGGGGGCGGAAGTGTGCTCCCTGTGCTGTGTGATGAGTTAGTGAGGCTGTGGGCATTGAGCGGTGACGTCACCGCTGACCCCGTTGCTATAGTAACCAAATTATCGGTTACTATAGCAACGCTAAGCATTGCCAACATTACATCGGCTTATGAATGAGCCGACTCATTCATAAGCGGCAGTATTTAACTCCCTGCTTGACGATCACTGCAGCTCCGGTAAGCAGGGAGTTAACTGTGCTGTGACCTCGGCTCCTATACTGCACAGTTCTCCTTCAAACAGATGCTGGACTAACATCTATCTGGGATGATTTAGTGAATCCTGCTTTGAGCAGAAGTGTGGACCAGATGACCCAGAAGGTCCTTTCCAACTCGACCATTTTATGATTCTATCCATACAAAAGGGTGGGCATGGCATTTTAATAAATCCCATTCACTTTGCTGCTGGAACTACAAAGTAGTTCTGCATCAAAAATTCATCATGGGAATGTTACCTTAGTAAATAAATAAAACTATATTTTAATTTTTCATAATTAGATCTGAGAAGGGCCTTTAAAGAAAATCTGCCAGCTACAAAAGCCGTATCAAATTAAGCACAGGTCCTTGCTGGAACACTTGTGATAACTTACACCATTAATTTAACCCCTCCATTACCAGTTTAACCTCCAATAAAATAATGTGTAGGCACAGAGCAGAAAGTACAGAGTAACACTTGTAAAATACATTATGTACTTAACACTTTTTTAACCCCTTTACCACCCAACCTGTGTTTATATATATTACCAGGTAATTTTTTACAATTCTGACCAGTGTCACTTTATAAGGTTATAATTCTGGAACACTTCACTTTTAATGTTCTTTTTATTTAATTCAAGAAAGTATATTTGATGTGGGCCCAGTGCTAACAAACCCTTTTAACAATGGCTATCGATTAAACATACCAAAACTATATTAATTAACCGTTATTCCAGATGTTTATTTAAACATTATATTTTCATGTGAATAATAAAAAAATTCTATAAAAATTAAATAAAAAATTATATTAATAAATACTTATTAAAATATTAAAATCAAAATTCAGATATTCCTCGATTATTATCACGCTAACGATTTATTCTTGTACTAGGGATGTATACTTTCTTTGATGGCCTTGTGGTTCCCCTGGGATGTCTATGGAGTCCTAAAAATATACAGTATATTAGTATTTATATATAGATCTCAGCTTTCCTTTGTTTATTTATAAAATGGCTTTTTTACCTTTTAGAAGACCTTACTCCTTCTAATGAGTGCTTGGTTTAGATTAAGATTCTTCTTTCTTATCTCTGCCAAGGACATATAATATAAATATCTCCACTATTATTAATAGCTATTCAGTTTTTGTATTTAAGGAAAACTTCTACCTGTATCATCAAGAGTCTTTTTTCTTGGTTACGGGTTTTCTTAATTTCTACACCATAATCCATTCCCTTTTAACAAATATAATTCCCTATGTCAGTATGGTGTTAATACATCTTATACAACAGACATTCGGTGTAAATACCTTATTGTTCACCAATAACAATATGGGATCTTTATTTCTTTGTATGGACTGTTGAATCTCCTAGTCCTGTGGATTGTATAACTAAAATTATACTTCATTAAATGCAATTATCAACTTTCTCTATATATACAATAGAACCATTCCAAGTAGTGATTTACTGAAATATAATGTGTGTTCCTCCTATGTCTAAATATTGTGCTCTGCTATAAAGTGTATCTCCAACTATTGTTTGTTTTTTTTTTTTTTTTTTTTAATAAAAATATCTAATATATAATTACCTTAAGCCACTTCCGTCATATTCGGCCCTACTTCCGTCGTCGTGAACGTGGCTGCCTCCCAAAGCCTAACTCGCAATGGCTTTGCGAGTCTGCACACAATACCCTCCAGTTACTCGCAAAGCCTCACTCGCAATGGCTTTGCGAGTCTGCTTCACTTACAATATCTGGGACACTCTCTCTCTCCCCTACCCCCGGTTCCTCCTGTCTCCTGCCCGCGCTCCCTCCTTTCTCCTGCCCGCGCTCCCCCCCGGTCCTCCTGTCTCCTGCCCGTGCTCCCACCCGGCCCTCCTGTCTCCTGCACGCGCTCCCCCCCCGCCTCCTCCCGTCTCCTGCCCGCGCTCCTCCCGGGTACTCCCGTCTCCTGCCCGCGCTCCCCCCGGTCCTCCTGCCCGCGCTCCCCCCGGTCCTCCTGCCCGCGCTCCCCCGGTCCTCCTGCCCCTCTCCGCCCCCCCTGCCCTCTCCGCTTCTCGCGGCCCCCCTTGCTCACCCTGCCCAGGGCCGCACCATCCATCCGTCCAAGTGGCTGTGCTGAAGGAGACGCCGCTTCCTGCCTGCCGCGCGGCGCCGGGAGCGGCAAGTTTCATACCTGTGTGCATCATGCATGTGTGTAGTGTGTGCATGATGCATGTGTGTGATGTCTGCATGATGCATGTGTGTGCTGTCTGCATGATGCATGTGTGTGCTGTATGCATGCTGCATGTGTGTAGTGTGTGCATGATGCATGTGTGTGATGTCTGCATGATGCATGTGTGTGCTGTCTGCATGATGCATGTGTGTGCTCTGTGCATGATGCATGTGTGTGCTGTCTGCATGATGCATGTGTGTGCTGTCTGCATGATTCATGTGTGTGCTCTGTGCATGATGCATGTGTGTGCTGTGTGCATGATGCATGTGTCTGTTGTGTGCATGATGCATGTGTGTGCTGTGTGCATGATGCATGTGTCTGCTGTGTGCATGATGCATGTGTCTGCTGTGTGCATGATGCATGTGTGTGCTGTATCATGCACACAACACACACATGCATCATGCACACAGCACACACATGTATCATGCACACAGCACACACATGCATAATGCACACAGCACACACATGTATCATGCACACACATGCATCATGCACACAGCACACATGCTTCATGCATACAGCACACACAAGCATCATGCATACACCGCACACATGTATCATGCACACAGCACACACATGCATCATGCATACACCACACACATGTATCATGCACACAGCACACACATGCATTATGCACACAGCACACACATGCTTCATGCACACAGCACACACATGTATCATGCACACAGCACGCACATGCATACAGCACACACATGTATCATGCACACAGCACACACATGCATCATGCACACAGCACACACATGCATCATGCATACAGCACACACATGTATCATGCACACACCCCACATACATCATCACATGCATCATGCATACAGCACACTCATGTATCATGCACACAGCACACACATGCATCATGCACACATGCTTCATGCATACAGCACACACATGCATCATGCATACACCACACACATGTATCATGCACACAGCACACACATGCATCATGCATACACCACACACATGTATCATGCACACAGCACACACATGCATCATGCACACAGCACACACATGCATACAGCACACACATGTATCATGCACACAGCACACACATGCATCATGCACACAGCACACACATGCATCATGCATACAGCACACACATGTATCATGCACACACCACACATACATCATCACATGCATCATGCATACAGCACACACATGTGTCATGCATACAGCACACACATGTATCATGCATACAGCACACACATGCATCATGCATACAGCACACACATGTATCATGCACACAGCACACACATGTATAATGCACAGAGCACACCTGCACACACATGCATCATGCACATGGAACACACGGATCATGCACACAGCACACACATGTATCATGCACACAGCACACATACATCATCACATGCATCATGCATACAGCACACACATGTATCATGCACATACATGCATCATGCACACAGCACACACATGCATCATGCACACAGCACACACATGTATCATGCACACAGCACGCACATGCATACAGCACACACATGTATCATGCACACAGCACACACATGCATCATGCATACAGCACACACATGTATCATGCATACAGCACACACATGCATCATGCATACAGCACACACATGTATCATGCACACACCACACACATGCTTCATCCATACAGCACACACATGTATCATGCACACAGCAAACAGCTCTTTAAGTTGGCGCTCATGTATCATGCACACAGCAGACGTGCACACACATGTATCATGCACACCTCCACACACATGCATCATGCACATGGAACACACGCATCATGCACACAGCACACACATGTATCATGCACACAGCACACATACATCATGCACACAGCACACCTATGCATCATCCACACAGCACACCTGCACACACATGCATCATGCAGACAGCACACACATGCATCATGCACACAGGTCTTTAACGTGCCGCTCATGTATCATGCAGACAGCACACCTGCACACACGTCTCATGCACACCTGCACATACATGCATCATGCACACAGCACCCCTGCACACACATGCATCATGCACACAGCAGACGTGCACACACATGTATCATGCACACAGCACACACATGCATCATGTCCACCTGCACATACACGTATCATGCACACAGCACACACATGCATCATGCACACACCACACACATGCATCATGCATACAGAACACACATGCATCATGCACACAGCACACACATGCATCATGCATACAGCACACACATGTATCATGCACACAGCACACACATGTATCATGCACACAGCACACACATGTATCATGCACACACTACACACATGCATCATGCATACAGCACAAACATGTATCATGCACACAGCACACACATGTATAATGCACACCTGCACACGCATCATGGCCACCTGCACACACAGATATCATGCACACAGCACACACATGCATCATGCACACAGCACACACATGCATCATGCACACACATGCATCATGTGTGTGCAGGTCTGCTGTGTGCATGATGCATGTGTGTGCAGGGGTGCTGTGTGCATGATGCATGTATGTGCAGGTCTGCAAGACACGTGTGT
Organism: Allobates femoralis; assembly: GCA_033576535.1. Taxonomy (NCBI): domain Eukaryota; kingdom Metazoa; phylum Chordata; class Amphibia; order Anura; family Aromobatidae; genus Allobates; species Allobates femoralis. Next base: position 15,946,311 of record JARQOC010000007.1, on the reverse strand, counting down.
GCAGGTGTGCTGTCTGCATGATACATGAGCGCAACGTTCAACACCTGTGTGCATGATGCATGTGTGTGCTGTCTGCATGATGCATGTGTCTGCAGGTGTGCTGTGTGCATGATGCATAGGTGTGCTGTCTGCATGAAGTATGTGTGCTGTGTGCATGATACATTGTGTGCATGATGCGTGTGTGCGTGTGCATGATGCATGTGTGGGCAGGTTTTGCATGATACATGGTGTGTGCGAGCGGGTCTGCTGTGTGCATGATACATGAGCGCCAACTTAAAGAGCTGTCTGCTGTGTGCATGATACATGTGCTTGAAGGTATGCTGTGTGCATGACGCATGTGCGTCCAGGTGTGCTGTGTACATGATGCATGTGTCTGCAAGTGTGCTCGCTCCATCCTGCCCCCCCCCCCCCATCCTGCTCCTCCGGCTCCATCCTGCCTTTCTCGCTCCATCCTGCCCTGCTCACTCCATCCTGCCCCCCCGCCACCATCCTGCTCCTCCAGCTCCATCCTGCCCGCTCACTCCATCCTGCCCCGCTCCCCACTATCCAACCCTACCCCCCAACCACCATCCTTCTCCGCCTCCATCCTGCCCGCTCCCTCCATCCTGCCCCCCCTGTTCTTGCCCCCCCCTGTTCTTGCCCCCCCCTCTGCCTCCATCATGCCCCCCCTCTGCCTCCATCCTGCTCCCCCTCTGCCTCCATCCTGCTCCGGCTTCATCCTGCCCCCTCCGCCTCCATCCTGCCCCCCCCCCTCCGCCTCCATCCTGCCCCCCCTCCGCCTCCATCCTGCCCCGCCCCCCGGCTCCATCCTGCCCACCTGCCATCCTGCCCCCCGACACAATCCTGCCCTCCCCACCCCCCTCCACCATCCTGACCCCCTACTCCATCCTGCCCCCGGCAGTTAGCGCTCATGTGACCGATCAGCTGATCAGTTTCCCAGGCAACCACAGGTCCTAAACGCCTGTACTACCTAGAAGATGGAGGTGGAGCGAGCCGCCGCCCAGGTGAGTATCCATATACCATAGCGCTGCTATACATGTACTGTAATGTATCGCCATATACCATAGTGCTGCTATACATGTAGTGTAATGTACCGCCATATACCATCGTGCTGCTATACATGTGCTGTAATGCACCGCCATATACTATAGTGCTGCTATACACATACTGTAATGTACCGCCATATACTATAGTGCTGCTATACATCTACTCTAATGCACCGCCATATACTATAGTGCTGCTATACATGTACTGTAATGTACCGCCATATACTATACCGCTGCTATACATCTAATGTACCGCCATATACTATAGTGCTGATATACATCTACTGTAATGTACCGCCATATACCATCGTGCTGCTATACATGTGCTCTAATGTACCGCATTATACTATAGTGCTGCTATACACGTACTGTAATGTACTGCCATATACTATAGTGCTGCTATACATGTACTCTAATGTACCGCCATATACTATAGTGCTGCTATACATGTACTGTAATGTACCGCCATATACTATAGCGCTGCTATACATGTAATGTACCGCCATATACTATAGTGCTGATATACATGTACTGTAATGTACCGCTATATACCACAGTGCTGCTATACATGTCCTCTAATGTACCCCCATATACCATAGCATTGCTATACATGTCATTTAATGTACCACCATATACCATAGCGCTGCTATATGTATATCTAATATATATAAAACCCGAAGGCTCACGTACGTCACTTTGCTCACCACTTCCGTCACTTTGTCATAGCCAAAGTGCCGTCACCACAGCGCTACACACGCCCAGGGGGACCAACATGGCGCCCCTAAGCAGACCGGGACTCAGGCAGCCCCGCCACGCTTACGCCCGCCCCTACACTGCCCAAAACACACACACATCACGGCCATGAAATGAGCGGCGTTAGCCGGTCGTCTCCCGCCCGCCACACACCACTTCGGGAGATGACTGGCTAATGCCAGTCGTCTCCCGAGTGCCTCGCGCTCGCTCCCGCCAGTTTCACAGGTGCAAGCTCCTCCCCCTCACTTCCGGTGCCCGGGGCTGTTGATAGCTCTCAGCGAAATGGCGGCCGCACGGATCGCCCACCGCTCCTAGACTGCCCCGAGCCTCCGGGGGTAAGCCCTGTGCCGGACCGCCAGCAGTAGGCCAAGTAGCCCTGAGGATACGGAGCCAGCTGGTGTGCAGCCTGAAAGAAGACAGAGAGGTGTGCAGCCTAGAGGAGGACAGGTGTACCGAGCGGTGATGTCGCCGCTCCAGCCTCCTCTCTCCTCACCCCTCCAGCCGGACCTCTCCTAACTCCTCCAGCGCCACCTCTCCTCACCCCTCCAGCGCCACCTCTCCTCACCTCTCCTCACCCCTCCAGCCGCACCTCTCCTCACCCGTCCAGCGCCCACCTCCCCTCACCCCTCCAGCGCCACCTCTCCTCACCCCTCCAGCCGCACCTCTCCTCACTCCAGTCGCACCTCTCCTCACTCCTCCAGCCGCACCTCTCCTCACTCCTCCATCTGCACCTCTCCTCACCCCTCCATCCGCACCTCTCCTCACCCCTCCATATGCAATGTACAGTATGTGCATATATGTGTGTGTATGTAGCCACTTCCGTCACTTTCTCCGCACTTCCGTCACTTTCTCCGCACTTCCGTCACTTTGTCCGCACTTCCCTCACTTTCTACACACACATACACATACACACACACACAAACACACACACACTACGCTATACTTACCACTGCCCCTGCGTCCGCCGCCTGGATCCTCAGTCGACATTTCGCCGCCCCCCAACTACTGGATCCAATATAGCGTCCAAGAAATCTCGCCAAACTTCCCGGACATATTGGATCCAGTCGTCCGCGGCCGCCAACATACTTTCTCCAAGATGGCATCCGGGAAGTCTCCCCAGACTTCCCAGACCCAATATTCGATCCAGTCGTCCAGGGGCGGCGACATTTCGACTCCGGATCCACGTGCCGGGGAACACGCAGGCCCGGTGGTAAGTATAGCGAAGTGTGTGTATGTGTGTGTGTATGTGTCTGCTGACCACTCTGCCCACGGCGCTGCGCTGACCACTCTGCCCATGGCACTGCGCTGACCACTCTGCCCACGGCGCTGTGCTGACCACTCTGCCCACGCCGCTGCACTGACCACTCTGCCCACGCCGCTGCGCTGACCACTCTGCCCACGCCGCTGCGCTGACCACTCTGCCCACGCCGCTGCACTGACCACTCTGCCCACGACGCTGCGCTGATCAATCTCACCGCACTCACTGCTAACCACTGAGCCACCACACTCACTGCTAACCACTGAGCTACCGCACTCACTGGTAACCACTGAGCCACCGCACTCACTGCTAACCACTGAGCCACCGCACTCACTGCTAACCACTGAGCCACCGCACTCACTGCTAACCACTGAGCCACCGCACTCACTGCTAACCACTGAGCCACCGCGCAGTGCTAACCACTATGCCACCGCCCAGTGCTAACCACTCAGCCACCCCGCAGTGCTAAGCACTGACCCACCGCGCTGTGCTAACCACTCAGCCACCGCGCAGTGCTAACCACTGAGCCACCTCTATACACACAATTCATTTCACCGCACTCCCCTATTAGTAAATCCCTCTCCCTCTCTCCTGTAAGTGAGGCGCCAAGCTCATTGGTCGGCCACAGCACACACCGACCAATCAGCTTTGCGCCTCCCTTCCTATTCAGATACATCGAGGACTTTGAGTTTCAAATTTACCGCTGTAAGTGAGGCGCGAAGCTCATTGGTCGGCGCCAGAACACAGCGACCAATGACCTTCGCGCCTCACTTACACCACTAAATTTCAAACTCCTCCATGTATCTCAATGACCAGTGAGGCGCTTCTCTCATTATACTCATGACAGTAGCAACATTAACCCCTTACATTCCGTTTTTTGTGTAATTTCTATAACACACTGTGTAGTTGTACTGTCACTACAAAGTTAACCCCTTCTATACCATTTCTCCCTTAACTCCATACTTTGTAGTCTCTATTACTACTCCCAGTAGGAACATTAACCCCTTATATTCCATTATTGCTGTTATTTCTATTACACAGTGTATAGTTGTAATCACACTGCGAAATTAACCCATTATATACCAGTTCAGCATTAACTGCATATTTGGTAGTGTTTATAACTACTGCCACTGCTACATTAACCCCTTGAACACCATTTTGGATATAATTTACAGCGCTGACTCTGTTGTGGGAGTGCCTGTGGGACATTAACTCCTTCAATACCATTTTTGATATCATTATAAGTTCCTACTCTGTTATAGTCCTGTTAGTCGGACATTAACTCTTTCTACACCCCCACTATATTGCTACCCTCACAGTTTTGCCTACATCGCCTACTTAGTCATATATCTGGTGTTTAAGTCTATTATTTACAACCCTTAAAAATATTATATAAAGATTCTAGACTCCTGATTCTTTAGAATCGGGCTCACAGCTAGTTTTTTATATTTATATAGTCTCAATTAATACTTCACAGTATTAAATACTTCCACGTAGTGTTAAATACTTCCTCATATTGTGCTCACTAATATATGTGTTTACCTCTGAATTTCTCAGTGTTACCTACTATGCAGGTGTTAATTAATCACTATGTGCTCTCATGGTGGGTTTACACGCCGCGATATCGGCGTCCAACTCCGACCCAACTCCGACAAAAAGTCACGTGGGTCGCGAGTTGGACCCGATATCGTGTGCGCGTTGTACTGTTTTAGCATACAACGCGATGCTGGAACGATGCCAAAACGATATCGGAGTTGAATAGCTATTCAACTTCCCGATATCGCAAGGCCGTTGTACCAGCATCGCAGCGTGTGACAGCCCAACTCCGATGCATACTCGCACCTCACCCATGAACTCCCATGTTAAATGGTCGTTACTGGGTTGGTGGGCGTACACATCGGAGGGACGTTGTTTCCCGATATCGCAGCGTGTAAACCGGCGATGCGATATCGGGAAAAGTGCTCCCAAAATGCGTGCTCCCGCGGCGTTGTATGCGATATCGGGACAAAATCGCTACGTGTAACCCCACCATTAAACTTTCATCTTCCTGATGCATGTGCACTTATCTGGTATTCCAATCTAATCACAGGTGTGCATAGGGCACCTCCTATGTCTAAATATTGTGCTCTGCTATAAAGTAGCAAGCAAAGTTCCATAGTAAGAAGTAAACCACACTAGTTTTAGGGGGCATACTTCAAAAGCTACTCCAAAAGATTTACATACCATAGAGAAGGAGTAAAGGCTTGATTATTATGCAAAATAAAATTTATTTGAATTGACACAAAACCGGATAGGGCAGGGGGCGATCACAAAGTGCTCATTGCTTATAGCGAGGGACGGTCTGCATAGGTTACAATTAATCAGACCCTTAAAAAGCATGTCCCGTCGTTTACATATGTACATTGGTGTCTACGCAGAGACTCACATACAAATAGGTTTACATATAGTGGTACCATACATATCAATCTCCTGCTTATTGCTGGGTAGGAAATTTACAGAGACATTTGAGAAACATGTTCATTATCATATATCCCTAGCAAACAGTTGCAGACCAGGATGAAAAGGCACACATCAGATAAAACCAGTATATGAGTACAGAGCACAGCACCTAAGGTGCACTAGGGGCGGGCAGTTGCCAGCGTATGGTCTAGTTAGCATATTTACCAGAACCGTCACTGGCCATCGGCACTGAGCGGCAGGGGTGAGCGGGGGGTGGTCCGGACCAGGGGACCCCAACGCGTTTCGTGACCTTAAGGTGTCGGTCACTTCATCAGGGGATACTCTGGGCTCCTCCGTTGGAAGTTTTTATACCGGCTCCGTCACCGGAAGTGACGTTACGCAAGCCGGTCACCTGACCGGAACTGTGCGCACTCGCGTCACAGGACGCTACACCGCCCACCGCACCGACGTCGGGCCGCACTCGCACGCACGGTCGCAGGGACACGTCACCATAGCGACCGTGCGTGCATAGGGCACAGACAGCGCCGGCAGGCAGGAGATCCTGCAGCACTGTGCACACAGTGTACAAGGACAGAAAGAAGTCTGCATCTATTGTACTGTCTATTACTCCAATATGCACATATACTCCATTATTCAAGTTATAACGATATCACATAACAGTTCATAGTATCCAGTGTGACATATAGGTGGAGTCTTTTTCTGATTCTTCAATAGACTATGTAGAATCCAGTATGCAGTCCTCAGATTCTTCCCAAGAGACCTTGCTTGTCTTTATTATGTGAGCCAAAATTATCCCAACAAAGCCAAGGGAGGAACCTAAGAAATCCTTAAAAGAAGAAATAAAAAACATGAAATGTCAGAAAAATTCTGACTCTAAAAGTGAGAGAGGTACAAAAAGACCAGGGCACACCCGGCAGCAGCGACTACAGGAAGGGCGCAAAGCTCAAGTCTTCGTTTAGACCAATTGGCGACATTGTGTCCAATGTCACTATCCACTTTGTTTCCCGTTGTGACAGTACTTTTCGAACATCACCACCCCTAATACCACCGTGCACCACGTCAATACCCCTAAACATCAGGGTTGACGGGTCACTGTTGTGGTATTTCAAAAAATGGCGTGGTAGTGTTTTCAAAGTGGTTTGGTCCTCCACTGTGGGGGCCGCGACAATGCCCCTCACATGCTCCCTCACCCTCCTCCGAAGCTCCCTGCATGTCCTCCCTACGTATATCCTATGGCAGGGGCACGTGGCATAATATACCGCGCAACTCGTGCCACACGACACGTATTCACGGATATTATAACTACGGGAGCCATCGGAGGAGGAGAAGGAAGCAATGCGCTGGACATTCTCGCAGGCCACACAGTGGCCACAGGGAAAACATCCCTTTAGGGGTCTCCTAGCTCCAAACAACGCCTGCGGAATTGTTAGATGGTGGCTACGGACTAGTGTATCCCTTAGATTTCTTGCGCGTCTGGCCGTCATAAGTGGGCGGTCAGACAGGGAGCCTTTCAAATAGGGATCTGAGAGGAGTATAGGCCAGTGTCTGTCTAGTATTTCCCTCATCTTATCCCAACCCTGATTAAAGGTGGATATAAATCTGATTGGTTGACTTTTGGGAGCTTCAGACTTTTTCGGACCATAGAGAAGGGAATCCCGAGGGGTATTTTTTGCCCGTAGGTATGCCCGTTTAATCGACCTATTGCTATACCCTCTTTCACGAAAGCGTTCCTTCAAATCCTGGGCCTGTTTTTCGAACAATTCTGCGGACGAACAAATACGTTTCATCCGCAAGAACTGTCCGATAGGGACAGCACGTATAGTAGACTGATCATGCGAAGATGATGCATACAGAAGAGAGTTCACAGCGGTTGACTTTCTATAGACATCAGTCCGCATGGTGCCATCAGGACCGACTTCCATGCAGATGTCCAAAAAGTCAATCCTCGATACATCAGATTTATAGGTCAATCTGATGTTCATATCATTAGATGCCAATCCCCGCATGAATCCATCAAGCTGCTCCAGTCCACCCCGCCACAAAATAAACAAATCATCGATGTAACGAAGCCAGCACTGCACATGGGTGTCGGCCGGCCTGCCCCCGCCGCAAAGCAAATCCCTCTCCCAGAAACCTAGGAAAAGGTTTGCGTACGAGGGCGCGCAGGCCGCGCCCATGGCAGTGCCGCGTATCTGAAGGTAATAATTATCCTTAAAGACAAAAAAATTATGCGTTAGGGCGACCCGGAGCAGCTCGAGGATTAGTTCACACAGTCCTGCATCCCTTCCACTAGATTGTAGGAAAAACTTCACTGCTCTCAGACCATCCTCATGGTGTATGCTGGTATAAAGGGACTCCACGTCAGCTGTTACCAATAGAGTATCAGTCTCCACTGTGATGCCGTCGATCCTCATCAGGACGTCCGTCGTATCCCGGACATAGGAGGGCAGCAATTCCACTAAAGGTTTTAAATAATAATCAATGAATCTACATATTGGATTGCAAAGCCCCCCTATGCTGGAAACGATAGGACGCCCCGGAGGAGCGACGGCATCCTTGTGGATTTTTGGTAGCAAATATAATGTAGGGATCTTTGGAAACTTGACGGTGAGTCCCTCCATAACTTTTTTTGTAATCAAACCAGCCTCAAGGGCCTTCATGAGGATGGTCTGGAGCACGCTTGAAAAGGTGGTCATAGGGTTAAAAGCCAATTTACGATATGTCTCTTTGTCACGTAATTGTCGATATGCTTCCCGTTCATATAGTTCTACTGGCCAGATCACGATGTTCCCACCCTTGTCCGCTGGTTTTATGGCTACGTCAGACATTTTCTCTAGGTCAGACAATGCACAGCGTTGTTTATGTGTCAGGTTGTCTGTTTTTAATCCCGTTGGCAATCTCTTCAAGTCATTGATTACGAACTTATTAAAAATTTCTACAGCTGGACATACGGACAAGGGTGGGAACCTCGTGGATCTGGGTAATATAGATGAGGGAAACCTACCTTCATTCGTAGGCTCAATCTCATTGGCTAAGTCCTCCAAATTTTCCAAAGCCTCTCTCTCACCCCGGTCCATTTCTTCAGGTTGCCTTTGGTTTTTGTTATGAAGTTTTCTCAATATGATCTTCCGTGAGAATAATTGTATATCCTTCATAGCTGTGAAAAAATGGAAATGGCCAGTGGGTGAGAAAGAGAGCCCCAGAGAGAGGACCTCTACCTGGGTTTTCGAAAGCGAGTGGTTAGAAAGGTTAATTACCTGTAATGCCCGGCTGGATGAACTAACGCCTTGTGGGAGTCGGGCTCTAAATCTAGTCATTATCCCTTCACCGGGGATGGATTCAGCATCAGATTCCTCAGTACTGCTGGGGTTAGGTATTATTGGTTTAGGTTTAGGTTTAGAACCAGTTCGTGGTTTTCCTTTCGGTAACGGGTTGGGGCGGGGTTTAATATTCGCTTTCCATTTATATACCCGTCCTGTGCTGTAATCCACCTGATCCCGCTGGAATTTTTTAAGTTTAAAGCCTTTAATCTCTTTTTCAAGACGTTTCAACTCTGTTTCATTATGGGTGTTAAATTTGATCAGAGCTTCGCCGGACATCTGTTCCTTGATCTGGGACAAAAGTTTATCCATCTCGCTTTCCATTACCTCAATGGATGCGGAATTTAGCTCAATGAGAAGGCTTAGGAACCCTTTAGAACACTCACTTGCACATTCCTCCCACTCTGCTTTGAAGGTCTCGTCATCGATGGGAAAGGAAGGGAACACCTGTACTCGTAGCCCACGCGGCACAAGGTCTCTTTCTAGATATTTGTCAAGAAAGGCCCTGTTCCACCAGGTTTTAGTGCGTTTTCGTAGGAGAGCCCTGTAAGCTTTGACTGCCTCATCCATGCTGCCGCTGCCGCCCGGCTCACCCTCTGCACCTCCGACCTCATCCAAGGCTTTGTCAAGTTCTGTGAGCTCGAAAATCCATCCCAACAGGACGAACTGTGGAAACCACAGAAATAACAATTAGCAAGCAAAGTTCCATAGTAAGAAGTAAACTACACTAGTTTTAGGGGGCATACTTCAAAAGCTACTCCAAAAGATTTACATACCATAGAGAAGGAGTAAAGGCTTGATTATTATGCAAAATATCAAATTTATTTGAATTGACACAAAACCGGATAGGGCAGGGGGCGATCACAAAGTGCTCAGTGCTTATAGCGAGGGACGGTCTGCATAGGTTACAATTAATCAGACCCTTAAAAAGCATGTCCCGTCGTTTACATATGTACATTGGTGTCTACGCAGAGACTCACATACAAATAGGTTTACATATAGTGGTACCATACATATCAATCTCCTGCTTATTGCTGGGTAGGAAATTTACAGAGACATTTGAGAAACATGTTCATTATCATATATCCCTAGCAAACAGTTGCAGACCAGGATGAAAAGGCACACATCAGATAAAACCAGTATATGAGTACAGAGCACAGCACCTAAGGTGCACTAGGGGCGGGCAGTTGCCAGCGTATGGTCTAGTTAGCATATTTACCAGAACCGTCACCGGCCATCGGCACTGAGCGGCAGGGTGAGCTGGGGGTGGTCTGGACCAGGGGACCCCAACGCGTTTCGTGACCTTAAGGTGTCGGTCACTTCATCAGGGGATACTCTGGGCTCCTCCGTTGAAAGTTTTTATACCGGCTCCATCACCGGAAGTGACGTTACGCAAGCCGGTCACCTGACCGGAAATGTGCGCACTCGGGTCACAGGACGCTACACCGCCCACCGCACCGACGTCGGGCCGCACTCGCACGCACGGTCGCAGGGACGCGTCACCATAGCGACCGTGCGTGCATAGGGCACAGACATCAGCGCCGGCAGGCAGGAGATCCTGCAGCGCTGTGTGCACAGTGTACAAGGACAGAAAGAAGTCTGCATCTATTGTACTGTCTATTACTCCAATATGCACATATACTCCATTATCCAAGTTATAACGATATCACATAACAGTTCATAGTATCCAGTGTGACATATAGGTGGAGTATTTTTCTGATTCTTCAATAGACTATGTAGAATCCAGTATGCAGTCCTCAGATTCTTCCCAAGAGACCTTGCTTGTCTTTATTATGTGAGCCTAAATTATCCCAACAAAGCCAAGGGAGGAACCTAAGAAATCCTTAAAAGAAGAAATAAAAAACATAAAATGTCAGAAAAATTCTGACTCTAAAAGTGAGAGAGGTACAAAAAGACCAGGGCACACCCGGCAGCAGCGACTACAGGGAGGGCGCAAAGCTCAAGTCTTCGTTTAGACCAATTGGCGACATTGTGTCCAATGTCACTATCCACTTTGTTTCCCGTTGTGACAGTACTTTTCGAACATCACCACCCCTAATACCACCGTGCACCACGTCAATACCCCTAAACACTGCTATAAAGTGTATCTCCAACCACAATTTTTTTTAAAACAATTTTTATATTTATATAGCCTAAATTAATACTTCGCAGTATTATAAACTTCCATATAGTGTTATATACTTTCTTATATTATGCTCACTATTATATGTGTTTATCGCTGAAATCCTCAGTGTTACCTACTGTACAAATGTTAAATTAATCGCTATGTGCTCATACGTTTTCACCTTGCTGATGTATGTGCATTATCTATGTCAAAACATTTTCCTCTAATCAATGACTATATAAATATAAAAATAGTTTAAAAAAAATTTGTGGTTAAACATACACTTTATAGCAGAGCACAATATTTAGACATAGGAGGTGCCCTATGCACACCTGTGATTAGATTGGAATACCAGATAAGTGCACATGCATCAGTAAGATGAAAGTTTAAGAGCACATAGTGATTAATTAACACCTGTATAGTAGGTAACACTGAGAAATTCAGAGGTAAACACATATATTAGTAAGCACAATATGAGGAAGTATATAACACTACGTGGAAGTATTTAATACTGTGAAGTATTAATTGAGACTATATAAATATAAAAATTATTTTTATTTAAAAAAAACAAAAAAAACCAAACAAACAATAGTTGGAGATACACTTTATAGCAAAGCACAATATTTAGACATAGGAGGAAAACACATTATATTTCAGTAAATCACTACTTGGAATAGTTCTATTGTATATATAGAGAAAGTTGATAATTGCATTTAAAGAAGTATAATTTTAGTTATACAATCCACAGGACTAGGAGATTCAACAGTCCATACAAAGAGATAAAGATCCCATATTGTTATTGGTGAACAATAAGGTATTTACACCGAATGTCTGTTGTATAGGATGTATTAACACCATACTGACATAGGGAATTATATTTGTTAAAAGGGAATGGATTATGGTGTAGAAATTAAGAAAACCCGTAACCAAGAAAAAAGACTCTTGATGATACAGGTAGAAGTTTTCCTTAATTACAAAAACTGAATAGCTATTAAGAATAGAGGAGATATTTATATTATATGTCCTTGGCAGAGAGAAGAAAGAAGAATCTTAATCTAAACCAAGCACTCATTAGAAGGAGTAAGGTCTTCTAAAAGGTAAAAAGGCCACTTTATAAATAAACAGAGGAAAGTTGAGATCTATATATAAATACTAATATACTGTATGTTTGTAGGTCTCCACAGACATCCCAGGGGAACCACAAGGCCATCAAAGAAAGTATACATCCCTAGTACAAGAATAAATCGTTAGCGTGATAATAATCGAGGAATATCTGAATTTTGGTTTTAATATTTTAATAAGTATTTATTAAAATAATTTTTTATTTAATTTTTATAGAATTTTTTTATTATTCACATGAAAATATAATGTTTAAATAAACATCCGGAATAACGGTTAATTAATATAGTTTTGGTATGTTTAATCGATAGCCACTGTTAAAAGGGTTTGTTAGCGCTGGGCCCACATCAAATATAGTATTAAGACAATTTTAGGAGGGATGATGCACGGGAGTCCCTGCAAGGCTTACTAGCAGCTACAACATTTATTAACATTGACTAAACCTAATCCAATGGAAAAGTGGAGTCTTCCTTTAAATTGACTAGCTCCAGTGTATATACTATAATTAATTAAAGAAAGTAACATGAAAACGTATGCAATTCACAATGACCAAAATCATAGTAGTAATCCATGAAATGAAGAACATTGCTCAGGGTTAGGGGAAAGGGAACAATAGACAAGTATTAAGCAACTATAACTAGACAGATCTTATACAAAGTTAGGACCAAAACTAATTACAGTCCATAGTCGAGATATTCTTACTTCTATTGCAGAAGGTTGTAAGGACATTAACGATGTCCTAGATCAGTGATGGGCAACCTTTTGAGCTTGGTGTGTCAAAATTCGCCAAAAAAACCGCGCATAAATCGGGAGGTGTGTCACCTTGAGAAAAAAAACCCTAATTTTACGATATTTATAGTTTAAATAACAAATATATTTAATATTTAACTTACCTGCTTAGTGACGTCTTTGTTAATCTGTCAGTTGGTTTCTTTTGTTGGTCTTGCTGTTATTTAACTTGTGTGGGGTGCCATGAACTAAGTCAGATAAGTGAGGGGGAGGGGGAATTCTTCCAGTGATGGCGAACCTGTGGCAGTCCAGCAACAGCTGGACTGCCACAGGTTCGCCATCACTGATTTAGTGACTTTTTTGTTGCTGAATTTCTGCTTACTACCGTTTCACTACATAGAACGCAAAATGATCTGCCATTTTTTTCTATAATGCCATACATCTCAGTCCATGTCTCTTGAAAGGGTCGGCTACTGCTACTACCACTTCCTTTACTTAACCTTGTTTTTTTTGGCTTCTCCATTAGAGGGGCAGTGACAGAAGATTTATAGATAGCCCTGCAGGCAATTAGGGGTTAACTGTCTTTTAGGAAAGGGCAGAAATAGGGATTAATAGGGTGCGCAACAATAATATAGTGGTGAAATGGAGTCTGTACTATGCTGCAAGATGGCGTTCCTTATGTAAATTAATGGCGGGAAACAGCACCCATAGCCCAGGCCTCTTCCAGCCTCCCCCTCACTTATCTCAGTAATGGCCAATCACACATTCATGACACCCCAGATTCTGCCCAGAACCTTTCACTGGAGGATGGTTGCTGTAGTAATCACTGGACCTCCAGACAGACCTCCAGACAGCGATCACAGGGCCTCAGATATGTGTCCCCCACAGCGTTCCGCTGCTCCCTGCTGCGCCAGCCAACCAGCAAGTTCCGCCTGCCCTACCGGAAGTCCCAGGACTAGACACTCTGTGCCGGAGCTCTGCTGTTCTGGCCTACAGACCTCCAGCACAGTTTTTTTTCCTCAGCTACTGCACCTGGCCCTGTAATCGCAGATGTCTCGGAAAGCGCTCGCATTGCCGTGTCGGAAGCCCGACTCGCAACAGTTTTTTGCTGCCGTGTCTGTGGTTTTTATCCAAATAGCGAGTCTAGCGAGTGAGAAAAAGTAAACTCTGACAAAACTAGGATCGCAGAGTACTGAATCCTACTTGTAGTTTCTCCGGCGGCCGCGTGTCACTGAAAATGGCTACGCGTGTCAGTGCTGACACGCGTGTCATAGGTTCGCCATCACTGTCCTAGATGAACAAAGACAAGTGAAGTCAATTCGCAAATTTGGTCCCATTAGACAAAACTTAACATACATGTAGGGAAAGAAAGAGTAAGAAGATAAGAGAGGAATAGTAATAGCAAGGGTAAGCAGGGAGGTTGGTGAGAAGGGGGTGTAGGGGTATTAATGCTCCTTGGGGGAAAGGTAGTGAGCTCATTAAATCATACGAAGTATGATAAAGTCACAAAGCCGCTGAGATAGGGCCTCAATAATAGCTTCAGCAATTTAAACGGTCATCAAACAAGGGCTAATGTCTTGATGAACTCAGGGGTGGATCTATATTGCAGCCATAGACTGTAGATAGGCCTGAAACTCCCACAGAGAGTTGGGTCTCTGCCTTCTTTAAGTATGAGGAAAATGTGTGCTTCAAGTGACTGAGGAGGGAGGGAACTACCGTACAAGACAGCATTCCGAATATTGGGTAAATGTGGTCCAAGAATCAATAAGAAAGTCTTATAACAATGACTTGAAAACCCATCTGGGCCAGGCGATTTCCCCGTGGGGCTCTTTGAGAGAATGGACTGGACTTCATTAAGGTCAAATGGTTTAGTGAAAAGTTTTTGTTGTTCAACGGTCAGTCGTGGTAAGGAACGTGTGGAAAGAAAAAAGTCTATATCTGCAGACCGTCTGGATTTCACTATCTCTGGTTCATGTTGTATTAATTGGTAAAGGTCTTTGTAAAAAGACAGAAAAGCTTTGTTAATTTGATCGTAATTCTGTGTCACCTGGCCATTGTCAGATTTAATACTATGAATAAATGAACGTGATTGTCACCTTTTAATCAGTGACATCATCAATTTGGAAGCCTTGTCTCCATAAACCATGATGCGGTTCCTCCAGGAAGAGTATTGCTTGCGTTTTGTTTGTTGAGGAGTTCTTTCAATCTCACACATAACGAGATCATTAGCAAGATTGTTGTAACGTCCCAGGTTTTGTGACGTAACAGCGATCTGGCTAACAATCTCGTTATGTGTGACACTTAGCAGCAATCAGGCCCGTGCTGTGAGATCGCTGATCGTTACAAAGTGCTCTGGGTCATTTTTATGTCGTTGCACTCCCGCTGGGAACGCTGCATCGTTGTGTTTGAAAGGGACAACGACCAACGATCTCAATACTACACCTGAGAGTGACAATTCCCAACGACCTCTTTATCATTCTGGATCGTTGCTGAGCGATCCCAAAGTGAGGCAACAGCGATCCCTACAGGTTGTATCATTGTCGTGATCGCTGTTGCGTCATTGTGTGTGACGGGAGCTTAAGGCTGGTTAGTTGAGAGTTGAGATAATGTGTCAGGAACGAGAGCCCTCTGATGTTGGAGTTCTAATTTAGCTATTTCCTTGTATAAGGCATCCAACTCAGCTCTCCTAGTTTTGCAGATGAGGCTATAGAGATAATCATTCCCCTAATTGTGGCTTTGTAGGCTTCCCAAACTATAGTCTGGTTTATATCAGGTGTAGAATGAATGGAGAAATAATTGGCCAAAGCCATTAGAATTTTAGATTTAACTTCTGCATTATGTGAAGAAGAGTCTCGTTGATTCTCCATGTCCTAACATTTGGAAATGTATTTTGGAATTCTATGGTGATCATTACCAAGGTGTGATCTGAATACAGCGGTAGAAGGATATCCGTATCCGACGTTTTTTGAAGAATATGTCTTGATATTAGAACATAGTCAATACGGTGATACGTTTTATGGGGGTAGGAGTAGTATGTGAATGTCTTATCTTGTGTATGAAGATAACTCCAAGCATCGACTAGGTCTATTGATTGAAGGAGAGATTTTATTTTTTCTAGGTCAAGTTGGGAGACAGAACCTTTTCCTATTGAAGTGTCTAAGAAAGGCTCAAATGCAGCATTCAAATCACCTCTAAGCAAGACCGTTCCCTCTTTGAATAAGTTCAGTTTTTGTAGGACCTTTCTGAGCCACTTCAAGTGGTGTGTGTTCAGAGCATAAATACTCCCCAAAGTTGTCATATTACCTCCAATAATGCCTTTGATGAATATATATCGGCCCTCTGGATCGACTAAGCTATCCTGGAGTAAGACTTGGACGTCTTTAGCAAAAGCTATAGCAACTCCGCGGGCTCCTTTTTTGGGGGTGTGGGCATGGTACCAATTATTATAATAGCATCTTTCAAAAGATGGGGTTTTCTCTGCCCTAAAATGTGTTTCCTGCAGGAATAAAATATCGAATTTAGCCTTTTTGAAGTGATGCAGAGTTTGGGAGCAGGGTATAGGTGAATTTAGACCGTGTATATTGTGAGCGACCACGTGGAACAACTTACGTGTTGTTATCATCTTGAAGATATCGGGTGCGCGCCTTCGGCAGTGCAGCTTCCCCTTTGGAGCAGGATGGGAGGTGAGAACAATTGGGGTGGGGAAAGAAAGAAGAGAACAAAAGACAGAGACCAGGAGAGACAACATAAAACGTAAACAATACATGGTATAATGCAACAGGAATAGCATTTAACTTAGTCCATGAGATTGGTATTCGAATTTTATCCATTGGTCAGAAAGCGGTGAGATAGTGCCGCTGAGGGACCAGCTGGAGGTAAAATCAGGGTCTCTAAAGCCTGTAAATTAGAAGAAAAAACAGAATGCAAAACTTCAAAAACACAAATAGTTACGCAGGTGACTGTGGGTCATACTAAGGGTACCTTTACACACGGCTACATTTGTAGCTTGTCACCAGGTAACTTACTGGTTGCAGTGAAATCATGGATACATGATTCCATTTGTACACAGCAACAAGATAGAACCATGTATCCATGATTTCACTGCAACCAGTAAGTTACCTGGTGACAAGCTACAAATGTAGCCGTGTGTAAAGGGCCCCTAAGAGTTGGGTTGGTAGAAAAGGGTTCCAGAGTACAGAGTTGTACACGAGTACAGGGGAGTAGGATGTGGAGTGTAACTGCATCAAGAAGATGCAGTCACCACTCTATACCCCATATTTGAAAAAAAAAAGAGAAAAAAGGGAAAAAGGTTCTTCTCATAAATGAAGAGGCGATGCGCTACTTCTCAGCATATCATAAATAAGTTTCATCCCGGTGATTCATCTTCTTCATAGAGCACAGCCGTCTTGGAAGATCTCTGCTTGGATGTTTGGGACTTAGAAGTCAGAGGTGTCTCCATCGAGGTGAGGATAGAATGGATTTCAGCAAGAGGGCTGAGTTCACTGCCTCCAGGTCTGGGTAATGATCCAGCACTATGTTTAGGTCAGTGCATATTTTACTGATGTCAGCCTATGTTCTAGCCTGGAATTTTTTGTCGTTGGCGGTTATGAAAATCCCAAAGGGCAACAGCCAGCGGAAAGGAAAACGCCTTTGATGTAGGACTGTGGTGAAGGGTTTTAACAGCATCCTTTTATTTAGTGTGATTACAGAGAGATCTTGATACTCCTGTACTCTAGAACTGTGACATGTTATGTCAGTTGCCTCTCTGGCACTACGCAGTAGTAGATCTTTGGTTCTATAGTCCAGGAATCTGCAGACCACGTCCCTGGGGGGGGTTCATCTGGTGAGGGTTTCGGTTTCAGTGCCCTATGTACCTTCACCATCTCAATGATGGTTGTTGGGTCTCCTGTGGTTAGGATGGAATGAAAGACCTCCATGACGGTTGGGGTAAGAGCATCTTGATCGACCAACTCGGTTATCCCTTTCAACCTTAGGTTGTTTCTTCTTTCCCGATTCTCATGATCCTCCAGTGTTGTAAATATTTGATTAAGGTGTTCTTCATGGTGCTAAAGGCTTTTCAAAGTGGTATTGAAGTGCTGAATCACATCAAGGTGAGACGTCTCAAGGGTTTCAACTCTATGTCCCATCTGAGAAAGATCTTGTTTTATATCTGAAATGTCCTTTCCAATGGGCTTCAGGGTTTTGCTTAATATCCTTTTCATAAAGGATCTGGTAACTTGCAGTGTTTTGGTCGGCTCCTCAGTATCCATATCACTGTCTGGTTCTGACTCAGTGTGGTCATCTACCATCAGTTGACGGGAAGGCTTAGATATTATCGACATATCTATTTGCTTCCGAAAAACTTATCAAGATCTGCCTGGGTGGCAGTACCACTGGGTTTTGCTGCTGTTTTGGTTGATTTGGTGGAAGATTTAACCATCTTTCTTGGATTGTGGTTGTAGTCTTATATGGCCCTAGTATTGTGCCAATCCCTCGTGGGCCGGTTGAAAGTATCACATAGTACTGACATTTATTTACCAATAAGATACAGTACCTATATGAGTCAGCGGCCCAGTTGTGTGGGCGGGTAAGGTATGTGTGGGGTAGAAGCCTCACCTACTATGAGGACTTGAGTAACTGGTAAAGATCCAGAAGATATAATACGACCAGGTTTCACAGGTATTCACCGGTTCTATTTAGAGGTATTCTACGTCAGTTTTATTGGGCGAATAATGACAGCCTCTTATGTATGATGGCTAGTTCAGCGACCGTGCTTCTTTGCAGATCGCTTGAGGATCTCAATGTATGAGTATGGCTGACTGATATAATATTGAAAAGGTTGCCTATGATGCTTTTAATAGAGCTAACATGCAATGAGAACAGTATATTATTTGAACTTTTGACTTAGTTGACACTACTCATCATATAACATAAGTTGTGTCATGTGCTGACATTGCTGGATGCTGCTGTATATATGTTTGTCTTTAAGAGCTGCATAGTTGATAGTTGTGAAGGTCCTGGCCTCCTGTGTTGGGCTCCAAAACTGCATTCACTATTAGGTTCATCTGCTGGTTGAGGGGTTAATGTGTGACTCACCTGAACTCCTCTCCCCCTAGCCTTTAAGTAGCTTCTCCTTCCACCAGGTGGTGCTGCTGATAGAGTTTCACTCTATGCCTGGAAGCCGTGCTGTGCTGACCTGTGTGTTTGTGTTGCTGAAGTCCTTTCCTTTGGAGTTGCTGTATCCCAGTTCTGTGGAGGGAGGTGAGGGGGGAATTGCGCAGGGCTGGTGGAGGAGTTTTAGGGAGAGGCTGGAGACCCGAACCTTCTCACCTTCGGGATCAGGGCCATTCAGGGTTTCCAGAATGGAATCAGATTAGTCTTTCCTGGTCACCCTGCCCGTAACTGCCATTCCCTTATCAGTATTGTCACTACACCGTGACAGGTAGGCTCTAGAATCAGGAATCAAGGATTAAAGGGTCAGATGTATATAACCTTTTATAGTTTGACAGGTCCCTCTATTGCTGTAATCTGGTGCTGGGACTCTGCAGTTGGAGGGGAGAGCAGAGTCTCTTATGTCTGTTGCTGTATTGTTACAATCACTTAACCACTCGTTATGTTGGAGCAGACCACCGGTTTCTGTGTGTGAATCACTTCAGGGCCCTCAGTCACACTAGATCACGGCTTTTTAAAGAGTAGATGGCGGGTGACAGCCGGTTAATATGCACCCAAGGACCAGCACTGTGCAACTCAGAGGAGCTGAGTCAGCGGCATCCAAGCCCAGCAGCGCCGTTGCAGCCGTCAGTCAGATCATGTAATCGTTCTCCACCCCGCTCTGTAATGGTAGCGGGACTGGAAGTACTGTCACTTCCCCCACTCCTTCACCCTCCTCGCCTAGCAGCCGGACGGATCCTCCCTCAGCATCGCTGGATAAACCAGTAATGTGTATAGCTGCCAATGATGATGAGATTGACACCGGTCATCTCAGACCGTCAGCCAGTCTCCACATCGCGTGATGAATCATTCCTCAGCATCGGGCGGGAAGGATGGGGGGTATAGTTAAAATTAGTCTGAAGGGCAAGCAATAGATCTCAGAGGATCACAATTAGTCCGCAATGTTGTAGCTAACAGCTAACGTGATCTGTAGAGGCTATGTGGGTGTCTTTTGGGGCTGGATGGCTCTTAATGTCTGTAACCAGCCGGGAGCACGAACATCAGAATCCTCCCTGGTCGGTGGCCATCTTGGATCTCATTCTGGAACACTTCAACGGCTCCCAGTGATTTTTTTCACAACATATTGTATTTCATGTTAGTGGAAAATTTAAACCAAATTTTTTAATCATTTGTCAAAAAATTAGAAATTTTTCAAAAATGGGTCATTCCATGTCAAGTGATCCAAAAATGAATATTTTTTTTCCCTGACGTCCTCAAATTTTTTAAATTTTTTTTTCTATATGAAGAACAACTTTAGTTAATTACAAAAAAAAGTTTTGAATTTTTTTCTTTATCAGTTAATTTTTTACAGATTTTTAAAGTTTTAAAAAAGTGCTAATTTTGGCCTGGTATGGCTTTACATTTTCTATCATATCTCGGGATAGAAATAAGATAGAGAAACAAAATAAACACCAATCTACTCAGAACTGTGCAGGCTTTCACCAGATATGTCACAAGAGGATCTTTGTTAATATTTTACCCATGTGATCGCAAGCGCAAAACTTTAAAGTGCATTTCCGAAAAATCGGCGCGCTTTAAATATTTCAAAAACTGCCCATGTATCTGCTATGCTCTTAGCCACATTTGTACCAAATTTCAAGTTGGGATCGCGATGGGATCACATTTTAAAATATTTTAATATTAATAGCGTCAATGGGTCATTCTATATCAAGTGATCTAAATATGAATATTTTTTTTTACCTGACGTCTTTAGATTTTTTTAATTCTTTTTCTTTATGAAGTACAACTTTAGTTAATTACAAATTAAAAGTTTAGAATTTTTTTCTTCATCAGTTAATTTTTTACAGATTTTTAAAGTTTAAAAAAAGGGTGAATTTTGGCCTGGTATGACTTTACATTTTTTTTATCTCAGGCTAGAAATAAGATAATGAAGTGGGAGAGGCATCATTTTACTCAGAACGGTAACAGCTTTCATTTGATATGTTACAAGACTATGTTTCTTTATATCAAATTCAAACTATTGATGGGCAATTGTGAATAAATGACTGATTGTGTTCTTGGTTATATTTGTGCAGAGATTCAACTTGGGACCTGTCAAATTTATATATTTTTTATTTTATGGTTGTATGAGTTATTACAACTTATTGAATAAAACATTTATATGCAACAAAAAGGAAACACAAAAAACAAATCCCATAAGTGCCAGGATAAATACATCTTAATCATCAGAACACAACGCCCAGCATTTTCAACTTGAGTGTATTGAACAAACCAAAAGAAGAAAGGTGATCATATCCTCAAGTTTGATTAAACAAGATTAAAAGAACCAAAAATGTTAACCCCTATTTATACATATAAATTTGTTTTCTATTCTATCACTAAACATGTGATTTATGAAGTGTTTAATAAGAATAGTACAGTAGTTAAATCATCGTTCTATAAATTATGAACTAATCAAACAATTAATAGTATGTTTTTAAAGTGGCATTTTATCAATTTGTCCCTTCTAGTGGGTGAAATGTAATCTTGTCCATAAACGCTTACTAGCAATCGCCATTTCCTTGTGTGTCAAAGAGTATGTCCGGCCTGTCACGGTGTTAGGCTCCGCCTGAGTTAATATCTGATTTTTGTGCACTTTTAAAATGTCTGGCTTTCTTGGATACACAAAGGATGGCGCTGGACCAGAAGGATGCAATAAAGTCAATTCTACTTCTTCATTTTCACAATATTTGGAGAGTACAGTAGCCAGGCACCAGCGCCAATCATATTCATATTTTTTCAAAAGGATTGCAACAGTGTCTATGATAAAATGCTGTTTCTTGAGAAGTAGCAGCCATTGCTGTGTGGGAAAAATACAGTTAATATTAAGTAAGGAAGATAGGTAATAAAAATAAAGATTTACAGTATACTTGAGATAGAACTGTATTACTATAAAGTGAGTTTTAGGGCTAGCGCGCACAGTTTTATCTGTCTGCAGATACACGCTGCAGTTTTGGCAGCTTGTTTTTCTACCAAGTTTTTACCACATATGCGTTAGTTTTTTTAATCGCTAGTGAAAAAAATGGCAGCTTTTTTTATATAAATGATGCGTTAATTGCAGCGATTAAAAAGTAGTTCAAGCAGTGATTTACTCACTCTTGAGTGTTTCTAAAAACACTGCATGTGGTGAACCCCATAGAAATCAATGGGGCTGTTTTTCTGAATGATGATCCCTAAGAATAGCACTGTGTGTATTGGCCCTTAATAATAAAAGCATTAAACTATTAATATATTTACTCACCCATATTTTAGTACACAGCCTTGATGGCTTTGTACAGACTATTATTTGTTCAGGAGTGAAGATGTCCAGACATGTCAGGACATGAAAGGTCTGAACGAGCTGTCTTACTTCCTGAATGCAGTGGGTAGACACTTAACATGATTGACAGAGCTGCTGGCCTATCATCTGCTCTGCATTCACTGTCTATCCCTGTGCTTTCTCAGGTTGAGCCCTAACAAAGCTTTTTCCTATATGTCCTCTCCTGCTTCTAAGCCGTAACATATCAATAATACAGTAATGTCTAAAAATAATGGATTTGATAAATATAGACCCCACGCTTTTAGACCACAGGTTGAACAAATCTGAATTCAAGATTTTTGAATTGACACTATAATAGTTACCGTATATACTCGTGTATAAGCCGACCCGTGTATAAGCCGACCCCCTACTTTTTGCAGCTTTATACAGCAGCCTCCCCAGTGGTAGTATACAGCAGCAGCCCCAGTGGTAGTATACAGCAGCCCCAGAGGTATATACAGCCCCAGAGGTATATGCAGCCCCAGAGGTATATGCAGCCCCATATGCAGCCCCAGAGGTGTATGCAGCCCCATATGCAGCCCCAGAGGTATATGCAGCCCCATATGCAGCCCCAGAGGTATATGCAGCCCCATATGCAGCCCCAGAGGTATATGCAGCCCCATATGCAGCCCCAGAGGTATATGCAGCCCCATATGTAGCCCCATATGTATATGCAGCCCCATATGTATATGCAGCCCCATATGCAGCCCCAGGGGTATATGCAGCCCCAGAGGTATATGCAGCCCCAGAGGTATATGCAGCCCCAGAGGTATATGCAGCCCCAGAGGTATATACAGCAGCCCTAGTGGTGTATACAGCAGCCCCAGTGGTAGTATACAGCAGCCCTTAGGTAGTATACAGCAGCCCCAGTGCTGTATACAGCAGCAGCCCCAGGGCTGTATACAGCAGAAGCCCCAGGGCTGTATACAGCAGAAGCCCCAGGGCTGTATACAGCAAAGCCGCGTATACAGCAAGCCCAGGGCTGTATACAGCAGAAGCCCTAGGGCCGTATACAGCCGCAGCCCCAGGGCTGTATACAGCAGAAGCCCCAGGGCTGTATACAGCAGCAGCCCCAGGGCTGTATACAGCAGAAGCCCCAGGGCTGTATACAGCAGCAGCCCCAGGGCTGTATACAGCAGAAGCCCCGGGGCTGTATACAGCAGCAGCCCCAGGGCTGTATACAGCAGCAGCCCCAGGGCTGTATACAGCAGAAGCCCCAGGGCTGTATACAGCAGCAGCCCCAGGGCTGTATACAGCAGCAGCCCCAGGGCTGTATACAGCAGAAGCCCCAGGGCTGTATACAGCAGAAGCCCCAGGGCTGTATACAGCAGAAGCCCCAGGGCTGTATACAGCAGAAGCCCCAGGGCTGTATACAGCCGCAGCCCCAGGGCTGTATACAGCCGCAGCCCCAGGGCTGTATACAGCAGAAGCCCCAGGGCTGTATACAGCCGCAGCCCCGGAGGTATACAGGCCCCCCCCATCAAGCTCCAGGGCCCCCCCCTTGAGGTCTGAAAAATAAAAAAGAATCAATACTTCACCTGTCCGACGCCTTCTGCCGCTGTGCGATCCCCAGTTCCAAGTGAGGTCTCTTCTGACAGGACCTGTGGTGATGTCAGAGGGGCGTTCCCGGGCACTCGCGGTCATGTGATACATATCACATGACCGCGAACAGCCAATCAGCGCTGGGAACGCCCCGGGAACGCCCCCCCTCTGACGTCACCACAGGTCTTCTCACTGAACTCACCTCTCACTGAATGAAGCCCGGGATCGCGTGTCGGCAGCTGCGGACGGCGCGACAGGAGACTGGTAAGTATGATATTCCTTTACAGGACGCCGCTCAAGGGGGGGGCCCTGGAGCTTGATGGGGGGGGCCTGTATACCTCCGGGGCTGCGGCTGTATATATACATATACTCGCGTATAAGCCGAGGGGGGACTTTTTAGCCCAAATTTTGGGCTGAAAAAGTCGGCTTATACGCGAGTATATACGGTAAATATTTTAAAATATGATCCCATCACGATCCCAACTTGAAATTTGGTACAGATGTGGCTAAGAGCATAAAAGACACATGGGCAGTTTTGGAAAAATTTTATTAAAACGTTTTTTCGGAAATGCGTTTCAAAATGTTGCGTTTGTGTTCGCATGGGTAAAAAAATTAAAATTAACAAATATACTCTTGTGACATATCTGGTGAAAGCCTGGACAGTTCTGAGTAGAATGGTGTTTATTTTGTTTCTCTATCTTATTTCTAGCCCAAGATAAAAAAAATGTAAAGTCATACCAGGCCAAAATTCACACTATTTTTAAACTTTAAAAATCTGTAAAAAATTAACTGATGAAGAAAAAAATTCTAAACTTTTAATTTGTAATTAACTAAAGTAGTACTTCATAAAGGAAAAAAAAAAAAAAAATCTAAAGACGTCAGGTAAAAAAAATATTCATATTTAGATCACTTGATATGGAATGACCCATTGACGCTATTAATAGTAAAATATTTTAAAATATGATCCCATCGCGATCCCAACTTGAAATTTGGTACAGATGTGGCTAAGAGCATAGCAGACACATGGGCAGTTTTTGAAATATTTAAAGCGCGCCAATTTTTCGGAAATGCGTTTTAAAGTTTTGCGCTTGCGATCACATGGGTAAAATACTAATAAAGATCCTCTTGTGACATATCTGGTGAAAGCCTGTATAGTTCTGAGTAGAATGGTGTTTCTTTTGTCTCTCTATCTTATTCCTAGCCTTAGTTATGAGGAGAAACGTAAAGGCAGGCAACAGCGAAATTCGCACTTTTTCCGAACTTTGAAAATCATTTTTAAAAAAAATAAATTTTTTAAAAAAATTTTCTCTTCACATCTTGCATTGTTTGATATGCTATTATCAAATAACAAAATCTCAAAAGAATTAAAAATATAGAGGTAATAATCATTGGTTCACTTGACATGGAATGACCCAAATGTAAAAAATATTGCAATTACCAAACGTTTAATTTCTGTGCCCTTAAACCCAGGGAGTCATACACTATAAAATAGGTAAAAAAGTCTAATGAGCGAATAGTGAAATATTCTGGTTCGGATTATCTGTGCCAAATATTTTTTTACTATTTGTGTATTCATACCAAATAGCATACCCAAGGCAGAGTCAATGGGAAACTCAAATATTTTTCAGCTGGACCCAGCGAAGAAGTCTGGCGGAGCTAAGAAAAAAGCTGAAATGTATCAGAAAGTGCTGAAACAGAATGGGAACAACCTGCATGCATTTCTGACTCACATATGGTTTTTAGAAATAATATTGCCAGAGTATTATGCAATTTTTATGAAATCACAAGAACACCTATCAAACCAAACCTAAATTGGATTTTACAGGGAAAAATGTTAAGAAACATTTTTTCCTGCATAATCACTGGTATATAAGGCAACATTAAAAAAGAGAAAGGAAAACTCTCCCCTTTACATGTTCATATGTAGCATTTTTGCTTTTGTTTTTTCTTTTACATTTGGGAGGGCCCTGGCTTAGAAATTATTGAGGTCCCTCCCTCATACATAATTTTTATTTAGATAGGGTTAAGCATATTCCCCAACAGTTTACAATACCAGCTACAACATGCCTGTTGGTATTCCAGGCTTTGCCTCCACCAACATCACTACCATGTCATCATTATGCATCCCTCACTTCAAATTTTGAGAAGGCCAGCAGGTGGCATGAAACCTGAGTTTTGTGAGGGCCCTCAGGTGGCCTTGTACAATACATTTGAGAGGGACTGCTCTCATATATATTGAAGGGCCCTCACTCACCAATTTCTACTATAAATTTTGCCCTCTCCAGGTCCTCAGTGCAACCTGAATTACCCTCCCAATCAATCCCAAACTGGAAGCAATGCAGCAGTCAATGTGGGCTGTCGCATAAATTTGGCAGGGACATCAGCCAGCCTTCAACATGAATTTTTGGAGGGCTATCAGGTGGCCCTGCAATATATATTTTGAAGGGCCCTCAGGTGGCCCTTTACCATTACTTTGGGAGGGCCCATGAATGCCTTGGTTTCAGGGCTCGGCAATGGCTTAATCTACAATGTTTTTACAATAACATGCATAAGCAAGCCACAGTTAAGGCCACTGAATGTCATCATTAATTGTAACTCCTACAACTTTTCAACAGACCAAAAGAGGGGTATAAATACATCACACATATCTCCTGAGGATTAGTGATGAGCGAATACTACAATGTTTGTTTATTCACATCTAATACATCGTACTATTCCAGTCTTCATCATGAATCTCGAACCTAATGCATGAGAGGGATGATTGTGTCAAAAGCTGATGTTGGGGTTGCATTATAGAAAGCAGTGGCGCTGTCCATGTCGTAGAGAGAACATATGGAGGATAGAAGTAGAATAGGGTCAGTTTGTGTGACTGTCTAGATGTGCAATGTTTCTGCAAGGGTGTGCGAGTTGTTGTACATGGGTGGCAGGTGAGGAACACAAGGATGAGAAAATGAGCAGATGGTGGTCAGATAGGGGGAGAGAGGAAGTTGTGAGACAACAAGGAGAACAGGGGAAGGTGAAGATAAGGTGTAATGTATATCTGTTGGTGGCAGTGAAGGACCACTGAATAACTCCAAAAGTTGAAGCAAGCGGTAAACGTTTGGAGGCTGCCAACTGGCCGGTGTCAGTAGAAACATTGAAGTCACCTGTGATGATTGTGGGAATGTTAGCAGAGTGAAAGTGCAGAAGGCAGGTGGAGAATTTGTTAATAAATGCAGTGGCTGAGCCTGGAGGTTGGTATATGATGCCCATTTTGATTTTAGAGAGAGTAAACATGACGTAAAGTGACTGCCTTACAGATGCTTTGAGTATGTGACCTCCGTCACATTCCCAGAAACACTGTAGCAGTTCATTTTGGCCCGGAGCCCAATGGAGCCACTGGGATAGCGAGTGAAACTGCCGTAAGGCGAGTATAATATAGGTGTTGGAGGAGCTTTATGACCAATGTCGGGAAAAAGTATCCTACCAGACACACAAAGCATATGAATTACAATTTGAATACAGTTCAGGCAAGTGAGGGCCTGTATTGTGGACATTCTGCCAGGCCCAAAACCCATGTCAGGAAAATGCACAAGCCTCATTGTATTTTGAAGCAGCCTCCTCCAGCGAAAGAGACATAAGTGTCATTGACCAATCTGCACAAGTCTAGAGATTTCTCCTGGCAACTACCCAACCAGACAGAATGTCCCCCTTAAACCCCAAACAAGGTCAAAATGAAGATAGGTCAGAAACAGCAGAAAAAAACATCCAGAAAGTTTTTTATCAAAAAATGATTATGTACTTTATTAAAGCTGTTACATATAGAAAACTGTGAGTGTGAACACAAATACATAGACTCTTTGGGAAAACACAATGGTGGCAGAGAAAATTTAGCCCCAAAATAGGAGAGAACATGGGGTCATGGGGAGTCCAATCCTGTCTTGACCATATATACTAGAATATTAACACCTTCCCAACCTTTGACGTTATAGAGACGTCATGGAAGTCGGTGCGTTCCCGACCCATGACTTCTCTATAACGTCATGGCTTGTTTGCTCTCCTGCAGCTCCGGAGACCGGCTCAGTGACAAGTCACCGGAGCTGCAGGATCGCAAGGACCTATACTTTAGTCCGGGGGGTGGCTTAGCCCACCCATGGCTAAAGTCGCTCTGATTGGCAGTTGAAAGTGAAACTGCCGATCAGAGTGAGTCAGAACGATTCACCCCTCCAGATCTGATTGGTGCTCTCCAATCAGATCTGGAAGGGAGGGTCGGCGGGTGCCCTCTCCGACCTCAACCCACTCCTGCTCCAGGGCTCATCAGGGGCCCCACCTGTCCCTCTCATCCACCCCCCCTCCTATTGTTATCTATCTGCCAGCAGGCTGCACCCACTGGTGCACCCGCTGGTCAGCCTTATCAGCCCCCTCTGGTGCTGCCCCCACCCTGTCCAGCCCCCCACCTCCAGCCCCCCTCACCTCTCCTGGCGGACTGCACTCGCCAGTGCACCCACCAGTCAGCCTCCTCTGCTTCGGTGTGGGCCCCTCCTCCTTTCCCAGGCTCCTCCTCTTCACCGGTGGATTATGAGTGAGGTAAGGAATGAATGAATGAATGGATGGATAAGTGCATGGATGGGTGCATAGGTGGATGGATGGGTGGGTGCATGAATGAATGGATGGGTGCATGGGTGGATGGATGTGTGCGTGCATGGATGTGTGCATGCATTAATGTGTGCGTGCATGGATTGATGTGTGCATGCATGGATGTGTGCGTGCATGGATGTGTGCATGGATTAATGTGCGCATGGACTGATGTGTGCATGCAAGTATGTGCGCATGGATTGATGTGTGCATGCATGGATGTGTGCATGGATTGATGTGTGCGTGCATGGATATGTGCGTGCGTGGATGTGTGCGTGCGTGGCTGTCTGCGTGCGTGCATGTCTCTGCGTTCATGGATGTCTGCGTGCATGGATTCCTGCATGCATGGATGTGTGCATGCGTGTGTGGATGTGTGCGTGCGTGGATGTGTGCATGCATGGATGGGTGCTTGCGTGCATGGATGTGTGCATGCATGGATATGTGCATGGGTGGATGTGTGCATGGATGGATGTGTGCATGCGTAGATGGGTGCATGCGTGGATGTGTGCATGCACGGATGGGTGCTTGCGTGGATGCGTGCATGCATGGATATGTGCATGGGTGGATGTGAGCATGGATGGATGGGTGCATGTGTGGATGGGTGCATCCGTGGATGGGTGCATGCATGGATGTGTGCATGCGTGGATGGATGGGTGCATGGGTGGATGGATGGGTGCAACAAGGGATCAAGTGTCCTCTTGTTGTAGTCTGTGAGATCATAGTCATGGTGCACTGTATGACAGATATCATTGCCATACAGTGCACCATAACTCTGACCCCAGAGACTGTAGGAAGAGGACACTTGATCCCTTGCTGCAATCTCTGGATGGAGCAGAGGCGATCGAGCTTTGTGGCACCTTCGTTGTGGACTACGTCATATCTTTATAATAAAGATGGAGTCCGAATTTTGTTTGTGCTTTTTTTCAAATAAAAAGATTCTCTGTGTGGTTTATTTTTTGACTATTTACTAGAGATTCCTAGTGGCCGGCGGGTCTAACATTGGCCTGACATTATGAATCTCGGGCTTAGTGCCAGCTGCCAATAAAAAAGCTGGCATTAACTCATTTATTACCCAGTTTGCCACCGCCACCATAGCAACTGGAAGAGCCTGGGCACAGCGCCAGAAAATGGCACTTCAATGAATGTGCCATTTTCTGGGGCAGCAGAGGGCTGCAATTCGCAGCATGGGGGGGCCCAGCACGCTTGGGCCTCTCCATGCTGAGTATTCCAGCCCCCAGCTGCCAAGTTATATCTGGCTGGGCCAAAAATATGGCAGAGCCCCACTCATTTTTTTTCTATAATTAGTTCTAGAAATAAAAAAAATGGTCTACGCTGTATTTTTGGTTCCCAGCCAGGTACAACGAGGCAGCTGGGGGTTGGTGGCAGTCTGTAGCTGTCAAGTTGTACCTGGCTGGACCAAAAATATGGCGGAGCCCCACATAATTTTTTTTTCTAAAATCAGTTCCAGAAGTAAAAGAAAAAGGCCTTTGATGTATTTTTGGTAGCCAGCCAGGTACAACTTGGCAGCTGAGGGGCTGGAATCCTCAATGTGGAGAGACCGAAATGTTGTGGGCCCCTATGTTGAAAATTGCAACCCACAGCCACCCCAGAAAATAGCGCATTCATTAGAGGTGCCCTTTTCTGGTGCTGTACTCCAGCTCTCCCAGTTGCCCTTGTGCTGGTGGTACACGGGTTCTCCATATGCAACAATTTCAATGGAAAATTAGCTCCATTTGTTAGCAGAAACCATGTCACATATGGAGAGCCCCTCCCTGTGTGCCTGAACTTTGGAGCTCCCCCACAAGTGACCACATTTTGGAAACTAGATCCCCCAAGGAACTTATCTAGATGCATAATGAACAGTTTGAACCCGCATGTGCTTCACAATGGAAAAAGAAGATTTTTGTGAAAAAAAAGTAAGTTCCCTGGGGCGTCTGATTTCCAAAATGGGGTCACTTGTGGGGGAGCTCCAATGTTTAGGCACACAGGGGCTCTCCATACGTGACATGGTGTCCGCTAACAATTGGAATTGTATCCCCACAGTGCCGGTGGGGCCTACACTTCAGGGTGGGTCCACGTCCTCTGGTGCCCAGGAGTCCCCAGGACTGCAAATCACAGCAGCGGAGTCCCGCACCATCGATCGTCAGGCAGAGGGCGGTACAGACAGAAAGGTGCTTTAACTACAAGCACCTAAGATCCCTGCGGCATAGCACAAGTGAACATCCATCCCTCCACTGCTAAACTGCACATGTATTAACCCATCTACCCCTGCATCAGCCTCCGTTGTAACCCCGGTATCCTGCCTGTGACCGGTGGGGATTCAGCCTCCCCACTTGTTTGCTTACAGTTTCATGCTCCACCTAAGCTCCATCCTTGCCTGGGACTAGCGGCGACCCATCCTCCTCTCCTGTGAATCAGACCATTGCTGCAGGGAGAGGAGCCTTAGCTCTGCTGTTAATCAAAGTTAACTCATCAATAAGAGCTGCAGGGAACTAATGTAAAGCCATATTAACCCTTACTGTGTAGCCTGTGGGCACAGGAATGCAGCAGGGCTTCTCTGCAGTAGCAGTAGCCTGTTAAAGTTAACCTTTGCAGCTCAGCAATATAAGATGCAGGAAGCAGAAACTAAACTGTCATAAACTGTCCCAGTATACAAATTTGTTCGTGGGCCTGTGGGAGAGGGACCTGTTCCTGTCCGATCGGATGCCGTCGGTGGACCAAATCCTGTTATGCGTTCGGTACATCAACGACATCTTTTTGATCTGGCAGGGACCAGAAGATGGTCTATATAAATTTATGGCATTTTTAAACGATAATGATTTGAATATTAATATTACATATCAAACCCATAAGGTCAGAGTTGAGTGCTTGGATGTCTCTGTGAGGAGGGATGATGGTGGATGTCTGCAGACTGATATCTACAGGAAGCCCACTTCTACTAATACACTGTTACACGCTACCTCGTCCCACCCACCGTACATGATCCGGTAGGTACCGGTGGGGCAATTTGAGGCTTAGGCGCATCTGTTCATCTGAGACAGATATCCGTACTCGTGCAGAGGATCTAAAAAGACGATTTTTTGAACGGGGATATAGTAGAAGGTCGGTGAAACATGTGTCTCACAGGGCACTTCACAGCTCTAGAAATGATTTGTTGTATGGTAGGACAGGTAGGACACGGCATGGTCACACCAGGTCTGTGGGGAGTAAGACTACATTCTTGGATACTATCCCTAAGAGGGTGGGATGCTGCCCATGTGGCAGGTGTGTGGTATGCCCGAATATTATAAGAGCTGATTCATTTAGGGATTCTAAGGGAGTAAAAACCTTCTCAATTAGAAAGACAATTACATGTACTACAACAGCTGTGGTCTACTACGCCACTTGTCCCTGCGACAAAATGTATGTGGGCCTCACTACAAGACCCTTGAAGGTACGAGTACGTGAGCACGTCTTGGCTATAAATGCGGCGAAGGATTGCCAGGACGTATTACATCTCAAAACATTGCCAAGACACTTTTGTGAGCATCACGCATCCCAAGGTGAGCTTCTCAAGGTAAGGGGTATTGATGCTGTGGATCTGGGAGTGCGGGGGAACCTATAGCCAAGAGGCTTGCAATGTTGGAAACTCGTTGGATTTGGAGGCTAGGCACCCTACAGCCTGATGGATTAAATGAATATAATAGTTTCATCCCATATTTGTGATTGATGATCTGGGTTGCCATTATCGGTGTTGATCCTAATCAGGGTTTTTTTTATTCATGTTTTTAATAGGCTGCATCCTTGGTATTCTGTTTGTGACCCTTGTAACTTGACACAAATGATGAAACATTGACCCAATTAGAATTATTATTGTGTGGATCTGTACAAGAGAAGTGTACCAGAACTATGACACTATGCCTGTAAAATATCTACTATGATTGTTTTGATGTGTTGGACATGCTGATAATACCACAATAAGTGTTTTGATCGGGCGGTTTTACACAAAGACTAATTGTGTAACTAATAGATATGAAAATGTACGGTGTAGAATAACATAATACATTATAGATAGTTTTCTTTGTATATTACATTATGGATTGTATCTTTGAGCCATAAATGTTTCAAACACTGACTGTGGTATAAGACAAACCAAATTCTGTGTATATAGGCAGACAAGGGGTTAATAGGTAGTTTTCAGCTTTCTCCGGCCCCCTTTGATGACATAGTCTTGGTATCCTAGGTAACTGACAATATAGACTGACTGCCGTGATTCCATTGGTGTTGTGTGGTCACATGATTGCCATGTGACCAGCGCCCCTATGACACATGATCAGTCACGCCCACAAACTCTGGGATTATGGTGGTGTAAATTACACCACCGGGTCCACAGACTCCCAAATGGCTGGCCAGCCTTTTTAAGCTCACTTTACAGCCCAGACAGACACCCCCTGATGAAGGTGGAGCCGAAACGGCCGTAGGGGTCGGGGGCACCACTGGCTGATCGCACAAGGAGAACTATAGCACTTTATAGGTAATCATACTGGGTCTTCTGCTGGATAATGAGCACAATGATGGGCTGCTAAAGAGTGTGTTTATGCAACCAGGTCTTGTGGTGTGAAGGGACACCTATGATTCATTTGACCACATATTGAGCTCTGTGATATTATACAGACCCAGGAGAGATTGTATTCTGGGCTGATTGTGCTTTGCTGGGTATAATGTTTATACATATTACACTTATGTACATCCATTTGAGTATGGATTATGCTTTGTACTAGTACCAACTGCTATGTGTATATGTTTTCTGGTCAGAACTAGCCCTGTATACCATGTATTATTGTATATACATCTTGTGTGTGTCAGTGGGGCAAATCTCCAATTGAAGTATATTAACTGGCAACCAAAAATACAGCGAAGGCCATTTTTTCTTATTTATAGAACTAATGCTAGAAAAAAAATTACCTGGGACTCCGCCATATTTTTGGTCCAGCCATGTACAACTTGGAAGCTACAGACTGCCAACAACCCCCAGCTGCCTCGTCGTACCTGGCTGTCAATCAAAAATACACTGAAGCCCATTTTTTTTTTCTAGAACGAATTCTTCTAGAAAAAAAAATGACATGGGGCTCCGCCATATTTTTGGCCCAGGCCAGGTACAACTAGGCAGCTGGGGGCTGGAATCCTCAGCATGGAGAAGTCCAAGCGTTCTGGGCCCCCCATGCTGCGAATTGGAGCCTGCAGCTGCCCCAGAAAATGGCGCAGTCATTGAAGTGACATTTTCTGGCGCTGTACCCAGGCTCTTCCAGTTGCCCTGGTGCCGGTGGCAAACTGGGTAAAAAAGGGGTTAATGCCAGCTTTTTTATTGGCAGCTGGCACTAAGCCCGAGATTCATAATGTCGGGCCAATGTTAGACCCGGCCACTAGGAATCTCTAGTAAATAGTCAAAAAATAAACCACACAGAGAAAAATCTTTTCATTTGAAAAACAAACACATACAAAATTCGGACTCCATATTTATTATAAAAAGATCTGACGTAGTCCACAATGAAGATCCCAAAACGCTCTATCGCCTCCGACGTAGTCCACAATGAATGTCTCATGAAAATCGATCATCTCTGCTACATCCAGAGACTGCAGCAAGGGATCAAGTGTCCTCTTGTTGCAGTCTCTGGTGTCATACTGATGATGTACTGTATGGCAGATCATTCCCATGCAGTGCAGCATCACTGTGCAAACTCAAGCTTAGGTCAGGTGACCTGCATGAGGTGGGGATCGAGCTGCAGAAAGTGATCTGACAGCCCGGATGCAGTGATCCACATAGTGGATCACTGCGCCGGGCTGTCAGATCAATACAAAAAAAGGTGGGGGAACAAGAGGCGCACTAGTGACACTTAGATGTGAGTGGTGTAATGCAGTTACACTCACCTATTGCAGTTGTGAGACCCACAACTGGTTTAACAGCATATCACAGTATCAGCTGCTGCAGGGCCTCCACCGACCACTCCAACGTGGAAAAACTGCCAGAAAATATGGGAAGCAAGGTGTACCACGGTCCGCGCTGCTGAGTCCACAAAATTACCTGGGATGCAAGATGTTGTAGCAGTATACTTCTTTATTCCTTCCTACGCATTTCGGCGCCCTTCCTGGCACCTTCCTCAGGGATATCCTCAGCAGTGCGGACCGTGGTACACCTTGCTTCCCATATTTTCAGGCTGTCAGATCGCTACTTTGCAGTCTGATCCGTCTGCATGGGGATTAAGCTGCAGAAAGCGATCTGACAGCCCCGATGCAGTGATCCACATAGTGCATCACTGCGCATGGGCTGTTAGATCGCTACTCTGCTCCCCGATGCGCCTACATGGGGATTGAGCTGCAGAAACCTATCTTACAGCCCTGGCGCAGTGATCCACATAGCGGATTACTGCGCCGAGGCTGTCAGATCGCTTTCTGCAGCTCGATCCCCATGCAGGCAGATCGGGCTGCAGAGTAGCGATCTGACAGCCCAGACGCAGTGATCCACATAGTGGATCACTGCGTCTGGGCTGTCAGATCACTTTCTGCAGCTCGATCCCCATGCAGGGGGATCAAACTGCAGTGTAGAGATCTGACAATCCTGGCACAGTGATCCAC